>JAEIFI010000501.1:10000000-11200000 GCA_018901815.1 Zaprionus lachaisei
CGGAGGCGGGAAGGGGCGTGTCCAAATTTTAAAAAAACTTTGAGACACTGCAATATATACGTATGTTGTCGCAAAATTTGATGACTCTAGCTCTTATACTTTCTGAGATCCAGGTGTTCATACAGACAGACAGACGGACAGACGGACAGACGGTCAGACGGACAGACGGACAGACGGACAGACGGACAGACAGACATGGCTCAATCGACTCGGCTACTGATACTGATTCAGAATATATATAGTTTATGGGGTCGGAGATGCCTCCTTCTGCCTGTTACGCACAATTTCGTTCCGACAAACACAATAGTCCATGAATTTTTTTAAAATCCATGGCCTAAATACAGCAAAATAATGCCACCAAATTTAAGAATCAAACGACTCTAGAAATGTATATATTGTATCTATCAGTGACTGACGCCACAAAAATGTTTACAGCGTGCGTGTGCTTTTTCTGCTTTTTATACCCTTCGACCATTGAAAATTGTCAAAAAAGGGTATACTAACTTTGTGCAAATGTATGTAACAGGCAGAAGGAGGCGTGGCAGACCCCATAAAGTATATATATTCTTGCTCAGGATCACTAGCCATGTCTGTCTGTCTGGATGTCCGGATGACCAGATGAACACACAGATCTCAGCTATTATAAGAGCTAGAGTTACCAAATTTGGCATGAACATTTCTGTGTAGCCGGCGCGGATCAAGTTTATTTCAAATGTTGGATGCCACGCCCACCGCCCCCGCAAATTAATAATTTAATTGTTGAACTCAATTTATAAGCGCTGTATAAAAGATACAACTTTCTGACTTTAACATATAATAAACTGAATGAAATATCTACGTATTCTCGAAATTATAATCCGATCGGTCAATAAACACAGAAGTTATTTAAGGAAGTATGAGCATAAAACCAAGTGCTTGTGTCAGCTAACAAGGGAGGCACTCGTCCTCGATATAGTATACGATACATATGTATATGTATGTTACAGTACCATATGTGCATGCGAATGTTATGTACATCTCTTTACTCTTTGTACATACATATGTGCTTGTAAATGTTATGTACATCTGTGTAAAGTGTTTCTGACATAATGTACATATTTGAGATAATTGCTTGACTGACTGATATTACTTATTGAAAACTGATTAAATATTTAGCTATAATCCCTTAGTAATCGAGCCTTAAGCTGACAACTAGTGACACTTGAATGAACAAAGTCGTGTACTTCATTCCGATAAGAATTGACTGTTTGATTTTGTAATAGACACTGACAAAGCCGAAAGAAGGAGAAAAATACCCTTTATCCGCCCCGTATGCATATGCGCAACGAATGCGAATCACTCTAGAGTTGGGCATGGACCGTGATTTCTTCGTGTCACATCGTGAATCACACACATTGATACGATGACATGTTGGTGACGAAACGCCCGCATAGTTACGATGCCTGCGCAAGGATAATCTGCAATTCTATTGTACGAATCTTCAACGCTTTATGATGCCAGCAAAACATTAATGACAACATTGATTAGCTGCGTCATTAAACTGGCGCAGTTGCAGCTGCTGCCTGTAGAACTATGGAACAGAAAGAGAACCTAACCGAATCGAACTGAACTGAACTGAGCCAAACTGAGCTCATTAATAAGCCAATCAGTTGGGCCAACATAACAATTTATTTTGCTTAAGGTTTCGTGGTAGCACTTAACACCACTTAACGGTAGAAGACAGTCGATTAGCGAGCCCAAGAGACAGAGAGAGGGAGAAGGGATGAGTGGAACCACTAAGAGGGAACTGACCACTAAACGAGCTTCAGAACCGGGCGGCAACCAGGCACAAGCATAATTATTTTGACGCCCCATATTCTTGCGTAACTTGGCCACAAACGACGGACCCTGTGGCCATATGTACACGTATGTGGCCCACATTTAGGGCACAACCAGATACAGATACAGCTAAAGATTCGACAACGAACTGCGTGATGATCTTCCTAATTGAAATACTTCAGCATACATAAGAAGATATTTATATCATCCATCAACACGAAATAGGGTCAAAAATTAAGCAATTTTATGTTTATAAACTCAATTTCGTCTTTTTCGGTTTCTTTGTTGAAAATGGAATATCATATATCAATTTTATAGATATTATTCATAGATCTCTAGCGATATAACATGTAAAGCTTTATTTAAGAACTTTTTATAGTAGAAGAAATATTCTAAAGATAACATTTTAGAGGGTTTAAGAATATGATCGATCATTTGAGTTTTAACAACTTTAACACGAACAAATATGTTTATAATCCAAAATAAAATCATAAATTAAGAAATTGCATCCTAGAAAAGTCAAATATGAATGGCTTTTGACCTATTTATAAGGTGTTAAACGTATTTAAAGTGTTATTAGAAAGCTATCTTCTAAAAATAAAGAAATAAAGTAGAACAGAAAATAAAAAAATACTAACGCTACAGTCAGGTGCTGACTGTATAAGGCCATGGATTATCATATTATACCGTAATAAAAATTTTAACGGTATGGAATCGCCGCCCGAATATTATTAGAATAAAATAAATAAAAAAAATAAAATAAAATAATAAATAATTAATAAATAAAAATTCGCACCCGCCTCAACCGGGAGTTGAACCCGCGCATTCTCTCACAGCCGTCCGCCTCTCTAACCACTCGGCCATTGCCTCACTCCTTGGCCTATCGGCAAAGCTGCATTGTCAACCAATTTTGTTACCATACAATGCAAATAAAAAGTTTAAAATGATGTGTGTCTAGATTTGAACTTCGGTATGCTTGCGTAAATTAGGTCTGCTTAAGTATAAATGTATGTTCAAAGTGAGTTTAATTCATATCATATCTCACTTATTAATAGTCCGATTTAAATGAACGCACATAACGCCCGTGGCAAAGTATTTGTCATGTAAGATATACAACTTTGGATGTTGAGCTAATATTGTAGTTTTTAAATAGTTATTACTGATTTACGGAGGCGGGAAGGGGCGTGTCCAAATTTTAAAAAAACTTTGAGACACTGCAATATATACGTATGTTGTCGCAAAATTTGATGACTCTAGCTCTTATACTTTCTGAGATCCAGGTGTTCATACAGACAGACAGACGGACAGACGGACAGACGGACAGACGGACAGACGAACAGACGGACAGACGGACAGACAGACATGGCTCAATCGACTCGGCTACTGATACTGATTCAGAATATATATAGTTTATGGGGTCGGAGAAGCCTCCTTCTGCCTGTTACGCACAATTCCGTTCCGACAAACACAATAGTCCATGAATTTTTTTAAAATCCATGGCCTAAAAAGCAATCAGACATATCGAAAGACAACCTTAAAGAGTACCTAGAAAATATTGTCTATAATTGAAATGTTAACCACATTTTTTCTGGTACTTCTCAATCTAAAAGAAACATGAGATATTAAATTAAATACCTTTTAAAAGATAGAAGAACTATTCCATACACGTATTTAAATAACGTTTTGAAAATACAATAGATAATTGAAATTTTAATTACCTTTTCTCTGGTTCTTTCTTCTTTTCATGTGAAAATCTGCAGTGAGAAAGCCCGCAGTTTTTATTTTATATTTGATATTGATCTATTGAGATTTATCAACACTAGAGAAGTGAACAGTTTCGAATTAGGTGATCATAATGATGTCTATATCTCGATGTCTATCGATGTAATTTTAATAATTCGTTTTCTGATTTTGATTTCGATGCCAAAAGCGTAAACAATTAACAAAGAAACAAAGAAAAATGTATGAATTCTATGAGTGTGTGTGTGTGTGTGTGTGTGGAAATGTCTGTGCGCCTGTAGGTGGTACCTTTGTGCGTCAGTGTGTGTGTGTGTGTGTCGATGTGTGCTCGCTTAGCTTTATTTATTTTTACTGCGGCTCTTGTATTTAATTTCTTCATATTCGACGATAAGCTGTCGTCATGCACGTACACACACATACATACACATACGGCCGTAGTCAATTATACATGTGTGTGTAAGTGTGTGTGTAGCTCGTAGATGCAGGCGAATTGCTGCGCCGATTTGTGCAAATAATAAACATTTGCCGTGCTGCCAATTTCAGTACAGTGCACATGCAATAAGGTGAACGGCAGATAGGAAAATAGTTTTTAAACTAAGATAACTTTATTTACTTTCATTAAATACATACACATACATACATATGTATATCTTTAATCTCCATTTATCCCGTATTTCAGTTCAATGTCTGTCATCATTAATCTCCTTATCTCATTCCATTCAAATTACGTGCGTTCCACATAACAATAGATGACTGTCCTGTCCACTTGTGGTTAGTTTTAAGTCTTATAAAACATTAGCAGCATTTAACTTGCACAATTGAAATTCTAATTTTAATAGATTTCTATTTTCCTAAACATCGCATGACGAGCCCCTTAATATTTTTAATTCTTATCAAAGTCATTGCTAATTAAAGTGACTAGCTGTCATTTTTAAACTGATTATATTTATTGAGTTTTTAATTATGAATTACAATCAATCGGACACTTGCTAATTGCTAACTTAGTGCCATGATATTGATAATGATACATAAACACATAACAGTGATTTCATTATCAATATAGACGCGGTAGACAAATAAATAAAGAATTTATTCCCGAGCAATGTGTAGCCCCGTTATCTCGACTCAAGCTGTCTTTTGAATACGTATGTGGATTTACACCTCATAAAACATTACATAAATAAAGCTTGTCAAATATTTGCTAAGAATCAACATTTTAATTATGTGCGAAACTAAAGAAGCACAAAGATTTGTTTTTAACTATGCGACTATAACAATGATATAAAAATACTAACGCTACAGTCAGGTGCTGACTGTATAAGGCCATGGATTATCATATTATACCGTAATAAAAATTTTAACGGTATGGAATCGCCGCCCGAATATTATTAGAATAAAATAAATAGAAAAAATAAAATAATAAATAATAAATAAAAAATAAAATAAATAAAAATAAAATAAATAAAAATTCGCACCCGCCTCAACCGGGAGTTGAACCCGCGCACTCTCTCACAGCCGTCCGCCTCTCTAACCACTCGGCCATTGCCTCACTCCTTGGCCTATCGGCAAAGCTGCATTGTCAACCAATTTTGTTACCATACAATGCAAATAAAAAGTTTAAAATGCTGTGTGTCTGACGCGGTATGGAATCGCCGTCCGAATATTATTAGAATAAAATAAATAAAAAAAAATAAAATAAAATAATAAATAATTAATAAATAAAAATTCGCACCCGCCTCAACCGGGAGTTGAACCCGCGCATTCTCTCACAGCCGTCCGCCTCTCTAACCACTCGGCCATTGCCTCACTCCTTGGCTTATCGGCAAAGCTGCATTGTCAACCAATTTTGTTACCATACAATGCAAATAAAAAGTTTAAAATGATGTGTGTCTAGATTTGAACTTCGGTATGCTTGCGTAAATTAGGTCTGCTTAAGTATAAATGTATGTTCAAAGTGAGTTTAATTCGTATCATATCTCACTTATTAATAGTCCGATTTAAATGAAATTTTCACATAACGCCCGTGGCAAAGTATTTGTCATGTAAGATATACAACTTTGGTTGTTGAGCTAATATTGTAGTTTTTAAATAGTTATTACTGATTTACGGAGGCGGGAAGGGGCGTGTCCAAATTTTAAAAAAACTTTGAGACACTGCAATATATACGTATGTTGTCGCAAAATTTGATGACTCTAGCTCTTATACTTTCTGAGATCCAGGTGTTCATACAGACAGACAGACGGACAGACGGACAGACAGACATGGCTCAATCGACTCGGCTACTGATACTGATTCAGAATATATATAGTTTATGGGGTCGGAGAAGCCTCCTTCTGCCTGTTACGCACAATTCCGTTCCGACAAACACAATAGTCCATGAATTTTTTTAAAATCCATGGCCTAAAAATCCGCACAAATAAAAGTCGGGTGGCGTCAGATCGGGCGAACGCAGTGGAAAGTTTTGTTTGTTTAATGTGCCTCGTCGCTCATGATGATTTTACGTAAAAAAAAACTGTTCAATTTCAGCGCGTTCAGGTGGAGTGTAGTTATCCATGGTTAATGACTACTTGGAATGAAGAATCAGATGTGGTATGACGTTTGTCGATTTGACAATGTATGTCAAAGTTGTTAAGAGTTACGTGGATCACATTTAGATGGCCCACCCTGTATATTCCATATCTTTCGTAGATTATAAAGATTACTTAGAATTAAGCAAGCAAATAAATTTTAATAATGTCAAATTTTTGTTATACTATTTAACTCTCTTCTTCTCTTCTCTTCTGTTTTTCTGATATTATTGTGACATATACAATCAAATATTGATATATTTATATTGAATATTTTATAAAAACTGAGCAGAACTTCAACGAATTCAACGGATATTCGATATATCTCGTAAATTATGAAGATAACTAAACTGCAAATACATAATATACAAATACAAATACACACAAAAAACTATAGTCATAATGCACGTTATCATTATATTTACCTAGTTTCTCGTTTTCAGTGACTAATTCTGTATACTGCAATTGAGATATGATAATATTAAGTTTCTTTTTGTGAGAACTGAGAAGAAATCGAACAAACTTATTGGAAGTAAGCTTTAAACACTTAAAATGTACATACCTATATTATTCATAATATTTTTTGCATTCTCCTACAAGTTTTTTTTCTCTACTGTGGCAAATTCTTTATACTGCAATTGAGATAAGACATTGTAAAAGATTTTTCAACTGTAGTTCGCTTCTAAATGAAGTTCTGTATCGACAAAGCCGTAAAAAACTTAAACAAATTCAAATAAATATCGAAATCTCTCATAGATTACAGAGAAATAAACTGCAAATGTGTTTTATCTCTTAGTAAAATACTCCTACCCATCTTTACTAACTACTTTCCCTTCTCTTCATTATGTAGGTAATGTAAGATAAGATAACTGCAGGATAGGGTTCATGTTCAATTGATAGTAGATTTGTTTATCTGTCACACAACTACAATACAATATCAGCCAAATACCACAAGACTATCTCTAACTCTTGTGATATCAGAAAACGAATCGTAATCGCTTGTCTTAACCCTTCTCGCATTCAAAGTCCATCGGAACAACTGAAGAAGACAGCGACAATTCCGCTTTATGCTTTTCGCGAGCAGATGTTTCTTTTCTGGCTTCACTTCTTCTTGCCTGCCCCCGCGCCCTTAGAAAAACAAGTATCGTCGCTAAAACAAAAACAAGTAAGGCAAATTAAAGATATCTCGAGATTATCGAACATTGGATACTCTAAGTTGAAGATGCGGTGGATGAAGTATTTTTTGATAAAAGACATTTTTCTATAGACTCAACATACAGAACAAGAATATATATATTATATGTCCACACTATCATACTTATAATACATTACACTTATCACGATGAACTCGTGAGTCTTCATTTATAAATAAAAGAAGAAAGACAAGGAGAGAGAAAAACATTGTAACGTATAGAAAAGTTAGAAATTTTTTCCACTCAATGTACAGAATAAGAATAAATGTATATAATATATTTACACCATTCTACCTGTAGCTGACATGCTTCATAAGCAACGCATAATACTCCATTGTAGGGTAGAACGAGAAATGAGAAGCAAAAACAAAGCAAAGCACTTGTTCAGCTTGAGCTGTGGCTCAACAAAAATTGACGTCGATGCGGAAACGGAAAGGAAAGGGGAAATGTGAGAGGGAGGGGGAGCGGAGGGGGAGAGAGAGAGGGAGATGTTGCCCTGCCCGGCTGTCTCAGATTCAGGTTTTGCTTTTGGCGCAAAAATTTTGCTCAAAATTTACAGCAGGTATTCGACGAGGGCAGTGCCGGCTGCGGACGACAGCAGAGGGATGGGGCAGGGGGGCAGGGGGAGACAGAGCAGAGGCAGAGCAGTCGCAGCCGCAGCAGCCGCACAAATTGGCGCAAAATTTACAGATGCCTCAATGAAAAAGAGACCAGCGACAGCAGCGACGTCAACGGCGACGGCGACGGCGACGTCGACGTCGACGTCGACGTCAGCGTTGGCGGCAGCCCATGCTTAACTCAGCTGTGCACAAAATTTATGATCTTTTACTTGTCAGTGGGAGAGAGAGAGCAGCCGGCACGGGCAGTGGAGGGGGGACTGGGAGGGAGCACATTGCGCCTGCATTTTCCATAAATAGCTCGCCCTAATGTATCTGCTAGATACATTCCGCGTGCACTCTGCATAAAGACAGACATTGTACATGAACTGGCACACGGCATAAGGCACACACACGGCACACGTGCGCTGACATACGTGCCCCACTGTGTCGCCCACCCCATCGATCACTGGCAACGGGACACAGTCTGCCGAGAGATACAGAGAGAGAGAGAGAGAGAATTCGTTTAATGAGCTCGTTTATTAATTAGCCGAACGTGACGTCAGCGCAGGCAGCGCAGCTCGGCAACCCTCAGCTGGGTTAGGCCATGGCCTGCGGCAAGGCTTAACCTTCTCGCGTGCCATACTATTCCCCCCTCTCCGTCCCGAGCACACTCACTGTGTTCCCACTCTCTCTCTCTCTCTTTCTCTCTTCCTCTCTCTTTGTGGTACGTGCGCCACTGTTTGATCTCTGTGCACTTTCTTGTTTTTGGCAAGTTCCGATGACAAATCAGCATGAAATTTGTGCAGCGCAAGCTGCTTTTAACGGAAGTTGGCAACAAAAGTAGCCCAGCAGCAGACAGTGAGCTGATAAAGCCATTCATACACACACATTCTAACGCACACAGTCGCACGTACGCGCGTACAGCAGCAGCACCAACATCAGCGCACTATTCTCATTCTCTCTTGTCACTCTCTTGCAGTACACTCTGTCCAATCCATACGGTAAATGTCCCCCCTCTCTCACTCTTACTCTTCTACTGACTAAGTCCAAAGTGTAACAGTGACATCAGCGCTAATGCCAGGCGGCAGGCAAATTTAAATCTCACTTTTAATGTCCAACTGCAGTTCCGACGTTCTGACGTCAACGTAGCTATGCGCAGTGCGTGGTTGGGCTGCAAATTGAAACGCATTTTCAAGGGAAATGGCGCATCTGATTTGAAAACGTTGTCGATTTTCACAGATTGTCAAGAGCGCGTTTTCTTTTTTTGGCGCGAGGGTTGCACTGCGTACCTGTAACAACCCCCAACCACAATCACAACCCTTGGCTGCAGGGCTGCGCTGCAGGTAGAGTTGCGCGCCAAAAGAGAGCCAGGGAGAGAGGGAGACAGAGACAACGAAGACGAACAACGCAAAAGGCTTTAAACAAATTGAAATCCTTTTGCCAATATGAATGACTAATTCCTGAAACTGGGCCTGGCCCTGGTTGCCCCCTGCCCCTGCCCCTGGCCTTGGCCTCGTCTAAAAACCAGCTGTTGCCAGTGACTCAGCAATATGAGAAGAAACAAAGCGCGCACACATATATTCATACATAACAGAGTATGCCTATGTGTGTGTGTCCGTGTCTAAGTCGCTTTCAAACTGTGTTTTCACTTTCGTTTTGTGGGCAACGCTTGAATAAGCCGCGTCGCCGCAAGCGCGAAAGTGTTTTTGTTTTTGCTTTTATTTTGTTGTTTTTGCTTCGCGTCTAACCAATTAGGCCGTTTAATGCTGCATGAAACGCGCTCTGACCTTGGACTAGGGCCTAAACATCATTAAAAACATTAACCAGCAACAACAACATGTTAACATACACACACACACATACTAAACTTTCTGGTAATATTTAAAAAAATCGTATAAACTTAACTACGCCAGCGTAATTTTAGATCAGCTGTTTGCGCTGTTAGTTAACAGAGTCTATCTTTAAACAGATTAGTACTTGCGTGCGCTCTCTTAATTTTTAGTTAACATAACAGCTGATGCAGGCCAAAAATGTTTGAAAAAATAAAATCGCGCGTCCTTTTTTTTAATTTGTATTATTAATTTCATGATTTAATGTTTTTTAACGTCACCCAATAAGTTGAAAACTGTTCAGGCATCACAACAATAACTATTATCCAACTCTCAATTTCAACTAAGAGAAAAAGTCCGTCGCGCTCTCTTTACAAATTCGTGAGAGAGACCACGTTCAATGGTTCGCTGCTGTTCGCTATAAAAACTCTGGCTATGCTAACAGAATGTTATTTCCGTTTGAAAGGTTGAGCTGTGCGGACGTGCTTGTCGTGTCGTTGCCTAGTGACTTTTAGTTTTGCGTTCGCATTCGTAGCCGCAACAATAAAATAAAAAATTAAATACAAGAATTGTGCCAAAAGCCACAATTGCAATTTGCAATGCTCTCTCAAATACTACGTGACTTTGCCGCTACTTAATTTAAAACACCCGAGACCGCGAGTGAGGTGTGTGTGTGTTTGTGTTTGAGTGTGTGAAGAAATTGCACAAGAAAAAGTTTAAAGTGAAAGCACAACACACAAAACAACAACAAGAGTAGAAAGCAAAAAAAGAAAATACACTAATTAAAACTAAGAAAAGAGTGCTTAGAGTGCATAAAGAAAAATAAAGAATGATGTCAAACTTAATAATGGCACCGCTGATGGAGACAAAGCCTCCCCCGGCACCCTTCCGCCCTGCCGTAGAGTCGAAGAAGAGCATCAAAAGGAATCTGTTCGACTCGAGTCCCGAGGAGAGCAAAGTCGACACGCTGCTCTGGGAGCAGCAGGAGCAGCAGAAGGATTATCTGAGGCAGCGATTCAATTTCGATTTGGGCTGGCTGGACGAACAGGAACAGTTGAATAAGTGCAATAAAATCCCGATCTCTGTTAATCCTAAGAATGAGCAAAAATATTCGCCATATAGACGCCTAGACGGCATTAAGGGTAAGTAAAAACAACGACCCACCCTCCCTCTCTCCCACTCACATTCATACATATGTATGTATGTATGTATGTATGTACACCCCCAGTAGAGCATCATCATCCCTCGCCAATCACCTGATTTATTGTGCAACCCTCGCTGACGTCACTCATTGTTTGTTTTGCTTCCTTTTTACATGTTCGTATTTCGTTCAGGTGCAGTGCCCTATAAATTGACAATCTTCTCTCTCTCCTGCCCCCTCTTTCGTTCCTTTGTTATGTGCACTTTAATTCAATAACCTTTTGTATTTTGGATTTTGTCGTCTCATTCCAAACTCAAACAATGCGTAAAAGCTCTGCAAAAGCGAAAACGAGAATGAAAACACGTAAAATAGCGAGAGCATAAAGAAAAAAAAGCCCGAAACAAACGATTGAATAACAACATTGACGTCGCCAAAGCTGGCTGCGCAGTCATCGTCAACGCACACAGCGCGTAGTTCAATTCGAAAAAATTTTGTGTTTTCGCGCCAAAACACAAATTTGTTTTTCGTTTAATTTTTAGCTTTTCTGACAGAAATAACATGTGAGCGGGCATCGACGACATATTCCACTGTGCCGGCAGTGGAAAGAATCTTCCAGTGATTGCGTCAGTGGGCGCAGCAGCAGCTCCAGCTGCAGTTGTCTTGTAATTAATCGAGGGGCCTCAATTAAAATGGAAATCACTGTCAACGCGATGCACTGTTGTTGTTATTGTTGTTGCATGAATATGCATGTGCCACACACACACACACACACACACACACACACACACACACACACACACACGTACAGTGCATGAAAACAAAAAACAAAAAATTAAAAAACTTGGCACATGCCTCTGAGAGCGACTGTACGTTACGTAGTTGTTGTTGCTGCTGCTGCCGCTGCCTCTGGCTCTGCCTCGGCTGCATGGAAGCCGCACCCACAGCGAAAATCGAAAACATCGTCGTTGACTCTTATACATACGCCTTGTCATCCCACTCACACGCACACACACACACAGGCACACACAACTACAGTGGCAGACAGACCGCTTGTCGACAGCCCCTTATCGAGAGAGCCAGCCTGTATGTGTGTGCGTGTGCGTGCGCTCTGCTCTGCTCTCTTTGTTTGTTTCCATTGGCACACGCTGGCTCACGTATGTATATGTGAAATTGTTGTTTTCTTTACATTTTGGCGCGAATTTGTGATTTTTATTTTTAGTTTGTCTTCTCTGATAAGCTCTACACATGTATGCGTGCGCTACTGTATGTGTGTGCTTTAATGTGCGTGCCCCTGTCGTGTGTGTGTGTGTGTGTGTGTATGTGGGCTGCGTAGTACGTAGTAGGCACGCATGTTGATGTTGTTTTTCAAAACTCGTCGTGAAGGTCACGCACTCGTTATGCGTAAGTACAGCAGCGTCGTCTGTTGCCGGCTGGCTGCTTGTGGCAGGTCCAAAATTGCCGCAAATTGTCGCCCCAAATTTGTTTAGCACATTGAATTTTCGAATTTTCGTAGCACTGAGAATGTGTGTTACATTTGTTTTTATACATACATACATAACTTATTTGTTTATCTGCAAAGTCAATGAGTTAAAAGGGAACTTTACAGGTTTTAAATTTCATTGTAAATACATACATCTATTCAAAATAGTATATATGTAATATGTTTATGGCAACTCTCAGTTTTTTGCTGCAATACCCTGTCAATTCTAATTTATAGATATAACATTTTGTACGTTTCCTGTAGAGTTCCAGAGAGTCTATAATATATACCGTAACATTGAGAAAAAGTGTTTGGAATTAGATTTGGAATATTCATATGTATAAATAAATTTGTCCATAAGGAATGTAAGAGGTTTTTAAATTAATTGTGAATGTATGTACATATGTATACACTTAATTTTGACAATATTATACAATATGTAATTGGTATCTTTAATTTTTTGAACCCCTGTAAATTCGCCGTACATCTTTAAAGCTGAAGTTTCCTCTAGAGTCGTAATTCTTTTATATGTACATATACATACATATGTACACATGTATTGGTGCACTAGGTCACCAAATTGTTGAATACAAGTTGACTAAATGTGTACAATATAATATACTATGTATAGGGTATTTTAACTTATTCAAACTATGCCGTGATACCTCTTATATTTCTATTAAGATATTAAACTGTACTGTTTATATAACAAGTTTGCTGTATTCGTCTATTTTAGTACAGAGATTCACGCACGATCATTTGGTCGAGTCCCACTTTGCGTTGATGTTTTGGCCTCCACTGTACTTTACAGTTAGCAGCATTTGACGTTTGTTTTGCTTTGTGCTTTTTTGCTTTTTGTTTTGCTTTGGCCCTTTTCTTTATTATCTACCACGCCCCCGGCTTGGAAGCTTCTGCAGACAGTGGCCAAAGCAAAAATTATGTATGCAACAACTCTCACGGCCTCATAAATACGCATTCATGTGTGTGAGGGAGAAAGAGTTATGTGTGTGTGTGTTGAGTATAAATATTTATGTTATGTGTTGTCGTCATTCCTGTATTTTTCGCCCTCGTGCACACACATTTCGTAAACAAAACTTCATATCAGACGCGGATTTCGTAAGTTCTTTCCTTCTCTCTCGTGTTTCTCTCGTGTTTCTCTTGCTTCCATTTTTGTGTTGTGTGTTGTGTTTTGTTTATGCTGTCTGCTGTAGCTTTTTCTTCACTGCTTGTTGTTCTTTCTTTGTGTGTTTCTTCTTCTTCGTAGAAAGCGCTGTAACGCATAATGAATTGTTAAATCTTTAGCGCAGCTGCGTGCCCATAACGGTAAATTACAATGCTTATAATGAAAGACAGACAGACTTCCCTCTCCCTCCTCCTCTTCTCCTCTCACTAAGCTTATTACACCCGCCCAACAACAACCACATACCAGCGCGTTCTACGTTTCTTTTTCTCTGCTCGCTTTGCTTGACGTTCGCGTTCTCTGTTGTCGTTTGTCGTTTGTCGCTTATTATTATTATTTTCTCTAACTGTAAATTGAATTACAACGCCGTTGGCGTTATTGTCTCTCTCTCGCTTCATCTCTCTCTATGCTAGAGCCGAACGCGTGCTGGTGCTGCGTGAGTCGCATTAGGCACGGTGTGAGTCTAAGCGGAATTTACTGTATACATATATGTATATTTGGAATTATTTAGTTAGTTTTATAAATTTATTATATACATACTATGTATATGTATATGTAATTTATTATTTTTGTTTATTTTGCGTTTTTGACATTGAAAATGAGCAACATAATAAGATAATCGATAATCGATAAGCTTTGCAAGCACATCTGCACTTGGCACTCAGTGCAACTTTGCACATTCTCTCATCACATTGCTCTCTCATGGTTGCTCTCTCATGGTTGCTCTCTCATGGCTGTCAATCGTCGTGACATTGCGCATCTCTAACGCTGTCTTACACAGCTTTTAGGTCAATGCGCAGCTGGGCATCGGCGATGGCGATGGAAGCTGCCATTTGTCGCACATCTGTGCGCAAACACACGCCGTTGTCTCCCGTTGTCTCTTCATGCTGCGCTCTTATGACTAATTTAGCCGATTAAGGCTAGAGAAATACACACCAAAAATAGAAGTGAGAGCAGCAGCAGCAACAACAACAACTCATTCGATTTGTGTGTTTTGATTGCACAAGAAAGCTCGAAAGTTGCTGCTGATAAGAGGCAAATGCACTCGACTGTGGCAATTAATGGCAGGTAGACACACACACACACACACACACACATATGCATACACATGCATACGTGCACAGTGAATACATTAAGTAAATACATACATTAATTTCAATTTCAATATAAGTGAACCCACACACACTGTATGTCCCTGATAAGAACGCGAGACTGGCTAGGCATGTTTGTGTGTGTGTGTGTGTGTTTTTTGTTTTATTAACAATTGCGTTTTGTTGAATTTTCTTGCTTGCTCATTTTTCATTTCAAATCAATCGGTTTGTGGGACACTATACCGTCACAAAATGTTGCAGGCAGACTGGCGCCGTACACAAAAACGCAGCAACAGAATACATGCAAATTTAATGATCTTCAAAATTCAATTAAAAAATAAGTAGAAGAGTCCGAGACTTCTGTCATTCACCTGAATTCATCATAAATATAGCCTTACCTGTAAAGAAATTAAAAAAAATACTAACGCTACAGTCAGGTGCTGACTGTATAAGGCCATGGATTATCATATTATACCGTAATAAAAATTTTAACGGTATGGAATCGCCGCCCGAATATTATTAGAATAAAATAAATAAAAAAAATAAAATAAAATAATAAATAATTAATAAATAAAAATTCGCACCCGCCTCAAGCGGGAGTTGAACCCGCGCATTCTCTCACAGCCGTCCGCCTCTCTAACCACTCGGCCATTGCCTCACTCCTTGGCCTATCGGCAAAGCTGCATTGTCAACCAATTTTGTTACCATACAATGCAAATAAAAAGTTTAAAATGATGTGTGTCTAGATTTGAACTTCGGTATGCTTGCGTAAATTAGGTCTGCTTAAGTATAAATGTATGTTCAAAGTGAGTTTAATTCGTATCATATCTCACTTATTAATAGTCCGATTTAAATGAAATTTTCACATAACGCCCGTGGCAAAGTATTTGTCATGTAAGATATACAACTTTGGTTGTTGAGCTAATATTGTAGTTTTTAAATAGTTATTACTGATTTACGGAGGCGGGAAGGGGCGTGTCCAAATTTTAAAAAAACTTTGAGACACTGCAATATATACGTATGTTGTCGCAAAATTTGATGACTCTAGCTCTTATACTTTCTGAGATCCAGGTGTTCATACAGACAGACAGACGGACAGACGGACAGACAGACATGGCTCAATCGACTCGGCTACTGATACTGATTCAGAATATATATAGTTTATGGGGTCGGAGATGCCTCCTTCTGCCTGTTACGCACAATTCCGTTCCGACAAACACAATAGTCCATGAATTTTTTTAAAATCCATGGCCTAAAAATGGCTGCTGAGGGCACATATTTAATAATTACCCCAATTATTAGCAATGGTTTTAAAACTTCAGTCTAAAAGCGCGACAAGCTTGCTACAATTTACTTGGCCCAATCTCATGGCCTTCTCATTGTGGTGACTACTGTATGCCGCTTCATAGCGCCCTAAGGTCCCCACGACTAATTTAAAGACGGCATAAGTTCGCGGCGGAATAATCTCGTTTTTATCCTGGCGAACTTATGGCGTCCTTAAGCGTCAGAAGATCGCGCGACGTTTTGACGCGGCGGACTTTGGTCGTTACCCGCAAACTTACTTGCTGCACTGTGTCTAATTGCGTCTCTTACTCTGTTCTTTCCTTTGCAGGTAGTTTTAAGGTGCGCAAAATAGTAAAACAACAGCTGGAACTGCAGCAGACGCAGTGCAACAACAACAACAACAACATTAACATTAACAACAACAACAACAACAACAACAACAACAAGGAGACTGCTGTTGATAGCCATAATAGCAAAATGGGGGCAACAATTGGGCAGCAGCAGCAGCAGCAGCAGAAGGTGGAGCAGGAGGAGGAGGAGCTGGAAGAAGTAGCAGCAGCAAAAGGAGAGGGAGAAGTAGAAGCAGAAGTAGTGGGAGAGGAAGAAGGAGAGAAAGCAGAAGAACAACAAAAGCGGCAATAATTGATATTTATATATTTAGTAGAACCCTTAATAATTATAATAATAATTTATGTTTTTTATATATGTGTAACAAAATCAAACCAGTCTTGACTTGGTCACATACACACACACATAATACACATACACACACACGCATTACAAGAACAACGGCAACAAAGCGCGCGTGCAGAGCCAAAATAACAACAGCAAAACAAAACACTGATGCACAGTGGGTGATAAAAGTATGAGAATTATACACAATGCACAATCAATCGATGATGATGAGAGAGCTACAAAGATAGAGAGAGAGAGAGAGAGAGAGAGCTAAAAACGTAACGTGTAATTGTAACTGTAACTGTAACTGTTTTATTATTGGCAATACGTAAAGTGTAATGACATTACTTAATCACTGAACTGTTAGTGGAAATATATATAAATTAAGCATTATTATTATTAATTATTAATTATTAGTGCACACACACATATTTGTAGATCTCATCATCATGATCATCTCTCTCATTGTGCATTGGATTAAGAGATACTATTATTAAACATATTATTATACAAGCAACCCTCCCTTCCCCTTAACCCAACCACCCCCACACACACACATACACACATACAAATTTCAAAGCGTTCTCAGCGTGTTTCTGGCTTTGGCAGCGCGCGCACCGTGTGCCGAAAGAGTATTTACAATTGGTCATGATCTCAATAAATCAATTTAAATTATTATTTTTTGCCCCTAAATATAATTTAATTGAAATTATTGTATTTAACAGAAAGTTCAAAGAAAATTCCTTATTTTTTGTTCTCTTTTATTTTTTATTTTATTTTATTTTATTTTATTTGTAACTCGATTTTAAAAAACTTTTCAACTGTGTATATTTGCGTAGAAGACGAAGACGAAGATGAAAAGAATTTGATAAAAACTAAAAATGAAAACAAAAACAAAAACAAAAAGCAACACAAACTGTGCATATTTCCTTAAATGAAACTTAAAATTGTAAACTATAAACTACAACAACAAGAAACATTGAAATTATAAGAAAACAAAATACAAAACTTATTATTGTAAGTTTCTAGCAGACAAAGAAAAGAGCGGAGAAAGAAAAGCATAAAAAACAAGGAAAAAAAAACACGAAACAAAAAAAAAAAATACACAAAAAAAGAAATAAAACAAAAATACGAATGTATAGAAAAGTGTAAAAAGTTCTTTTTTATTTGCTTAAGTGGTTGTCGGAATGGGAACGGGGGCCCCATTGATGGTGTGATTTGCTTGCCGTGTGGAGAAAAATGGGAGAAGAAAAACGGTGAGTCAGCGGAACTTAATGCACAAAATAAGGTGCCCCTATATGCCGACCGTTTCTAGGCAAGCGGCACAACATTTGGTGGTACAGTGAGGCAACCGTTAAGATGGCACGAGTGTAACAGGTATAAGCGGCGAGAGCGTAAGACGGCTGTGTAACTGTAGATCATGGCAATAACTGTGTGTGCTGGCGCTTACAACAGGAAGTAAGTACATGTTGTAGATGCTTGGTAGCACATTTCGAAAGAACTTTATTATGGTGACTTAAGAAATCAACGCATGCAGTTAAAGGTCTTGGCGAAAGTGTTGCAAACGGGAAGTATAGATATAGATAGGGAAGTATAGATATCAACCATTATTCATGAGCAGCTTCAACTCAATGGCTACTATACATGATTAGTATTTGAAGTTCGATTTAACAGATATTGTATTATCTTCTCCATAACTAGAAATCGTCTCATACAATCCAAATTCTTAACGAAAATGTTTCAAAGGGCAAGATACTACAATCAAGTATAGATATAAACCATTATTCATTGGGAGTTTCAACTCCATAAGTAATACACATCATTAGTAATTGAAGTTAAATTCAACAATACAATTTTATGTTTTATTATTATTACTTTTCCATAGATTCTAAGAAATCGAACCTATAGAAATCGATTGTTTTTTCATGAAAATGGTTGAGGGGGAAATGGGGAATACCCAAGTAGAGATATAAATCATAATTCATGGGAAGTTTCCTTTTATTCGATACTTCACATCATTAGTAATTGAAGTTTATTTCGTTTCTACAATATTATCTTCTCTATAACTTTTCCAGAGAACCTTAAGAAATCGAATCATACTTATATTACAGTCCAAGTTCTTAATGAAAATGATTTAAAATGGGAGACCCTATAATCAAGTAGAGATATCAACCTTAATTCATAGGGCTACACATCATTAGTAATGGAAATTAGATTTACTAGCTACATTCCGTTTCTACAATATTATCTTATAACTTTTCCAGAGATCCTTAAGAAATCGAACGTTTACGATCAACAGCAACGGGAAACTATTTTAATCATTATATATAATAATTATTATAGATAATCATAGATAGATATAGATATATCAACCACAATTCATGGGTAGTTTCATTACATTCCATGCTACACAACGTTAGTAATTGAGATAAGAATCAGTATGAATGAGAAACGAGTGAATGTGGTTGAATTTCTTCGGGGTCTGTAGTTTTTAATTGAAATCTCAAAATTTGGCATTCGTTTAAGCTCGTAATATGAAAATGAAGTATACTAAGTATCTATCTATTCTAATCAGACATTATATAGTCGGGTCCGAGTACCACATGCCTGTAAGTCTGTAGGTAACTACCCTCGGGTATTAAGATTCTCTCGCAGGCCTTCAATGATTAGACAACGATAAGTTTCTCGCATGAATTTCCTTCGCTTATTCATCAGAGACAAAGCTTCACTGTAGCTGCGCACAGACAGCGACGCCTGCAGACATTTGAGAAAATGCTTTCCAGTTGTAATGTTGTGTAGCTTGTGAAGAGGGCACTTAACATTAGATTGGCTGTCACTTCCGGCAAGCCTTAGGCAAACGACGCGTCGGCTTCGGCGTCGGCGTCGGCATCGACTTCGGCTTGATGATGATTGATGCTGCTTCAGTTTGCGGCAGCCACTCGTCGTAACCCATGTGCCAATTGGAAATTTCCACACCAACGTTCTAGATATGCCATACACTGCTGTATGCATGTATGTGTATTAGGAATTTATTCCATGTAGATATGTAAGTAAAAGCAGAAAAAAAAGAACGGAAGACTCTTAATTTGAACATTGCATTACAACAATGGAATTTGAAGTATTTGTAGACGCATTTGTTGCAATACCCTGTAATTCTTTTAATTGTAGATACAATGATAAACATACATACATATATACGTAGGTATTCACCTTTTAAATAATTTTACTAGTTTATCTAGTTTAATATATATATATAAACTTTCATTTATTCTTAAAAATAAAGATAGTGTTGGTTTCTATTATTATTTCCCTTCAATAAAGGTTTCTATAGAAATTCTATTGGGACTCATCAGATATATGTATGTATACACAATATTAATATGCATACATTAAAAGGGGTAAGGTATTTAACATTTTCGTCTTATTTTGCCGAGTTCTATAAGCATCAATCGTCAAATCCCCATAAATAATAAAAAAATACAAAAAATTATAAATATAAATATAATCAATATAAATATCTAAAGATAAAAACCCCTAATCAAATTTACAAGTAAATCTAGGGTATTTAACAGTCGCGAAACCTCAGCTCTTTCATTGTTACACAACACACTTTTTATATACACTCTGTTTAAAAGGTGCATAATAGTCGAGAGCTCGATTTATTCCCCCATTCGAAACAATAAGAACAAATTTTATAGGAATTTTTTCAATTAAATCTTGCATAAGTGTAGACCGCCTTTGAAGAGTGTTTCTATCTATGTGTGTGTGTGTGTGTGTATGTGTGTGCATGCGTCGCTGCATGCCTAGTAGGCATACGCAAATACACACAAACACACACGTTCGCATTCGCATGTAATTACGGCATTCCGCAAAAGTAAATTACATGCTGTGCGTTTTGTAACAAGCATGTCCGACACTCATATGTTTGCCCACTTAAAAGCTGCCTGCTATGGTTACTCGGCTTATTAGCATGTAATTTGAAGATTTTGAATGCCTCCGCTTACATTGCACTCACACACACACGCACACACCTCAATTTCAATAGAGCGCATGACAAAGAGAGCGCGTCAAAGAGAGCCAAGTTTCGGGCAGGGGGAGAAGAGAGTGTGTCACGCAGCCGCGTTGGCCGCAATTTTCGCTTGCGCTTTTTATACTCTTGCAGAGAGTATATTCATTTTGACTAGGGTTTGCAACGCACCTTAGAAAATATCTCTGAATATCAGTTACAAATAGAGATTCTTATAAAATAATTTGATATGCATGTCCAGCGGTTGGTATTATTATAACATATGTATGTTGGCTGTCAATAGCACCATAATAAGTATTGTACATGCATATGTTAACTAGTATAGGTACTATCGTTGAAGACAAGAACCTGAAAGTGTATAGGATCTTCGGCATGCCGAAGCTATAGTCTTCCTGGTTTACTTGGTTTTTTTTTCTCTTTGCATTCGTTCGCAATAAATTCAAAGCGCATAGCAACAAAACGACAACAACAATTTATGACGTTGACTTCGTTGATTTGTTGCCATCGCTTGGCGTAACGGTAAAGTCAAGCTCTGGTGCCATACAAATTGTGCAGGCCACAATAAACACACACACACAGCTGCATACACAAATACAGATGTGTCTGTGTGTTTTCCTATTCGACGGCTTTCACATTTTCTCGCTGAATCTGCGCAAAAGAAATCGCAATAAATTATGGCAGCGCAGAAAGAGAGGCAAATTTTTATGGCTTTCGTATTTGCGCCATTTCGCATTAATCATCGTTAATGTCAGCCCCGAGTGCATTGGCTGGAAAAGCGCGAAAAGCGAGCCAAGGACAGACAAAGGGAAATGAATCAACCCTTTTCTGTAGTCATTAAAAAGCATTCCTGCAATTCCTCGACATTCGATCTCGACCCACAAACTGTACCCCCCTCCCCCCCTCCACTGATGCAATTGTATACACATATTTCAGGTCTGCGTGTCGTACGTGAGGTCAGCACTGAGAACCGTCTGGGGCTGCCCCAGCAAGACCTATGCTTGATTTGCTCTAATCTCTTGACCAAGTTGTGGCTGCAGCCGCTTCGCATGATTTCCCCTGCTTGGTTCACTTCACTGGGCTTTGCTCTCTGTCGTTGTGCAATTTTCAGAGCCAAACCAATTTGCGGCAAATCAGCAACAGCAACAGCAACAACATCAAGAGAGCTACAGTTGAGTGTGCTTGACTTCGATATACCCTATAACTAACTGAACAAAGGTATGAAGATATTATTTAACTACTAGAAAACACACAAAACACCCATTAGGTTATAGATAAAATTGTATATCTGATTCCTATTGTTAAAATAATAATTAAATCAAAAAAAAAACTACTATGTTTAACGTATTGTGTATTGCATACCTAGCAGGGACGCCTTGGAAATCAGTATCACTTTAAAAGTGTTTCTTAATTAACTTCTATGCTAATTATGGTTTCCCAAGCAAATTTAAAGGTCTTATTTGGACGGTGATGGTTATTATGTTTATCAAAACTGAATATTTTGATATTAAAATGAAGCTTGCAATTTGGGTTTTATCAGTTTACAGGGGCTGTGAGGAGCGTGGTCAAATTCTATGCGCAGTATTAAGACATATTGTCATCAAATTTGGTAGTCTTAGCTCTTATAGTTTCAGAGATCTAGGCTTTTATAGGTACGGACAAACAACCAGGTAGACAGACAGACAGACGATTATTGATATATCAACTTGGCTGTTGATGCTGATCAAGAATATATACCACGCCACGCCTTTTTCTGCCTGTTACATACATATTAAGACCCATTGTCATCAAATTTGGTACTGAGATCTAGACTTTCATACCGACAGATAGAGGGGTAGATATATCCACTCGGCTGTTGATGCTGATCAAGAATATATATACTTTGTTTGGTCTGCCACGCCTTTTTCTACATCTTAAGACACATTGTCATCAAATTTGGTAGACCTAACTCCTATAGTTACTGAGATCTAGACTTTCATACAGACAGATAGAGGGGTAGATATATCCACTCGATCGTTGATGCTGTTCACTTTGTTTGGTCTGCCAAGCCTTCTTCTGTCTGTTACATACATTTTCAATTGCCATCAAGTTATAACACCCTTCTACTCCATGGGTATAGGGTATAAAAAGAGGTACAACAATAACTGAGCACATGCAAAGCACTTTTCGTTCAGTTTCAGTTGGTTCATTTCGTTGATTGTTCCCACAATTTTCGTACAGTGCTGGAAAATGTACGTGCTCGTTCGTTGTCCCCTAGCCTCGCATTGTCTTCTGCTTCCACTTTCACCGCTTCTTCTCCCTCTTCTGTCTGTTGTTGTGCTGTAATTACCTAAAAAAAATATATAAAAAAATGTGAAAAAAAATAAAAACTACAAGGTGAAAATTCTTTTCAAATGGCAGCAGCGAATGGAACTGACAGACTTGAAAGATCTCTCAGAGATCTGAACGCAAATCGCGCTCTGCGTTGTAATCATGCTCACACACACACACACACAGAGAGAGAGAGAGAGACACACTTGGGTGTAGGAGTAGCAGTAGCAGCATACATAGGAAGATGTAGCATAAGAGATATGCCAGAAGATCACGTACACGTATCGCATGAATTGGGGGGCGTCATTTACATGGGGGGAGCTTAGAGCGTGAGCACAACAACAGATTGAAGAAACAAGAACAACAACAATGAGAAAAGAAGTAGAGTCAGAGTCAGGATCGTGAGCGTGAGCGTGTGAAACAGAAACATAAATGCCCGAAGGAAGCCTGTCTTCTTCCCACATGCTTCAAGTGCAGTTTGAAAGCAGATCTAAGTATTGTGCTTATGGTAGTCCTAAGATCCTAAGTGGCCGATCAATGAATACAGAAGCGTGAGAGCTGCAGAACCCTTAGTACTCAGAGGGGGGTGCTCGAAATTGAAGTGTTGTTTGAGATATTGATAAACATAAGGGAACATGAGCTACAACATGAGTGAACTATATGATTTATATATATAGAAACCCTTGAAGAAATTAAATGCAATATAACTTAGACTTAGATAACTTTCTAAGCTTTTAGTTCATTCTACTCATGTCATAAGTTTACTTTTTATACCCTGCGACGATTGAAAATAGTCAAGAAAGGGTATACTAACTTTGTGCATTAGGAGACCCCATAAAGTATATGTATTCTTGCTCAGCATGACTAGCAGAACCAATTGAGCCATGTCTGTCTGTGTGAACGCACATATCTCAGCTATTATAAAAGCTTGACTTACCAAATTTGGCAGGAACACTCCTGAGTACTATACGCTGATCAAGTTTATTTCAAATGTCGAGTGCCACGCCCACCGCCCTCGCAAATCAATAATTTAATTTTTGAACTCAATTTGTAAGCGCTGCATAAAAGATATAACTTTATCATATACTAAGCTGAATGAAATATCTACGTATTATCCAAATTGAAAACGGATCGGAAAATAAACACAGAAGTTATTAAAGAAAGTACAGCATAACTCTAAATGCTTGTGTCAGTCAACAAGGAAGGTGGGCGGGCGGACGGAGCGCAAGCGCCATCTGTCGGTCATCATTTTAAAGCATGTGCATATGTATATGTGTATGAATTGAACAAATTAAACTACAGCGGAACATAGGTTAGAGGCTATCCCACTGTCGCGTGCCGCTCGACTGTTGCTCTCGTTCTCGTTATTATAAATATTGACTATGCTTACTCCTCATCAAGTACAGTTCCAGTTCAGACAAAGAATATATATATATATATACAAGATATATGTATATTATATATAACAGTCTAACTCACACAACCCCTTTCAAGTTCTTATAGCCGTTAAAGCGCAGTCGAAACGGATTTCCAATTCATTTGGAACTGTTGTTTCCGTTCTTATTATAAATATTGACTATGCTTCAAATAAAGTCCCACTTCAGACAAAGAAATTATATATATTATATATCAACCGTTCAAATCCCACAAGTTCAAGTTCTTATAGCCGTTAAAGCGCAGTCGAAACGAATTCCAGTTCATTTTGTCAACTCTATAGCTATAAATATAAATAAATATTATCTTTAACAACCGCGTTCAGTTCGAGAGATATGGAAAAGTTGTTCCTTTTTCAGTTTTATGACGCGGAGGCAGTAAGAAAAGAAGAAAAAGGTGGAAACGGGCAAACAGTGCGCTTATCATAATATTATGCCATTAGCCTAATGAACCCTTCTGGTAAGTGTGGAGAGAGGGTGCTGCAGCACCCTGATCGACCTTGACCAGGCTATCGCCTTCTCAAGTGCCTTCAGTTCTGTGCTCTATAAATATTGGCCAAGCACCGCGTATGCACATAACATTCCGCAGGCGGGTTCGACTCATCGCTTAGTCATGTTCGGGCGCCGTCGTCAGCTGAGGCCCGGCGCGGTCTCGGCTCGCATCTTGGATTACGGTAGCCGGTATGCGCGCATTGTGGGATTCATTTGGTTTGCCGTCGAGGCGAATCCAAGGAATGGTTTCCTGGTGGCCAGGAATCGCTACTGGTACAAGTGGTTCTGCCTATTGACACGCATCGTAGTGTCCATTGTGGGTGTCTTAATGCGTGTGGATCTAGTCATGAAACTGTCAGATGATCAGCATTTGACTACGTTCCTCTCTCTACGCATGGTCTGCTGCCTCATCTGCTGCCTCATCATTATATTCATGCAGTTGTGGTGTGCTCAACAAGTTCTACGTGTGATCAATGACTTTCTACGCTTGTTTCGACGGGTCAAAGCACTACCAGGCTGCCTGGACATGTCTTTCGGTGGCAAACGGGAGCTAACTCTGCTGATCTTGAAGCTAATCTGCGTATTCTACGAACTCGTCTGCGAAATTCCGTTTATGTTCTCCCGTTTTGATCTGAGGTTCAATTTGGAAATCTTATTCGACATTTATACGGTCATCAATGCTTCGCTAATCTCGCACAGTTGCTTCGTGGGCTTCCTCAGCATAGGCGCATTGTATGATCAGATGAATCGATATGTTCGCCACGAACTGCGTCGCCAGTTGCGCTCCCTGGAGCAACCCAATGGGGAACAGGCTGGTCGCCGAGAGCTCAAGTCCGCTGCGTATCGTCTGGATGAGTGTCTGTCCATCTACGATGAGATACACCGTGTCAGCAATAGCTATCAGAGGCTCATGGATCTACCTATATGTCTTATCCTGCTGATCCAATTTCTGAGCTTGACTCTCATCTCGTATCAAATAATGTGCAGCAATTTCCGGAATGCAGGTCTGTGGTTACTGGTGGTTAAGGTCTTCTTCGATGTGGTGCTGCTAACCTTGGCCGTGCACGGTGCCTCCACAAGCTCGCGAGTGATCCAGCGACTGAGCCTGGAGAATTGCTACGTCTGCGAACGTGACGATTGGCATATGAGGGTAAGTCTATACATTTCTATGAGAACTAAGCTCAACATTATTGACTAGAGCTGTTCAGAATAACTTTAGAAATTCACAAAGCAATCGAAGGGTCTTCAATGATATTCAATAATATCTTGAATATTGATAACATCTTGACCTAAGACTTAAGTCTCAAGAAGGTTATCTAGCACGAAGTTAAACCTAAATTGCTTATTCTCATACAACATAATTCAACTTAAATACTTGTCTCTTCACTTTTTCATTGCAGCTGGAAATGTTCCTGAGTCGATTGAACTTTTACGAGTTTCGTGTGCGACCTCTTGGACTTTTTGAGATATCCAACGAACTGATATTGGTATTTCTTTCGGGTCTGGTCACCTATCTAACCTATATACTGCAGTATGGTGTGCAGTCGAATCTAATTTAATGTGACTAAATCACAAACGGGTTTCTTTAAATGGGAAGTAAACCATGACTTAAGTAAACCAAGAGAAACCCAAACTATTTATCATGTATTGCATAAGTATTCCTTAGCTCATTTCATGTCATTTGCAAATTGTCTGCTTATTGTCTCACTGTCTCGTAAATGTCACAAATGCATAACAAATGGGCAAACCTCAAAGTTAACCTCTAGTTGCGGTATATGTTCCTATAAATTGAAGTATTTTTACTGTTCTTACGCAATTAAACCAATAAATATTGATGTGAAATGAATGAAGTTGTACTAGTCTTTAGTTCATTTCGTTTTCTAATCGACGTAATTAATTCCCCTGTCCATAAACGACGGTCAATCAATTAGTGTATTGAAATAGGAGTTCCCTATATATACGATACTTAAAACGTATGTCCGTCAGTTTGTTGAAAGGTTTTACATTATCTCTCGCTTAGTCATGTTTGGAGGAAGTCAACGCCAACTTAGGGCCGGTGCTGTCTCGGCGCGCATCTTGGATTACGGTAGCTGGTACGCGTGTTTCGTGGGTTACATTTGGTTCAGCATCGAAGTGAATCTGAAGAATGGATCACTTGAAGTTAGAAACCATTTGTGGTTCAAGTGGTTTTGCATTTTGTCGCGTATAGTAGTTACAATTATATTTTTGTACTTTGGTATAAATCAAGCTTTAAATATTTCCGACCATAACCTGGCTACGCATTCGTGGATCCGCGTAATCTGCTACCTTATCGGCTCCATAAACATTCTATTACTACATTCCTTATGGGCTCAGCCACTGCTGTGTGTGGTTAACGATTTCTTGCGGTTATTCAAAAGAGTTAAGGCTTTACCTGGTTGTCATGGCATCGGATTCGGTGGCAAGCGTGAACTAACTCTGCTGATCTTCAAGCTCATCTCTCTCTCCTACGAAATTCCGTTTTTGATCTATCGCTCGTTTGGCTATTTTGAATTGCTATTCGACGTTTATCTATTCATCACTTGCTCGATGTTCATGCATAGCAGCTTCGTGGGTTTCCTCAGCGTGGGCGTCTTATATGATCGGGTGAATCTTTATGTGCGCCACGATCTGCGTCGTCAGCTGCGCTCCTTGGAGCAACTTAGTGGAGAGGATTTCAGTCGTCGGGATATTAAGTGTGCTGAGTATCGATTGGATCAATGTGTGGCTATCTACGATGAGATACAACGTGTGTGCAACAGTTTTCAAAAGCTCATCGATCTGCCTTTATTTGTGATGTTGGTAATCCTCTTTGTGAGCATGACTATCTGCTCGTACTACGTCGTGTGTATCGATAACGGTAGTGTTGGTCTGTGGCTCCTTGTGGTCAAAATGTTCTGCGATTTGCTGCTGCTCACCTTGTCCGTTCATGGAGCCTCGATCAGTTCGCGAGTGATCCAGCGACTAAGTCTGGAGAATTATTTCATCTGCGAAAACAAAGCCTGGCACATGCGGGTAAGTTCTTACTGAAAGCATACGCTCAAGTTGTATGGTATATTTAAATCCCTTTCTTAAGATTTGGATATACTTGTTTAAGCTTCAATTGTTTTATCTTATCACATCTCACCAAGTTTTAAATCTTCTAAACTTCCTTAGACATGCAGCGAATCATTTTATCTAACTCAACTTCAAATCTTGTATTCCATTTCATTTTCGTTGCAGTTGGAAATGTTCCTAAGTCGTTTACATTTTTACGAGTTTCGTGTACGCCCCTTGGGACTCTTTGAGGTATCCAATGAACTGTTATTGGTATATATCTCCGGTTTGATAACCTATCTAACCTACATAATGCAGTATAAGATGCAATTGCAAGATATGTAAACGGGTTTTGCTTATACAAATATAAAAGGGAAATTGATATTGTCAAGCTGATGTTATTTGACTATTGATTAATATTGAACATGGTATATTATTATTATTATTACTAAAGACATAGCTAATTATTTGTTTATCTTATAGTCTCAGAAATGTATCAGTTCAATCCCAACTAGAGATGGGCATGGACTGTCATTTTTCGGCACGACCCAACAAAACACGAAAATAAAATTTTTCAACACGCACTAACACGAACGCTCAAACATTTTCCCAACACGACCCAACACGGTCCAACACGAAATTTTATACGTAATTTTATTTTGGATTTTTATTCGTTCATTCATGATATTTCCTTGAAAATAACTTAAAATTAAAGAACTTAACATTAACTTTAAATTAAAAAATTACATATTTTTATATAAAAATAACCATTTGTCAAGATTAGAACTTGACAATCTAGTCCTACGGTCATTAAGGATTTGCCCAGATGTGGAAAATACTGTGTTCGTGTTATTTCGTGCCGAATTTCGAAAGACGAAGACCCACGCCCATGGACACAACCTTAATTATGCGTCGTTTCACGATGTGACATGAAGAAAACACGTTCCATGCCCAACTCTAATCACAACTGCTGAACCCCTCTGCACACTATGTATCGTGACTCAACTGAACCTATAAATAAATATTGATATGAATCGCAAAAAGTGCAAAAGATGTGATCATTTTTTAGCTAATTTCATTTTCTTATCGCTTGTCATTAGCTTAATTAGTTCTAGAGATGATTATTGATGTAACAAATAAAGTGTATGGAAATTGGAAAGGTATAACTCAGTAGGTTCTAAGGCAGTAGGTTATCTCTCGCTTAGTCATGTTCGAAATGCGTCGTCAGTTGCAGGCTGGTGCTGTCTCGGCGCGTATTTTGGATTACGGTAGCCGGTATGCGCGCTTTGTGGGATTCATTTGGTTCGGCATCGAAGGGAATGAGAGAGATGGTGCACTTGTGGCCAGGAACCAAAGCTGGTACAAGTGCTTCTGCCTTTTATCGCGCCTTGTGCTGACTTGTCTATATGTCTATACGGTCGTGAATGAAGTGCTTAGTTACTCTGACCAGAACTTGTTAATGCTGACATTGATGCACGTCATCTGTAATCTTATCTCTTGCCTCATCATTATGTTTATGCAGTTTTGGTGCGGTCAGCGAGTGCTGCGTCTGGTTAACGATTTCCTGCGGTTGTTTCGACGAGTCAAGGCACTTCCTGGATGCCATGATATGGTTTTCGGTGGCAAGCGTGAGCTAATTCTGCTCATCTTCAAGCTGACTTGTGTGCTCTACGAGATACCGTTTATGCTGCTCAAACCCAATTTAAGTTTGGCAGGCATTTTCGACATTTATATGACCATCAGTTCCACGTTGATCTTGCATAGTTGCTTTGTGGCATTTCTCAGCGTGGGTGCGCTGTACGATCAGATGAATAATTATGTACGCCTCGAGTTGTGTCGCCAGCTACGATCACTGAGGCAACAAACTGAGGAGGAAGCCAGTCGAGGAGAGTTAAAGTCTGCCGAGTATCGGCTGGATCAGTGTGTGGCCATTTACGATGAGATACAACGTGTCACAAACAGATTTCAGCAGCTCATGGATCTGCCGATTAGTTTCTTGTTGCTGATCGTCTTCGTGGGCTTGACTGCCATCACGTATAACGTCATGTGCAGCGGGTTCCGTAGTGTTCTTCTATGGCTGCTCGTAGTCAAAATATTCGTAGATTTTTTGCTGTTCACCCTGACCGTGCACGGAGCCTCGACCAGTTCGCGGGTGATACAGCGCCTCAGCCTGGAGAATTGCTATGTCTGCGAAAGCAAAACATGGCACATGCGGGTAAGTTTTTGAAACGAACCTTTCATTGAGTTTAGTTATAAATTGATCTTTAATCAGTTAAACTCTTAACTCTTTCTCAATTTCGTTGCAGCTGGAAATGTTCCTGAGCCGTTTAAACTTTTACGAGTTTCGTGTGCGTCCTTTAGGACTTTTCGAGATATCTAATGAACTTATATTGGTGTATCTCTCGGGTCTAGTCACCTATATAACCTATATAGTGCAGTATGGCATGCAGACACATCAAATTTGAACTACCATACCATTATACCATACTATTCTACTTCCTTTAATGTCCTTCGTTACCTTTAGTCATTTTTACTTATCAATGTTGTATATCACTTACTAATTCAATTAAACTTAAAAGATTTGATCGATTTTATGCGAAAATGGAAGGTTTTATAGTTAATTAAAGTTTTCAATTGCTCGTCGTAATTAATTCCTCTGACGACTTCGATTGGGGAAACAATTAACTTATTGTAATTGGAGTTCACTCTATACAGACTAAGTTTATATGCTTCAGTTGGTTGTAAACCTGCACATAGTGTCTCGATAAGTCATGTTCCGTACCCGTCGACAGCTGAGGGCCGGCAAGGTCTCAGCTTGTATCTTGGATTACGGTAGTCGGTACGCGCGCTTTGTAGGATTCTTTTGGTTCGTTATAGATGTGAATCCGAGGAATGGTTCGCTTGTGGCCAGGAACCACTTTTGGCAAAAGAGGTTCTGTCTATTGATGCGCCTTGTGATGTACTCTTGCTTTTTCTATATAAACGTTAAACGAATCTTGAATGCCACTGACCAGAATTTGGCTATGATGGCGTGGATCCGCTTTATTTTCTGGCTTATCTTCTGTTTGAACATTCTGATTATGCAGCTTTGGTATGGTCAGCGAGTGATGCGTGTGGTTAACGATTTCTTGCGGTTGTTTCGACGTGTCAGGGCACTACCTGGTTGCCAGGACATAGGTTTTGGTGGCATTCGTGAGCTAACCCTGCTGATCTTCAAGGTGATCTGTGTGTGCTATGAAATTCCGTTTACACTCTTATGGTTCAACTCGACTTTCGAAATTATTATCGAAATTTATACGACTATCAATGCCACCTTGATGTTGCATACCTGCTTCGTGGCGTTTCTTAGCATTGGCATGTTGTATGGTCAGATGAATCGATATTTACGTCGTCAACTGCGCTCCGCGAAGCAACTTTATTGTGAGGAGCAACTCAAGTCTGCCGAGTATCGGCTTGAACAGTGTGTGGCTATATACGATGAGATACAACGCGTCAGCGATGGCTTTCAGAAGCTAATGGATCTGACCATATTTCTCATGTTGCTGGTAATGTTTGTAAGCCTCACTGTCATCTCGTATCACGTTGTTCGCAGTGGCTTCCGTAGTGCTGTACTATGGCTGAACGTTGTCAAAATGTTTACGGATTTGCTGCTGTTCACCTTGGCCGTAGACGGAGCCTCGACCAATTCGCGTATGATACAGCGACTCAAACTGGAGAATTGCTATGAAAGCAAAACTTGGCACATGCGGGTAAGAACATTTAGCAAGTAATAGATTAAGGGCTGCCTAGAATGTTAATAGTTGAATCTTTGAAAACCTTTCTTCTACCTTCTTTTCATTACAGATGGAAATGTTTCTGAGTCGTTTGAACTTTTATGAGTTTCGTGTGCGACCTTTGGGACTCTTCGAAGTATCCAACGAACTCATATTAGTATATTTCTCCGCTGTGGTAACCTATCTAACCTTTATAATGCAGTATAGAATGCAGATGTATGAAACTTAAGAAACTCGTTTCACAATGGAAACAGATATTCTTGGGCAGTAGAAATGTAGATGATCTTAATTACAATAAGAACTTCCTACTACAGAGGTTATTCGATGTCATATGCTAATTCTACGCTTATCTCGGGGTTGACCGGAAAGAAACCGTTGATCATATGATCATGTATGGTTGATTGTGGTATATTTAACTTCTCTCCAATCTCACGCTCAGTTACATGACTATCCGATTCGATTAAAGCCTTGATAACGTCATCATCAACTGCACTTGGCCGACCTGAACGTGGCTTGTCTTTGAGTGAAAAATCTCCCAAACGGAATTTGACAAACCAACTTTGACACTGTGTTTCTTTTAAGGCTTTGTCCCCATACACATCACGTAACTTTTAAGCAACCTGAGCTGCATTTACTTTACGGAAATAATAAAGTAAAATATGACAAAAATTTGTGGGCTCCATATTAAAATTGCCGCCAAACAAACAATTATAAACAAAATTACGCGTTGGCTGACACAAGCACTTGGTTGTATGCACATACTTTCTTAAATAACTTCTATGTCTATTGTCCGATCGGATTTGCAATTTTAAGAATAAGTAGATATTTTAATGAGCTTAGTATATGTTAAAGTCAGAAAGTTGTATCTTTAATACAGCGCTTATAAATTAAGTTCAACAATGAAATTAATGATTTGCGGGGGCGGTGGGCGTGGCACCTAACATTTGAAAAAAACGTAATCAGCTTATAGTACACAGGAGTCTTTCTGCCAAATTTGGGACCTCTAGCTTTTATAATAGCTGAGATCTGTGCGTTCACACAGACGGACATGGCTCAGTCGACTCGGCTAGTGATCCCGAGCAAGAATATATATACTTTATGGGGTCTCCCACGCCTCCTGCTGCCTGTTACATACATTTGCACAAAGTTAGTATACCCTTTATATGTAATGTACACTCTTTTTTTTTCTAAAGCAAGCTAAAAGTGCCAGCTGATAGCTGACAAAAGATATAATGGAATTGTCAAAAAATTGTATGCAAAATCAGCGGTTTCTTTCCGGTCAACCCAATAGTATTGATGTTGTATATTGTATTGTATATGGGGTACTAATTCAATTAAACTAAATATAGATGTGATCAAAAATAACAGTATATTTGTGGTTGATTTCATTTGCATAATTAATTGGCGAGATGATTATCGATGGGCAATCAATTAGTGCGTTGCAAGTGTTACTACACACATCGTTTGTGCCTCGCTTGGCTGCAGAGTTGCGCATAATCTCGCGCTTAGTCATGTTCGGTAGTCAACGCCAGCTGAGCGTCTCGTCGCTTGCCGCATTCATCTTGCGGCTCACTTGCCACTTTGCCACACTTCTGGGCATCGTCTGTTTTCGCGTGAAACGCGATCGATGCAACGACGGTCGTCTCGTTGCTCGCGATCGCAAGTGGTTCAAGTGGTGCTCTCTGTTGTTCCGCCTGGGACTTAGCTTCTACTATGTGTATTTCTATATGGGTTTCTTTTACACTCTGAGTTTCAATCATCTGAAGGTCCTCATCTGCACACGCGTGCTATGCAGTGTGATTTGTGCCCTGGTCATTGTTGTGATGCAATTTTATTATTGCCAGAAGTTGTTGCGACTGGTTAACGGGTTTATTGATATATTTCGTCGGGTTAACGCTCTGCCAGGTTGTCATGATATGCACTACGGTGGCCGGCGGGAGCTCTGTCTGCTGCTCCTCGGCGTTATCTGTCATGTCTATCAAGTGGGTTACCTAATTCCCACCATATTCGATGAGCCCTCGCTTAGCTTTGCATTCTCGGTGTTCTGCGAGACCTTCTCGTCTCTCAGTTCTTCCATGATCTGTCATATTTGCTTTGTGGGCTACCTTAGTGTGGGAGTGCTGTACGATCAGATGAACCGTTATGTGCAAGAAGAGTTACAAGAGCAGCTACTGGCTTTGGAACAACAACGAGAGTCGGGTGGAGTCCAGCGGCGAGAGTTAAGGTCCGCTGCATTCCGTCTGGATGAGTGTTTGACCCTTTACGAGGACATTCAACAAATCGGAGAGAACTTTGGGCGACTCTTCGACATTCCACTCTGCTTTGTACTGCTATTCGGGTTTATCACAATGGCTCTGGTTGCCTTCTTCTTTGTCGCCAGTGAATTCAATGGACTAGGCACATTGGTGTTTGAGTTCAAGCTACTAATGGATCTGATGCTGCTCACGCTGGCCATACACGGTGCTGGTAGTAGCTCACGTGTGATACGCAGTCTCAGCCTGGATAATTACTATGTCAGCGAGCGTAAGAAGTGGCACATTAAGGTAGGTACTATAGAGGAAAGAGTGTAGAAAGAGTGTAGCATGATCGATAAAGAAACCGAACTGCAGTACAAAGGCACTGCAAGCATGAAATTTGATATTAGGGTTGCTACCTTGCCATACCCAACTCGGAAATACTTTAAATTTGAAGTTCCTCTCTAACAATACACACTGTTTTCTTTCTTCTATTCCGTTTCCTAATCTTTACAGCTGGAGATGTTCTACAATCGCTTGAACTATACCGAGTTCAGTGTGCGTCCTTTGGGCCTTTTCGAAGTATCGAACGAGTTGATTTTGGTCTTTCTCTCGGCACTGGTCAGCTACTTAACCTACGTGATACAGTACAGAATGCAGTCGAGTCTATTGTGAATCGTTGTAAGCCGTCACGCCAGTCAACCCTGCACAACCCTACCCACTCCGAGGCATGTGACGGGGAGTGTACTCAGCGCACCTGTCCTGCGGTTATACTCTATCTGTTTCTGTTTCTGTTACCCCCCCCTGTACCAAGAAATATTAAAAAAGAATCCGTTGTCAGGACTAATTCCAATTTCCGCTTAATGCTTTAACGTTTTTCACGTCCACTTTTCCCATGAAAGTTGGCGCATAAATTACCCCGCCGTGGAGCAGAAAATTTATGCAGCAACAGGGGGGACAGTTCACGCTAAAAGCGCATAAAAACAAGGCCGAGGCCGGCGCTCTAATTAGCATAGGTAAAGGTAGAGGTAAAGGTAAAGGTAAGTGCGGAGATAAGGTTGCACTTGTGCGCTGCACTTGTTCAAGGGGGGCGCCTCGAAAAAAGGGCTGCGTCAGCGCTGGCGAAAAAGGGCAAAGGCGGCACAGCAACATAAAGAAAAAAACACTGAAATAATATCGAAATCTGACGAGGAACAACATTATCTCAGCTGCAGCTGGGGCTGCTGGAAATGAAACTGGAACTGGTACAGGCATCGGCATCGGTACCGGCAAATCTGCACGAGAGGTGCCTTGCTGCGTGCTTTTTTTCGTGGCTTTTGTGCGTGTCGTGTAAACGGGCAAGATAATCATAAAACGTAGCATTGGCATTGCTTAAATTATTGTACTTTATAAGGGGGGGGCAAGAGAAGAATAACCAGAGCAAGCAACGACACAACGATACAAAGTTCCACTTGGTTTTCCCATGATTGTTCTGTGTGTTGCCCGGTAATTATGGGTCACTCGACTCTGCCGTCTACTGTGCGCTGGCTCGGCTCTCTCTTTTCTTTTTCCTTCTGCAATTATCATACTCTCCCTCACACACACACATACAGTTGTAGACAACGCATATTAAAGTTTCGACTTAAAGGCGAAAGATATAAAAAAATTAATGATGCTTTCAACATTTCACTAGACAATAGACACACGGCTCATGTTCAAGTTGCAGGTACGAGCCTCAACCTGGTAATGCTTGATCATCTTCTGCTGCTGCTTCTTCTGCTTCTTCTTCTTCTTCTTCTTCTTCTTCGTACACTTCTCGACTTGTATGAAATGTACAGCTACTTGAACAGCGCCAAAGAATATTCCGATAAAACAAACGGATGATGAAAATATCATCATTACCAGCTGAAAGCTGTAAGTCAATCAAGATTATGTGAGAGTGTCTGCTTTGTACGATACGATAGCCCGGTAGCCGGTAGCCGGTAGCCGGTAGGCAGTTGCCGCTGGCCGGTGCTGCTTGCCGCCGGTAGCAGCAGTCGAGAACCTCCATCTGAGGAGTGTGTGGAGGCTGCCACAAGCAACACAACATCCGACGCGACGCTTAGCTCATTACGCGAGCAACCGAAAAACGGAAGGTGTTCGCTAGAGAGTTCTTCTGCACCTGACCATGTGGATACACTTCAAATTATCCACTACACTTGTAACTTTTGCAAAAAGCGAGAGAGAAGGAGAGAGAGAGAGAGAAACAACAAAAGAAATCACAGCGCACTATAGTTAAGCACTTTACACAAATTAGCTACCCAAAGAAGTTTCCTTCATTATAATCATTGTGCCCACAACATTAATCATTACACTATATAATTTCTTAATTATGCCACAAAAAAAAGAGATTAGAATAGTCGTAACTTTTGGCAAATAACTTTCAGTTCGAGGTTAATCCCCTCAAGGCATTCCCAAACAGTTATCTAGAGAATTTCACCATATATATAAAGTTAATATACCTTATCAGATCTGACTGTACAAGTTTGTTCGCTGGAGATAAATCAACTTTGCGTTTTTGGTTGCAATTTGATGAGCTCATTATTTCAAGTACTTATAAGACAATAAGACATCAGTCAGAAATAATGACCACGCACAAGTAATTTGTATTCGTACAAACTGAAATGAACAAAACGAATGAATGTTCAATTTGTGTGTACCAGAAATAAACCAAGCGAAACTATAAATATCGTATGCGAATTTCAAGTTCATATTGTGCATAAACTATTTATGATGTATAGTAAATTTTGTTTTGTTTTGATTATGTTGTGTGACGAGTGAAAGTTGCTACCTTTTGAACTGATGGCTGTATCAGGGGGGAAGGTATGGTTGATTGAGTTTATCAGTAATTCATGAATATTAAATCTATTTTAATCAATTTTATTTTAATTTCTACATAAAAGACCTACTTGAATACATTCGTTATTACATTGTTCACTTACTGTACAACATTGAAATTAATGAGGCAAAACTGCAACATTCATTCAAATTCATTTTAAACTATACTCAAAAAATCAAACCAATCTTTCAAACAATGATTTATTTTTCTCTTTAAATGCATTTGTGCAGTACTGGTCAAGCGTAGAATTTCCCCAAAAATACTGTACTCAAGTTTAACAGTACAACATTGAAAAGAATTCGTACACTAGCTGCCATAACAGGCAAAACTGCAACATTCATTCACATTCATTTAAAACTGTACTCAAAAAATAAAATCAATTTTTAAAAGAATGATTCATTGCCCTCTTTGAATGTATTTTTGCAGTTACCTAATACACACAAAGGAAATGCTTGAAATCAATTGTTATATTTATAATTTTCTGTTATTTAATTGCAATTTAATTAATTGACAACTTAAGATTATTATTGTTTCTCAATCAATTTTTATTGTATGTATAAAATACATATATGTATGTATAAAATACTTACTTTTAATTTGCTGGAATAAAATATATAATATACAATAATTTAATTAATTTTTTAATTCAGTTAATTATTATTCCATCAATTTTATTGACCTAATTGAATATTCGTATGTATATTTTATATAATGTTTTCGCGTCTTGGCATAAAATGCAGACAATTTTATGCACACATATGTAGATATATGTACATACATATGTATACAAACATAGACATATACTCTAACGATACCAAACTACATTCCCGTCTTGTCTTTATGGAAATAATTAAAAACGACTTTGATTAAATGCAAATGTTTTTCACGTTCTCTGCTCTCTCGGGCGACCTTCTAAGGCGTTCGCTAAAACCACAAGCGACTGTATTTGTATGCCTCTCACTGTACATATATTATTGGCAAATACATATGCATATGCGAATGTGCTTGTATGTATGTGTGTGTGTGTGCATGCGTTTTATTTGTTTGTGTGAATTCATAAGCACACAAGAACGTTTTGTCGTCTTCACATACAGCGGGAAAAAGCCAAAGAAACCTCAAACTCAAACTCGAAGAAGAATTGGCACGAGCTGAGCACACGTCGCGCAGTCGACGTCACTGCCTTGTTGTTGCTGATGCTGTTGTTGTTGTTTTTATTGGTGGCTGCATGTGACTTGTGGACTGCGTACAGTTCTGGCGCATTTTATGGCTGCACACATGGCGAATGGAGAATGCCTTCCAACGGGGGAACTTGTTTTGTGGGCTGCAATGGGCGCGCGCGCGTAGGCGCAGCAGCAGCAGAAACAGCAGCAGCAGCAGAGGGCCGTCAGCAGAGGGCGGTGGGGCGGCACAGCATCAGTCTTAGCAGCGACAGCGGCAGTGGCAGCGCGTGTGCGACGTGCCAACATCTGGATCTGGACCAGTTTGAAGTCAGCGTCGATTGCACAGTAGCCAGCGGGGCCAGGTACACACACACAAACATAGACACACACACAAACATCTAGGCAAACACATTCATACATATACACTGCGTTTGAGCCTGGGCGCAAGATAATCGATGTATACTAATTATTTGCTTTGCCTGCAACTGTTTGTCATGCTCTCCTCTCTCTCTGTCTCTGTCTCTCTCTTTCTCTGTCTGCGTTTGCATTGGCACCTCTGGGTACAGCAAAAACAAAAAGCACAACAGTAGCAGAGGAGAGAACACAGGACTGTGTGGACAGTGTGGACTGTGTGGACTGCATGGACAGTGGACAGTGGCGCAGGCAGAGCTGCGTTGAGTGCTGGCTGCAGTAATGGGCATCGACAGCGGCTAAGGGCAGCGCAGTCCGTTGTCTTGGGCAAGGTTACGGACGCTGCGCTGCTACTGCAGGGTGCTGCTGCTGCCGCTGCTGCACGGTAGTCAAGTTTAGACACCTTAAGTACACAGGAAAGCGTCATTTATGTGCTCGTTCCAAAAACGACAAGCACTAGGCGTGGCAGCAGGCAGAGAAGGAGGCGGAGGCGCAGGCAGAGACAGTGGGAGAGGCAGCAGGCGCAGGCAGAGGCAGAGGCAGAGGCTGCCTGGCTGCAGGCTACACTGTGCTACACTATTAATTACATGGAGTAGGTCTCACTTTAGGCCCGCCTAAATTGCATATATACAAAGAGAGATGACCACATTTATTTACATACATATTAACAATTTGTATCTGCCGAGATTGAGGCCACAAGGTCATGTTCTATAAGAACAACAACAATCACAGCAGCTGCGCAGACAGAGAGTGAGAGAGAGAGCGAGGGGGGAGAGATCTGCAGAGATCGATTTCAATCAACACCCAAGCCAAAGCTCTCTACGACAACGACAACAACAAACAAGTTTTGCCTTTCAAACAACAAAAAAGGTACAGTCCACAAAGATTAACAACAACACAGGCAAAGCAAAGGCAGCAGCGACTGAGCGTCTGCGTCGTCAGCTCGCAGTTGACGTCAAGCTTTGAGGCCTCTGCTTCAGCCAGCTTTTTTTTGATTTGCCTGAGACGTGTGGCAAGCTTCAAGCTTGGAACAGGTTTAAGATTTCGGATTTTGGAGCTGAGTGTGTGTTGTGCAAAAAGTTCAACAGGCTCAGCTGCAGATGTGGCACTGGTTGTTGATCTCGCTGCGCTGCCTCTGCCCGGCCTCTGCCCGGCCTCTGCTCGGCCTCTGCTTGAGCAACAACAAGACAAGTAGCCAAACAGACAGCAAAGTTGCGTAAATTACAAGCAGCAAACACACACACATACACACAGCAGAAACAAACGTAAAGAGAGACAGAAAGAGAGTGAGAGAGAGAGAGAAGACATAGATGAATAACACAAGCAGCAACAACAAATTGATATTATTTTTCTTAACGACGCTGACGCCAACAGCAACGGCAAAAGCGACAGCGACGTCGGCCCCAATCTGTAAAGCTCTCGCACGCTCTCCCACGCCCGCTGCTCTCGCGGCTCTCTTCGATGCTCTCGCTCTCTTTCTATTGCCGTTGTGTGCGCGCTTTGTTTTGGTTTTTGTTGCTGTTTGTGGATTCCATTTGCCATAAAGTGCGTTAATTTAGTGAAAAGTGGGTCAGCAACCAATTTCGGTTCATCGAACACACAAATAACAAAGCGAAGCGCGTCTGCGTTATGTGTGTGTGCGTGCCCAGTCCCCAGTGCCCCCCTCCTCTGCCCCTCCCCCATATCAGTGTGGATCGTCGCGCAGCAAAATGACGCATTGGTTTGAGGTCGCATACCTTTTGGGATACGCTGCAAATGATTCATGAAGCCCTCCTCGACTATCGACTGCAACAGAGTATCGAAAAGATATGAAAACAATCGCGAAATGCCTCTTAGCCAAATTCTCCCTCTCTCTCTCTCTGTCCCTCGCTCTCTCATCCATTGATTTATGCACGTTGATTACGAAACCGTAAAGCCGCTCGAGAAATCTAAGACTTGCTTCTGTGATGTATGGCCGAATAGAAACAATTCGTTATCTATGAATATGGTTAGGTTAATGGCAATTTATCTACTTTATGTGTGACTTCTGTTGCATATTATGATGAGTTATTTATGGTCGACAATATTATGATATATTAACTTTGCATTTTCCCAAGTAAAGCTAACCTTTTATGGGTATAATAATCATCAGAAACCTTTAATAAAAAAGCATTTTATAATAAATTCTGAAATATTATTAAAATTTAAAGTTCTTTTCAATTAAAAATCTTAATACTTGGATATTATCATTAGAAACCTCTTGCAGAAGCTATTTCTAAATTTAGAATTTTTTACAGAACTTCTTTTTGATTTGCTCCTAACTATTTTAAAAAATTTTAAGTTATTTAACGAAATACTTGGATATAATTATTATAATCCTCATTTAGAAGTTCTTCTCATACTACAATATTTTTAAAGATTTTAAGTTCTTTTTAACTTAGAACTTTAATCAGTGAAAAGATTAACGGAATAATATTTTTATGTTCAACTCTGAATTAGATATCATTAGATAGTATTATTAAATATCATTGTACAATCATTAAAAATTAACAAAATTATTTTTATATTCAAGACTGAATTATGTCAAATATTTTGAAGTTCTGTTATCAAGTGTTTTCCATTTGACATTCATTTTTTATGTGGCATTCAACTAATTGTATATAAGTTGCTGCCCCCTTCACTATGTTATCTACAGTTATCGGTAGCTCGACCCATTTCCCAAGTAGGTCATTAAAGATTCGTTCAAGACCGAAACCGTTTTCATGCCCACTTGTTGACGCCTTGTGTATTTAGGCCAAAACGAGTATTGGCATTTGCTGTGCTTGGCTTGCAGGCCGTGCAAAGACGTGTTGTAGGAGGAGGCAGAGGAGGGGGTAAGTAAGGTAAGCGAGGGTCTTATGTCCAATATGCTTATAGCATGCACGGCATGTTTTTGTATTCGTTTCCCACTCGATTTGCTATGCATTTCACACACACACACACACACACAGAGAGAGACAGTCTCATTGTGGAATTTGTTATTATTTTTATTATATTTTTTATATAGTACTCGCACGTATAACATATGTATATATATCATACATATATATAACCAGATGTCTGCTCGTATTACGTTCTCTGTTCTTGCTCCAAATTAAGTTCAAACAATATTTGGGCACGCGTGTTTATCGTGCGTGCCGCTTCCTGTGCCTGCCCCCGCTCAGTCACGTTCCAAATTCGAAAGATCTCGAGCACGACAAATACTACAAGTATTCTTGTTGTGAGAGCAAGAGCAAGAGCGAGAGAGATGACAAATAGAGTTGTTTGTTTGTGTCACGTTTACGAGCACACGATACGAACCAGGCCTCATCGCCAGACGAGGCACTTGTTGCTTGTGTAGTGCCCGCATATGCTTGCTGCTACTCGATATAGACGGAGACGGCACGATTTTGGTTTTCTATTTTGTTTCCGAGCATTCGCAAGTGAAAGTATAACAAATTGAATGAATTTGACTGAGGTGACGCCAATTGTTGATGCTGCGGAGGGTACACTTTGTTATTGTTCCTCAAGGTGTGGAATTTGCGTATTAGAAGTAGAAGTTGTGGTTTTGTTTGGGTAGTCTAAACATACTTATGACATGATATGGTTTGTTACTTCATCTAGTTGTAGAATCTACGAAATAAGCTACTCAAGTTGTAAAGTATTGAGACTTATACTCAATAATATATTCAATGAGCGTTTTTGGAAATTTGGGAAACTTTCCTAGAGATTATATTGTATTTATATTAGTTTCAAGCGAAACTTTATTTCGATTATTAGAATTTAACTCCAAAAACGACTAAATCGTGTTCCTTTTCATTGTCTCACAAAACATTAAGAAACTTTGCCTTATTATCGATCTATTTCAAGTCAACCTTTCCTATTCTTACAAATACTTTGAAATATAGAAATAAGCTTCGTTATTTTGATGATAAGATCTTGATATTATACGAAATGAGCGACTCAAGCTGTAAAGTAGTGAGACTTATAGTTAATAATACAGTAAATGAGCTTTGAAATCTTTGAAATCTTTGAAATGTCGTTAACTTTTTTAGATATTTTTAAGGGTTTTTTAAAAGGACTTTGTACTAAGAGGAACTTTACTTGGTTTTTATCGTAATTAAACCTTAACTTATTTTGCCTTATTGTAAGTAAACCTTTCCTTATAAATTGGGAAATATTGATAAAGTTTGTTACTTTGATGATTGTACAGTACAGTTGAGTTTTAGTATAAATTTGTTGTATTTGAATCGATATTCACATCATAACTTTGTATTAAAGTGACATTTATCTCTGATTAAACCTTAAAAACATTCCCTTTCATTATGTCACTAATATTTAAGGAATTTCGCCTTATTTTTGACTTAATTCATACACTTTCTTCAAACTTCCCCTTATAATAATGATATGATATGTTGATTATGGTTAGAAAATTGTTTAAGGAATTTCAAAATGATTAGATCTATAGTTATGGTACTGTACAGTACAGTTTGCAGTTAAATTGTTGAATTTCAAAAGTAAATATGCAGGTTGTTTAAGGGAATTCTGTATTCCCCACTCAATTAGATGTTGAGTGAATATTTATCAGGATGCGGGTTCCAATACATAAATAAATTGATCAGGGTTCGGCATATTGGTATACAAATTTGCTTATCATTGAACAATTTATAGTGAGTTTTCAATATGACAATGAGTAAATTTGTAGTAAGTTTGCAACCTAATGTGGTGAGGGGTATTCAGAATTTAAATGCGGGATCTTAACTCTGAAACTCTTGATTGTGTTGGAAGTGTATAAATAGGGGCAGTTTTCCTGCTTTCTTTGCTTTTCTCTGGTGACATTTTTTGCTTTCTTGCTTTCTTTCTTGTAGCAAAGGTCGCGGAGCTTGTACTCTCTTCTCCCGCCCTCTCGTCTGCTGATAAGTATGGTAAGTGTGAGGCCCACAATTGCATAGAATGCGTATTTAATTTGTGCTCAAAGTGCCGCTAGTTACACACACACTGTTTACGCACACTGTGGCAGCTGTGCAGGCACAGAGGCAACCGCAGTGTTTAACCACAGCAATGATTACACATGAAACTGGGAGCTTGGGAGCTGAGTGTTCTTCCCCTTCCCCTCCTTTATATGGGGGCCGCTTGGCGTGTGCGGCATCTTTCAACTGCAGCGCCGGCATGCGGTGAACAATGTAAGAACTACGCTTTTGAAGAGATTCCGTCATAGCCTCCGTCCCGTTCCCGTTCCCTATCCCTGCCACAGCCCCGCCCACTACCCCTCACTGGGTGTGCTAAGAATTTTTGTAAAGCAGCTGAGAGAGAGAGAGAGCGAGTCGAGCTAATTAAGTACATTGCAAATACTTGGAATGGTCCGGCCGGACCTCGCCCTGAACTTAACTAAACTGAACTGTGCTGGGCTGGGCTGGACGAGGCAGGAAATCGAAACTGGCTAATGGGGCGGCCCGCACTGAGGTTGAGGCTGCCGCTGCCGAGGAGGGCCGGAAATATGCATGGCTTGTCTCTGGGCCAGGCCAGGGCGGGCACAGCATTTGGCCATCAGCTCCAAATGGGCAAAAAAAAACAACGAATACAAAGCAGAAGAAAGAAATTTGAATGCGCTCTGTCAGGAAGAATTGGGAGCTTTGTCGGGCTGGCGGCGCGTGTGCAACAGACCAAAAACTGAAAAATTTACCTTGTTGCAATCTAGCTGATTATTTTTTCGCTTCTTTGCAGTTAGGTTAGAGGCAGGGTATGATGGATTTGCAGTGCATTATGTAACACATTGAAAGATGAGTCTTTTAAGCAAGAACGGATACTTGAAGAATATAGTACTTTGTAGTTTTAACTTAATAATTGGTCTACTAAATAAATAAATAAATAGTACTTTGTACTTACTATATCAATATAAGGGTGTTCCTAGTACTACTACTACTTCTACTTATACTACTATTCCACATAATACAATTAATATTACTACTTGTCAAACTACTTCTTATACCACTTCTACTACTTGTCACACTACTACTTAAACCACTAACATTTCTTCTACTTCTACTACCACAGCAACTTCTACAACACCTACTTATACAACTACTACATTTATTAGTAAAACCACTAATACTAATATTAAAAACTTCTTATACTTCTACAACTACTACTACTTCTAATACTATTGGTACTACTACTACTACAAACTACTTATACTACTACAACTCCTACTACTCCTACTTCTACTACTACTACTCCTACTACTACTACTTATACTACTATTGCTACTTTTACTACAACTCTATATCCTCCCATTTTTAATTTTACTACCTGTCATACTTATAATAATACTACTCCTACTTCTTCTACTACTATAAGAACTCCTACTACTCTATGCACTATTATAACTACTGCCACAACAAATACAACTACTTTTATTACTACTACTAATACTAATAGTGCTTCTCCCACTACTACTACTTCTTGTTCAACTACTACCACTTCTACAACTTCTGCCACTACTAATACTACTAACATACTCCTTCTACAAAGACTAGTACCTCTTCTTCAAATACGAAAACAACTTCTTCTACTACTACTGCACGGCTATGACTACTACTACTTCTTTTACTACTCCTACTACTACTACTACTACTACTACTACTACGGTTACTACTACTATTACTTATACTACTACTTCGAATAAATACTACTAGTGCTTTTCCCACTACTACTTTTACAACAACTATCACTCTTACTACTACTACTACTTCAATAAAGTCTAGTACCTCTTCTTTAAATACTAATACTACTACTACTAATAATACTACTACTACTATTACTACTACTACTTCTACTACTAAAACTAGTTGTACTTCTAATACTACTACTACTAATAATACTACTACTACTACTACTCCTACTACTACTACTACTACTACTACTACCACCACTACTAATATTACTAGTGCTCTTACTACTTCAACCTCTTTTTTAAATACTAAAACAACTACTTCTACTTCTACTCTAAGTATTAGACATTCTCCTAGTACTACTTTTACTCATTCCAAGACTAACACTACCTATACTACCTATACCACTTCTACAACTGCTATTTAAACCTTTCCTTCACCAACTACTTTTACTTCTACTGCACATTCATGTGTTCCATTGAAGTACCTTTCCCTACTGTAGGGTATTTCAACAGCAGTACGCCCCATCTCTCGTAATTCGCCTGTTTTATTTTGCTTAGTATTTTTTTTTGCCGTTTTGTTTGCTTTGTTCGCTGCACGAGTATTTCGCCAAGCGGATCACACACACACACCGCACACCTCACACCGCACACCTCACACCGCACTCCGCACACAGGTCAGCAGCAACGGTGCCGAGTTCAGGTTCAGCTGACGACACTGCCAGCTAACCTCGCAGAACATACATAGCATACATACTCGTATGTAGTATAATGTACCCAGCAACACACATACGCATACGCACACTGTGATGTAGGGGCTGTCGGTATAATAGGCGTGACAAGCGCGTTACGCTCGGCTGGCGCCCAAAAATAATCAAAGACAAAGACGCTTTTATAGATGACGATGTTGATAATGCTACCTGCGGGCGGGAGCGGAACAGAGCGGAGAGTGGGCGTTGTAGGAACTGACAAGAGCCAGACAGACAGACAGACAGACAGACAGGCAGGCAGGCAGACAGACAAAGCTATGATAATTACACCGTGTTAGCTCCGAATTCTGATTGTTAGTCTCTGCTGCCTAACGAGCTCCGACTTCCCAGCACCACCCAACTTCCAATTGTACCAGCAGACTCTGTAAACGCATACAACTCAAATCTACGTACACGGTGCACAATATAATGAACGATAATATGGGCGGCATAAATTTGAAATTTCATTTCAGTGAAAGATAGAGAGAGGAAACCCAAGAAATTTCGGACTGAGAAAGCGTTTCTTCTGCTTCCCTGCTCTTCCATCCTGTTAGTCATAGCTCATAAAACCCCAAGACTGTGGAGTGGAGCAACATTGTAGTGTATCTACATATGTATGTATTCGTCTATGTAGATGTACTGCGAGCGCATCTCCATGGGTTCCTAAGTCATTAGCAAAGCATAGCGAGTGGAAAACAATTTCGATTTAACGATTTCCATTTCCTCTAAAAAATTGTAATTGAAATTTGTCTTTTCCTGTTTTCGTTTGGTTCTTCTTCTAAGCTCATTGACCCACATTGAATGTGGTGCAGTTTAATTAGAGTGTCTTTCAAATAAGAAACTGAAAGTTTGAGTCGTATAAAGTTCATAATAGATCGCTAAATAGTTTCATAAATATTATGCTAATTTCTTCTTTGTTCTCCGCCGAGTGTTAAATTTCCTTTGACAATTTCATCGGCCACATCGAAACCTCCCGTAAATCCGAACTGTATCAGAATGAAGAGATATGTCATTATGCCAGATATTATGACGGGTATGAAGGCGTTGTTCAGCTCGAGTATGCCCAGAACTTTGATCTCCAAGGGCTGCGTTTGTAGCTGACAGAGAAAGGTGTCCACCTAGTTCAGAGGGAGAGAGAGAGAGACAGATCAGATTAGAGATCAGTTGAGAGTAGATCTCACAACTTACGCTCTGATCCCAGCGCAGATCAATGTCGGAGCAGATGATATCGAGGGGGAGTAGCTGTGGCAACTGTGACTTGCTGATCGTGTAGTCGGCGCACATGATCAGCAGCACAATGTTGGCCATTTTGATGCAGATCATGACGATGGGAACCAGTTCGCCATGTTCCGTCTCCAGATAGTTCCAGATATACTCGTACAGCATGAGCAGCAGCACAATGAAGTTGTAATAGATATAGAAGAGTATCTGCAGCTGAAAGATGCTGCGAAAGTGAAGAGTTACACTGTACAGCTCACTATAGATGGCGGCACAGGAGTCCAGTTCATCGGCACGATCGCAGAGGAAACACATGCGTTGATAGCGACTCAGACGTGCCCTTGGCACCATCTCCGGTTCGTCTAGATTGTCATATTGATCTATGTGCCGCATACGTTGCAACATTGCGGCAATATGCGCGCCCAGCTGTTCGTAGAGCAAACCGGAGACAAGAAAGCCAAGGAAACAGGCGTCCAGTAGAAAGAGCGTGCCCAGCCACAAGTAGATGCCGATCAGCCCAGAGATCAGACGTGGCACATTCAGCTCGAATATGTAGCGCAGTGGCAACATTTGTGGCAACTCGTAGAGGCAGCCGAAGAGGGTGAGCAGCAACTTCAGTGCATAGAGGCCAGTGAATTTGCGCGTGAAGAGCTCCCCAGTCTGGCGCAGCTTACAGATGCGTCCATAGAGCAGTATATATCGATTCACAATGGCCAGCAAGCGTGTCTCCGATGTGACCTGCACCAGGAAAGAGACCACAGCGAAGAGACTCACTGAGGTCGATTGCAACATGGCAAAGATATCGGCGTAGCTCTTTGTCAGTCGGGCCTTGCGGAAGATCTCCGGCATTACAATCCAATAGATGTTAACCAGTATGGAGCGCCTGAGTATGACCAGCAGACGATTGCACTGTCGACGTGGCGCCTTCAGCTGAATCTGTTGGCCATCGCGCTGAATGCGGCAGGAGAGCAGCGAGAGCCAACGTGCTGCCAGATACAGTGCCCCAAGCAGGCGACGCGCGCTACGCTCCACGCGACCAACTGTCGCCCAATCTGGCTCCGACATGGTCAGCCTGCAACTGACCCCATCGAGCTAAGTATGTCCCGTTGTCCACTTGCGACTGTCCCCCCGTCTGTCTCTTGTTGATTTCATTAATTGAATGCGCGTAGATATCGGCAATTGCGTTTCACGCTTCGCTGACTCGCTGACTGATTAACCGAAGCTCAGTTCCCCTCACACAGAGTCCCAGTGCCAGCTCCAACCCATCCTCACTACTGTTGATGGACAGGCCCAGCTACAAGGGGGCCCCTTGTGTCCCACGCACATTGGTACAGATGTTGCTCAAAACAGGGCGTAAAATGATATACAATATTTTGTCCGTTCGTGATTCGTGGAAACGAAACTGAAACCGAAATACGAAAAAGGAAAGAAACAAACAAACATCGCGTGCAAGTGTATTTTATGCGCTGTGAACTAAGCTAATGCCATGGCATAGACTTAGCCCCGATTATACAGATTGTCTATGCATTATCGTAATTGAATTGCAAAAGCTTTGTTCGCCACAATTACAGTGCCACCTGATAACGTATTGTTAAACAATTTGCATAAAATTGCAGGCACTTTGGAGGTTTGAATATGGCATAGGTACTACGTATAGTTACTACGTATAGTTAGGTATACTAGAGCTATGTAAATATGGGTTATCTAAACATTCAAATTAGATTAAGAGGCATTTAAATAATTATGCAATTTATTTGTTAGTTTTCGTATTATTTTAGTTATTTATATTTATAACTATCACTAACATTCTTTATTATTATTATTCCTCCATTACGATGTAGTGCGAGTGCATTTTCAGAGGTTCCTAAGTCATTAGCAAAGCATAGCGAGTGGAAAACAATTTCGATTAAACGATTTCCATTTACTCTGAAAAATTGTAATTGAAATTTGTCTTTTTCTGTTTTCTTTTTATTCTTCTTCTAAGCTCATTGACCCACATTGAATGTGGTGCAGTTTAATTAGAGTGTCTTTCAAATAAGAAACTGAAAGTTTGAGTCGAATAAAGTTCATAATAGATCGCTTAAAGGTTTCTTTAATATTCTATTATGCTAATTTTGTATTTTTTTTCCTTTTTTCAGTATTATAATGAGTAGTTTAAACTTTTTTTTATCATATATAATGTGTCATTTTTTAATTTAATGTTTGTCATTTAATTTTATAGAAACTTTAGCTAAATTTTGCAAATAAAGTGAGCAATTTATATAAATATATAAATATATAATATATTTATAATTTATATATATAATATGTATATTATAAAGAAAGTAAAAAGAAGGGATATATCGTACAATATGAGCTTTATTTTCGCAGCTGTTTCAAAACAACCTTGAATATGTTAAATAAACTTTGAAAATATTAAAAAGTGACTCATAAAATAACTCAAAAATCGGTATTTCCGCTTAAATAATTAGGTTAGGGCTGTCAAAATATTAAGAAATATAATATAGAAACTGGTTCAACGGCTTACAGTATAAGAACATGAACTTAATTATTGCAATATGTATCATTAAGTTGTATTTGATGTATTATAAATTCTAACAAATATAAGAATATTATTTAAGCCTTTTTAATGCAAATAGATCAACAATTTAGCAGTATTTTATTTGATATTTATTTCTAAGTTAGCTTAATTAATTACTCTTTAGGGGAGACTTCCCCACTCCATGCCCCTCTTGTTGCATCTGGTTGCAATGTGCAATCATTTCTGTGATATGCCTCAATACATATTTCATTACAATTTCAATTCAGCCGCGAGCAATTATAATAGAGCTGATTGTTTATGCAGTTGTTGTTGTTAGAGTTGCTGTTGTTGTTCTTGTTGTTAGATTGAAGTTGTTGTTGTTGTTAGATTGAAGTTGTTGTTGTTGTTAGATTGAAGTTGTAGGAGGCCTCACACCCACCCGCAGTCAAGTTGCCAAACACGTTTGCTGGACATTAGAATGTGACGCGGTTCAACGAACTGCAGCGAACAGGCAAATACATGTACACACACACACACACATCCCCAGGTGAATAGGAGGAAGTGTTACAACAGAGAGACAGAGAGGAGGAGGAGGAGTGCCTGTGGCAGGAGGTAGGGGCAGTGGGAGAGGAGCGAAGTGTGCCCAAAGACGGGCAATAGAAAAAGCAAGTCAACAGCCTTTCGCTTTGCCAGCAACAGCAACAGGCAGGCAACAATAACAACAGCAACAACAACGAGGCAACAACAACTACGACAACATGCAGCAACAGGTCTAGGCAGGCTGTTTTCTGTTTAGCTGCTCCTGGGGCATGATCATTTCCAGCCTGCCCTGGCCTCCCATAAAACTGGTTTTTCCGCCTGCGAAAAGCTTGTGGCCCAGCCCAGCTCAGCCTAGCCTAGCTTGGCCCCAGCATAGATAGATAGATAGCAGTGCCCCCACTCAGAGGGAGGGGGGAAGTGGCCAGAGGTAACCAGCTGCAGCTAGAGCTAGGGCAGCATCATCATCATGATCATCTAGCAGGATGCTGGCAACCAGTTTACGTACAGTGCGACTCTTTTGCGACTTTTGACTACTCATCGGACTCTCCGTGTTATTGCAGCTCGCGTACATGAAGTAATTGCACTGCCCCTGCCCCCTGTACGGCCTGACCCCAGCCGTGATGCTGCCACTGCTGCTGCTGCCTCTGCTGCCTCTGCTGCTGCCTCTGCTGTTGCTGTTGCAAGTGGCGGCCAATGAACTGGCTGTGGAAAAGACAATAGCAACGGGCTGCAGCTCCACAGCTACACAGCTCCAGATCCAGCTGCAGCCTCAAAGTTGTTGCTGCTAAATTGGAAATAATTGCAGAGCAGCAGCAGCAGCAGCAGCAGCAGCAGCAGCAGCAGCAGCAGCAGCAGCAGCAGCAGAGGCAGCGGCAGAATGCACGTGTGCAATTGTTGCTGCTGTTGTTGCTGCTGTTGTTATCGTTGTCATCAGTTGTTGCTTCTACTATGACATAAAATACGCGACAAGGCAGCGGCAGCAGCAGCAGCAGGAGGTGCACAGATAATGCTAGGCACAATATGTAGCAGCAGCAGTAGCAGGCAGAGCAACGTTGACAGCGACGCTGGCAGCGCTGTGGGCAGAACAAGGGCAACAACATGCGGAAAATATACTCGCGAATAATAATAATAACAAAATAATAAAACAACAAAAAAATAAAACACTTTGTACGCTATTAAATCTGGCATGTGTGAAGTGTGTGTGTGTGTGTGTGTGTGTGTGTGTGTGTATGTGTGCGTGTGTTTGTTGCTCTGGCAAAGGAAAAGTTCAATGACATTTGGAGATTAGAGAACGTTTACGATATATGAGCAGAAGAGGAACAACAACAACAACAACATCAATGCGGCACATGCACATTTGAATGTGCCCCTTTCGGGGTGTGTGTGTGTGTGTGTGTGTGTGTGTGTGCTGCTTGGAGAGATTCATCGAACATCGACGACGCATGGAAAACAAAAAAAGTCATCGACATCAAATGGATTTGTATTATGTTGAATGTGGCAGGAGAAAGGGGCAGGCATCGAAGCAGGCATAAGGGGCAGGGGCAGGGGCAGGCACAGAGGTAGGGGAAAGCGCAGGAAGAAAGGCAGGCAGGCAGAGAGGGACAGAGGCAGAGGGAGAGGTAGCAACAGCAACTGATGGCAGAGAAAGCAGCAGGAATAGATGCAGCAGCAGAGTCAGGAGGCATAGGCATAGGGAGAGTGATAAGGGGGGCAAGGGAGAGGTAGAGGGAAAGGCAGAGGGAGAGGCAGAGAGAAAGAGAGAGAGACAGAGCCACAGGCAGAGACAGAGGGAGGACAAAGGTAGAGCGTAAGCGATGAGGTTGATTGGCAGGGAGAGAGAGAGAGGAGAATGTTGAGAACTCAGTCGGCGACAGGAAAATGTTTTTCATTGTGTTGGAAAAGCTGACAGGCATGAAGTAGAGAGAGCGACAAGGGAGTAGAGAAAGAGACAGAGACAGAGCAGAAGAAAAAGCAGGACAGATGCAGATGGAGACAGACGTAGACGAAGCTGGAGACAGCGTCGCATTTGGCTGGCATTGGAGGAGTCATTAGAGTTGCGGGAGACATGCCCCATGCGTATGCATAAACAACAACAACAACATACACAACAACAAAAACATCTACAACAACATACACAACAACAACAACAACTGGGGAAGGCATGATGAGTCGAGGTTGTTATTGCAGTTGCAGTTGCAGTTGCAGTTGGAGTTGTTGTGCGGGGACGTGCCCCCTTTACTGTTTGGCCCCAGCACATTTTGGCGTGTGTTGCATGAAATGCCACACTTGGTTGCATGCTGCAGTTGGTGCTGCTGCTGCTGCTGCCTCTTGCTATTTCCAGCTACGAGAAAGATGCAACCCCTACATAGCGATGCGGCGGCACATTCACTTGTTTTGAATGCGCACTCGCATACGGATTGGAATTGAAATATTTCATTACGCATCAAGATGCGGCAACCAGGGGGCGTGGTAAGTGGCCACAGATGTAACATAGATATGTGCAGGCAGCTGTAGATAGACTTACAGATATTTTTGTGGATACAAATGGAACTAGAGTAACAGATACATGAGCAGAAGGAACTATAGATACAACTGCAGAAAGTACTTAAGTTAGAAGATACTGTCAGAGTATTTTCTATAGCTAAAGATACGTATTTCATTAAAGTTGCAGATGTAAGTTGGGGTATAGCTCTGAGATACATATGAAATGCAGTTTCAGCTTTCTATAGATAACAATATTTATAGATACTTCTTCCAAATAAACCTGAACAACTTCAACTACAATTACAACTAAAGATACAAAAGGAGATACAGCTAAGGTTGCCAAGCAAACGTATATTTTGAGTCTTGCTAAGATAGTCTATGCCCTGATACCCTGTAACTAGATTAAAACTGTTTATGACTGAACAAAGTAGTTGTTATTAACTTAAGATCTCATTAACTTCAACTTTATCAAAGGTCATTGCAACAGCTTTCTTATAATATCTTGTTTTTTTTTTAATTATAAAAACATTTATTTATATTTTTTTATTTACACAAGCCAATTTCTTATCAACCTTTTAAAACATCTGTTTAAATAGCGCACAGCTCAGAATAATTGATTTAATGTGCTTTAATTGAAATTGTACAGAAATATTTATAGCATCAACGTAATTATAAACGTTATTTGTTTAATCTCAGAGATCAATTAAGGCACGCAAGCTAATGAAGCATGCAAATGGGTAATCTGTCAAGTTGGATGACTATATAGACTGATACAGATGACAAAATATTATGAAAGAATAAAGAAAGCATGATCAAGTATAACAGTGAATTAATTTTTGGTATTCTAATAAAAAAATATAAGATTTTCATACTGCAAACAGTTTGCATATCCTCAAAAAGGAGGGGCAGGGTTTATAAGGAAAGGGTAGGGTATTATAGCTTTGTGTTAACCTAAAATGTATGTAACAGATAGAAGGAGGCGTGGCAGACCCCATAAAGTGTACGTTAATTCCTATGCAGCGTAAATAGCCAAGTTGATAATGTCAAGTCCGTCTGTGGTCTGTCTGTCTGTGTAAACAACTTAATCTCAGATTTTACCAGGGCTAGGACTAACAAATTTGCTGCTAATATTTCTCTATATTGTTTATTAAGTTATTAAGTTTATTTTAGAATTTGCACACACATCTTTTTCCCCACGTTAATCGATTAAAACCTTATTGAAAACGTAATTTATATGTTATAATATTTATTTTTGGTAAACACAAAAACTATCATTGTTCACATGAGATCTGAAAATTTAATCGCAATCGTATAATTCACATAGAAGTTATTTATGAAACAATTTTAAGGGCGTACTGATTTCCAAGACGTTCCCTGTAAAGTATGCAACATAAACTACGCTAAAAATGTAAGTTAAATATTAATAATAATATAAATCATGTTGCTTGAGTGATTAGTAGGTATATCATAGTTGAGCACACTCAACTGTAGCTTTCGTGCTTGTCATATACTCATATCAATATACCCGCTTTGCTTGTTATACCCTGTAACAAGAGATGCTGCAGCGGCGGCTGCTTAATTTGATTAGGTTTTCAAAATCGATTCCCAAAGTCCGCGTTTATTTTCGTATTTGTTTTATTGAGTTTGTGAGAAAATAAACATGCGACTGTGGCTGCTTATTGGAAACGGGCAACAGACAGAGGCACACAGAGAGAAAAGGGGCATGGTGGAGAGGGAAGAGGGGCATAGGAAAGAGGGGCATAGGGTTTGTTGCCTTCTTTGTGTTTGTGGGTTCGGACCTTTCTTTCATTACGTCTCGCCTTTGTTTGTTATCACTTGAAGTTTGAGCATTTTAACGAATTGATTAAGTTGCCGTTTGTTTACAAGCAGGTAAACAGAGAGGGAGAAAGAAAAAAAGAGAGAGAGAGAGAGGGGGAGGCAGAGTGTGTGAGAGAGAGAGAGAGAGAGAGAGGGGAAGAACTTTCCGTTTAAATGCTTTTACAGTTGAATTGCCAACATGTTCTGGATGCTCATAAAGCCGGCCAGCTTGACTAACTGTCTGACTGACGGACTGTCTGTCGGCGCTGACTGTGCGCTCATTAAGCAAACCATGACGAATAACTGCAACGTCGCGACGTTAGCACACCTGACAATTTGTTAATGAGAGCAACAGGTTCAGTGGCGCGACAGGAAGCGAAGCGATAAAAACCAAAAACCAAAGCAAGCGCGACGGACGAACGCGAGAACGCATCGCGCGGATGACGGATGTCCTGCTAAAAAGTGACAGAGACAGAGACAGAGACAGAGACAGAGACAGACGTTGCCGAACACAGATAGCAACAACAACAACAAGAAGAAGAAGAGCCTCAACCGAGTGCAGTAAAAATGTAAATAATGCAAAACATTTTCTCACCACGTTCCGCTGCCGGATCGAAGCACTTTTCAGGCTTCCCCATTCGCTTTGCCACTTTGCCGGATGCATGGGAAATGATATGTAAGAAATGCAGCAATGTGTGATAGGCAAAAAAGCAAGCAGACGGGAGAGTGGGGAGGGGGGGAGGAGGAGAGAAAAACCACATATGAGTTATGCGAGAACTGTGCTTTCTAACTGCAGTTAAACTGCAGTCTATAGAGCACTCAACTCGTGGCATGGATATTCTAAAGAGATCTGAAATACAAAGGGAGTATTCAAAGCCTACAAATCGATTCGTTACGGTTTTGAGGGAAATCCAATGAATTGTTTAAGACAAAAAGGAATGCGTTGAATGACCTTTTCCCCCCAATGAACTCGATACCCGAAACAAACAAAGGCTCTCAATATATTATAAACTAAAGGAAATTTAACATGCTGTTCGTTGTTAGAATGGGGTTAGTCTAATTTCAATGAGAAAGCAGTTGGGAATAGAATTTAAGAAGGAACTTCATTTGCTTACGAATGTTTAGAGGTTTAGACAACTGCATATAATCTGAAAATTTGAGAAAACTATATAAGATAGTCAGACTTTTACTTGAATAACAGTAAGATTTTCATAATGAACGTCTTTAAATGTTCAACAGTTTATTTGAACAATTTAAATATTCTTGGATTTATGTTGAAGTATATGTATAAAATACATACCATATATATGTATATACATATATAAAACAGGAATTTTCTACAAGGTTATGGATTCCCATATCATAATATATATGTATTCCGTATTTGTGTGTTATAGAAAGGTTCGCTTAATATTAAGTAGAATTAAATTTAAAAAAAAATTACAATTATAAATGTTTCCCAATCTGCTAGAGAATTCTGAAATAAATTGAAGATTATAAGACTCTAATAAAACAGAGAATAATCGAAAAAAATCTAAAAATCTTCCCTTTCTTCCGATTTTTCCAGACATTTAAAAACTATTAGATTTCTCTTCGAGGCAAGCAATATTTTTTTACGCCATATATTATATTATAATCTAGATATGTTTACCTTAATAAGTTTAGATTAATATAAATGAGAATTTAATTGAAATTATAAATATACAAGTTAATTGACTTCAAAAAACTGCAGAAAATTTAAGATTAAAAGACACTTAAAAAAATATAAATAACCCCTCTCTTTCTTGAGATTGTTCCAGACATTGAAAAACTATTTGATTCCTTTTCGAAGCAAGTTTTTTTTTAGTACCATATATCACAATCTAGAGTTGTCTAGCTCAAGAAGATTAGATCAATATCAATGAGAGTTTATTTAAATTATAACTATACAAGTTTTTGAATTTTCTTAAGATTCCTGCAGTAAATTTAATTTGACTAAAAGACACTTATAAAACTAATGGAAGGATTTAAAAAATGCTTTATTTTCTTAAGTTTTACAAGCAAACAGATTCCTTTTTGAAATATGAATTTCTTCATAGTCCCTTATATCATAATCTATAGGAAATTTAATCTAGAGTTTTTAACCTTACTAAGGTTAAATCAATATCAATGAGAAGTTGCTAATAGAGTCATAAAAGTATTGAAATCCAACGATCCTAACAGACCATATGTCAATATTCGACTGCCCATTTGAAACTATAAAACAAGCAATTTCTCACATTGCCATCATATATCATGGTCAATACCAGGTTCCCTTTGTATGCAGAGGTCTAACGGTATTGACAGCTAATGAGCTCGTCACGGCCAAGCATGACAGTCAAAATATCGGCATATGAATATCTTAGAGGAAAGTCGCATATAATCGCCATATGGTCATATGGAAGTGATATGACCTTTTTGCTTCCCCATTTAAATATGCATACATACAATTGTGCATGTGTAGGTGTGCGTGTGATGGTGTGCGTGCGTGTGTGTGTGTGTGTGTGTGTGTGTTGTTTTGCTGCCCAACCCATTTGTAGTGAAATTTAATCAAGCGTTTAATGCCAAGGTGGAACGTCAGAGAGAACATAATACAGCAGGGAGGTTACGCCGGGCGAAAGGGCCGAGAGAGCGATTGAGTGAGAGGTTGAGAGAGGGGGTGTGAGGATGAGGGTGAGGGCGTTCTTACTGCTTGTCGGAGTCTGAGCATGGCACGACGAGCCTGATCTGGCACTGGGCATGTCCAGCCATGTCCAGCCCAGTGCTTGATGCCTGTCATATGTCAGTCTCTGTCTGCGTCCGACTCTCACCTACGACGACGAGGCTGGTTAATGACATCCCAAGTTAATTGCCGACCCGCCATATGGGCCACGGCCAGGGCCAGAGTCAGAGCCAAGGCAAGACGAGCCGAGAGTCAACGTATGTATCTGGCGGGTCTACGGTAAATGAATATGCGTTTCTGATGCATTTCCAGGCAACGTAATTTGACTACATACATCAATAGAGCAAAGGATCAGTATGTCATGATTCTGATGAGGGGATGTTTGCCTGTAGAGGGGAGGGGGGCAGGGGTGGGCAGCATATGTCGGTCGACGGGGGCGTAGCAAAATGATCTGCTGCTGATGCTGCTGCTGTGCCAGATGATCTGTTCCCGTTGATCCGTTAACAAAGCGATATTAAGTACAAGTTACGCTTTTTTTAAGGGGCACCCAACTGAAACTCGAGCTGTGCAGGAACTTAATTCTTATATACACATTAACATATATGACAAGTCGGTACTTAGTTTACTTGTTTAAGTAAGTAAGTAAGTAAGTACGTACAGTTTACTGTAAGCGAGCTTCATAAAGGGAAAGAAACAGTCTCCAAAACTGTTAATTGTTTATGTAAATAGAGTTGCGAATTTAAATTATAGATAAGTAAAGATGTAGCTATTAAATATATGCCATAAATCAATCAGCGCTTTATTACATTTATTATTATAATTATAAATATTATTTTAAGTAGGGTGCTGGTTAAACCGTACAACCTTACTATCTACAAGCATCTTTAATGAGTTCTACTGTTTACAAAGTTGTGATAATTCAATTTGATTATTATTGACATTTTGAAGTATTCTTATATTTTTCCACAATTATTTTGTATTGTGGGATTTGTTAGCATTGTAATAAGGGGTTTTTATAATATGAAATATCATTGTTTATTATTGTGAGATTAAACGGTTTAATACGAAGTAAATAAGTAAGTTACCTACTATGCATGCATATTTATATTTTATTTACTTTCTTCTATTATTTTGCAATACTAGAAATATTTTGCTCAATAAGATAAATTTGTAAAGATTGTAATGCATCTATAGGGGATTTCTGTAAATATATGTTTCCCTCGCTATACTTATAATACTTCCCCTTTCTATTTGGATACCATATATTGTTATTCATATTGTATGTTATCTGTGCAGAAAAGGTCAATGAGTTGTGCTCTTCTTATTATGTTTATGTTTATTCACAAGTGTGTGAAATATCGAAACTTATCAATCTTTTAGGTTTTTAAACTTCTATATAATTATATACATATGTATATACATAAGTATATTGATTTAATTTTAAACTGAGTAATTTCTTCCGATTGTGCAGTGACTTTAGTTTATTTTATTATTTCACAAGTTGCAGTAATATTCTTTCTGTTAATGACAAATCCACACTAAGAATCTCTGTTTTCTTAGATATATATTTTACATTATATTAATTTAAATATATGTTAATTATATACCTACATATATGTATAATTTTATAATATTTTAAACTGACTAAGTTCTTCTGATTGTGCCGTGACTTTAGTTTATTTTATTATTTCACAAGTTGCAGTAATACTTATCATTTCTGTTGAAGACAAATCTCTAAAAATGCCTTTAAATTTTCTTAAATATACATATATTGTGCATTATATTACTTTGTAAATCTGTTAATTATATATTTACTTATACATATGTATGTATGTATGTTTAATTTTATTGAATTTCATAAGCTGTCGTAAAACGTGTTTCTTTCTTTCTGTTGAAGACAAATCTCTCGACCTGCTGAAATCGATCCACGGCCACAATATGATTTTTATTATTATTATAATTCTAGATCTACGCTTGACTCTGGTACGTGTTTTTCTAGGGTTTCCACAGCTTGCAAACTTGTTATGCATTTCGTAATAATCTTTAACAACTTCTTGCAGCGCATAATAAACTCGTGTATTTTATCGACGATCCCAAAAGTAGATGCAACTACATATATATGCAACATATACACACTTTATATGTATGTGCACCTTTGTGTGCGTATCTGTACAAGTACTCGAATTACATCCACACACACACTCACACACAACTCTACACATTGACACATAATCTATTGTTATTATTATTGCATCAGCAGCAGCATCAACAGCAGCAGCAGAGGCAGCACACGCAGCCCGCAAGCGACTGCGCTGCCCGCTGCCTCTGCCTCTGTCTTTCCCCATTTGGCGCGCTTTTTTGTTTTGGTTTGTTTTCCAACCCGGCAGCTTGTTACAGGTAATATCCTAGAGAGACCCATAACAACAACAACAACAATAACAATAAAGTAACAATAACAACAACAGGAATCGCTGTCAAGTGGGCAGGTACACACAGGCAGAGACGCAGACGCGGGCGCAGTCGACGTTACGTCGCCGTAGCCGACGCTGACGCCGACGCTGACTGTGTAGGACGACGCGTAACCGGCAATATATTGGCAGCAAACCAGTTTTTATAATGTCAATTCGAATCCTACACGTTCACGTTCACGTTAACGTCCATGTCCAATCCACACGCATTAAGCGCGACAGTCGCAAGTCGCGACGCGTCCAAATAATGACGACAACCGCAATCGCTGCCAGCAGGCAGGCAGAGGGCAAGCAGAGGGCAGACAGCGGGCAGGCAGAAGGTGCAACAAGGGATGAGACGTTGACGCCAACGCCGACGACGACGCCGACGCTGACGACGACAATTCGTTGGCGTTGAATTTGATTTTGATTTCACCTGAGTGGCTGCGGTTCTTCTCGATCTGCCTGCGCCTTTTGCCAGTTTTCCCTTTTCCCCTCTCCCTCTCTCCCTCTTCTTTCTTGCTTGTTCCTTTTGTCAACCAACGCACAAAGGCGACCTACGGTTTCTCGCATTGTTGTTGTTCTTGTTGCCGTTCGAGACTCGTGTAATTGATGATGTTTATGTTTGGGGGACCCTCTCTCTCTCTTTCTCTCTCGGTAGGGTCCCTCGTTTTGTACACGCAGAGTTGATTTAAAGATTACGCACCTATTGTAAATATGTGTGGGTTTCGGCGCGTCCCCTGTGACCGGCATATTAATTCTGAAATCTTCATACTTTTTCTAATGGGTTTATTAAATTGGCGCATGGCAATAATGCCTAATAGGAAATGCAAAGTACACTGACGCACGTATTTCATTTGTTTATAATTTTTTAAGTGCATTCGTGTGCGTGTGCAATAGCTATTATTTCTTTTTCCCGTATTTTTGATCGAGCCGCCTTGCAAAAGAGTTGCCATTATATTTTTTCTAAGTGTTGCCAACTCAGCTTTGTTTTATAACGGGACTAACACGAAAACAGCGGACAGCGCCCTTTTAATCTAATGCATTGTCATTTTAAATGCGTACCAGTGTTGCCAAGTATGTTTTTTTCCGTCAAATCTAGCTGTCATCAAAGTTCAATAGAAAGGCAATCATTAAAAACAGCGATTAGCGGGATATCTAGCATTTTCAGCTCTGTTGTCGGAAAAAGGCTGATCTGTCAGGTCTACCAAACATGCTAATTAGCGAATACAACAACAACATGGATCGTGTCATGACTTGTTGTTGTATTGCAAGCAGTCCAATCAGTGCACTGCTTGTTTAACACAGCTCTGTTAGCGGTTTGAAACACTCCATCAAGAGTTCAAAGAAACATTTTAACAGTGCGCTGTTAATGAACAGCAGCAACTGTTAAGTTTCTCAAATTGGAACTCAATGAGAACACTGCCATATCGTTTAAATGACATCATTGTTTACATTTTCGTGCCCGCTCTGGCAACACCATGCGATTTGTTGTTATGCTGCCACTTGTCTGCCATGAACCGTTCACGAACCGCACCGAACAAGTGCCCTGGTTCAGTTCACCGCGAACCAGCTCAGTTGTAACCAGTTCTCTGCCAATCAATTCACGGGCCGTGTTTGTTTTAAGTTAAAATAAAAGAATAAATAGCAATATTAAATGAATTAGAATATATAATTAGTGTGCACAACCCACGAGTGATACTAAAGCAGCAATAGGCGTCGCATCTACAGACATGTCACAGGTTGAAATCTAAAATTCTGTGCAAAAAATCGGGTGTGCGGTGATATGATTGGAGGAGGGGTTTGTACACCTACAAAAAAAAAAACACCAAATATACGAGTGTGTGTGAGTGTGTGTAAAGGGGGCGGATGAGGTGGGCGTGCAGGCAGCGGCTGAGCAATGCAAATCCTTTGTAAAAATACTAGACAAAGAATCAATTTCTTAATTGTGAAGGCGGTGGCACTTGTAAAAGTTACCTTGTGTGTGTGTGCAGTGTATCTCTGCGTGTGTGTGTTGTGTGTGTCTGTGTGAGTATGTGGTAAGGTCGCCTAGTTGAAAGTGTCAAGGAATTTTACAACAGCGGCGGCACACGACGAAGGTAAAACCTTCGCCCGAGCCCCGAGCCATACCGCGCCCATTGCGCGCTCTGCTGCGGCATTAAATATGAATGTGTCCTTGCTGATCCTGTGTGCCGTTGTCAGTGTGTGCCCCCAGAGAGACAGAGAGAGACAGTGAGGGAGTGTGTTTGAGAGAGAGAGAGAGAGTGCGAGGGAGTTGCACTGCAAGTGCATCGTAAATTGTTGCACATTCCTGCCATAAATCTCCCTCGACGAACCGTTCCCGGATTTGCCAGGATGCCTTATTAGTTCGTTTCTTCTCCTTTTTTCCTACCATAACTCCCCCCCTCTACTCGCTACTCTACGCCCCTGCCACTCTCCCTCTGGCAAGTCGTACGTTTACAATTTTTGGGATTTTCGCTTTGCGCCTGCGTTCGCCTTTTGCTCTCTCGCCTCTCCCACTTTGGAGTGCCAAAACCGGAGAGGGCCGCAAATGTTCGTATTTGTGTCCGTGTCCGGGTGTGTGTGTGTGTGTGTGTGTGTGTGCGACTTGAAGTGTGTCCAGCAGGAAGAAAGCAAAATGAAAGAAGCTGGGAACACTCTATTTAGCACTCATTGTTTATCTAGGCACACGCAACTGTGTCGGACAGTGTAGCACACTGACTGAGTGCCGTGTTTACCTTTTTTATATATTTGCCAGGCAGGGGCCAAGTGCCGGCGGGGAGATGTAGGGGGACCACAAAGTGAAGGACCGCAGGAAACCATTTCCGTTTGGCGAAATTCAAATTCAAATTCGAATCTCTCTCTGCCAATCCAGAATCCCGAATCTCGAATTGTCGCATCGTTCAACAGTGTTGACAGTGAAACTTCCTGTTGTAACGTGTTTTGTGGCACTGTAATTGATTTGGGTGCGTTTGTTTCTGTGGGCATTGCCACCTGTGATTGACACGTTGCCAATCGCAATGAATATGTGTGTGTGTGTGTGTGAGTGAGTGTATGATAGAGTGTATAAGGGAATGAAGTAAGTGGTGCCCCTAATGAATGCCCATTTCAATTTCCGTTTATTCTAGATTTCACTGTTTATTGCATTAAACAGTTTTCTGTGTCATTTTTCAGTTACAAGTGACGAAATGAATCTTTAACGGAGGCAGAGGAGCAGCAGCAACGCAATCAATTACAACGAAGCAACATACAGACGCCAACACACACATACAGATACACAGGTCAGGCACACTTACAACTCAAGCAAAAAGAGCAAAAGTTTGTGCAGGTGGAGGAGTGGGAGCAGCAGTAGCAGTAGCAGCAGTAGGAACAGGGGCTTTCCCCCCGGCCCCCTCGCCGGCTGCAGATCATCAATATTCGAGAAAGCAATTGAGCCAGACGGGCACAGGCATTAATTCATCAATTATTCAAGATGACCGAAGACGAAATTCTCTTTGACGATGTTTACGAACTCTGCGAGGTCATTGGCAAGTAAGTTTCCCTAGTTTCCCCCTCAGCTCATTATGCGTTTTATGCGTATTACTCACTAAATCATCATCTGTCGACGAGTTGGCCAAGCCAAGCAGGCAACCCACTTCGTGTTGGTGGGTGTCTGCTCCCACTCGAGAGAGAGAGCTCGGTGTCGACTGCTACATTATGCATTAATATTTATGCGGCTTCTGACATACGCACATCAACGATGCTCTAGGCAATCCTTTGTTGGGTCAAATTGGCGTCCCAATCTCTTGATAACTTTTCAACATCTTTACTCATATATCTACCCCTCTCTCTCTCTCTCTCTCTTTCTCTCTTCGTTACGCAGAGGACCCTTCTCCATTGTGCGACGTTGCATACACAGGGAGTCGAACCAGCAGTTTGCTGTCAAAATCGTCGATGTGGCCAAATTTACGGCCAGTCCAGGACTGAGCACAGCGGGTAAGTTCAGCAACAACTAGACCTAGCTGCCAGCGTATTCTGTCTGAATAAATTATAATTAATCTGGGCAAATTATACACAATTTGTGCTGCTACTAATTGCGTGGCAAAGTATTTCGCACGTGCTGTACCGGGACAGCTTCAGTTTCAGCTGCTGCCTCAACTGCCTCAACTGTTCCCATTGGCTAATTAAAAAGAAATTGCTCACAATGCAATGAGGCCCAAATTGTGCTTGGCTATATTGACTAAATGAATGATACATGGCAGGCACATAAGTCATGCGCCAAAATCCATTAGAGCTCTTGGGGCAGCTGGTGTCAGTCAAGGAGCAGACGATGGTGGGGGGGGGATGGGAGGCTCTACAACTGTTACGCATTGTAATAACACTAAACTAATTTCCGCCGTTTTCAGATCTGAAACGCGAAGCCACAATATGTCACATGCTAAAGCATCCGCACATTGTCGAGCTGCTGGAGACCTACAGTTCCGAGGGCATGCTCTACATGGTCTTCGAATTGTAAGTATAACACACCCACATAGAAACAGAGAGAGAGAAAGAGGTGTCTCCATGCCTCCCTCCCTTGCTGTGTCTACAATTGTATTTAGGCCACTTAAATATTTCCCTTGCTTGCAGCATGGAAGGCTCCGATTTGTGCTTTGAGGTTGTGCGACGCGCCGTTGCAGGTTTTGTCTACAGCGAGGCAGTGGCCTGGTAAGCATGGCAACACGGCCGATTGCCAATTATGATGGCACAAATTATTTGAAGTTTAATTTATTGCACAAATTGTTGAAAAATTCAAGAAATATGCAGGCAATGAAATATGTAAAGCAATGTAAATTAAATCTGTAAATAGTTAAGAAATAAGAAAGAGGCTAGAGAAGGAGGTCAGACAGCTGAAATGCAGATTAAAGCGATTATATTTAGCATTTATAATTGCAGTAACAGTGAACGTGCTTCACATGCAATTGATTGTTAAAGTTAAGCTTGATTTTTGTGATTAATTCGAACAAACCTTTTCAATTGCATTGAGTATTTTAATAGGCGGCATAAATAAGGTTTCAGGCAGTTGAAATGCAAATGAAATCTGTCTAGTAAATGCAATAATAACGCATGTTTTTGATAACTAATTTATTATTTAAGTTAAGCATGATTTGTGTTGAATATTAAGCTGGCTTTTCAACTGCATTAAGTAATTTAAATAACAAACCAAATGTTTGGTTTAGCTGCTTTTGTTGTACGTTGAATATATCAACTTGTGCGACAAATTGTATGTAGTAAGATGTGGGTATACATACTGTATGTATATAATGTATAAATGTATATAATGTATACATGTTTATAATGTATATGCATATATTATGTGCTTAACTGTATTGCCTAGACACCCGCATTTAATTCTTTGCAGACAATGCTTTAATCATTTACAAATTGTTATATTTTAAAGACAAATGCATGAAAGCAATGTGCACAGTACTTAGGGCAGCTAAGCCAATTGTGTTGTATATATAAATATATAGAAATGTAGTCTAAGGACTCCAAAAAACTATATAGACCTTACACAAATTAATATTATACATATTGTCAATTCAAATAGCGCAAATTGCTTATTAGAATGTCAGCAGAATTCTGCCTTATGGTAGTTGATACGATACCAGATGCATGTGCCATGTTTTGTCGAATATGAAAAGGGAAACTTATTTAAATAATATGTCAAGCTATATATCAATACAAAAGCTTCCCCCTTTTGCTAATATACACTATTTCCGTATTAGTTTGCCACACTTAAGCATTTCCCTTGTCATATAGCCCTCATAGCCCTCTTCAATATTTGATTAGCTCTCTAAATTTGTTAGCTTCTGCTCTGTAAGTTTGTTCCGATTCAATTCAAAATTGTTTTCAACATTCCCTAATTGAGAATTGAAAATATAGTTTGTAATTCTGTTCTGGCAATACCGCAATTAGTGAACAAAGCACACCCGAAATTGAGTAAAACAAGTGCGAACAATGTCGAAATATTAAACTCTAAATGAATAGATACTAAATGCAGCTGTACTAATTAGTTGCTTTCATGATTTGCCGTGCATAATTCATTTATGTTTGACATGTTTCTGTTCTGTTTCTCTTGCTGTCTTACAGTCACTACATGCGGCAAATACTGGAGGCACTGCGCTATTGCCATGAGAACGACATACTGCATAGGGACGTGAGGCCGGCCTGTGCTCTGTTGGCCACAGTGGACAATTCGGCGCCGGTTAAACTGGGTGGCTTTGGTTCGGCAATACAATTGCCGGGCACGCGTGAAACCATAGAGACACACGGACGCGTCGGGTGTCCGCACTATATGGCGCCGGAAGTGGTCACCAGGCGTCTGTATGGCAAAGGCTGCGATGTTTGGGGTGCTGGTGTCATGTTGCATGTTCTGCTCTCGGGCCGTTTACCCTTTTTGGGCTCGGGCGTGCGACTGCAACAGTCAATAGCACGCGGCAGGCTGTCGGTGAGTGGGAAAAATGTTTGAATGGAATAAGATATAGTCCGATTATATATTAATCATATATGTATGTTTTTTCAGTTTGAGGCGCCCGAGTGGAAATCCATTTCGGCAAATGCCAAAGATCTAGTCATGAAAATGTTGGCGGCCAATCCACATCACAGACTATCGATAACTGAGGTGCTAGAACATCCGTGGATACGTGATCGGGATAAATTGCAGCGCACACATCTGGCGGAAACGGTTGAGGAATTGAAGCGCTATAATGCGCGACGCAAGCTCAAGGGCGCTGTGCAGGCCATTGCCGGTGGCACCAACATGGATCCACTGTATGCCACAGATGCGGACAGTACGTACTACTTGTATATGTATATATCCACTTGTTTACTCACACCTTCTGCCTTTGCAGTGCCCATTGCTGGCGCACCGGACGAGTGGGCCGACGAGGAGGCGGGCATTGAGGCAGTGCAGCGCATATTGGACTGTCTGGATGATATCTATTCGCTGCAGGATGCGCATGTGGATGCGGATGTGTTGCGGGATATGCTACGCGATGGTCGCTTGCAACAGTTTCTGCAACTGTTCGATCGCATCAGTTCGTCGGTCATCACAACCAATGGGAGAGCACCCACGGCGGAGGCTGTGGCGCGCAGTCGCGATGTCCTGGAGCTGTTGTCATCGGTGGGCGGCATCGGTGTGGGCAATAAGTATGCCAAGGATGAGCTGATGCAGCTGCTCGCTGCGCCGCACTTGCAGGTGAGTCTGCACCCCCTTTTATATTGTATTGTATTTGTATATATTACGTACGTATATATGTATTTGTGGCTTTATTTTGTGGCAAGCTGTGTGTGAGCTCTCAAGCACATGAGTGTCCACATTGTAGCTGCGCTGTGGTCATATCAATCTGTGGTCTCTCCTCGGCTCGTTTTAGCATAAGCCAAAACAAATTTGAAATGTATTTAGTGCCAGCAAACAGGCAACTGCCGAAGCTGGACAAACAAACAGCGCCAGCACTTTTAACCAGACCCAACTCCTCCCCGTCGTGGCAGTCACTAATCCTTCGGCCAAACTGTGACACACATATACCCAGAAGGGACACACACACACGCACACACTTACAGAGCGAACGTGTACAAACAAACTGCGCCTGCTAATGCAACCAAAATACAAACAATTTAATCAGAATAAACCTAAATGAAATTCGGACGTTGTTGCTGCTGTTGCCAGCGGCTCAACAGTAGCAGTAGCATCAGCAGCAGCAGCAGCTACGACGGCAGTGGCATCAGCAGCTGTGCCTGTGGTTCCTCCCCAAAGGCTTTTTGCGCAGAAAAGTATGCTAGAGAACTCAAGTGCCGTCGCTGCCTGCCTTCGCCGGCGTGTGGCACACACATTTGCAACAGACCAACGGCGAGCGCGCCTGAAGGGGGCAGAAAAACATTTAACGATTCTGAGAGAATGGGAGAGAGAAAGAGAGAAAGTAGTGAATCAGTTGTAGCCCTCAACGAAGTGTGAATACCCTTGCTAAGCAGGTACAGTGATAAAAGAAGAATGTACCTCATTATACCTGTAAGGAAATGCACTTTAAAGACAGAAGCATCAATCATATATACATATATATACTATATATAACAATCAGTAAACCAACTATGTATATAAAGAGCATATATTACCATGTAATTAGCTACAGGGTATGCCAGTGCTAGGCTTTTTGTGTGCTAGCCTGCACGCCTGGGCTGTGTGTGATATGAAAGCCATAACTCTGTGCCATCCACTGTCGTTAATTGCTCCTTGAAGCAGACTACACTTTTTGCTGCCCGCCAGCAGCGAAGAGCTTTATGCCACCCCCTTCATTGTATACCCTTCTCCCCGCCTAAATACCCTATACAAATAGCAACTGACTGCCCTGCTCTGGCCTGCCAAGGGTGTTTAGCTATTTATTTATTCAACAATCGCGAAGGCTTATGCAACAATAGAGTGCTTCCTATGGACATATGGATAAATCTGGTACTTAATAAATATATTAGTTGTGTTCTTGTACGGCTTTGTTGGGTTAACAAACTATCGAAAAGGTTTAGAAGTGCTTAACAGTAGAATGAAGTGGAGATTCGATTATGGAAGTGGGTGGAAGGCAGTTCAGTTTAAGGTAGAGACTTGAAGTGAGTTTAGTGAAGATAAAAGATTATAATTATAAATTTAGCAAGTCACAAAAGTTAAATTGTTATAAATTATTATGCTCACTTTACTTTAGTTTAAATTTATAACCATTTCTAACTTAATTTATGATAGAAGAGATTGAAGAAAATAAAAATGTGAATATGATCAATGTTACTCATGAAGCATGCCTTTCTTAGCTGAAATCTATACTTTACATCTTTTCCCTGACAGTTCTTGCTTTTTTATTTATATTCTGTGTTTTTTTATTTATATTGTACAGGGTATCAGCTAGGCATCTCTCTGCAGACTAAGACAGTCTCATACATAAGTAAATAGATGATTGAAAAGATTGAAAATGATAAACATGTGTATTAAATCATTTTATCAGTTATCTATACTATATTTATCATGATGGGTTATACCTTTGTTTACTATATTCTACAGGGTATAAGTTAGTAATACTGTTGGACATTCTAGACAATCTCAGTTTCCCTCAGAAAGAATTCTTTATCAGAAATCTATGCTATATATTCCATATACCATACCTTGCTTAAGTATCTTTAGCGGGGTATCAGCTAGTCATCCCTCTGCTGACATCAGACAAACTCAGTTTGTTATCTATCGCACTGTGCCGAACACTTTCTGTTCGCTACTTCTGCTGCCCACGTTGCCCCACTGTGCCACTGTCCCACTGTCTCTCTGGCGCTTTGTGTGACGCAAGCTGCGCTCTGTTGCCAGAGACTCATTTTCATAAATTCATGGCACACAAAAAATGATGACTGAGAGAGGGAAGCGAAGGCTGAGGGCAGGGAAGGGGGTGAAGAGGAGCAAAAAATGGCGATGAAGATGGATAAAAATGACAGACGATATGAAGAATTGCACAAAACGCAGGCTCGGCTAGCAATGAGCGAATGTGTTAATGCTGTGTACATAGTGTAGAGTGAAGAGAGAGGGAGCGGGGGGAAGGTAGTGTAGGGAAGGGAGAGAAAGAGAGAGAGAGAGAGAGAGTGGGTATGTGAGTGAGTAGGCGTTAGTTAAAAACAACAACTGTTGTAAAGGCCTCGGCCGCAGTCCAAGCATTCATCCATCCGCTGCAAATCCCACTTACACTGCGCCTCTCTCTCTCACTCACACTCTCTCCCGCTCTCTCTCACTCTGGCTTGCTTACACACTTGCATATGCCTGCTCTCTCTCTCTCTCTCTTTCTCTCTCTCTGGCGTCTCTCTTTCTTGACTCTGCGCTGCAAAGTGCAGTGAGCGCAATCGTTGGCCAAAGTGTTGCTGCAGGGGCAATGCAAATACATACACACACTTAGTGTGTGCGAGTGAGCGTGTTAAAGTGTGTGAGACTGCCAGTGTGCATGTGTGTGTGTGTGCCTGTGTGTGCCTGTGTGTGCGTTGCACAAACCAACCGAGCATCCGTGATTGACTTAAACAAAAAAGCGCGCACAAATTTCAGTTTAGTTTGCGGCGCAGTCGCCGCGAGGGACGACGACGACGACGCAGCGACGCAACGACGACGAGGACGACGACGACGCATCCCGCTCCGAGTTGGATTTATTTGACAATTGCCAAGTGATGTGTAAAAGAGGCGCCTAACGAGCGATTTCGCGAGACTACCTTATTCCCTAAGTTGTCTCTCCCACACTCTCTCCCTCTCTCTCTCTCTGAATCCTTCTCTACCTTCTTGAAAGGGTTGTCTAAACAAAGCTCGGGGAATACTCCCGTATGGAGTGTGTGTGTGCCGGGCAAGAAACCTTCGTCAAGCCAAGCCAAGTCAAGTCAAGTCGCGTCGCCTCGCGTTGCGTCTCCATTTCTCAAGTGACTCACAGCCGCGTCGCTCCATTCGCTTGACCCAATTAGAGGCAGGAGGCGAATGCGAATGCGAACGCAAATACGGATGCGGTTGCGGATGGCGGATGTGGATGCAGTGGATGCGAACGTGAACGTAAACGCGCCAAGTTGTCTCTGGAGTGTGTAGTGTCGTGTCAGTGTGCCAATTACGCGCGAATTTCCGCAGTAACCTCCAGTGGCAGAAGGAGGCACATCCAGGCAGAGTAGGAGGAGGAGGAGGAGGTTGCCTGCAGCAGCCTTCAGCTTTCAGCCTCTAGCCAAGTTTACAGCCACGTGTTTGGCGGCAAAAGCCACATGGGAGCAATTGACAAAAGGGCAACTGCTGTCGCTGCTTTAGCCCCCTCTGCCACCGCCTCTGCCACTGCCTGTGGCAACATTGCTCCCTCGTTCGCGGCTCATAAATTGGCGGCGGTGGTGACGGCGACGGCCACGGCATCTATAACTCAATATAAATTCAAATGTGTCGCACTATAAAAAATAAAAGCCAACAAATTATAAAACGGCCAGAATCGAGCCGAGGGCAAAGGAGGAGGAGGAGAAGAAGAAGAAGGCAACGACGGCAAACGGAATTAGCATAGAATTTCACTGGGTGATTCTCTTGAATGGCGATGGACGTCGTCGTGTTGCTCGATGATGGAGAGGAGCACGAGCAGGAGCAGGAGCAGGATGCTGCTGCATGTTGTTGCTGTTGCTGTTGTTACTGCGACTGTGTATCGGCAACAACAATAGCAACAACAGCAGCAACAACTGCCACAACAACAACAACAACAGCGACGCCACAATTTAGCGTCTTTCAGTGGATTGGCCTGGAGACAGCTGAACTTTTGCCGCCGCACATCACGCGATATTACAACAACTTACATCAGCAGGTAAATTATTAGCCCTGCAGCCGTAAAAACGTTGTACACCTACACACACACGCACATCTTTATATATATATAATATATAGTAGATACGTGTTTTATATGCTTGTGGAATTGCGGCTGTACCACGGTAACTCTCATCTGTTATGAATGAATGCGGATTTGATGTTAGTTTGTTGCAACCTTCTCTCTCTCTCTCTCATTCTATCTCTCTGTTGGTATTCTTTAAGCATACTTAAGTCCAATAAAACTGTGTTTATGCCGACATCTCTGTAGAAGTTTGCTTTATGTAATTGTTTTCGAGTGTCGAGAGCACAAAAAGCCTTTTTGTGTGCCCCTTTTAAGCTGCCCAAGTACTCTAGTCTAACTGCAGAAAAGTTACCCAGTTGGGAAACTTAAAACTTGCCTCTTGACTTTCAGCGTTATTTACCTTTCTTTTTTTACCTTTACTGAACTTTGCTTTGCATATGCATAAAGCTGAGTTGAGTGAGGTTTAGGAATTCTTAAAGTTATGTACCATAAAGTCAAGAACATTAAGATAATGTGAAAAATATAATCGAATTCCAAGCTGAAAACCTTTTGGTACTTTGTCTTTGTGGCCAAATACGATTCAAGAATCATATTTAAATGTATATTCCTTCCATAATTGAAAGGCTTATTACTCTCGCTTTGTTCTCGCAATTTACTTTGTAAACAGATCTTATTGAGCACAATTTACAACTGGATGCGGATGGACAAGCAAATAGTAGAGGAGAAGGTATGAGTTGATAAGCAAAGCAAGAAATTGAACTCAACTGTAAAGGGAACAATGGATTTGTGCCTGGCATAGGCAAATAATGTGCTTCATATTGTCCACTATATTATTGTCGCCTTGGTTACTTGTTTTGAGATATTATCTGCCAGCAAAGCGGACTGAAAAGCTGCAAAAAAATAAGGGATGGTGTAAATAAAGTAAAGAAGGAGAAGAAGTGGAAAGAGTCAGTGAAGAAAAAAGGGATGAGGAGTGTAGTGAAGTAGGGTAGGGTAGGGCAGAGGGTGCCTAGCAATATACATACATACAGTGATTGATACAAAAGAAAAGGATAAAGGCTGCACAACAGAAAGTTAGGTTCATAAAAAGGGAATATTGTTTGAGTTGGTTTAAAAAACATATGACACACATACATACATATGTCCTAAGCTGAAGTTTTGTTATTTTTGAAAGTTTCCAACTGTGACATGTTGACTTAAAACACATTTTCTCTACACGAGACACTCATTAGGTTATAGATTAATTTTTATATCTGATCCCTTATTTTAAAATAATAATAGAATAATAATAAATAATTAATTAGCACGTTTTCTATGCTTATTTCATAAACAGAATTGATTGAAAGCAAAAACTGCAGCTTCTTTTTCAATTTGGTAGTTTTAATAGCAAGCAAATGACTTGAAATCAATTTGTCTGTCTGTATGAACACTTATAACTCAGAAACTATAAGAGCTAAGCCTACAAAATTTGGTATAAATATTTCTTACTATGGCAACCAGATATAGTATGTTGAAGAATTTTGCCACGCCCCCTACCGCTTTTGTAAATCGAAAAAAACGAATTGCAAAGGTGTTTTTTTCAGCTAGAACGTTTAAGTTCAGTTGTGAACGATTTATAAACATATATTTATGATATATATATGAGATATACAATAATGATATAATTTACATATAATTTAATTGGTCGAGAAATAATTTTGATTAATAAAAGTCATAAAACAATTCAAATCAAATTTAAATAAGTATGTTTTGAGTCATTAGTTTTGAGTCATTAGAAAGTAACAGATCTTTTTAAAGCAAACCTTAACCATAGTTGGCATATTTCCCAACTTGAAGACATACTTAGCACAATTAATTAAAATCTAAACACGTTGAGCGTTAAACAGGCTCTGGTAATGTCTTTGCCATTTATTGTGTGTCTGCTTCAGTTTTCATACTAATCGAAATAAAATTGCACAACTCGCATAAAATTGGCAAAGATATTGGCAACAATTTTCTGCACGGAGTAATTGGGGACTGTTTGTTTGCGTGTTTGGTGTTGTTGCTATTGTTGTTGTTGTTGTTGTTGTAGATGTCTTGATGATGCCAAAATCAATTTACAAATGGCCATTGAATTTGCATTTATTTGTACCGACGACACTGTCTGGACCCACGGGTCAATACAGAGTTGACACCAGTTCAGCCTGTGCTGCCCCCCTCTTTCCCTTAGTTCCCTCCACAGTTACCTATACAATCACCTCTACACTCCCCTCTACAACCCCCTCTACACCCCCCTCTCTCAGTCCCTGCACAGCATCAGCTTTATTACGTTGCTTCGATGTAGCTTTGACTTGTTTTTGTGTGATTTGGCCAAGATACACACAGGCAAAAGAAATATTAAATGCGTTGCCAGAGTGTGTGCGTGTGAGTGTGTATGTGTGAGCCGACATTTAAACGTGTCAACAAGCAAGCAGGCTAACTGGCAGCCCCACAATTGCCTTACCTCACGAGAATTGGCCCGGACACATGACTTGCTTGCTGCCCCGGCTCAGCTCTGCCCGGCCCGGCCCACTGACACATTAAGCGTGCCCCTTTTGGCCGCACACACACACGCACACAAATGTCGCAATGTCTGAGCAGAGTTTTACGATAATCGTTGCTGTTGCTGCTGTGTTGCTGTTATTGCTGTTGCAGTCGTGAGTGTTGCTGGCAGCAAGTGAATTCTATTGGCAGCAGCAGCAGCGGCAGGCGATGAGATGACATTCTGTTACCAAATTGCTCTTTGACCGAGCTTTATGTTAATAGTTTATTGGCCAACAACAGTGGCAACAACAATAAGACGCTCCCCCCCTCCCCTGCCCCCTGGTGCCATTCTATATGTGCTTAGGCCTTGACCTACACTCGACAATGCTGCAGCAAGAGGAGGAACCTTGAGCTCCAAATGTATTCGGATTTGTGCCGCCACTCGACGCGAACACACACGCCGCACTGCACTTTATTGTGCATTAATTAAAAGCCTGTTATGTAGCGCATTAAACGTGACAGCCTGAAGGGTGGCGGGGGGGGAGAGGGTGAGAGGGAAGATGGGCAACTGTTGTCCTTGTAAATCAATCGATTGTCTCTCTCAGCACAAATATTCCCATAATTATTTGCTGTGTTTCAGCACAGATTCCATATCTCAACCAGAAGGGAAGGCAGGCAGGGAATGGGGAAGTGTAGGTGGGGGTGGGGGGGTTAAGCTGAGCCCAGCCTGACTGTGTCTGTGTGTTTGCACATTCCTTTCGCAGCTGGGCAGCTTAGACCACTAGTAATTAGGTTGCGGCTTCGGCATTCTTTCATTTTGGCCATGATTCCTTTTGGAAAAGGAGAAGCTGCCCGCATGCGGTTGTCAAATAAGAAGTGTGTGTGTGTGTGTGTGTGTGTGTGTGTGTGTGGACACAAGTCACCTACTTTAGTTTGGACCATGCCCGTTGGCATGATTTAGCAATGCGACCACAGCAGCAGCAGCATCCGCCTAGGCAGCCTCGGCAACTCGTTGTTGCTGATGATGAGGCAGGCTGATGACAACAGCAATGATGATGACAATGATGATGAGGCTGAGAGGAGGCTGCTGAGAGGAGGCTACTGATGATCAGGCTGAAATGATGATGCTGCTGCTGTTGCTGCTGTTGCTGATGATGTGAATGTTGATGCTGCCGCTGCTGCTGCTGCTGCTGCTGCTGCTGCTGCTGCTGCTGCTGCCGCTGCTGCTGCTGCTGCTGCTGCTGCTACTGCTGCTGCTGCTGCTGCTGCTGCTGCTGCTGCTGCTGCTGCTGCTACTGCTGATGACGATGATGATGACGGGGCAACGCCGGCGATGATTGGGTTAACGACTACGTGGCGCAGACATTGCGCCATAAATTACGAATGTTTTCGCCAGCCCTTTGCGTTATTTGCTGCGCTTTCCTTGCTAGACAAATAGCAGCGCAGTCGACGTCAAAGTGGGCAGCGACGCGGGCAGCGCATGCCTCTAGTAAGATATGGAATGAAGAAAAAAAAAAAAGAATCAAGCAACACACACAGATTCCCATACACACACATACGTAGTGTGACGCATAGTGAAGGCAACTGCGCATGTCCAGCACAGCAGCCTGCACAGATTCAGCGCCAACAACAACAGCGGCGGAGGCAGCAGCAACAGCAGCAGTGCCAGCAGCAGAGGCAGCAGCAGCATCTGCCACCCACCCAGGCGGGCAGCTTAAATTTGTAACACTATAGTCATCTCGCTTGCACGCATACAATGCGCACATAAAGTTGCCATCTGCACCGGAAATTGATTGCTAGGTGAAAAGCTGTCGCTGCTGCTGCTGCTGCTGCTGCTGTCGCTGTCGCTGCCTCTGCTGGCTGCTGGCTGCTGAGTGTGTTATTCAGCTGGGAGAGCTTTGTGCGGCTGCTGCTGATAACTGGCAGTTTAGTCTATAATTGTGCACCTTGCTGGCTGGAACTGTGGCAGTATAACGCGAGCCCTTGCCTGGATAGGACGGGTACACAACGAGAGCAGCAGCAGCAGCAGGAGCAGTAGCAATAGCAGCAGCAGCAGCAGCATTCAGTATGAGCAGCACTTCAGCAGCAACGACGACAACTGCTGTGTGTGTGTCTGTGTGTGATTGAGTGTGTGTGTGAGAGGCACATATCGTGTTCATCCTCATCGTGGTCTCGTCCTGGTCGTCGTTGTTGTCGTCGTCGTCGTCGTCCTCGCTTTGCCATACGGCGCTAACTAAAACTGAGAATGAAAAACTGTAACGAAAAAAAAAAAAAAAAACAAGAAAACAAGCGAGCGAGAAAAACTTTTAATTTTAAACAGCAAGTGCAGAAAAGTTGCCCGAGACGGAGAGAAAGAAATAGTTATGCAGCCCAAAAACGTAGGCAATGAAATTTGGAGTGGCTGCAGCCCAAAAAAGTAGGCAACACAAATTTCGTATGGCCAACTGCAGAAGGAGAAGAAAACAACAATGTTTCGAATCAAATTGATTTTTACACACGGCCACATGCCAGAGAGAAAAAAATGAATCGCAACTCAAGGCAAATCGTTGTCAAGGCACGCACGCACACACACACACTCAGGCACACACACACTTAGGCACACACACACACCCGGCCCTTTGGCGACTTTTTCATGCCATTGAATTTTAGCTCTCGCTGCTGATGCTGCTGCTGCTGCTGATTTTTTGCATATTGTCAGAAACCGGAGGAGTTGTTGTTGTGTCTGTGTGTGTGTGTGTGTGAGTGTGTGTGAGTTGTTCGTGGCACGATTTGCAGTCGCGAGTGCGGCTGCTCTCATCGTCTCGCGCTGCGTTGTCGTTGTCATTGACGGCAACTTCGTGCCTTTGGAAGCAACAACCGCAGCCGCAGCAGCAGCAACGTCTCGTCTCGCAGTTGCTACTGCTGCTGCTGCTGCTGCTGTTGGCCTAAGCCAAACCAGGCTAAGCAAGCAAAGCAGGCATGGCAGGCATGCTGTGCAAATCGAACCGCAATTCGCAAAATCGATTTGACCAAAATGATTATCAATGATTTTCTCATGCCACACACACGGCAGCCAAACTGAACGTTCCACAAATTGAATCAAATTAATCGCATTTCACTCCTGTTTGTCTCGTGCGGGAGGGTGTGTGTGTGTGTGCGATAGTGTGGGTGTGTGCCTATGTGTGAGTGTGTGTCTGTGTGTGTCTGAAATCGGATTAAACTGCGACAGCTGGCTTATTATTTAATGTGCGGTCTACAATTGCAGCAAGTGCAAACTGTCGAGTAACCCTCGCAAAGAACTAAAAAATATCTAAAAAATAAAGCTGCAAATATTATTATTAAAGGCACAAAAACAAGTAACAACAGCAACAACAACTGCAAATACTTGCAATAAAATTGAACAACAGCAATAAACAAACAAGAACAAGAACAGCAGCAGCAACAACGAGTTACAAACAACACAAACAAATAAAATAGCAATAACAACTACAACTACAATAGTAACAGCAGCAACTATAATAGAAACAACAACAGCAGCAGCAAGAGCAACAACAACAGCAGCAAGAGCAACAACAACAGCAGCAAGAGCAACAACTTTGCAGTAAGTACGAGCAGCAGCAGCAGCAGGCCGAGACTGTGCTGTTAGCCGTAGCAACCCTCGTTACACCTGCTGACCCCCGACCTCCCACACCTCCAAACCCCCTCTCCCTCTCACTCCAGCTTTCCTTTGCTCACTCACCTTCTTCCCCCCCCCCTTCAGTTTGCTCACTTCTTGCCAGAACTCATCTGAACCATCCCATCTCTTTCTCTATACACTCCACAAATTTCGTTCACTTCACTGCCTTGGCTCAAGCACAGTAGCAGCAGCAGCAGCTACCCCCTGCACCCCCCTCCCTCACCTGCTCTGTTAGCCCCTGCACCCCCCCCCACTGTGCGCACTTCAGTGCTGCCTGCCTCCGTTTCCTATGCCATTTCCGTCTAAGTTTGCCTTATCAAAAAATGTGTGTATATATACACCTTTACACACCTATACACACACATACATACACGTATACATATACACAAACACACACCTATACATACACACACCTATACACAGACAGGCAGAGGCACAAAAGAGCACACTGCACTAATACACATAAAGTGTTTGGTATCATTTACTTGGCCTCAGCCCAACTGCAATATCCACCCCACACACACACACACACACAGTCTCCTACCCCTCTCCCTCTATGCTTGAGCAACATTTTCTGTTCTTTTGGTTAACTTGGTTTTCTGGGGGAAGAGTTGTATGAAAATTTCAGTACAGCGCGTGGATTCTCCTTCATCTTTTTCTTTTTATTTTTGGTATTTTTATTTGTTTTTTTTTTGTCGTTGCCGTTGAATATTTTATGAATTGAATTTGGTTATTTTATTCGCGTATGTTGCGCTGCAAAGTTGCCGCAGTCTTGCACCCCTTCCCCCTTGAGGCTTTAGACTCTTCTACACACTTTGTCCCAGGCACGTTTGCCTTGCCTTGCCATTCAATTAAGGTGCGGAAGCAGCGACAGCGTTCCACATTAGCATTCCTAAAATGTGTGTGTGGCAAACGGAAGCGCGAAGGCGAAACAACAAACATTTCGGCACCTTTTCTGTGCCCTCAAGTCGCCCCTTTCACCCTGCCCAACTCCTACTCCCCCCCTCGTTTTTTTATAAAGAGTGTCTGGCAAGCATTATTTGAGCATTTCACAATTCCCGTTTAATTTAATTCGACAAAGTCGCTGCAAACTATTTAGCATAAATACTAGTAGCATATTAGAGAGGGGAAAGAGAGAGGGGACATAGAATTGAGGGCAATTTTCTTATACTTTTTTTGTTGTTGTGCGTATCTGCGTTTTTTTGATACCCGAAGAAGGGTATTTTAACTTTGTGCCTATCGAAAATGTATGTAACACGTCTTCGACTACACAAAGTACATACATTCTTAAGAAGCATCAATAGCTAATTGAATATACCAATATACTAATATACTAATGGAATGGTGGCCATCTGTCTGTCTATATGTTCGTATGAACAGTTATATCTGAGAGACCATGAGAGCTATGACTATTAAATTTGTTGACAATATGTATTATTACTGCGCGCAGAAAAAGTTTATTTAGAATTTTGGCCACGCCTCTTTCAGCCTTCAAAAATCAATTAAATCCTTATTTCAAGTGGAATTTTAATGCTAGATAGTTTAATTTTGGTAAAGACAATAATTAAGTATTAAACAATAAACAATGTCCAAATAAGACCTGAAATTTTGGTTGGAATTGGATAATAAACATAGAAGATATTTAAGAAGTAGACCTAGTACTTGATTTTATGGCGCACCCTGCAAAGTATGCAACACAAAATAATCTATGCATAGAAGTTAGTTGGTCAGTTAGTTAGTGGGTATATCACAGTCTAGCACACTCCATTTTAGCTTTTGTGCTTATTTTTCGTTTTTTTGGGTTCTTTTTCCCCAAACGATTTTCACTGGTCGCTCAACCAATTTAGATAGCGCTCATCCCATGGGTATTTTGGCATATTATTTTGTTGTATATCGCTGTCTCTATCCCTCTCTCTCCCTCTCTTTGCTTATCTCTTTTGGGCAGAAAGTTAAGCGGATAAAATTACATTTTTTGTTGGCTTAATTAAAAGTCGAAAATTCGAGGGTACCTTGAATATTCCATAGATGTTTATGCGTTTCATTTTGTGATAATTTCATTTTATTTTCCTAGAGCTGGAAGTGAAACATCTTTCCCCCTGTTTTCCCACACCCCCCACTCGCCCCTCTGTCGCTCCACATTGCAATCCCTCAATAGATTTGGTTTAATTTTGAGCTTCTCAATGATTTTCTTTTGCAGAACTCGCATGCTAATAAAAAGATAAACCAAATCAACTCAAAATTTGAAACTAAATAGTGAAATGTACACAATAATTAAACAAGAAACCGAGCACAGCAATTAAATACAGTTAAACAAAGTAAATAACTTTAAAGCTAATTAATAATCAATAATTAAAATAATAAATACAATTGTGATGTTTAAAAACTAAAGAGAAATCATTTAAAATTAAAGTAAAAAACCAACAGCAACAACAATAATAAAAAAACAAACAAACACTGCACAGCAAGGGAACACACAGAAAGAGACAGTGAGAGAAAGAAAGGGAGAGAGAGACAGAGAGAGAGAAAGAGAGAGGGAGCAACGACATAAATCAATTAAAGGAAACAATAATTTTGAGCAGCACGCAACGTGGAGGAACGAGTTATAGCGCCGCTATAAATTATAGCAAGCGTACATAAAATATCACAATACACATACGTATGCATGACACGTGCCTGTGTGTCTGTGTGTGTGTATGTGTGTGAGTGTGTGTGTGATAGCAGCGGCAACTGCAACAAAGTTGCTGCAATTGTTGTAAACTAAAGACAAACTTGGAACTCTGTGGAAACTCTGCTTGTTCTCTTGTCGGTAGAGAAGAAGGGAGAGAGAGAAAGGAAGAGAGAGAGAGAGAGAGATAGAGAGAGAGGAAGAAAGAGTGAGCAAGAGAGCACATGAGATGCCACTAGAGTTGCAGAAGCTCAGCCACAGCAACCTCAACTTGAAGAAGCAGCAACACAACGCGAGCAACTGCAGCAGCAACTGGAGGTTGATAAGGAGCAACAGCCGCAGCAGCAACACCAGCAACAGCCACAGCAGCAACAGCAGCAGCATATCATATCCACGCTAAGCTTGCAGCACCACGTGGAACGGACAACAACATTTATTCGCGTCAATCGTCGCCACCGCCACCGCATCGATTGCAATGCTCTGGTAGCCAAGACAGTTTTACCGTGGATCACTACTGTGGCGGCGGCGGCGGAGGTGACACACAGGCTGCAGCGGCGGCGGCAGCAGCAGCAGCAGCAGCATCTGGAGCAGCGGCGGCAGCAGCAGCGGCAGCGGCATCGTCACGGGAATGGTCTGGAGCGAGCGTGACACCATCGGGCGGCATTGGGGGCATGTGCCAGCATCATGGGCTAACATCACAATCGTTGATGTCCGGTGGCTGCGGCTCGCACATGTCTCTCTTGGGGGGTGGCAGCGGGAGTGTTGTCGGCGGTGGCAGCAGTGGCAGCAGCGGCATGAGCGGCAGCGGTGTCGGCAGCAGCGGTCAAGGCATACCGATCAGTGCACAATGCTCAGCGGCTGCTGATGCTGCCATGTTGTCTGGCGGACATTGTCGCAGCATGAGCGGCCTCAGTTCGTTGAGCATGTCGGCACCGCCTTGCCCGCCACCGCCGGCCCTATTCAATCCCTGCAGCTCAGCGCTGTCCCTGCAGCAGGCGGCCTCGTCGCGCTGGGGACCGCGCACCTCCTGCCCCGTGCATAGTCCATTTCGTGTGCGTGTGCCCAATGGCTCCATATGCTCTGGACATCAGGTGAGCCAACAGAGAATCAGAACCGACAAAAGACTGACAAAATCTTGATAAACTACACATATATATCTATTTATATTACTGTCTATGTGTATGTGTGCGTGTGTGTGTGTGTGTATGTATGTGTGTGTCTAAAATCCGTTAACTAATTGCATTGCCTTTAAAACGCAGCCACAGCTTGCCACAAAATCTTTTTGCGCCTTTTTTCAGTTACGTTGTTGTAGTTTTTGTTACTGTTTTTAGCGTGCGATTATATATACTATATACCATATACATATGTATGTGTACCACAACTTACCAACTACTTAACTAACCCAAGCATATATCTTCTCTCTCTTTCTCCTTCTCTCCCTTACGCAAACCGTGTGGCATCCTGTGCACCTCCATACTCAGGTAAGCAAATCCAACTGGAGACCCCCCAAGTGGCCCAGACATTTTCGGGGCAAAAATGTGTCAACGACATGTAAGATTATTTCATTTGGCTGTTGCACGCACATGTGCCGCATGCCACGTGCCCCATGCCACACAGGGGCACACACAGACACCGCAGGAGATAAACACACACAGAATTCAATTCGATTTGGTGCGGGAAGTGTGTTCAATAAATTAGTAGTCTACTTCCAGGCGGGGGAATTGACTTTCATTGAGTGGGAAAATAAAAGCTTTACGATTTCTAAATGTATTGCAATCGATAAGTTGTGGAAATTTTTCCAACGCCTCAAGGAGGCGTGGCAGAGCCCAGCAAGTTTATTATTATTGGTCAGCATTAATAGTTGTGTCGATTTAGGTTTGTGTGTCTGTATGAACGTCGAGATCTCTGTAACTATAAGTGTTAGACTCGTCAAATTTGATAAATAGATTGCTGTATATTCTACTTAGCTAAAGTTTCATTTGAATTTTAGACGCCACGCCTACCGTCTATGCAAAACAATAATTTGTGATTATTTGACGATGTATTGAAGTCTTTGTATTCTGCTTTGGCATACACTTAAATGTATCTTATATGCAGTTAAATTGTAAATTTCAATCAGTTTGAACTGGGAATACTGAAGTTATGCAAAGCTTCTTGGCATTGGGAAGATGAAATTTAAATATTGAGCAAGCTCGATTGATATTTGCATTGCTTGTTTAATCTTGACAATTCTAAACTGTATTTATTATTATTATAATCACTAGAAATCGTTCAGTTCCTTTTGAACTTAAACTAATTTGTAGCCTAAAAAGAATATGGTGCCTTAATAATAGGGCCTTAATAGAGGGAGTATGATAACATACGGGTAAGGAGTTCAAGGGGATGGATTCTCTTCAGACGTGGAAGGGAAATGGGATCGACGAGATCATTCACCAACGTGTTCGGGTGGGCGACAAACCTGTCGGTGTATCGGCTGCGGCTGTGGATATTGATTTGGTCTCCCAATGCAACAACTTTTAAATCCCTTTCAATAATTCGATTGGTCACATACCACGCTAGTCCAGATGCATGTCGTGTCGCGATTTCTAAACTGTAAATTCATCATATTTATACGATATGCTAGTCAAATATTCTCTTACTAAACATGTGCAGAGATCTTTAATAATAATATATTGTATATCATTTGATTTTTGTAATGGAAATTGACCAAAATCAATACCAACAAAAACTCTTTACTTAATTTTATGAAGGGCTTTTTGGGAGCCCTGTGAAACTCTAGAACATTTACGAAATGGAAATGTGAGACTGTTTTAAGGCAGGGGAATCGGTTCGTTTCGTTTGTTATAACATGAAAAACACACGCATACGCACGTAAATTTAGTGACTCGCATAGTTTTGCCAAATTATAAAGAGCTCGATTCACATGATTGCCCAAGCCTGACGGTGCGGCACGGCACAGCACGGTGTATCCCAAGTTTGGGTCACGAATATCGCGTACAACGTGCACTGTGCACCCATGACCCGTGTCCCATGTCCCATACTATCCCATGTCCTACTTATATGCCGTATCCCAAATCAGTGGCAGGCACGGGTTTTGGTTGACTGCGCCTGAAAGTAGGCAACGACAGCAGCAAAGCACAAAGCGAAGGGCGCAAAAAATCAACAATCTCTCTTTATGGTGGGTTCGCTGGCTTGAAAACCCTAAACCAAAAACGAAATAGAAGCAGAAACTAAAATAAAATAGGGGGAGTGATAGAGAGAGGGTGAGGTAGGGAGGGAGGGAGGTAGGCAGAAAGAGTAAGGCAAATCTGCTCTATTTTCCTCTGTTTTGTTGCCTTTGCTTTTGCTCTTTGTGTGTGACAATTGGCGTTTAGCGGCAGAGTTTCTACTTCTGGTCCTGGCCCTGGGCGCCGGCGTCAAATTGAACGTCACTAATGCAATTAGTTCACACAAAATAATTCTCTTCCACTCGATTATAGCGCCTAATATGCCTGATGTCATTTGTATACAATACGTACACACAGAGAACGAGAGAGAGAGAGGGACAGGGACACAGCAAACTGTACACAGTGTGTACATAATGAACAATTTCCAAATGCACACACACAAAGCAGAGCAAGAGGGGCAGTGAGAGAGGCAAAGAGAGAGGTAGCGTCATATGCAAAGTAGGCAGGCGCAACAAACCATTACGCCTTTCAATTTTTATCACGGGGCGGGGCTAAATTTACATAAATATTACACAAGCAGCAACAGCAAAGGCAGCTGAGGCAAGGGCAGCTGAGGCAGAGGCAGCAACGACGTCGCTAGACTCAGGGGCAGCATTGCAAATAGGCTCGTTATGGGCTCATCGTCTTGACAGGCAGAGTGGGAAGTTAATTTCAAGGCGCTCTTGGCCTTTTTCTTTTTCATCTCTTCTCTGCTTGATGCTGATGCCAGATCATCCTGTCAGCGAAACGACGAAACTACTAGCAAAAGGTGTGGTCGAGTTCGCCCCATCAAATTGAGTTTAAAGCTCTAACGATGTCAACGATTCTAGCCAAGCTAGCAAGAACATTTTTATGGCATTTCCATGCTAGATTGCCCAAAGTTTTAATGTCACTTTCACAACAAGTGTGGGGCAGAGAGAGAGAGGGGGGGCGAGGCAGTAAAGCGTCTGTCTCTGCGTCCTCATCAACAACATCTCCATTTACTACTCCCTGTTCTGCCTTTCTTGCCACATTAATGCGTGCCACCTTTTCACAACAACAATAAGTAATGAAAATTGTATCTTGATGATGATTATAGCACGATTCGCAAGGTTATTTGATATATTCGATATCATTAACGCAATCTAAATGATGCGTATGCATCAAATGGGAATTATGCATGGATAATAACATAAAGATTGATAGTGTGTGAAAGGGAATATCGAGAGAGAATATTTATGGTGGTTTTTAGCATGTGCTATAAAAATATTGTCAAAATATCCATCAATTTGCATTAAATATATCTAAAAGGATTTTTTAAATATTTCTCTGTCATTTATCATCATGTAATATTGTAATATGAGTTCTTATGCTTATATGCTTAAATATGCTTAAAGTAGCATTAAAAAATATCAAAAATATCATTTCCAAATATTTCTGTAAAGATTTTATTAAATATATCTCTGTAAATGATCATTTGATATAAAATGAGCCTGTATCTCATCATTAAAGGGAATTACTCATGAATAATAACAGATTATTTATATTGTATACAAATATTCCTAAAATATTGCAAAATATCAATAATATCATTTCCAAACATATCTGGAAATATTATGATAAATATTTCTCTGTAACTTATAATGTGGTATAATATCAGTTCGTGTCCTTCACTTCTCATCATTGTGCATGGATAAGAACAAACATATTATGATTTTTTTTTTTAAATATCATTAGTAAATATGAAAATAAAATTTACAAACATATTTGTATAGATTTTATAAGATAAAGAGTGTGTATAAACACTATTCTGTCTTTCGTCTCTAGAAAGATTACAGTATATAAATATATACTTTGATATTTCTTTATTTATGCAATGTTTTTCTACTAATAATAATTATTTATAATTATATATTTATTTATAATCGCAAAAGTTCTTCGCTTTCATTTCTCTTACAATATTTCCATCAATATTTTCAAAGACAGCTTTGACTCTTAGCACTCTTAATGCGCTTAGAGAACTTTTGCTTATACTTAAAAAATATCAGAAAATATTTTAACGACACTTTGGAGATTTCCAAGAATTCTTTCTGTTTTTTTTTTTCTTCTCGACGCCGTTGCGTACTTATAGGTTTCAACTTTTTAATGGCTCCACATTGGCCAAATTATAATCAGTCCCTAAGCCTCTTTTTTTTTTTTTCAAATGCACTTAAAACTGTGCAATATTCCGTTTGAGCAGCAAGCCAAAAAAGCCAAAACCGGCAAAAAAAAAAACGTCAAAAAACTTAAAATTAAGCAGCCTTTTTAACTAGCTTGGAAAAGTTTTTGGCAAAACTTCAGTTGCTAATGCGAAAAGAGAATGAGGAAAACTGCCTAGCTGCAGGTGAGAGAGAGAGAGAGAGAAGATGCCGAGGGAGAGAGGGGAAAAGAGCTAGATGTATAGAGAGAGGGACAGGGAGTGAGTGAGAGAGACAGGCAGCCCAGTTCGCCTTGACACTCTTCATTTGTGAATGCGTTAATTGCGCAAGGCGCAAGCCGAAAGACAAGACAAGCACAAGCGCAAGCACTTCTCAATGTGTGTGTGAGTGCTGTGTACACAACACATATGTAGATGTGTGTACACACGTACAGGGCATGCTTGCTGTAGCTGTTGTTACTGTTGATGATGATGAACACGCAGCATGGCATGAACAAGCAGTTAGAGGCTGTTCCAGCAACAGCAGCAGCAGCAGCATCCAAACAACAATGGCGATTACAACGCCAAGTGTGTACATTATTTTGCAATTTAGCAGGGCACACGCATACGCACACACATGCACAAGCATACATTGGCGCATGACAGAGATGGAATGAGAATGAGAGAGAGAGAGAGAGAGTGTGAGAAAAAAGTCAAGAAATAATTAGTTTACTTGTTAGAAAACTGAGTTATGGCATCCTTTGTGCCGTTGCGTTGTTTCTCTAGTTGAAATTGAATGAAAATATATACACAGACATATATCAAATGCAACAAAGCCAAACCGCAAACACACTCACACACGCACACTCACACACATCGACACTGCGGCAAAGTGTTGAGTGTGTGATATAATAATAAAATGTTGTAAAAAGAGGAGAAAATCTGAAAATGTGGCTAGCAAAAAAAAAAACGTGTTGCCTAACCAGCAGGCGCAGCTGCAGAGGGGGCTGAGTGAGAGCTATGCCTGTGTGTGTGTGAGTTGTGTGTATGTGTGAGTGTGTGTGGGTTATGTGTGCTCGTCTTGATTTCTATGCTCTGCTCTGCCCCCCCCTTTGCCAATGCTCTCCCCCTCTTGGTTGTCTATTGAGCAACAGGAAGAAGTTGACGCACCGCAGATATATGGCGTAGATAAGTGCATAATGCACACATACACACAGACACACACAGCGGAAATTTGTGGTCTCTGTCTGTGTGTGTGTGTGTGTGTGTGCGGTTTGTTTGGCCAAAATAATAAGCTGATTTGCAAGCAACCGCAGCAGAGTCAACCAAGCGAAATTTTGCCTTTTTCTTTTTCTCTCTCTGCTCTAGTTGGGGTTGCGGGTGTGTGTGTGTATGGCTGTGTGTGTGTGCGTATGGGTCTGTTCTTTTTTGGGTCCATGGCGGGGCATCAAAAATTGAATGATTTGCGCTTGACAGCACGGTATAGGGGACAAGATAGATGGCTGCGCATTACAAAGTACAACCGGTACTGCTCCCCCCTTGCACTCTCCTCTATCTATTAACACCCCCCTCAGCCCACACCCCTTAGCCCTGCTGCTACAGGATATATAGATGACAACGACAAAACACAACGGCGCCGCAGCCATTGTGCGGCTGATAAGACTTTGGCAGTGAACATATTACTCGCGTCAATCAATATGCAGGTGCCCAGTGATGTACGTTGATGTACGGGTGTGTCGGAGTGTGTAGAGTGCTAACTAGTAGACAGGAAGTGCCGCCATTCAGCGAAGGATGCCCGAGAAAGAAGAAGATAGCAGAGAAGGAGGGGAAGGAGGAGAACGCTCAATTACCGTGACATAGTCGTACGGTGAATGTTGTGTTTGGAGTCCAATGTTAACTGTAAGACTGTGTCTCGGTGCTTGTCAGCTAAGCAACAGTTACCCCTCCACCTCTCCCCTTCCTGAAGGGGAGTGTGTGCAAAACGGAAGCGATATCGTTCATCTTTGCAAATAAGTTTTCGCCGTAAAGTGAGTGTAAAACTTCATTCGTGAGTTTTGTCGGCGTCGTCTTCGTCGTCATCGTTGTTGTGTTTCTTTTTTTTCTCATTTTCATTGTGTTCTTTTCTTTGCTGGCCCACCTTGTGTGTGTTTGTTTTTGTTGTTTGCCAGCTGCCAGCTTATCAGACGTCACAAGCAGACATGACAGCAGCTACCAGGATGGAGGAACGTTGGAGGAGTCTGAGCGTAAACTGACAGCTTGACAGGCCGACGCTGCTCGGGCGCAAAATAACCTGGAAGAACATTTCATTCCCCGAATTAATCATGCATATGATGCGTGCTCATTAGTCCATGTGGTTTTGTAGAGGGGACAGGGAGCAGTGGGGAGCAGTGTGAAGGAGGGGGTGAGGGACTTGGGGATAGCCTGACATATGTTTACCACAACTGCTGTCCCAGCATGGCTTGGCCCCAAAACTTTCGCCTGGCTGCGTTTTTAAGCCTGCTGCAAGCAGTCTGATAAGGCGCCAAGTGTCAAAACTATGCGCAGCGGGGGGGAGGGGAGATGGTGGAAGATGGAGAGGGGGGGTAGGAAGAGGGGCAGGCTACGTGCCGGAAGCGTAGAGAAACTCAAAACGTGCGGGCGAAAACCAAAAGATTAACTCACTCGTTGCCTGTATGTCGCTCTCACTCTCTCTCTCTGTCTATCGTTATATATGTCTCTGTATCTCCCTCTCTCTGTCTCTGTCTCTCTCTCTCTCTCTCCATCTGTCTCTCTCTGTCTGTTTTGCTCGTTCATCCTGCCTGCACGTTGTACTAATTAAAATTCGGCATTAATCCAGATGATTCAGCTGTCAACGTGTTCGGTCTGTGCCATCCTCCTCCTACTTCCCCCCGCTTTGGCTAATGGAGCCTGCCTGATGCTCTGCTGCTGCTGCTGCTGCTGCTGCTGCTGCTGCTGCTGCTGCTGCTGCTGCTCCTCCTGGCCAGTCTGTCAGTCTCAGCTCGCAGTTGGCCATTACCTACGTGTGTAATTGAAGTCTGGCCTGGCATATTAAAGAGCGCAATATCACAGCAACCACTGAAGTTGTTGCTGCTGTGGCTGCTGCTGCCGTTGTGCTGTGTAATTATTAAAACCAACAAATAAGGTTCATGTGGTTCATGTTAGTGGAGGGGGAAGGGAAGTGGGGCTTGTCGTTAGTTAGTTCGTGGCTTGCCTGGTTCGCCGACAGTTGCCGTTGACTGGCTTAGCGCAAAACTGATAAAAGCAGCCGCAGACCAGTCAAGGAAAGTAGGAGTAGGAGCAGGAGTGGGAACAGGAACAGCAGCCACATGGAGCATGCCACATGGACAACAATAACCACATGGATAGAGAGAGAGAGAGAGAGAGAGAGATACTGGTACTGTAGTCTGCTTGCAGCAGTGCTGCACATCTGGCTGTTTATTGGCCAGATTTGATTGTTAATTTATACACTCAATAAACGGAATATAGAGTGCGCATTTCATTGCTTAATTACTTGGGGAAACAAGTTGTGAAAATAAGTAAGCGTTATTTTCGTAATTATGTGTAGTTCCCTTGGTATACTTATTTTTTTGGCAACTTTTTAAATTATTTCAAAGAGGTAGATCATCTCTAAGTCAAACTGCATATTCTTTTTTTGTACAATCGAGCAAAGACTGAGCTTATGCAACTTCTTAAGTATTCTAAATCTAGTTAAACAATAGGTTTTATGATGTTTACCATATCTCTGGAAAGAGACTACGGCAGTTCCGATTTGACTTTGATTGTAGTTCATAAGATAAATCGAAAAAGAATGGTGGTCTTTATACAAAAACTCTCTTGTCGGCCGATTGTTTCTGTATCCCATATAAGTTATAGTGTTCTAAGCATATTGTATATAGAAAAAAAAGCCCAAAAATGTAAGCCGATAGTTTGTATGGCTGCTATACAATACATCGGTTCTATTCGGCTCGTTGTAACTTATTTGTGTGCAAAAGTAAGAAGCATGTGAGCAAAGTTTCATTAAAATAGCATTAAAACTGAGAGGCTATGGTAGTTTGCATTGCAATGGGCAGACAGACAGAAGGACGGACGGACGGACGGACATACAGACATGGTTAGGTCGATATATACAATACTTTGTAGGGTCAGATATATCTCCTAAGGCGCGTTGCAAACTTCTGCTCAAAACAATAAATCCTTAGCAAGGTTATAATAACAAAGAAAATAGAGATTAGTTGGGTTTTGGTAATGATATTTAGAAGAACAGTTATCCGGCAATAGCTGCCATATCTATTTAGTAATTCAGCTAGTTTCAACTTAGTAAGAAAGAATTTCCATGAAGATATCTATAAAATTGAGGAACTAGTATGCTAAATAACAGATAGAAGTACTGACAGTATACTGACAATATTTAATTCAACTCCGTTGCTGCTGCTGTTCAAGAATATATATTATATATAATATATAATATATATAATATATACTTAATATGGTTGCAGATTTCTTCTTCTGTGCATTGAACAAGGTTACTTCTTTTAAATATGAACTTGTGTTTGTTTGCTGCAACAAATTTTGATTTTATTTATGAATAACTAATCCCTCAATTTCTCTCACTCTCACAACTCTTCATGATAATATGAGCTGAATGACAAACTATGTTTAAATTAAACTCTTTTTTCATATGTATATCACAATCAATCAAAGTGCGTTTAATTGTTTGTTTTGTGAAAATAAAAGCCTTGGCTTGTTTGCCAGCTTCCTCACTGCATAACCTCAAAAATTAACTGTGCCAATTGGGGATTGAGGGGGACTGGAGACTGGGTATTATCACGTGTCAGGGACTATAGCATAAGCCCACTTTGAGTTAAAGCCTTGTCCGCTTGTAGATGGCAATGACTTAAGCTGACTTTTCATAGCCAACAACACTGTTGACCAACACTGCTCTTGTTCTTGTTGTTGGGCAAATATCTTGAGGCGTGTTTTGCAGTTTGTTGCTGCCTCAGCAGGGTACACACACACACACACACACACACACACATAAAGGCAAACAAGTGGGAGCAGGAGGAGGGCGTGTAGGGGATGGGGTACGTGTTGGTGCAGGGGGGAAGGAGCCTGCGATTGTTTAAGATCAGGCGGGCATAGGGTAAACTAACATCTGCATATTTTGCTATCCGTTGGCAGCGGGTGTCAGCTGTGTATGGGGAATTAGTCTGTTTGTGTGTGTGCCTGTGTGTGTGGTGTGTGCCTCTGTGTGTGTGGCAAAACTTTAACAAGCACTTAAGTATTAATCATGGAAATCAAAGTCAGCTGCGGGCCAGGCACACGTACTGGGCAAATATGTTTGCCTGCCTTGCTGTGGTGTGTGTGTGCTGTGGTGTGTGTGTGTCCCTGTGTTGTGTGTGTGCCTGTGTTGTGTGTATGCCTGGGTGTGTCTTTGCGGGTGGGTCACTGTGTGGCATCATTGGCTTGGCCAGAAAGTTTGCTGCTGACGAAGCTGGCTATCAATGTCACAGGCTCTTCTAGAATATGCTGATCCTGTGCGCAGGAGAAGGGCCAAAGACAGAGGCACAGACAAGGAGAAAGAGTAAGGGAGAGGGGGAAAGAGAGAGGTGTTGGGGGCGTGGGGCATGCTTGCAAGAGCTTGCGACGACTAATGAGGCATTAAACTTAACTGCTCAACTTTTCGCCTGTCAAGCGTTTATTAAATTTACCATTTTATTGGACCAACAACTTGGTGTTAACTATGGCCTGTCGCTTGGTCAATGGGCGTGCCCCGCAGGCGTGCCAGGCACACAGGCAGCAGCAGTAGGCGTGGCAACCTGGTGGGGGGGAGGAGGGCATGCTTTAACTGAAATCAGATTACGTTGTTTACCGCTTACTTCCGACGGCTGCACAGCTAACCGAGCAGCAGCAACAGCCGCGCAGAACGCTTTGCCAGTTATATGACTGCGCTGCCTCCCTTTCACTCCCCTTCCCTGCCCTTCCCCCTACTGCCCCTGCCTGCTGCCATATTTAAATAGTTGCCAAGTTCAGCAAATTTTATTCCAAGTACATAATTTCGTTTTCGGAAATTGTATTAGCCATTTATTTAGTCGAATTTGGCTGCGGTGCGGCAAGGTGGGGAAATGGAAGTGAGTCGAGGAGGCAGTAGTGGGTGTGGGGGTAGGGGCGGAGTGGGTTGAGGTGGTTGAGAGGTGTGCTGTAGCGCAGCTGACAGGGGATATTTCTTTTGGCAACTGCTGCTGCTGCTGCTGTCTAAAAGTTTCTCTGGATAATTGGATAGAAAAGTTCGACAGCGCAGTTTGATGAAGCCATCGGCACTAATTGCATAATACAGTCAAAAATCAAAATTGAACAATGTGAACTAGTTAAGCCGGTAAAGTTTTAAAAGGGGGAGCAAATTAATATTTCATAAAAATTGTCTAAACGTTGCAATTGCTTTTTGTTGGGTTTACACAAGACAAAGAGGTGGGAAGGGGGGCATGGAGTGCGTGTGTTTTCCATCCCTTCCCTGACTACTGCCTTATTTGCATTCTTCTATTGTCATGCAACAATAATAATCCGATTTGCTTGCATTATTTTATATTATTGATTGCAAATATTTCACATAATAGAAGTGCATAGCAAAAATTTGTTATTATTTCAGTACAAAGCGTGAGCCATAACTGCAGCTTGCGCTTTGGGAAATATCTTATAAAAGAAAACAGAAAACAGACTAAAGACTGACAGCCAGATACCCTTCTTCCTGTTTACAAAAACCATTTCAAATGCACTAAGAATATCTAAAGACTAAAGCTACTACTGCTTATGGCTTTCTTACTGTTAGCACAGATGTGCAGACAAGCCTGCAAAAACTATAGCATACCAGCAGGGGCAGGCAGCGCTAAGGAAACGTGAATAACTTTTGTGTTTATGATCCCATTGTATTGAAACTTACAAGGAATGTAGAGACTATAGTTAGCTTAATATATATCAAAGAGAGTAAGTTCTATCTCTTCTACGTCGCGCAAAATTCGAAATGCAACATTTTATTACCGATTTGTGGGCACGGTGGACGTGGCAACTAATATTTGAATAATACTTGAGCAACTGATGGTATAGAAGAACCTTCATGGCAAATTTGGTGTCTCTAGATTTTATAATAGTTGAGATATCGACGATTAAATGTACGGACAGACAGACAGATAGACAGACAGACAAACAGACAGATACATAGACAGACAGATTGACGGACTGATATGGCTCAATCGACTCGGCTAGTGATCCTGAACAAGAATATACGTATTTTATGGGGTGTTCGACATCTGCTTCTGCTTGGTACATTTGAACATAGTTAGTATACCCTTTCTTGACTATTTTCAATGGTCGCAGAGTATAAAAATCTACATAAATATTATTTTCTTTCTTTTCTCCTTGTCCTTTTTTCTCCCCAAAAAGCAAAAGCAAATTTGAGCAAGTCCTTTGAATATTTTCCTAAGAATTTCCAATAAATTGAGCAGTTCAAAGAACATATTGTTGCTTTGCTCATAAGCATTACATAAATTTGCGCACGTGTATTATACATACAAGTATATATATATATATATATATGTATATATATATATATCTGTACCCTATGTTATATGTATTTGTGTGCTCGACCACATCGATTAACTTGGCAAATCCGCAAAATTCAATCAAAATGTCGAGGCGAGAGTCGAGTGCAATAAAAGCGTGTTCAACCACATGCCAAATACACGCACACACACATACACACATACACACACACACACATAGGCATATTATATGGATGCATGTAGTATATTATATGTATAGGTTTTTCTGATTTACTTCTGTGGCCGATGTGGACGATGAACAAATCGCAGTATGTTAAAAGCATTATGAAATATTTATGCACAGCATTGCGGATATTTAGTCGAAGTGAATGCCAAGTGAGTGTATGTATGAATGAGTGAGTGCATGAGTGACTGAGTGTATGAATGGCTGAGTGTGTGCTTGTGACAGTGTGAGTGAAATCAGCTTAGCAGCTTGCAGTAGTTGAGCTGGCACAAAATAAAAAGAAAACAAGACGTGAAATTGCTAAAAAGACGCAGAGGAGCACGAGGGGGAGGGAGAGAGAGAGAGTTGAAAAAGCCAATTTACTTTTAAGCTGCGCCCAAACGAGAGCAACGAAAAGGGCTGTCAGAGCAGTGCCCCTCTTCCCCTCTCCCTCTCCCTGGCCCTGCCCTCTCTTGGCCTGCCTGTCAGCAAGTGGAAAACGAACTAGTGACAGAGAGACCAAACTAAAAAGGCAACCGCGCTGGCTTTGTATAATGTTGTGAGGCGGCGTCTGTGGCGGAAATGAAACGTGCAACTGTGCAAGCGAGATGGCAAGCACTTCACGTACTCCCTCCCTCTCTCTCACTCTCTTTCTCTCCCACTCTCCTGCACACACTACTCGCTGTGCGTGTGTTTGTGGCATTGAGTAATCATCAACGTTGAAAATTGCGTTTTTTATGGTGCGGCACACACAAAAGGCGCTGACATGGCCTAGCCATGCTTAGCATATGTATGCGTATTTATATATGTATACCCTCTATATATGTGTGTGTGTGAAGGGTCTATGTGTGCGTGAGTGCGTGCGACAGCGGCCACAAGTGACACACAGCATGGGCACGCAGTAAAATCCTTTTTTATGACATTACCCATGGCCTACAGAGTGTGGGTGTATGTGTGTGCCTGTGCGTGTGTGTGTATATATTTGTGTGCCTGCCTTGGCTTGCCTTTTGGCCCTGCTGTCTTGCGGTTTGTTGAGGCGCCGCACAAATTAATTTCGCAGCATATTCAAAGTGTTATTAAGCATAATTTATTAAAAACGAAATTGTATAAAGCCAAGCCAAGCCGAGACAAGCCTGAGCCTGAGCCTGAGCCAGTGCCTTAACCAAGTCAAGTAGGCGGCGGGGGGGGGGTAGTTGTGGCGGGCACTCAGTCTGCGGCTGAGGTTCATTGGGGTTGCAAGAGAGGCTGCTGCTGTTGCTGTTCCTGCTGCACTTGAGAGGTCGTAATAAATTGTTATTATTTTTGGCAGCAACAACCGTAGGCACCCCCTACCTCTGCTCCTACTCCCCTCTCAGTCGGGTTTATGTGGGGTTCATGTGCGTGCCCAAAATGTGCGAGGCTGCGCAACAAATGTTGCCAGTTAATGTTGTAAACAAGTCGAGGGGGCGAGCGCTTCAACCCGTGTCTGTGGGCGGGCAGGCACTTCTTTGGGTCTGTGTGTCACTGTGTATGTGTGTGTGTGTGTGTGTGTGTGTGGCTTATGATATATGAGTCAGGCATGGCAAATCGGAAATTTAATTTCCACAGCAAGTGGCTTTGCAATGGCTTTCAGGCCGCGTATAATAATAACTGGCAGCCTTAATTGCTGGCCATAATTTTTGTGAAGCAGTCCCCAACATCTCTAACTGGCGACTTTCGCTGTCCCTCTTTCTGTCTCTCCTACTCTCTCTCTCTCTCAGGCGCTGCTGCACACACACGACGTTGTCGCACGGGATGTCTATGGCGAAGAGGCGCTGCGCGTCACACCGCCGCCCATGGTGCCGTATCTCAATGGCGATGAACTGGACAATGTCGAGGCCGGCGAGCTGCAGCATGTGACACGAGTGCGTCTTGTGCAATTCCAGAAGAACACCGATGAACCGATGGTAAGTCTAAGAGAGAGAGAGAGAACACTTTATCCCTCCCCCCCTGGCTGGCAAGCTTATTCAATCTGCCCCCCCCTTTCTTGCTTTGTTCTCTGCAGGGCATCACGCTGAAAATGACCGAGGACGGACGCTGCATTGTGGCACGCATCATGCACGGTGGCATGATACACAGACAGGCCACGCTGCATGTGGGCGACGAGATACGCGAAATCAATGGGCAGCCGGTGCAACATCAGTCGGTGGGTCAATTGCAACGAATGCTGGTAAGTCTGCTGCCCCCCCCTCTTCCTTTCCCATTCTCTTTTCTTTCTTTGTCTCTTTTCCACTCCCACTCACGTGTTATTTTTCTCTGTTGCAGCGCGAGGCACGCGGTTCCGTTACCTTTAAAATAGTTCCTTCTTACCGCAGCGCACCGCCGCCCTGTGAGGTAAGTTGCGCGAACAAAGTGAAATAGTTTGTACCTTTTTTATACGTAATATATAATATATATACCCACTATCTATAAGGTGGACTTTATGTCTATTTAAAGTTATAGAACAGGCAGAAGATATATATAAATTATGAGAAATGTATTTTATATAGTCTTCGTTTGCGATGAAAGACATATAATATGTAGATATGTATAATGAGTAGACTCTTTGTAATTTGCTTGGTGATGACCGATGCTTTTAATGTCTGTTCTAGAGACACTGATCTCTCAAGCTATGCTTTCCTGCGAAGACAAAACTTAGCTCTTATCTTAAAGCTCTAAGGGCACTTGCATTAAACATTGTTTTGGGTCTTATGTAATACCAGGTGCGTGTCTTAACTTATACTCTTGATCAGCATCAATAGCCAAGTCCATATAACCATGTCCGTCTGTTTATCCTCCTTTTTGTTTGTATGAACACTTAAATCTCAGAAACCACAAGTGCTACCAAATTTGGTAACAATATGCCTGACTATTGCAGAAACATTAAGCGGGTCCTAGAATTTGAGCAGGCCCTCTTGCGCGCCTGTAAATAAAACTAAACAGGAATTTAATGCTTAATTTAATACTTAGCACATACATTTGTTAAGTACTTTAGTTATGACCCTTCAAATGATAACTGTAAGAAGAAACAGTAATTAAAGAAATAATTTAATTGAGTGAACAGTTTAAATTATGGTTAGTGGGTATATGACAGTCGAGCACAGTCGACTGTAGATTTTTTTCCTAGTTTGTTATGGTTGGTTGGTTGGCATTCAACTCATACAGCATTAATAAAAAAATAGTTATCAAATTTCTATCGATTCAGAATTTTTCAATTATTTTGGTGCGGAATTTCACAAAAAAAAGATCCAAATATTTTATATTGCTAAAAAGTTTAATAATTGGACGTCGGTTCTGGTTGTTTGGCTCCTCAAAGAATGCAATTCATTTTTGATTTGTTCAATTAGATTTTTTTGAGGTTTAATTTTTCTGTTATGGAAAAGCGATAACGATAAACAAACATTGGGATGAGGTTTATATTTTTATAACCTTTGTCTGTCTGTCTATGTGAACACACTGAGCTCAGCTATTTTATTAGCTTGAGTTACCGAATTTGGGATGCAGGTTACTGCATTACCTTAACGGACGCCCAGCGTCCCTACAAATCACTAATAAATATTTTAAACTTGATTTGTAGGCAATGTATAAAATATACTAGTATCTGACTTGGACACATAGTAAGCTGTCTATAGTATCTATCTCTGCTTCCAATTTCAAATCGATCGGACAATGAATACAGCAGTTATTGAAGTATCCATAGTGCTGCACTGCTACAAACATGCGCCTACTGGTATGCTGTAGTTTTTGCGGGCTGGCCTGCACATGTGCATAAGAGTGTGAAAGCAGTCGGCAGCAGTAGACATTGTCTCTAGGTATTCTTAGTGTATTTGTTAAGGTTTTTCATGATAGGAACAGAATAACTTACTTTAATATGTAGAAACTTCAAGTTTGTGCTTTAATTTTGCACCATGAAATTCCGCACTAAAGAAGAACTCACAGTAATCAATTAAATGAATGAACTAAAAACTACTTTATTTTTTAATTGGACGTGTAAGTTGAGTAAATTTAAGAATCTCAAATATCCTAAAGCGCATACACACACAAGAACATGTCGAATAAACGCATTGTGTGTGTGTGTGTGTGTGTTAGTGTAACTATTTTGATGTTGTTGCTGTCCATAGTTAAAATCCATTACGTAATTATTTTGTTGCCTCATTAAAATGACTCGAACGTCGCTTCTCTCACTCTCACCCCGTTCCTCCTTCCTCCCATACAACAACATGCAGCTTTTCAGGATAAGACCCGCTCCAGTGCTTGTAAGTATCAGATTCGCGGCAATGCACTCGTGAATCATAATTATCCCATACACACACAAATAGACACAGACATCTACACACATCTACATACACACACGTGTCCATTTACAACATCGAAATAGGCTTTGCTCATTAGAAATCACCGCATAGTGCGAAATTCCTCTAATTAATATCCCCGACTGCCCATCAAGCTGTGCCAGTAACAATCAAATGCGTTTCGCTTGTTCCTGTGCGAAATGCAATGTTGAGTGGTAACACACACACACGCATTAGGGGATCCCTTTACCGCAGTGTCAGCAACTAAAAGGTTTTTTCTCTCTCTCTCTCTCTTTTCTCTTTGTTTTTTGTGCAGATTTTTGTTCGTGCACAATTCGATTATAATCCGCTGGATGATGAGCTTATACCCTGCGCCCAGGCAGGCATTGCATTCCAAGTCGGCGATATACTGCAGGTAGGCAGGGGCACCATTAGCTAACACCATCAACTGGCAGCCCATACTAATGACTTGTCCTGTTGTAGATCATTAGCAAGGACGATCATCACTGGTGGCAGGCGAGACTCGATACGGTGGGCGGTTCGGCGGGCCTGATACCATCACCGGAACTGCAGGAATGGCGCATTGCCTGTCAGACCGTTGATAAGACCAAACAGGAGCAGGGTAAGTTTGCATTACAACTTATCTCAGTGCCACACTCTCTCCCGCTCTCTCTCTCTCTCTCTCTGTCTGTCAGTCTATCTCTCTCTCTCTGTCTGTCTTTAACATTTACATACATAAGATACATATGTATACAAAACTATGTGTGTGCTATTTATATGTGTAATTGGATGCAAAATATAATCGTATGCTTTATAATTCTATACTATATTGGAAAGTGTGTGATGAATTCGTAGTTTAAAACACATATACTACCATCCTCTACACACGTACATACACATTTACACACCTGAACACACATACACACTAGACTAAGCAAACTGCATGTCAAAAAGTAGTTCAAAAATGTTGCCAAATTCAAGTCAAAATGCTATAAGAAATTCATGACAGCTAGACCCAAGACACACTCAACTCTACACACGCACACAGAGACACCCAGACACATGTGTAGGTAAAGCGTATCTATGTTAAACTCAACTCAAAATCGTGAATCAATCACACACACACACGAACACACACACATACTATATAAATATATAAATATATATATATAATGTAATGTAATGCAGGAGAGCCGGGTGCTGGATGTTCCGCTCACGCAGATGGGTGTGATGGATCAGCAGGTAGCTAATACTCCTTAGACCCCAATAAAACGTACTCTAAACTTGACAACAAACCGAACTTTAAACGTTTCTTCTCTTGAGTTTTGTGTTTATTCGAATTTCGAATTTCTATAATCACCAAACAGTAGCAAAGCTCATTTTCAAAAACGGCACCCTCCCCTCCCAACACACACCCAAGATAATCCACGATAAACTGAACACAAGTCAGTCCCATTGTCAACTAGCAGTTTCGTTAGTTTGCGAATACTCTTGCAGAGGAAGTTTGCATTTGAATACGATTCATATCTTATTCAATTACTAAAGATATCCACTGCAAGTGTATGTCAACTAATCGAAAAGACTCATCAAGTGCACAAACGATTGTAACCTGTACAATGCTTTTAGTAACTATTATATCATATTGCCTCAACAGTATCAGTATCAAATAGAATGACATCATATCTGTATCTGTAAATACGTAGATGCATATTGCATAGTATACCAGCATCTTCATCTTCATGAACATCATCATCATCATCATCAGCTTTTAGTATCGTATCAAGCGCATGTCACATCATTGCAGTGAGTGATATATGGCATTGCTTTTAAGACCCATTGGTTTGTGGTTCAATAATGTATACATTGAAGATAATTAAAGCAATAAATGAATAATAAATCAAGCGCCATGTGAATTTTAAATGCATTTACCTTGAATTGAGAGCATGCTATGCCTGTTAATGAGTAAACTAATTGTAAATCAAACGAGATATATCATATATGACACTGTTTACTCACATATCGCACTCTGTATAACCCACAGTTAACTGTTCCATCTTCGGGCGCAAGAAGAAGCAGTGTCGGGACAAGTATTTGGCCAAACATAATGCCATATTCGATACGCTCGATGTGGTCACATACGAAGAGGTTGTCAAGGTGCCAGGTAAGCAATTATAGAAGTATTCAATGGGTTTATGCATTAATGACACGTCTTTCTTTGCAGTGGGTGATCCAAACTTCCAGCGCAAGACATTGGTGCTATTAGGCGCACATGGCGTGGGGCGACGGCATATAAAGAATACTTTAATATCAAAGTATCCCGATAAGTATGCCTATCCCATACCGCGTGAGTACAACAAACCTCTGTTCTGTTCTGTATAGATTACCTGGCTATAATCTATAATCTCCTCTGCAGATACAACGAGACCTGCTAAGCCTGAGGAGGAGAACGGACGCAGCTATTACTTTGTGTCGCACGACGAAATGATGGCCGATATCGGTGCCAATGAGTATTTGGAATATGGTGTGTATATATCTCCTTATCTCAATCATGTGTGTGCTGTAACCATCTCCCTCTGCGCAGGCACCCATGAGGATGCCATGTATGGCACCAAACTGGACACCATACGACGTATACACACTGACGGTAAAATGGCCATACTGGATGTGGAGCCGCAGGCCCTCAAAATACTGCGAACAGCTGAATTCACGCCCTACGTGGTCTTCATAGCGGCACCCTCACTGCAGAACATAGCAGATGTAAGTCTCCCATATCCTTTGCTTTGTTGCCGCTTTTTTTGTTAACTTGTTTTTTGGGAAATTGGTTTCTTTTCAGTACGATGGCAGCCTGGAGCGTCTGGCCAAAGAATCGGATATGCTGCGTCAACTGTATGGTCATTTCTTTGACTTGACCATTGTGAACAACGATATTAGCGAGACGATTGCCACGCTGGAGACGGCCATTGAGCGCGTACATACCACACCACAATGGGTGCCAGTCTCCTGGCTCTACTGACAAGACAGTGAGCTGGAATGCCCCGACTGTCTCGATGGCTGCGATTGCGAGTGGGATGCATACACACAGGCCTCCAATGTGGCGCTCTACTGAGAGCACCAGTTGACAGACACCATTTAAGTATTAACAAGGCACAAATACAACACACACAGACACACACACTGAGCAGAGGCGCTTGGCGCCCCAACACAAACACATCTAAAGATCTATATAGAATGGGTATTATGGGAACTGCAGTCGCAACGCAAAGACGAAAATGTTTAACTAAGATTTCTAATTTGTAGCCCTAAGTTAAATGATATTCTATTGTATTTTTTGCCATTCCAGTTAGCTGCCTTCCAGTGCAGACTGTTTATTGTTTATACTATTATGTTATTGTTTTTTATGTGTGTATCTTGTTTAACCATTTCATTTGCCAGACAGCATTAAACGCTTATGTAAATCCTGCACTTGTTAGTGATTAAGTTAACAGCAACAACAGCAACAGCAACAATGCACTCCAGCAATTAAAAATACAAAAATGTAAAATGTTTACAATATTTTTTGCGACATGAAAGTCTTTTGAAAAGCGAGCGTCAAACGAGTTAGTAAATTATAGTAAACTACGTAATTAAATTTAACTAACATAGAACAAAGTAAAACAAATAACAACAAATAAAACAAAACTCATTAAACAACAACAACAAGAGCAGAAGCAACAGCAGCAGCAACAGAGGAGGGAATAGGAAAACAAAGTATGATGTGAGCAATTTCAAGTGTTTCAAACAAGTTAAAACAATTAAATACACATTAAAAAGTAAAGAGAAAAATACAAATACAAAAACAAAAAAAAAAAACAAAATACGAAAATAAAAGTATTTAAAAATTACGAAAACGAAAATGAAACATTTAAAGAATATAACTCAAAATGTGCACGGTTTTAAATGCAATAAATGAAATACATAAATACAAACAAAAACCAAATAAATACACTTACATACACATACACACAAAATGCGAAATGAGTAAAATGAATAAAAAATTGTTGAAGTTGAATTAATTGAATTAAGAACTTAAAAGGAAATGCAATCAAACAATATAAGCGTCATTTACTTGCCACAGCGTTATCATTATAATAAACAACACTTGAACAATGGCAAATTATTGAAAACAAAAAACCAAAAACAAAAATGAAACAAAAACATAGAGTGAGCACAAAAACAACAAACAAACACACACAGAGAATAACTAAGGACAACAATAAGAATTAACGGTCAAGTGAAATACCTTATGAACCACTATTTAGTAAAGAAAACAAATTAAAAAGGGGTGTGTGCACATCAAAGACACACGTTAACACACGCGTATATATTATTAAATATATATACACATATATATTTTTGAACAACTCAAACTCAGGTTGGATACATTGAAAATCAGATCAAGTTGAATAAGATTTACATAAATATAGCGAGCGCTTCCTTTTAACCCACAGCCAATAAGCAACAACAACAACAACAAGAAGAAGAACAAGAAAACAACAATACACAGACAGCTAATTCTAGTAAACCAAATCAAGGAACCCAAAAAAAGAAGAATATACAAAAGAAGAACAAATTGAAGAGTAATTGCATAAAGAACCACCCGATAGCGTCGCAGCTTTAAGTTTTTAATGCTATATGTCTTATGTGAAATGTACGATGTATGATGTACGATGTACGATGTATGATGTATGCACACAACATCGCGTAGAACTATGAATACATTGAGGTAGCAGAAGAACAAAATATGCAGCTCATTAGTTTTTACAGGTCGATGGCCTGTTTTTATTGAGAGTGGAAAATGCGCTAGTTTTTTGTTATTTTCTGATTGAGAGATCGTTCTTTTTTATTTGTTGTTTTTTAGCATTCTCTTCTAAACGTAAAAGAGTCGTAGAATATGCAGAGCTCCAAACTTCAAGTAAACTTAACGGATCACCAACTGGACCCGTGCAATCAGAGGGCGCAGTTGGTTTCCTAATGCTACGTGGAACACTCTTACTTTAGGCCAACATTATAGCGCCAAAACACAACACGCAACAAGCAGAAGAACAACTACATATTGGTCAACACTTTGATTCTTACAATTAGACTTAATAATAAGTGAAAAAAAAGAGAAACGAAAGGAAGATGCAAAGTAAGAAAGAGAAACATTTAAATTTTTAGCATCATGCAGCACATTTTGGTGGCAATCAGCGAGTTCCCACAATTTAAACCACCCTTAATACCCTAACAGAGCCGGAGCTTATTTCAACAACCAGATCCGATCCACACAGACCCACACACCCACACAATAGACGACTTGGAGTTAACCCACAAGAACTACTACACTAACAATTCTATGGTTTCAAGATGGTTGAGAACAATTTACACCAAGCTGGTCTATCGAATTTCCTTTAGTTGTTCTGAGCGCAGCAGAAGGCAGACAGAGAAAGAGAATGCGAGAGAGAGAGGGAGAGCTGGCAGCAATGTAAATCATAGATGATGTATTCCCAATGAAGCAGAGAAGAAGAAGAACCTACCCAAAACAAGAACTAAACTACCTACTACCCACGACAAACGCAGCCGAGTGGCCAAATTAACTAACTAGTACTTATACCTAACCTATAAATACATAGAACAGTGTATTTGTATGTATTGTATGTATATTTTCGCAGCCCCCCAGTCGGCTGGGTGTGCCAGCCCCAACACCAATGCTCAAGAATCAAAATCTTACTATATATTTTACGATTATATTGGCTTTATATTGTACCAACGTATGTATGTATGAATGATGAACGGGGCCCCTTCCGGCTTGAAATGAATATTGATATAATGTCGATTGTCTTTATTATTATAATTATCTATGAAATGTGTCTTTTGTTTTGTCGAAAATTCTTGTGACTTTTGTTTCCTAGCGAATGCGAGCAAATTGTAGCTGTATAATAAGAAAGATAATTTCACATTAAATTTAAGTAAAAAATTTATTGTTGATATTACATAAATGATGAGAATCGATGAGAGAACACTAGAAAAAGAAAACAGAATAAAAAAAATAATAAATTGATGGTAAACAAAACCAAACAAACAATATATAAGAATAAAACGATGACAAGTCAAGTGAATTAGAATTTTTCTCTAATTTCCAGAGTTGACAATGAATGGCAATGAAAGGATATGATGATAATGATGTAGTGTACTCATAATGAGGTGATGAGCACAATGAGGGTAAAGATATTTATGATAATGATGATACTGATGATACTTATGAGATCCCCAATGTCAATATAAGTAATTAGATTGGCACTATTCGAGCTATTTGAGTGAATTGTTATTAAAATATAAATGGAATAAGATCGATATGTGCAAATAGTTGAGAAGTTAGTAAATATCATTTGAAATGAATGATGAAAATGACATTATATATACATAGTTTAAACATGGGATTAATAATAATAAAAATAAAAAAACATTGAAACGAATCCGAATGCGAATTCAAAATCAATAAAAGAAAACAAAACACAAAACCCAAAAAGGAAATAAACACTCAATATCGAATTTTAAATCACTTTTCAATAAATCGTGCCAACTGGACAGGTACCCTAAAAAACATCAACAACAAAAAGAAACAGAAACTTGGACACAAAAAAACATCAAAATATACAAAGTAAGTATAACAAGAATTGCAATGAGGCAAAAAGCTGAATCGGATACATATGTATGCATGTAAATTCGTACAAGGGAGACAAAATTCAACCAGTTTTTTACGCTGCTTTTCGGAAATGGTCTCGCCGAAAACAAAATTAAAATAAAATGAAATAATCACAGAGAAAGAACACCCGTTCTTAGAAACTCCCTGAGGGACGGCGGAATTCAACGAATTTCGCAAATGATCGTGACAATTCATTGTGTTGGAGTTCGAGTTTCGTTTGGCGCTTCTAATTGAAACGTTAGTCCAGCAACGACAAATCGGAATAGAGTCATATATCCGGTACCATAAGTTCGCTGGAAATACAGAAGGCCTTTATAAGATCCGCCCGATACTATGACGTTATCTCGCGAACTTATGACGCTAATATCGACTCGTTACTCCGACAAACTGCTTTAAATTTGACCCAAATTGGTTTTGCATATTTTTCAAGGCAATGTAAATTTGATACTTTCGATTTTTCTTATCTTTTCATATTTTTCGCATTTGTTTTGGGCTTTTTTTTCGCGTCGTAGAGCGGAGTGTGTTGACCGGCAGTTGCAAAGGTTTAAATTTCATGCAGTTGCTCCACAATTCTATCGAACTGTTGCGCAAGTTATAGTTAAAGTGCAATCATTTCAATTTGTTTCGCACACAGCACGACAATTACTTTCAGGTCCCAGAGATCCCGAGAGTTCCAGCCGTTTTAGTATGCCAATGTGGAAGCGCGTCAGACGTGCCGGGAAATATTAATAGGCGGAAAAGCTGTGGGGAACCTGGGCCGCTAGACCGCAGAGGTACAACGACACACCATGGACGGAACCAGAGTCGGGCTGAGATATTTAGACATTTGTGTCATGTGCTATTACCGTTGTTGCGCCCCACTGTGTACAGAAGTACGTGTGAGTGTGTGGTGTGTGTGTGTAAGTTGGGTGGGCGTGACAGGGGCAGGCGAGCAGAACATCTGCCCGGCAGTCAATGAACTGCAGATGCAGCACAGTGGTTACCAGAGTTGCAGCAACAGATGAAAAGTGTATAAGATATAATATTAGAATATAAAATACGTGATTTTATTCATAACTGCTATTCAATATGTATTGTTTAACCTTTGAAAACATTTGAAAGTAAGTAAAGTAAACTGACATATACAGAAATTATGGCATTGCTTTTTTATTTCCTTCCTGCAGATCTCTTAGTTGTTATTTTATATAAAAGATCTGAATAAAAACGATCATATTATATTATATTTAACAAACACTTAAAAGGTCATAACGGTCTTCAGATTTCAAGTAACTGTATAATTTAAAAGGCAACATAATCTTAAATTTAAATAGTTAAATAAGTTAAGAAAACTCAAATACAAAAATAAAAATGTATAAAATGAAAATAAAGAGCTAAAAGTTACAAAACGTATTTTAGCAGGTCGTTTAATTTTTTTTTAAAGATCTGTAAAGTTGAATTTACTTAGTTAGCCTGTATAAAATAATCTCTTTTTATTCACAGTCTTTCAATTAAAAGGTCATAAAGTACTTAAGATTTTAAGTAATTGAAATATTTAAGAGACTACTTAATTTTATAATTTATATATAATAGTTAAATCAGTTAAGAAAACTGTCCTATTTACTTATAAAGTGGTAAAATAGTAAAATAAAATATAAAGATACAACTTACAACACGTTCTTTTATTAACTTGAAGAAGGGCTTTAAATTTTAAAATATCTGTAATGTCGAGTCCACTGGGAAAAGGCTGTATATTTCTATATGTATGTATGATCTCGTTGTATTCACATACTCAAAAGGTCATAAAGTAGTTAAGATTTTAAGTAACTATACAAATTATGTAGTCCATTATCTAAATAATTAAAAGAGATCAAAATCTTAACCTCAACAGTTTTTTTAAATAATTCAAAGCATTTAAATGATTATGTTACTCATGCCAGATGAATTTTGATTGGCATTCAAATCACTGAGTACGTAAGTGACCACATACATGTAGCTCTTCTACCTTAAACGTAATAGTTTGGCTTAATTTATAGACAGGTGCGAAACCATTGCGCCGCAAATTGTTCAGTTCTAGGCCACTGTGCGCTGGAGCGATACGACGCGACGCGACGCCGCTCGGCTTATTCTCTCAAGCGATCGAGTTTTGGTAGTTGTTGTTGCTGTTGTTGTTGTTGCGTTGTCGCTGTTTGCTGCTGCTGCTGCTGCTGCTGCTGCTGCCGACTCTAAACACGACGAGCAGTTTCAGTTTTGTGTCGAGTCTGCGCGGTGTAAGTCGTGTCCGCGTCCGAACCAAGTCTCGCGCACTGTCCGCGTCACGAACTGTGTGTGTTTTGTGCTCGTAAGTGCTTAGAGTCGAAAGATTCCGGCTTTTAATTGCAATTGGGAAGGCACGTGTATGTGTATCCAGTGTGAGTGTGTGTTCCTGTGTGTCTGTGTGCAGGCAGCCGGAATTTTAAGAGTGCGATTGCTGAAACCTAAACATGCAGTGGAACAACTATCTCAAACCGATGTTACTTAATATCGCTTATCAAAATTATATGAAGAATGACGTGTGTCGACTTGCCTTCAGAATGCTGATTGACCTTTAACACTGTCCATCAACACACAGTGTTCGTGTGTGTGTGTGTGTGTAGCACATAATGATGCTAAACGCGCCTTGCGCATTTGCCCCTGATGTCAGTTGGCCGTGCGATAAGGCAAACAAGTCAAGTCCGAGCAGAGCCGAAGCGAGCTAAGCAACTTGTCGTCGTCCAAGTCAAAAATTCTCTCTCAAAGCTTATCGCTGCCCCCTCTCCACCCGTGTAGCAGTAGCAGCTTTGAGATCTGTTGTCTAATGTAATTTTGTGAATTCTAGTTGTGCAGCAATCTGAGCTTATCTTTTTGTCAAGGAAACGATTATACGCAGACAGACTTGTGCATAACTCATAAATATGTATGTATCTGTACCTATATCTGTGTGTGTGTGTTTGTGTGTGTGTGAACAGGCACTTATAAAACCATAAACTGCAGACCTTATGCGTGCCCTTCGCAGACCCAGACACAGTGCGGTGCACAAAGAATCTCCAATTGACGGAGACGATCTGCTTGGCTGCCTGACAGAGCCGAGACAGTCACAGTCGAAGTCGAAGTCGAACTCGATGTTGGTATCGGACGCAATCGTCAACTTCGCGCGCGCATTGAATTTTTGATTCATTTGCAGGCCCACTGTATGGTGTATGTGTGTGTAAGTTTGTCTACAGTGCGTTGTGTCCGTCTGTCTTTTGGCTTTCAATTTCGGTTTTGGGTTTTTGGTCTTTTTGCACAAGGTTACGCGCGTATTGTGCCTATAATAACTATACCCTGCGAGACCCACATATGAACATTATATCATAATAAATACAACTTTACAATAGTCTCTTAAGCCCCCTTTGAATACTGCCAAAGAAGAAAGAGTGTCGCAAAGCCGGAAACACTCGAACTGGTTCGATTAGATCAGCATTAGGGGCACTCATAGTGGTCGTTATAGATCGTAATACAGAACCATAAATCAGACAGTTTGCTTTCATATTCCCTTCACACATGGCATTCATAAAACGCAAATCATGTCGTTCTAATGATTCGCTGTATTGTATATGTATGTATGTTCTTAATGAGGAATATTACGGCGTGATTAAATGCAATTATATTTGATATTTCGGTCAGTTTCAGGCATTTTCAATTGCCGCACGAATCTTATCGTTGCGTGTGACGACAAATACCCATTAATCAACTTAATATTCTGTTAATTCCGGGAAATTTTTTATTTAATTGAATTCCTCAAGTTGTATTAGTTTCTGGAAATCTGTTGAAATAATTTATGAAGATTTTTAATTTCTTAGAAAACTTTTGTAGATAATTCGAATGGTGTTTAAGACTAGTTCTGATTTTATAAATAACTTATCAGTGCCAATCAATGTGAGACATAATATTGAATATATGTACATAATACCATTCAATTCGGCACCAATATATGAATATACATAACTAATATTGGTCTATAGAATCATAAATATACATATTAACCTGCAAGTGTATAGAACCTTCGGTTTGCTCCGTTCATTTTCAATGGGTATTATTTAAATGATTTTGAACTCGAAGACATGCGGCATGCTGAATAAATATATGTATGTGTCGTGAATTTGAACATTTGACTGAACAGTGATGATAAATAAAATTCAAAACTCGGGTAATTCGGAAGATGATAAGTAATGAGACAGTACATTTAATTGGATTGACCAATAAATTAATTTTTTCCAATGAATTTTTTTCTCCAACCAATGTATACACATATATTTCCCGATAAGGTGTTGAATGAATTGATAAGTGTTCTTATATAAGTGTTCTCATTAACTACAGCCAAAAATTATAATATACTTATATAATATGTGCAAATGTGCTGCCTTTCGCAGTTGGTGTTTGCCTGGCAAATGTATTAGTTGTGATTGTTGTGCCTGCCGCTTCTCCTATTTTTCAAATTTCAATTATTCCTTTGCCGTTGGAAGAACTTATCCCAATACGATGCAGCTGTTGTTGCAAGCCAAGCAAATTGCAGCGTCGCTGCTGCTGGTGTTGCTATTTACAGTTAACAATTCAATCGCATTTGTTGACGTAGTGAACTTTTCTATTGATTTGGCATCTAAGATAAAACCCTTAGTGCCAGTGATAGAGAAATTTACCGACAAGGACATTAAACCTCATTTTAACAATGACAAGACAAGTGCAATTTTGGAAGGCCTTAAACAAAATAGCAAGAAAATATACGAGAGTCAAGCGCAGAGTGCTCAATACGTGGCATTGGCCATTAATTCTGTCAGCCATATGGTTACTAATAATGTAGCGTTATCGGTCAAAATGTGGGTTATACAGGATACAATTAATCGCATAACATCACAATTTCGTCAAATGCAAAACTTTAAAGCGCACAAGGATAAACTCGAGATAGACACCCTGATCTCATTTGCTAACTGGACCGTTGAATGCAACACTTTTTCAGTGCATCATTTAATGGATCTACTTCACTGAACACTACTGGGCAATGAAGATGCGACTTTGTCATCAGGCAATCATCTATTAAGTGAACTAGCGGACAGATATAAGGAGACAGAGGAAATGTGCCGAACAAAGCAATCGGAGCAGCAATTTGTGTACTCACTGTACATGCTCATTACACTCGCAGAACTGAAGGGTTACACCATGATTGAGTTCTCCTGGAAGTTTTTGCGCCTCTATGGGTATGGGAATTTCTCAACTGAGGCGGAAATAAGGCGTCACAACTACGAGATCCGTACGGAGCGCACACAGAAACTACTGCAGGAGGTTATGCAACGCAGTGATCGAACATTATGGCGCTGTGATCCTCCCAAGCATATACCGGATGTGACCTATGATGAGGTGACACGCCTACTGCAGGGATACATTGAGAACGAAGTGGATATGAATACAGATGGGAGATGCTTTGGAAGCTGTGGCGATTATCAATCTGCCCTTAGTCAGGGTTGCTACATGGATCAATTCTGTGCCCGCCAGCCACGTTGCTCGGGTCGCATCTACAATTGTCAGTTTGTTGATTCTGATATGTGGGTCTGTCCCTCGGCATCGAGTAGCAGCAGACGTTACGAGTATATCGAGTATGAGAATGGACGTATGCTCGGACAATACAAGGCATGTACACGGGGCACCACCAAGGCGGAGAGCTGCAAATACAAATTTGCAAATACAGGAGGGTCAGCTGTTACCTTATGGCGCCATCAATGAATCGACATTGTCGTGGAAACCAGTCGATAACTACAATTTGTGGAACGTTGAACAGGGTGTAGACTATCATACGCTATCGTACCATCAGCGTTCCATCAATTTGGGTGACATCATGAATAAGGATGACAAGCGTCTTATCATCACCGTGTGCTGGACGGACATCTCAACCTTGAGGCTCGTATCAGTGAGTTTGACTTTTATGAGGGTGTGCTCATACAAACCGAGGGGAGCAGTGTTTGGCAATCGAATGAAGATGAATCTTGACAACACCAACGAGCCGACACGAACCATTGCCAGCTCAATCAAACACTCCAATCAAAATCAGTTTGTCGAGTTCACCCACTCTGGCATGGATGCAGATGCGGCGCAGACTACTGTACCCTTTATCGATATACAGAAAGTGGTATCAAGTCCCCCCCTACCGCTAGCCGGCATCGGACTCTACTACAAGGGTCGTCCTGGATATGGTGGATTTATTGGGCCCCATATAATACACTACGACTTCACGCCACACGTTTATTTGCCAAAGAAGTTATCAAAGAGAACGAGGAGGAGGAGGAGGATGACGTTGCATCATCTCAGAGATAATACAAAAGCTTTCCTTGTAGATCTAAAATATATATCACAGTTAATAAATTAGTTATATATATATATATATTATATCTTTTGTGACAAACAGAAAACAAAGAAAACAAAAAGAAAAGGCTATCTTCGGCATACAGACAGTTCTATACCCTTGCAGGTTCTTATATTCTGCGATTATTCCAATACTAGTTTTATATAATGGTGCGCAATTAAAAGATTTTGTGTATATTTAATGTTCTGTCTCAGTTTGATTTATATAATTGTACATTTTATATATATAGAAAAAGTATAGTACATTTTTTTGCAATATCTTGATAATAAGAAAAATCGGCCGTTAGTTTGTATATATATATAAAAAACCGCAACTGTATCAGAGTGACAAAAAAGACAATAAATAAACGAATAACGAAAAACCAATTATAACAATAATAAATAATTAAAAGAATACGAGCAATGTTAAACTGAGTCAAATTAATGGCATATATTATTCACTTGATGCTGATAACGAATATATATGTAAGTACGGCTGTACATCAGCATAGACGCCCGTTACTGTTGCTGCTACAGGGTATTCACGAACAAATCTTACATCATTCAGGCTGATAAACAGATATTCGCGTAAAACAAGTTCACATTTAGTTTGTGTATTTGCGAATTATTAAGTCGGCTTCTCTTTTTTTCCCTTTCTGTGCTGCTGCTGATGGATTCAAGTATTCAATACACACAAAACTTGTCTGTCATTCAATGTGTTTGTATATGTGTGTGTGTGTGTGTGTTGCCTTTCACAATCTGCATGCTCATTCTGTTATGCTTTGGCTGAGAGGGCATTGCTCGGCCACAGCGCACAATGTTGTCACCTACACACGCCAGTGTTGATGCCACGGTTCGCTGCGAATGCTCGCATTTTGACCGTCATCATTGAATGTTGCTGCTGTTATTAGTGCTGTTGTTGTGCATGTTGCTGATGTGTTTGTTGCTGTTGCTCTTCGGCAAACTTTACGCTTGAGCGCGCAGTGGCGGCAGGTGTGACTCATAAAGCTGCCTAACACCCGACTGTTGAGTGTTATGGCTTAACCTTTGTGTTTTGACCGGTTCAACACGTCTGCCTAAGCAGTTGTTGCTGTTGTTGTTGCTGTTGTTGTTGCTGCTGTTGATAACGACGGTAATTCTAAGCAGCTTTTGCGCAACAAGCTGCAATGTGGTTAGCAGTTGTCGTTGTGCCAGTTAAGTTGTTGTTGTTGCTGCTGCTGCTGCGGGTTCCTCGTCTTCAAATGCGAGAGATCGTCGTCAAACCACAAACCGGTTTAAAGTGGTGCGCCAAACTGTTATAACATTTACTGAGAGAGAGAGAGAAACAAAAAGATCTTAAGGAAATAATTTGCATGATCAATAAACACACAAGAGACACAACAGCAACACAGCAGCGACACATCAGCAACAGGTTGCTGTTGCTGATCCAGTTGTGTCTTTGGCCAGCAGTGGCCACTTAAGTAGCTCATCGCGTTGCAAGCGCTTTTACCTTGTCGCGGTTCAAGTTCAGCAACGGCAGCGACAATCGTCGGTTCACGGTCAATTAGAGCGCGAAGCTCGTATAAATTATCTCTGGCTCACGCTAAATGCAGCAACAACAACAACAACAACAACTACTACAACAGCAATAAAGAAACAAAACGAGTAGAGGGTATAGTATAGTTTAGTATGCATTTAATTGCCGCTTGCCGAGACTGTAGTTGAGTAGTTGCCTAGTTGACTCGCTGACTCGGTTACATTTCGACAAACTTGCTAAAAACAAGTGTCTATAATCACCTCTCCCTCTCTCTCTTTTGCCCTCTCTCCCTCTTAGACTCTTTGCATGCCTAAGCAACAACAGCTGAGTGATGAGCCCGCGCCCGCGCCCGCGCTTGAGCCACCGCTCGAGCCTCTGCCCTTGCCCTTCTTCCTGCACCAGCACCGGAGGAGGCTGCCCGCACCGCAGGGGGCAACAACGGAGGCAGCAGCAGGGCCTCTGCCACTGGCTGTGGCTGCTGACACTGGCGCTGCTTGTGCTGGCGGTCAGCGGCAGTCGAGAGTCGCAGCTGCGCATTGGCAAAGCCATCAACATATTCCTGCGCTACGGCTATCTGGGCATATCGATGCGTGTGATACCCTACAATGACAGCGCCGAGAATGAGCAATGGATTTTTAAGGAGCCCACAAGAAATATTTATAAGGTGAGCGATAGTTAAATATAAAATAAATAATATAAACTATATATGTTATATATTGCAATCCAACTAATTAAATGATGATATATGGTAAATAGGTGTTTTATTAAATATAAAATACATATATTGAAATCTAACATAGTTTGCAATAAATGTAAATATACATTAATATAGAATAGTGATAATATACTAAACATTAAATACATATATTAAAATCTAATGTTAAAGAGTTTGTAATTACTTTTTAAGGTTTTAAAACTCTTTTTCATACATTGTCTATACCTTGTTAAAATATACATATCTACTATATGTGATAACTTCTTCAGTTCTTATATTAAGTTATCTTCCGTTAACTTAATCTCTAGAGATCTTCAAACTTGTTTGCAGCTTAAGCTTCATTCAAGGCTTCTTCGTTGTTGTGCCATCATTCAATTTAAGCTACATTCTTTCAAAGAAATCCGTCATATTGACATGTGACTTCGATGAAGCTATTTTTTTGTATTTCCGCTACAGATAAGAGATTGTATTCCAAATTGTCAACAATTCTGAGAAGCACAAAGATTGCAACAGAAATAAAAATATATTCATTAATACTATATAACATTTTACTTGATTAAATTAAATTAGTGTAGAAAATATAAGAAATCAATAATAAATAATATAATAAGAGTTAGTATAGTTAAAAAAGCATAATTAAATCAATGATTATTTCATCTCTTCACAGAATATAAGTGCCCTGACGGACAGTCAAGAGGATACCACGCCGGGCATATTCCACGGCGATTTTCACATGGAATTCTGTGAGAATCGTCGCCAGCTGTTCCAGGCCTATTTCCGGGACTTTACCATAGATCGGCTGGACAGGCCGTGGGAGGCTTTCACGGGCGGTTGGTTCCCCACTAATGCGGCCAAGAAGTTGGGCATCAATACGTCCTTCATACAGGGTGACTACTCGTATGTGTTGGTGCGTGTGGTGCGTTTTCGAGAGACGGGAAAACTGAAAAGCGAAATACCGATCAATCAACCCCTCGAGGCAGATGTGCGTGCACGGGTGCAGCAGTTGCAGGTGGGCAACCTGACGTCGGCAATGCAGTTCATGGACTACTTTGGCACCCACTACGTCAACTCATACACCACGGGCAACTCACTGTATCAGGTGTTCGTGTACAATCGCAAGAACTACAAGATGATCAAAGAGCGCATCAAGAGCAAAGGCCTCAATGGGCTCTCGAAACTGGATCTGTACAATTACTTTGCGCCGTGGTTTGCCGAGCATCTCGGCCAGATACGCTCGGCCAGCGGTAATGCCACAGTGGAGCGTTGGGCGAGGCGCAAGCTGCAGTACGAGTACTATGTGGTCAAGTATGTGACCCTGCTGAAGCTGCATGGCAACAGCACCTTGCTACGCTCCCTGGACACGCTGCTGGGCAACGATGCCATCCTCCAGTTGGATCTGAAGGCACTCAACGTTGTCTTCCGCGATCAGCCCGAGAAGGAGAGCTGGTTCCATGAGGTGCTCGACAACAACATGAAGCTGTGGGAGGCCAATATGCCCCTGAATCATATGAGCTAATCCCTTCTAGGGGGGCTACTCTCAAAGTTCCTATAGATGGCACGCTGCTGGAGCTGCTCTCATATCGTCGTGTATGCATAGTAATTGTAATTGTAATTGAAGTTAGGACTCTCTAGTGCTTAATTACTGTTCTGCCTGTGATAGTTTTAGATAGTTTAATTAATTGATGCAGCGTACTTTGACCCCTTAGAGTGTAGTGTAAATATTCGTAAAATGGACTCGAATTAAATTGTTTTTAATTACCAATTGATGAACTGCCTTATAAAGTTAGTATTTAATAAAAATAACTCGAAATTTAAAAATTATTTTGAAATTATTGAACTGTTTAAGATTGACTGTCTTAAACTGTGGTTTGTTTACAGTTTGCGATTGATTGCACAGTTTCAGGCATACTGCGCTGGTTTGCGCCTTGGATAATTAGTACGCAAACCCTTTGAGGGTGCCTGGTGGCTGGCTGCACTAACTGTTCATAGTAAACTGGGCTCAGCAAGTGAACATACTTTATGTGGGAATAGTTTGCTGTGTTGCAATGAACTGTTCTCAGTGAATTGTAAAACCCAAAGTTAGAGTAGTTTCTGCCTGAACCCAATGCGGTGCTTCTCAAGCCGTGCTGCTGGTGTGTGTGTTCGCTTGCATACAGTGTGTTTACATTAAACTGTTATAATTTCCCTAGACACGATCCCATTTGTGTCCCGGATGACAACATTAACTCAGGAGTAAACTGCTGGGCTCTGCTTTTACCCAGTCAGGACAGCATCCCACATTAAAGGCATTTCAGAATTTAATTAACAATTAAAGTTTTAAATTTGAATAAATTTATTATTATTAATAATATTATTATTTAATAACCTTTACTGAAAGGATATTTTAACAATTGCCTTTAGCTGCCATTTAACAATATATCCCGCATTTGCCATTTGCAGAACGGTATATCTAGTTATGGGCAGTTCCTACCTAAAAGAAATATACAATGCTTGTTATTTAATTTATTTATTTGATGGATTAATCAAAGAAGTGACATGTATAAAAATTTCATATGTGAGGCTCTTTGATTGATTATAATTTTAAAATTACTTTCATAAACAGACTGATTAAAAATAAAACAATACTAGAACAACAATTAGAACATTTTAATCGTCACAAGTATAACTAACCTGAACGAAATTATTGCCGCATAATTAAGCAAACTCCAACGTCTTATAGAAACCTCCGAACTACTTAGTACAGTCAACTCTTTCTCATCAAGTCGCAGCCAAGCAAAAAAAGATTGCAAAGAATCAGGGAAGGTGCAAGTCGGACTCGCAACTCGGACTCCAACTCGAATTGGGATACGGATATCTCGGGCAGGCAAAGGCAATCGCCAGCTGGCTACGCATGTGAAATTGATGTTGTGCAGTGAGAGCGACAGCTAGAGAGAGTGGAGAGAGAGAGAGAGAGAGGGGAGAAGAGAGTGCCGGATGGGAAGGGGAGACAAGAGGGAGATGGCAGCGATGCGACGTAGTCGACTACGCTGTTGATAAACTCATCCATCTCCAATCCACTTACGAGCGCAAATATTTACACAATTTACTCGAAAACGGAGGTATGAGCATATAATATTTCCAAAAACGATGGCAAACACACACATACAGGCAGGCAGTCAACTGTATGTGTGTGTGTGTATATGGCCAAATGTTTGGTAGTTAGGCAGAGAGTACAACAGCAACAAACCTCATCATTAGACAGAGGGACAGACAGAGAGACAGACAGACAGATGGATGGACAGACAGGCAGATATGTCGAGTATTGCAAATCAATCGACGGATAGTTCCTGGCCATGAATGAAATCGCAAGCGTCGTTACTTCTGCATATGAAATGGCCCCAAAATATGCACGAGTGTGTGTGTGTGTGTGTGTGTGTGTGTGTGAGTGCCTGTGAGTGTATTCAAAAACTGAGAGAGCAGCAAGCAAATCAACTATGTACATAATACACATAAAGTATGTGGGAATGGAATTTGGCCAACGTGTGTGTGCGTGTCTGCTGTGGAAGCGGGCAGGGGCAGTGGAGGGAGAGGGAGAGGAGGTGTAGGATATGTTACCCTGTATATAGTGCATATAACATAGCAGATCGGAGGCAGCTTAAATGTAATGGCTGCCTGCCAGCATTTTGTGATTTTCTCTGTCTGCCTTCCAATCGAACTGGTCAGCCCAATGTCCGAGGCAGCGAGGCTACTCAACAAAATTGGAAATGCCATACGCCACGAAGGGAGAGGGGTTGTGCGGGAGAGGGGGGCAGGGTGGTGGGAATTGGAGCTGCGCTGGGTTGATTGGTGGTCAATGCCAAACATCAATAATAATTCCATAAATGTAATTTGGGTGAGGCAGCCCTCGTTGTCGCAGTCACTTTGATTGAGCTCTCTTAATTGCACTGCATTGCCGAGCCTTAAGTCTGAGACCCCCTTACCCCATCAGCCTCGTTCCTGCCTAGCACGATGAGCTCTTTCATTAGTTGAAGTGCAAACCTAATTAGAAAGGCTCTTCGATCTGTTTACTTTGGGTGCGAAAATTCATCTGATATATTAGCTGATTTTATGGCAAACTGAGATATTGGACAAACGCATTTCTCGATAGACTAAAGGGAATATAGTTTACTATGATATCATAAATTTTATACATTTCTGATATAATGATACTAGGTAACTTTTAATCGATTTCTTAAGGAACTAAGGAGTATTTGCATATAATTATAATATTTGTATGGCTTACACGGAAATATATGGAATCGCATATATGTATATCTATAGTTTTTTACACATTTATAGAATGATAAAAAAAAAATTAAAATGATATAAAAACAAAACTAAGAGATCAGAAACTATGCTATTTAACAAATGACTGATCTATTCATACATACAAATTTATTTCGCTTAAATCGGATTGCATATAACTAAGATACAACAATTCAAAACAAATAGTCAAACCTATTCAGTTGAGCGGCACTGTATTTTTATTTTATTTTTATTTAATTAGTTTATAGTCGGACTAAGGTCAGTCGACTGTTTAAAAGTAAAGAAAAAAAAACAATTAATAGTTATAATTAATAATTTTAAGTTAAAAGTAAAATCTTAACTGTGAGAAAAGAAAGAAAAAGAAATTAATTGAATTGAGTTTACATTGGGATAAAAAAATGAAAGAGCCGATCCAACATTTGTTGCAGAGGATTGGGGAAAACCCAGAAAAACCCAATCAGATCAGGAGAGTTAGTGTTAGTAAGCAAAACCTAATCAAAATAGCGATTAGAATGTTCAAACATGCAGTTAGTTAAAAAGTACTACTGTTACTAGAAAGAAGATAAGTATATATTAAACTAGTTACTAGAAAGTAACTAGTATTATCTAGGTTACTTCTAAATCTCATCAACATTCATTCGATTCTTACAAGGGATCATCAATTGAAGTCTAAATTGAGGTATTGGCCAAGTAATTAAGGCCTGATCAAATGATGAAATGATGTACATGATGATACATATGATGTATTGTACTTTTAAAGTAGTACATCTATATAATGCTATCCGATAAATGGCAGGTTTCATTTTCTTTCAAACGGTTTCTGACTAGGCATCATTCGTATATAACAAACTGACAGATTGCCCAAGTTTCCATAGATGAAGGGAAATATACTAAATTGTATATACATATGTACATCCTAAGTTGTATACATATAAAGAATGATGTCAGTTTACTAGCTACTAACTTTTATCAACCTTTAATAGGTTTCCCTCTCGGAATCATTCTTTTCTTTGCGCACTTCCGGCATCAGTTTTAATCTGTTCTTACTTTCATTCAGCTGCACATGTCCTGTGCAATCACTGCATAAATATTTAGTCAAAGAGTCAAGCCTAAACAAAAATACCGCCAGGATTTGTTAAGATCCAGAAAATTGGGAAAATCCTGCACACAATCCGAAAAACACGTTGAAAAGTCAAAAGTCCCCGCTTATGCTTAAGCGCAATTAGCGTTAATTGCCCGGCACAACAGCAGCAGCAGCAACAGCAGAAGATGAAGAACAACAGCAACAGCAACAGCAATTACAACGACAACAACAACAGCAGCAATTACAACAACAATGGGCAATAATCAGTATTGCAAAAACAAAAGCAAAAACAACACAAACATTTCCCACAGTCAACACATGCAGTGTCGTTGCAGTTGCGTCGCGTCGTGGCAGGACCTGCTGCCGCTGCCGACGTCGCTGCTGCTGCTGTTGCTGCCACGCACGCAACATTGCGGCCACTTGAAGTTTAATTTAATTTTTTCTTGCGGCTGCCGCAGCGTCGCCTGCTTGAAGTGCCTGCGCCCAGGGATTGGCTGTTGATTGGCGGGTCATTTGCTGGGTCGGGTGGGTGGTCTGGCCCTGTAGCGAAAGCATCATCATCATCATCATCATGGTCGTCATCATAGCTGACATCGTTATCATCGTCAGCGTCATCGACACAGCGCCAATGCCATCGACGTTCGTCAAGCTCGTGTCGCAACTTGCGATGATTGATGGTGCGTAATTTGGAAAATTAGACGAGGGCGAGAGGGAGGGAGAAAGGGAGAGAAAAGAGAGAGGAGAGTGAGAGAGAGCAAGGCAGCACATAACCCAGTTTGGCCAGGATATTGAGGAACATGCGAAAAGGGCTGGTGGTGCTGCTGCTGGTGGTGGCTTCCTTTTTTCGGGCCGCCCTTGCTAATGTTGTTGGCACAACAAGGTGTGTCCCGCCCGACTGGTCGCCGCGTGTCCTGTGCTCTGCTCTCTGTTCTGGCGCGTGGCGCCACAGCCCCGACAAAGTTGCGCCTGGTTATTAGAAAACAATTTAATTAAATATTCACTTGAAACACACAACAACAACAACACAATGGGAAACTCTGGCATCACCTTTGCCCATCAATATTAAACGATGTCTCGCTTCCTTTTGGATTCGTTCTCTTCCTCGCTCATCCGTGATGTAATGTGAGAAAGTTTTTTGTTTTTGTCCACTTTCGCCTCTTTGTCCTTGTGGGTGGTTACTAAATTAAGCGTTCCCTTTCTCAGGAGGGACATACGAGGCAACGCCTTTGATCTAGTTTCCCATTGTGAAAAAATTGTTGAATTTACAGCTATAACTGAGAGTGGGTCATGGTTAATTCATTTATATTTATGAGTAAACTACGTCAAGTCTGAGAATTAATTAATTGACATGTTTGAATATGGCAAAGAGAGAGAGGTGGAAGGGAGACAGAGAGGAAGAGAGAGGGAGGTGGAGGGAGAAGAGTTAGAGAGAGAGAGTAGACTTTAATCTATGATGTTTGATTGCAGGGCAGAAAACTCTATATAATTGTAATAAAGGTGCTCAACAAGTTGACTAATTATATTTAAGCCCTATATTATTATTGGCCTGTAGTTTCAACAGACCTTAGGTGAATCAGCATGAAGATAACTTATAACTCTTATAACTCCGAAAACCATATTTCGAAATAACTTATCAGTGTCAAGGAGAGTTAGACCGTAATCGACGTATACTATTTCCATTTCATTGAAATCGAGCAACTATATCCTATTGTTGGAATAATCAGGGTAGATAAAAACCTCAGAGTAAAAAGCCTTTCGTTCTGGTTTCAATTTATTAAAAGTGTGTTCACTAAATTTCATAAAAATCAGGCAACTACTATATATCCTATATCTTCCATTAGAACAATCAAACAGATACATATTTCTCAAGTCAGAAGAGTTGACAAATACATGATTAATCATATGATTCTGTATAATTCTATATAACAAGTACATGAACAATTGTAGTAGATTGAGGCCAAACCCAGCTTTCATTCTGCTTAAAGGGTTTAATTGTCAAAGGAAATGCAAACTAAAAGTTCTTGAATGAGTTTACTAAAGAAAAATAATAATATTCGTTCTATATATTTTATTTACTTATATATTTAATATTCTACCACCGTAATCTCTTTGAAAAGGTGTCACAAAGTGTCGCTTTAAGTCAACCTAAAACTCATTTTGAGCGCGTTACTCACCTGAATGCAGACACCAAACAGCTTTGCATGGCACACTGCATCCGGACAATACCTGAATATGGCTTGGCACGGACCAGGGACCAGGGACCAGGGCACCCGCACCCACACTCGTACTGAGCTGAGCTGAGAAGTCATTACAGGACAATGGGAAAGTCGTTGGCAGTCTAATTGCATCATCGTCGCTTGCCGGGCTCGACGGCCACGCGTCTCACCTGCAATTAAACTGTCACATTAGGAGCATCGAGACACAGTGCGAGTACTCGTGATGACACTGTTCAAAAAGCGATTCAAATGCATAAGGGGTGGCACACGTGGCGGGTGCCTTGCTGCCGAAAGTTGGACTAACCCACAGGGGCAGCACGAGCAGAGGAGGGAAGGAGAAAGGGGAAGAGAAGAAGGAGTAGCATGAGGCAAAGAGCAGCAGCCCTGCGTAGAGGCAAAAGTTTTGCTTTGGGATTAGCCGCAGCTCAGAGCGTGTCGTGGATGCGAATGCTGGTGGCTTTGCTTCTAGTACGACATACCCCAATGCCCTTCATGCCCTTCTATTGCCATTGTGTTTGTTTACAGTTACATTTGCGCCCGGCCAGCGAACTAATGAAAGCAAATCTCCGCATTAATTTCAAACGAATTTGTTTTGATGCCGTGATAAGCCGACAAAACGGCAGCCCACCAGCCCCGCCCCCTCTCCGCAGCCACGCACAGCTTGTGCTCAGCATGCCGGCAAAAAAAGCGTTTGCCATTTGGGCGGCTCTGCTCGGCTGATTCACTGAGCCACTGAGCCACTCTGAGCCGCTGAGCTTGGCCCGTTTTGATTTCTGTCAATAGCCCTGCGGGTCGCCACTTGAGCGTCCTCATCATCGCCGTGAACCGAAACTGAATTTTGCAATGCGCCAGCGGCATTCAATGTACACTCCCCCACACTCACACACACACACACTCGAGCACGCTTTGCATTACAATTGCGGTGCGGCACGCCCTGCGACCTGCTGCGCCTCCATTTAAGCTTCTATGCCGCCGGCTTGCTACAGTTATTAATCTGAAAATACACTGCACAACTGGGTGCGGGTACAATGAAACTATTTATATTTTGAACCTCATTTATTTGCACGTTCTTAATGCAACTATAACAATAGGGAAAAATTGATTTATTATATTATAATTTTAATTCTTTAGTACAAAGTTGTAGGTTTAGCAGCTGTAGTCTTCAATCTGAGGGAGAAATAAATAATTATACGATAGTATTATTATATTGATCTGCTTGGCAACTAATAATCATATTCATAAATATTCATTCAATCAATGACTAATGAATTTATCAATTTATTTGACAGTTTAGAACCCAATCAATAGAACTTTCAAACAAAACACAGCATACTTTTTGGAGCTTCATAAAAATGCACAACAAGTAAGCACAAATAAATAATCAGACAAAAATTTCACACTGCATAATTAGAGAACCCCCATTGGACACGCAACATTAAAGATGACACCCTAGCTCTCACTTGCAAACGTGTAGCACAGTGTACTGCGCGGAGTGTGCCTGCAAGCTAAGTGTGTAATTAAAGTAGTTGTGGTTAGGTTGAGGACGATGTCGATGAGGATGAGGATAACGACAACGATGATGATGATGATGACTATGATGAGCTGCACTTGTCGTGTAGTATCCTGGGAATCCTACACAACTATTGCGTGCCGGCACTTGTCTCTCTCTCTATTGAGAGCCGCGTGCGCTGCACGTGAGTCGAGTCCTTATCGATAATGATCTCACGTGCACTTGCCCGAAATAAATACTGTGAGAAGAACTCAAAAACTGCTCTTGATATTGTTGATATTGATTGTCGGCAATTAAGCGAAGAAGATATTGTATTAATGTACACAATGCACAAGTGTAGCAGATAGATATGTCTATATATACGGGCAGTATATACGCCATAGTCATATTGTATTGTTGCTGTTGTCTCAATGTCAAGATTAATCGCCAGCTGTGACGAGGTTAGCAGACTGATCGAAGCAGGTAAAACATCGGAGAGTCAGTCAGCTACGGCTTCAGCTTCAGCTTCTATATAACAATGGGATATTGTGCGCATAAAATATATATATATATATTCAAGTTCGGCAGCTTGTCAAGTGCCACTTGTCGTCGGTTGAACGTCACGGCGTTCGGCCACTTTGTCAATTCAAGTGAAATTTTTATTAAATTCGTCTTCAAACTGCAGCACACACACACGACTCACGCACACACACACACATCACACATACACATACAAGTACCTGTATGTTCTCATCGCATGGCAAACCAGTTGAAAATTAGTTTGTTGTTTAATGCTAACAAATTGCATGCAATTCATCACCGGCTCCCTAAAAATCAACAGCAACAGCGACGTTGACGTTGACTGCGACGTTGACAGCGACGACAGCGTCGGCGGTATCTTTTGTTTGACCTGCATCCTTAATTCTTCTTCTTCTTCTTTGTCTTCTTCTGGTTGTTGCTGTTGCTTTGTTGCCAATTGACAGTTGTAAATGTTTGTTGTAAATTGTGCTTTAAAGGTGCTAATAGAGTGCCACCGCGGTGCGCGTTTCCCAACATATTTTGATTGAGTTACCTCTCTGATTCTCCCTCAGAGTGAGGGAACCGTACCGTACCATACCGAAGCGAACCCAAATCAATGAACTCCACAAGACGCACACAATTTTATGATGCTTTTGCCCGAGACGAGGCCCAACGTCGACTCTTCTCTGTCGACGTCTCTTTGATTTTGTACCGACCAAAGCGAGTGATTCACAAGAACTTCACACCGCATTCCCCGATGTCCAGTGTCCAGTGTCCAGAGTACCCCCTATGCCGAGTACCCAGTGTCAAGTGCTGATGCAGTAGCTGCCCAGCGTTGTTCGCACTATTTATGAGGCCTGAGAAACTCTGTTTGTCTAGCAAATTAATGCGGTCGCCAATAAAACGCCCTACAATGCTGTGCAAGACCTTGTGCGAAGACTCAAGAGCCCCAAGTTGGATTGATTTCTGTGCGTAGAACAAAACAAGTTATTGACCGAAGCCAGCTAATCATCATATCGTATCTGGCTCATATCTGAAATGAGTTCAACAATCAATTAAGACTATTAGACTGCGAATTATGCTATAGATCTTCTATATGTTTATCGAAACTTTCCAGAAAGAACAAGAACTTTATTTATTTTAATTGCTTGGAAATATGAAAAGATCTGCATTGAGCTCAAACATCATTTAAGATTATAAAACTGTGAATATTTTTATAGGTCTGTCTTACCTTGTAATATAGGTATATTATTATTTATTTATTGTATTCAAATATCAATTTAATAATAATATCTATAATATAATATATAAAAATATGTACAAACATATATCGTGCATTTCTATATTTATTATTATAATTTATTTGTTGTATAGATTCAATTTCAATCAAATTCAAATGACTGCGAATTCTGCTATTAATTTATCTCCATAATTATTAAAAGGTCCCTTAAATAATAGTAAAAATTTAAAACTTCTTATATATTTATTATTAATATTACTATTTTTTTGAAGACAAGAATTCGGTAATCAATCAAAATTATAATATTACCCTTTTAGACTTACTTATATTATTATTTATTGTATAGTAAACCTTAAATTATCTTGTATTCAAATAATTCCAAATTGTGAAAACAAATCGTATAAATTATATCATATAATATAATTAATAACAATCATAATTATGGTTACCACAGTTTTAAAACATGTTTAATATAGTTTAATTAATTGTATACACAGATATGTATAGATATGTATAGATATAGGCCGTCTTATTACTTATATAATTTATTTAGACTCATTAAACCATACTGTGCCCAGTTCAGGCTTTACTCAGTTCCTCAGCTCCTTCCTTCCTTCCTATTCAAACTTTTGTTCTGTGCGCCTTTTATCGATTGAATTTGACTTTCGTTTTTTTTCGTTTTCTATTTTCTATTTTTTATAGACTCCGTTCCGATATTTGTTTGCTCAATGTCATTGACTTTGTAGCTTTGACTTTGGTGCAGCCGAGTGTAACAATTACGAACAGACACAGCAACAACAACAGCAACAACAAACACACCTACAACATGAGCAACTATCCAATTTCGATTTCATATTGCACCAAATTTACTTTTATTTTTGGCCATTATTAAATTAACGCTTTGCTCGGGTACTCTGCTGCGTCATCGAGGAGGAGGGGGGAGGGCAGGGGAAAGGAGCAGAGCCGTTATGCGTCGAAGGATGTTGCGACGCGTCGCAACGACGGCTCCGACAGCGCGGCTAACAAGGGTGCCGCATGTCCAGTTGAAATGCCAATGACTTGGCCATTTTCAATGGCACTTGGCGCGTCAGCCTCAGCCAGAGTCCGAGTCTGCGTCAGCCTCATGTCATGCGTATGGCCAACCAGGCAGGGCAGCCAGGAGGGCAGGCCAGCTGGACACGTGTGTGTGTGTGTGTGCTGTGGCAAGGGTGCATAGCTTCCAAAATTTACTTCTTATCAAAGCTGGAGCTGGAGGACCACACACGTTGAGCTGCTGCACCTTGCGGCGCTGCTTTTAACAACTCCATGGCTAACACATTCTTATCAGCGTGCCCCAACATGACTCTCACAAAATGCTCAAGCTGAGAACGAGTCCAAGAACACTGCCAAGTCTAACCAGAGACTGAGACTGAAGCTGGGCACAGCTGAGGCTGAGACAGAGGCTGAAGGTGTAGAAGGTGCTGCTGCTGTTGCTGCCTCAGCCTCTGTCTCTGCCTCTGCCTCTGCCTGTTGTTGCTTGTTGGCTGCGCACGCATCGTCATGTAAGCGCCACTTATGTCACTTGTGTCGGTTGATGTAGAGATGGAGATGGCGATGGCGACGGAGATGGAGCCTCCAATGGAGCGAGCACGAGCACACTCATCCCGCAGTCGCATGCAGCTCCAGTTTCTAAGCTGCTGTTGCTGCTGTAGCTGTGGCTGTTGCTGTTGCTACTTCATGATGTGCCGTGCTCGATGGGATTAACACAAACGGCCAACACATCTCAAGCATCTAGAGTTGTGTGTGCCAGTTGTGTAGCCTGCGCTTTGTTTTCTACACAGTCATCATCAGTCGACGATCAACAGCCCCAACAAATGCTGAGCTCTTCAGAAGAGAGCTCTTCCAAGTCTCTCCGGCTCTTCCGCTTCTCCTACTCTCCCATTCTCCGGCTCTCCTTGGCTCTCTTCGCTGACTGTCTGCGCGTTGGCTCAAGAGCCAATTTGCGTGTCAGCCAGTCAAAAGTTTATGAATGATAGCCCCCCCAACCGGTTACCCACATCACACACAGCACTCACCATTCTATACCCTGTAATTATTCGCATTTGCTTCCTCCCCCTGCCCCACACTCTCCTTCTCTGCCAGCTTTATCAATTAGTCTCTATTGGTCATTGTTTTCGGAAGTAATTAAGACTCAATCGCTCGCTCGGCCAGTGCAAATAGAGCTTTAATCATATTTGCTTAGGCGTTTCGACACTCCAAAAATCACAACGCACGATGCGATAAGTCCAAGTGGACAACGCTCTGATAGCTTCTGATAGTGTACGCTTGTAAATCAATAACTACCGAAATAACCTCAGTCCCCAACCCCGCAATGCCGCAAAGCTCACGCGTTGACAGAATTTTGGTGTACAACAATTAATTGAATTGTTTATATCAGCGCCTACTACATGTGTAGATACAAATGTATCTGCAGTCGGCAACCCCCTCTCTCCCTCTCTCCCTCTCTCTTTCGCTCTCTATCGCTCTCCCACTCTGCCTGCCTGTCCGTGTGTATGTGAACAAGGCCACTCAATAACATGAAGCACGATAAAAAACAAAACTTTTCGACAATTTGACAGCTTTCGAGCTGCCGAGCTTGTCGTAGGCTCCCGCGCTGCCACGCTGCCTGCCTAGGCTGTCTCTATCTCTGCCTCTGCCTCTGATAGGAACCTTATGCTCCCAACTTTGCCGGCGATCTTATTGTCGCCGTGCGCAGCTCGAAAGTTAATTTTTCAGGCAACGAATAAGTAATTAGCGGACATGTGTTAACTTCCATGAGCATTTCTAGGGGGAGACAACTAAAGTTGAGAATGTAAATAGAGGATGGACTATGAATATACCCTGTAGTAATATGTCTTTATAAAGAGAGAGAATGTGTTGCTTATTCGAGAGAAAAAGAGGTTACCATAAAGATTCCTAAAGTGAATTGGTTCTTAGAAAGACCTTCATCTCTAGTGTTGCCTCTTTAGTGCAGTTTCCTTATTCGATTAGTCGCAAATGTAGAGAGAGATATATATAGAGAAATAAGTCCTTATATAGAATATGTTAGTATGTTGCTTAGATCAACTATGACAATACCCTGTGAGACCTATAAGATAAGTCTTGAATTGGATAGAGAGAGAGAGATCAGTTCTAATAGAGGGAATGTGTTGCTTTGAACAACGTTGAAATTACCCAGTCGGATCTTAAACTCCAGCCTCGACTTTTTAGTGGGGCAATTTCGGTTGATAAATCTTAAAGACAGAGAAAGAAGAAACATAGATATAAAGGGAGACATGTCCTTACAAAGAGAATGTGTTCTATAGCTGGACTATGAATATATTGAATCTCAAACTCCACGCTCGTCTCTTAAATGTGTTAATATACACAGATTAGTCTCAAATAAAGTGAGAGAAATATAGAGATAAAATATGTATAGAGATGTTAGTCCTTACAGAGTGAATGTATTGCTTAGTTCGACTATGAAAATCCCCAGTGAAAGCCTTCACTCTATCCTCGTCTCTTTAGTGTGGTAATTCACATAGATTAGTCTCGAATTATTCTCGAGATACGAACTCTATTCCCCCATTTCAATGAGCTTGCAGTTCCAAGAAATGACGTACTATTCACTGGAATCAAAGTATGAAGATAGTGAGCCAAGTGAATAAACTCACGTGAATCGTTGCGATTTGCTCATGTTTATTCAGCAATAATATCAGTTTACATTTAATTCAATTTCAGTAAGTACTTTTCTAGACAGACATTCCAGTCGAGGCAATTGAACCCCGTATTTTACAGGGTATTCTGAGTATGATGGTGAGAAACAGCTTCGAACAACAAATTCTTGTTTCGCATCATCAATTTGGGCTCTCACACGAATAGTAGAGCTCTTGTTTTTGTTGTTGTTGTTGTTGTTTTAGGGATGTAATGTGTAAAACCGATACAGAACCGGTTCAAAATTAAAATCAATTATAGAAGTAAAGAATATTGTGGAATGTTTACCCTAGAATTTCTTAAAACAATTAAGCAAATTCGGAAAAAAAGAGTTTAAATATTTAGTATTTAATATATACCAGATTAAAGACTATATTTGTTAAACGAAATTGGAACAGATGCGACTGCGACTGTGCCTGGTGCGCCCTCACGTCCCTGACCCAAGTGTGTTTTTTAATTAAAATGAAATGCGAATAAAGAATAAAGAAAAGAAACAGCAACGAGAACGAGAAAGAATTCTTTATTCTTTATTCATTTTTTTTTATTCGGAACATGAAAATAAGGTCGGTCGGGTCTTAAAGCGTCGCAGCCTTCCAGTGTTTGCACAAAGATAAAAACGAACTTTATGGCCAAGCGCAGCAAATAGATAAAATGTGGAAATAATAAGGCGAAAACTGCGACTAGGCTGTGATTTATACGATTTGAATGTCGTAGTCGGGGCGGCTTTCTGATAAGCCACGCACCCGAAAAGGCGCTTATCAAATGCTATGGGGGCGCACACTGTTGGCTGTCACTGTAGTGTGCCTAAGTCTGTGTCTGTGTCTGTGTCTGTCTGCATTGCAGTGGGACTACGCGGAGAAGGTCTTTGTAAAATGCACTTTTACTACGTGATTCATGACAGACTGAAGTGACACGAACAGAGAGAGAGAGAGAGAAAGAGAAAGAGAGAGAGAGGGAGAGGAGGGGGTAAAGAGAAAATGGCGCGCCAAAAATTGATAAGAAAACAAAGAGCGAATCACATGTGAAAGTGGAAAGAGGGAAAAGCAGAAAAATCCCAAAAAGCAGGAAAACTGAAACTGAAATCTGAAACAGACAGCCCGAAAAAAACACTCGAGTGCGAGAAGAAAAGGTATACAGACACACACATACACACAGAGGCTGACAAACATATCTGGGTAAAGGTAGAAAATATAAAGGTAAGACGCGGCAAGTACGCGCCGCTGCTTGCGTGCAAACACTCGCCAGATAAATTGTGAAACGGAAATGAAACACCTACGCAAATAGTGCAGGCGACTCGTAGACACAGGCGCAAACAAACAACATCCTAATTTAGATAAGAGCCGCCAGGCCAGCACTGTCAGCAGTACCAGAGGAGAGCAGTACCACTGGAGAGCACTACCAGAGCCACAGAGCACATCCCATCTAGAGCATTTTATGACCAAAAGAAACTAACCGCCGACCATTGCGTGCTCTAATTAATGCGCGATGGCGACCCCGTTCCGCAGCGCGAAATCAACACGGAGAGAAGTGCAAACATACTCTCGATTCTCCTTTGGCCTTTGCCTCCTATTCTGCCTGGTACCTCGTGTTCTCTCTCTATACTGTCCCTGTCAGTGCTGGTTGCTCTAGTTTCGTTGTCACCTCGCTGACAATGTCTGACTGTCTGGACGTGGGACGATGTCGGGGCAATCGGGATGCTGCGGCTCGACTGGCCATAAAATTGTCCATTGTTGTCTATGGCAAACACGCGCGTACTGTGCGGTCGTAAAACAAAAGACGCTTTTATGGCAGTGCTCATTACGACACACGCAACAGATTCCCAACCAGAGACACCAGCAAAGACAAAGGGAGAGAGAGAGAAAGAGAGAGGGAGATCAGGGTTAAACTCCTTCGACAAGTCCAAAGTTTACTGAATTTCTTTCCAAGCTCGACATTGGCTAATCAAGCTAGTTCTGTGCCACAAAGAAAATACCATTTTGAAACTAAAACCGGTTAGGGATGACGCAAATCGGATTTAGATAATCGATGTAGAAGAAAGAATGGTTTGCATAGTAGTAAAATATATTTGAGATCAACTTTATGTTTAAAGAAACAGCTGGAAGAGTTTGACAATTTTAAATCTTTTAAGAGAAAGAGCTATTTTTGGTATATCAAGTAAATTAAATTAGCAACATTCTAAAATTAGAACAGTGTAAATTGAAGTCTGCTAGAAATAGCTGCAAAATAGTTTTGAGGTTTTCCCAAATTCGAAATAATGATGAAGAAATAAATGAACCTATGTATACGTATTTAAGTTATTCTCATCTCACTCTACTCTCTCTTAAGTTATTATTATTTATTTCATTTTGAAAGAGTTCCAAACAAGTCGGAAAGCAAAGGTCGCGGGATTTCGACTATGGTATACCCGCTTCCCAGGGGTTCTTTCGTTGAAATACTAAAACTCATTATTAAATAACTTTTGTTTATTATAAGATTGCAATAAAGTTTTTGCATAACACTTGAATGTTAATAATTGGTCCTGTACAAAGCCAAGTACACCAAAAATGAATGACCTAGCTTTAAAATATCGTGTGTAATTGGCTTTTTTGTCGATAAAAGGTGCGGAAGGTAGCGTGGTCGAATTCTAAAACAATCTCATGCTGCGTGCAATGATAATACATATTGGCACCAGCTTTGATAGCCCTAGCTTTTATTGTAGCTGAGATCTAAATTAGGTTACCAAATGCATTTATGAAGCTCTTTTACTTAGTTATGATTATTAAAAATGCATATGTGATCATAAAATAATATAATATAGCAATTTTTTATAGTCTTAAGTAATTCACAATAGAAACGAGTGTGTGTGTGTCGAGTAAATAGTTACAGCCACATAATCCCAGTTCGAAGAGGGAATCTAAGGCAGAAACAGATACTGAGATACAGTAGAGAACAGGGACAGACTCAGAATCAGAATGAGCTCTGGCGATTTGTTTGCCTCGCGTGTTAGAATCTTGTGCGCATCTTGCGCGTTATGCGAAATTTGCCAAGCAATTAAATACTCACTAATGAGCTGCGATAATTGGGTTAAGTTAAAAAAATATAATAAATTTCGAGAGAGAGAAAAGCACGTGCGTCGGCATTGACGTCGACGCCGACGCTGACGTTGACGTTGACGTTGATGTTGGGGACAGAGACGCGTTGTCGCTGTTGATTTTAACGTGGCGCGCAGGCAACGAGTCGGCAAAGTATTTTAATTTGTGTGAAAATATTGTTCAAACAAATAAATCAACAATAACAAATAGAAATAATAAAAATATAAATAAATATTGTACATTTTATGTTGATACGCACACACACTCGCACACACACACAATGAACGGTAGCCAACTTCATTTATATGTGAAAACTTGGTCAAAATGGACATTTGTGTGTAAAGTCAGCGCCACACGGCGCATGCGCTGCGCCAAAGCGCTTAAAACAAACAAAAAGCGCAACATTTTAAAGCTGACAAAAAATCAAACAAAAACAACATTAACAAAACTACAAATAAAACAACATTTCGTCGGGTGCCATAAATAAATCGCGCCGTCTGCCAAATTTATTGGGCGCGCGACTGCAACTAATTAAAAGGTTTGAACGCAGCTTAGACAAGCCCCAAAACGAAAACGAATACAAAACGAATACGAATCAAAATTGAAAACCGAAAACGAATACAAATCGGAATCGTAGCGAGTGGCATCCGTGCTGACCCGACCCGAAAGTGGCGCGCTTTAAAAGCAAATAAATAAATAGATAAATTACTAAAAGGTAAATAAATACGACGCGTATGCGGATTCCCTCTTTCGACTGTCGTGGCTATTGTGAGTACTCGCACTCGCACTCGTATTTGCTCTACGTCACATTAATGAGTCGCTGGGAAATACGCGAACAATAAAAATATTAGATATTTAAGCACATTATTAGAACTGCACACAAGCATTGAGTCTGTTCTTGGTTTGTATCTATATCTGTTTCTGTATCTGTATCTCAATCATATTACAGCTATAGTCTTGCACAGTTCTGCATTAAATATGAGACACACACACACCTGCCTGCAAATCGTATTTACATGTGGAATTATTCAGTTGATTTCGGAACAAACTCAGTTCTGCCTTCAAATATTTCACGCAGTACAAGAAACTAGGTTAGACTGCAATAGAACAACAAATAGTGCGAAAGAGATGGCAACAGGGAGCGAAATGACAGTTAGCACTGTTTGTTGAGCAGACTTAATAAATGATTTTATTGTTTAATATTTGCGTTGCAAGAAATTGCAAATTATAAAAGTGTGTAATTTTATTTGCAACTTCTATCATTGTGTGTGTCATATGAACTCTACTAGTTTTTTGCAGTGTAATGGTGTGGATAATATATAAATCTTTAGATCTCTTTGTCTGCTGTATACTATATATAAAGTTAATTTTCTCTATGCCAAGCAACAAAGCTTGTAAAGTTAATGGAACATTTAAGTATTTTAGAATTCACTAAAGGCTTGCGTGTTTCAGGTTGAAGCTCTCTATATAGGACTACACCCGCTATGAATGTATAAAATGTTTGTAACAGGTAGAAGAAGGCGTGGCAAACACCACAAAGTACATAAATTTATATTCTTAATCAGCATCAACACCCGAGTCGATATAGCCATGTCCGTCTGTCTATCTGTCTGTATGATCAGCTAGATTTCAAAAACTATAAGAGCTAGCACTACCGAATTTGGTGATAATATTCATTATTCTTGCGCACAGATCAAACCTATTTTAGAATTTGGCTACGCCTTTTTTTGGCTCCGTTAAATCGATAAAAACCAAATTGCAGCCGTCATATTAATAGTATAATTACTGATTTTAGGTACGCACAATAACGATATCTAAAAATTTGGTTGCGATAGCATAATTAACATAACAGTTATTTAGGAAATAATTTTAAAGGGTACTGATTTTTAAGGCGGGCTCTGCAAGTATGCAACACAAAAAAATGAAAAAAAACCACAGTCGCGCGTGCAAGCGACAGTGGGATACCCTTCGACCTATGTTCCGGTGTAGTTTAATTTGTCAAATTCATACACATATACAAATGCACATGCATTTAAATTAATGCCGACAGATGGCGCTCGCGCTTTGCGCTCTTCCGCCTCCCTTGTTAGCTGATACAAGCACTTGGTTTTATGCACATACTTTCTTAAATAACTTCTGTGTTTATTGTCCGATCGGATTTCAATTTCGAGAATACGTAGATATTTTAATGAGCTTAGTATATGTTAAAGTCAGAAAGTTGTATCTTTTATACAGCGCTGACAAATTAAGTTCAAAAATTAAATTATTAATTTGCAGGGGCGGTGGGCGTGGCACCTAACATTTGAAATGAACTTGATCTGCTTATAGTACACAGCACTCTTCCTGCCAAATTTGGTAACTCTAGCTTTTATAATAGCTGAGATCTGTGCGTTCACACAGACGGACATGGCTCAGTCGACTCGGCTAGTGATCCCGAGCAAGCATATATCTACTTTATGGGGTCTCCCACGCCTCCTTCTGCCTGTTACATACATTTGCACAAAGTTAGTATACCCTTTTTTGACCATTTTCAATGGTCGAAGGGTATAAAAATGTCATAAAGTTATTTGCTTATTAAACACTTCTAAGAACAGATAAAACCAAACCAATTCTTGATTAGAAAACACCCTCTTCCAATACCATAACAATACTGTCTTTTTATATTGAGTTCAACTTAAAATACACTGCGAAGAAGAGAATACCCTAAATAGGCTATATAGATTATCCGTATATAAATGTTTATCAGTGTGCACAACTTGTTGTCAGGCGCGTTAAATCTCATTTGAATACCCCTAGAAAGTTGTTGCGATATGAATAAGTCGAGGATTGGGGAAAACATTCGATTTGCGCACTTTGTTTGAAGGCGTTGTGTGGAAAATGAAGTGAAAGCTTTGCGAAAAACTGAGCACACAACTGCGACAAGCCGAATGGAATTTCCGTGTAGTTTTCCACTTTCAGGTAAAACATAATTGAGTAAAAATGTTCAATGAAAACTATGCATAAAGTGCAGAAGCAGAAGGAGGGGGAGGAAGACGGGTAAGGGACGCGGATGTAATTGCCGTGGCCATAAAGCAGTTATGGCCGTGATCATGAGTGTGTACAAACACAGCACACACACACACACCACAGAGAGACACACACAGAGACACAACACTCATAGACACTTTAAGAGCGAAAGGGTTAAACGGAATGCACAATGAAAGGCGTCAAGCGAAAATTGCTTCAAGTTTTTATAACCGAAATTAAAATGCGTTTTATCCACAGAGAAGGCCATAAATGCACGATGGCGTTGCTATTGTTGTTGTTGCTGTTGCAGGAAGTATTCCATGTGCAGCACGCGTGCTGCTTGGCATCATCAATGAAAACTGCAGCAGGTTCAGGTAGCCGCAGTAACCAGAACTGGGTCACTTTCGCAATGACTTGCCAAAATGGAAAAGATGCGGCTGCTGCCGCTGTTGCCGTCGCCTCTGCTGCTGCTGCTGGCGGCGATTGCTGCTGCTGCTGTGCTGCTGCTGTTGCTGCCGTTGCTCGCGACGCCTCGCAACGAATGTGAATGAATGAGTGTGACATTGGCGTACCTTAACCTCAAATGTGCAAGCTTAAAAAAGGAAGAAAACATAATACACACACACACACAGATACACAGGCACACACACTCCCCAATCATACACACACACACTGGTGCACACACAGTCACACACACTCGCGTATTATTAATGTCTTGCTTCTTTGGAGCAACGCATTCTTTTTGTTTTTGTTGCTGTCAAAAAAGCGCCGCCAACATTCTCTGGCTAAACATAACGTCGTCGTCTCGGCCCGGATCGGACTGCTAACAGGGGCTAGTGCAGGTGGGAGGAGTGGCGGTGGTGCTGCGGGAGCGCGCGATTATTGATCGCATTAGAGAAAATCGTTAACTGTAACATGGCGTCGCTCACACGGCGACACGGCGACAACATGCGGCATTAGGGCGCTCAGTTCAGCGTCTCTCAGTGTGCCCAGCTCTCTTTCTAAGTGTGTGTGCAAGTGTGTGTGTCTGTGTGTGTGCCAGTGTGTGTCTGTGTGTGTCTCTGTATGTGTGTTGCAGGCAGCTGCTGCTCCACAGACACAATCGAGGGCGTTGCTCGCTCATCGCTGTCGTTGCTGCTGCCGTCGCTGTTGCTGCTGTTGCTGCTGCTGTTGGCTCCGCCCCTTTGTTGTCTTGGCAACCAGAGGCAACCGCTGCCTGCCTGCTGTGTGCTCTGTTGATACAAGAGCCCGCTGGCCAATGCGCTTGCGCTGCTCGCGCTGTGTACGTAAGAGAACCAAAGCCTGTCATTGGCAAGACCGACACACCGACAACCGGTGGTTAATTGTGTGCGTCGCTGGCTCTCTGCATGTGTGTGTGAGTGTGTGAGTGTGTGAGTGTGAGACGAGAACAGAGCACAAGACAGAGCGTGTGTTAGAGCGAGTTAGCGCTGTGCTCTGCTCGTGCTGTCGACGTCGCTGTCGCTGTCATCGTCGACGCCAGCGGCGGCGGCACTTGAGCGCGGCTCGAACAATATTTGTTGGCAGCAAGCGCAAGCCAAATAGTAGACAAGCGTTCCCCTCTGCAAACAGTCACATTCAAGAGCTCAAGCCAAAGAGACACTCGAGCGGACCAGCAGCAACAGCTACAGCTACAGCAACGTGAACGTGAACGTAGCAGCAGCAGCAGCACCACTGGCAGCAGCAGCAGCAGCAGCGTTTGTGGCAGCGGCAACCTCAGACTCAGACTCAGACTCAGACTCAGTGGCCAAAAAGCAAGCTAACAATTCACGTTCGTGCGTCGGTTCGTTGCGGCGCGGCGCGCATTAAAATAGAGTCATATTTGCCACGTTATTTTATTTCCAAATTTGCACAAGGCATCAGCTCCGCGCACACAAATAAATTAATCAAAGTGTTTAGCTTCAAGTGCGGGCGACAAGTGCACAAACAAATGCCAAAGCCAAGCCAAGCCAGCAACAGCAGCAACATACAGCAGCAGCAACAGCAATTGCAGTGGCAACAGCAACAGCAGCAACTGCTTTAAGAATAGAACAACAACAACAACAACAACAACAAAGAGAAGTGATGACAAGTGCAGTGCACAACAAAAATGCAACAAATATTGCAATTAATTAACGCAGTGACAGTGCATTGAACAACAACAACAACAACAACAACAACACATAAACAACAACATCAAGAAAAAAAAAGAGAATTAAATTTTATTTTGTCGCCTCCTTTTTTATACGAACGCGTCGCTGGAACGCGTTGAGAATTTCTATCAGTAACTTGGAACGCGCGCTGCGTTAGAAAAGCCGGCAACATAACGGCGCAACTATTGAACAACTTCCTCAAGGGTAGTCCCCACCAGACCACCATAGACATCATGCAGAAGCTCTACGCGGAGCCGCCGCCCAGCAGCGCCCCCGTCGTCAGCATGTCCAGCGCTGGCGGTGGCGGCGGCGGCGTTGGCGGTGTGGGGGTACCCCCTTCGAGCGGTGGCGGTGCCGTGCCCACCAGCAATCCCAACAATCCCAATCCCACCTCGAATGGCGGCGGCAGCATGAGCCCCTTGGCGCGCTCCGCTTACACCATGAACAGCATGGGACTCACAGTCGGCGGCATGTCCTCGGTGTCGCCACAAGCCGCCGCCACCTTTGGCTCCAGTGTGCTGGACTCTGCCGCCGCCGTGGCCAGCATGAGTGGCAGCATGGGGGCAGCGGCAGCAATGAATTCCATGGGCGGCAACTGCATGACGCCCAGCTCGATGAGCTATGCCAGCATGGGATCACCGCTGGGCAACATGGGTGGCTGCATGGCCATGTCCGCGGCCAGCATGTCTGCGGGTCTGAGTGGCAGTTATGGCGCCATGCCACCAGGCCCAAGGGACATGGAGACGGGCTCACCCAACTCGCTGGGCAGAAGGGGCGTGGATAAGCCGACGACATATCGACGCAGCTATACGCATGCGAAGCCTCCCTATAGCTACATCTCACTGATCACCATGGCCATACAGAACAATCCGACACGGATGCTGACGCTCTCCGAGATCTATCAGTTCATCATGGACCTGTTCCCGTTCTATCGGCAGAACCAGCAGCGCTGGCAGAACTCCATCAGGCACTCGCTGAGCTTCAACGATTGCTTTGTGAAGATTCCACGCACGCCGGACAAGCCCGGCAAGGGCTCGTTCTGGACACTGCATCCGGACTCGGGGAACATGTTCGAGAACGGTTGCTACTTGCGCCGGCAGAAGCGCTTCAAGGATGAAAAAAAGGAGGCCATCAGGCAGCTGCACAAGAGTCCGTCGCACAGCAGCCTGGAGGCGACGAGTCCGGGCAAGAAGGACCACGAGGACTCACATCATATGCATCATCATCATCATCACACGAGTCGCCTCGAGCATCATCAGCATCTCAAGGAGGCGGGAGGTGGCGGAGGAGGTGGTGGTGGTGGTGGGGGCATTGGTGGAGGCGTTGCCTTGGCGGGTGTGAATGTATTGAGTGCGGCACATAGCAAGGATGCTGAGGCGCTGGCCATGCTGCATGCCAATGCGGAACTGTGCCTCGGCCAGCAGCCACAGCATGTGCCCACGCATCATCACCATCAGCACCATCAGCTGCAGCAGGAGGAGCTGTCCGCCATGATGGCCAACCGGTGCCATCCGTCGCTGATCAGCGACTATCACTCCTCGATGCATCCACTGAAACAGGAGCCCTCCGGCTACACGCCCTCCAGCCACCCGTTCTCGATCAATCGCCTGCTGCCCACAGAGTCCAAGGCGGACATCAAGATGTACGACATGAGCCAGTACGCCGGCTACAACGCCCTCAGTCCGCTGACCAACTCACACGCTGCCTTAGGCCAGGACTCGTACTACCAGAGCCTCGGCTACCACGCGCCCGCCGGCACCACCAGCTTGTGACATCACCAGTACCCGCTGGCTTAAGGGCGCGCGGAGCAGATGCTGCGCTTCAGCAGCGGCGGTGCTGCTGGTGGTGCTGGTGGCAGCAGCGGTGCTGGCGGTGCTGGCGGTGGCAGCGCCAGTTCCCAGCACCATCATCATCATCACCATCAGCAACAGCAGCAACAGCAGCAGCAGCAGCAACAGCAGCAGCAGCAACACTTGCAGCAGCAGCAGCAGCAGCATCAGCAGCAGCAGCAACAGCAGCAACAACAGCAGCAGCAGCAGCTGGCAGCAGCAGCGGCGGCAGCAGCAGCGGCGCAGCAACTGACATCCGCTACAAATGCAATAACAACAAAGGCCAGCAGCAACAACAAGCCAGCGGTGGCCGTCAATTACTCACAGAAATTGGCAGCAACAGTGCAACAGCAACAGCAGCAACAGCAACAGCAGCAGCAACAACAGCAGCAACAACAGCAGCAGCAGCAACAGCAGCAGCAGCAACAGTTGCTGCACAGTCAACTGTCGGCAGAGCTGCAGGAGGACTCCTCCAACATAACCAGCGACCTCAGCGAGGAGCAACTGCAGCAGCATCAGGCGGCGCAGCAGCAGCTCTACAACAACTATCAGCAATATGCGGCGGCAGCAAGTTATCGCAACTGGAATCACAGTTTGACCTTCAACAGCGCCGCCGCCTTGCAGAATCTGCTGTAGCCCAGCACAAGGCGCGGCTTTGTGTAGCTCTCGGCCCGGGATCGGCAGCGGGACGGGGACAGGGACGGAGAGGGGTACGGGCAGGGGTACGGGTATGGGGAATGGAACGGTTTCGGTTTCAGTCTGGCTACCGGTCCCGGTCCCTCTTCTGGTCCCGGGCTAATTAGCGAGCGGCTGTTCAATGGCTTTTAGCACCTGAGCGCATCCTTTGAGGCCAGAGCCATAGACAAAGCCAGAGCGCAAGAGAGAGAGACAGTGAGAGAGACAGTGAGAGAGACAGTGAGAGAGAGAGAGAGAGAGCACGTGAGTAGGTCAGCTCGTCCATCATTGATTGATTGTGTATATATATATATAAAGTAGTTCGATCCACTCTTCGGCAAGCACTCGCTTCGTTTTTGCCTTTTCTTCGTCTTTTGAGTTGAGGAATTCAAGTAAAAAAGTGATGTAGTTGTAAGTTGTAAGCGCAGCGACGACGGCCACATGTACCATAATTATTGATTAATTCTATATATCTATATGATTAATACTATATCATTTTAGCATTTTAACATTTTAGCCGTTAAGCGATGATCTTTGTTAACATTTATGTTTGCTATAAAAACCACAAATTCCGTGCCATTTGTTTATCCTCAAAAATAAGCAATAACAATCAAATCGGTTCAGCATTTTAAATGTGTCTGTGAGAGAGAGTATCTCAAGAGAGAGAGAGTGAGTGAGTGTGAGAGAGAGAGAGAGCGGGATTGTGTGTAATGTTCATTGAATACAAATCCTTTCATCCAAAGGCAATCGAATTCGAATCGCAAATGATCAAAAACCAAAAACAAAAACTGAAAGAAAACTACAAATCTTATCCGACAACAACAACCCTAAGAATCTTCAACAACAACAACGACAACAACAATTTGGCCATGCATATATTGAAAACGTCACGTTCTTTAATCATATATAATTTATACTATATAGTTTACCAAGTTATTATATCATTTTTCTATAAAACAACAACAGTAAACAATCGATTGTGCGTTTCTTTATGTTCTTGTACGAATTCGTTTAGGCTTAAGCACTCTGTAAATATTTAGTCTATACATATGAAGAAATATATATATATATATATATATATGTACAGATCTACACACACATGTAGTCTATATAGGAATATATAAATAAGTCAGATAAATTAAAACTTCGAAAAAAAAGAAATAAGAAATGAGAAAAGATCACAGAAATTTTTAAACTAACTTGAGAATTAATCAAATTGTATGCTACACAAACAAACATAAACAAATACTGTATAGCATTTACCGTTTAATTAGCGTAAATAAAAGACAAACACACACGAAATGATGATGAAGAAGATTGGATGAGAGAAACTGCAATTATTATTCAATAATTTTTAATATTAATTTTATTATTGTGCGCATTTTTACATTGAGCTAAGCTAATTGATTAAACTTAATAAAAAACGAACAGAAAAAATAAAACAAAAAAATAGTTTAAATATGAATGAAAAAGCAAATCAATAAAATATAAAATGTAAAATACACAAAACTAATAAAATTCATCAATGTCAACAGCAGAAGCAGAAGAAGCGCAAATCAACGTAAAATGCGAATCCAAAATCTAAAGCTAGTTAAATCTAATAATAATATTATTATAAATCATGCGAAAAACTAAAAAAAGACTATTTTAATGTTTGAAATATAAAAAAATTGAAGAAAAAATGCAATAACAACTCGATTCTTATTAATCAAAGCGTCCTCTTTGTTGACTCAAACAACTGACCTCCAACAAGCACTTCTACATTGATTGGGCTGGGCTCCATCGAACCAGCCAGCGAACGAACGACCGATAGCGTCGATAACGTGCCTTGGTCTCTTCCCAACTCATCGACCGATTCCAAGAGTTCCTATCTTATCGGATGCAGTACACACTATATACAGTACACAGTGCAGTTTTCCACTAGGTCTGCTCGATTTTTCCCTACTTGCAGCGATAAGCTTTATCGCACTGCACTCGTAAATTGCAACGAAACAAGGTAAACAAGCCAAGTGACAGTCCTGACTAACCCAACACAGTCCGAGCTCGAGTCGCAGTCCCATGCCTATCCCAAGCGCTATCCCTGTTTGTTTTCTGGTAATATTCATATGACACCTAGGACTGTGCCTATCTGCGCTGCTTCTTATCTCTGGCAATATAAACACGACCAGCGACTGATCCCAACTCGAATGCAGCCACCAATACACACACACACACACACACACACACACACACACAATGTTATAACATCTACATGTATATAGCGTAGTACTCCCCATAGTTGTGGTTATCTTTGTGATTCATTTAAAAGAATCTAGAAATAGTGCCGTGTCTCTCCGAGACTACCTGGCCAGTGCCTGCCAGTGCCCGCTCACTGCTGCTGGTGTCCACTTATCTGTGGGGTCCCCCCTCTAGACCCCGGTCATGTTTAACAAGCAGTTGTCTTTTTAATTAACCAGCCGGGAAGGTCACATTCAGACGCGTATATATATATAGTAAAACGATTTCTGTGAGCGTCGCTTTAATACGCTTTTTATAACCTTTTTACCCACTGCGAGGGCGATTTGCTCGTAAAAGCGGACGCTTTGTTTGGCCTGCCAGACAGAGGAAAATGGCGTTCGGTTTCGATTTATCCCCCTTTGCTTTGTCGGAGTTTTCCTTGACATTGGGACTGCCGGTTGAAGTCCAAGTGGGAGACGGCGTTTCTTCATGGAGTTTCTTCATTTTTGCTGTTTGCTGGCGTGCAACCCCATATGAATTGAACTGGTTTCGAAATCTGTGCTTTGGGGTTGCTTCACTCATCCATCCCCCTAGCAATTTTATTCACATTCCATCTATGTCGGTGTCCCTTCCCCATTCCCATTCCCAACCCCTCTCTCTCTATCTCTCGCTCTCTCTCTCTCTCTCTCTTGCTGACAGACATGCGCGCTGCAAAGACGTTCAGTTCCGGGGGTTCTTGAGTCAGAGGCAGCCGCGTTTGTTGTGCTCCAGCAATCCAGGCATATCAGGCTGCCTGTCTGTCCGCCTGTCTGTCAGTATGTCCGCCTGACTGCTATCTATTCATAACTGGCAAAGCCAAAGCCAAAGCCGCTTTGCCTGTGCATGCGATCAATATGTAATTATTTCGCATATGACATGTTTCCATATAAAATTCTATTAAAAAAAAGTTTGAACTTTTTACGTTAGTCTTCCCCTCCTTCACTGCTTACCCTGGTGCCACAATACAATTACAAAAATTGTCATGACATTTTGTAGGGCATTAAAAATACATGTGATTGTGCAGGATAGCATGCGGGAGACAGTGAAAGACAGGGACAGCAGATATGTAAGTTGTGTTCAACAGTTCCCAAAAAGAAAATAAAAGTATTCCTTGATTATATATATATTAAGATTTTAACATTGAATAAAGTACTTTATTGCAGAAGTTTGTTTGTGAAAATGACTCTTTGCTCTTTGACATAGGTGTAAAATTGGTTAGTCTTGGATATATTTCTTCTTTCATCAATTGAAATGTTATTTAATCCATTCGGTTAGGTTAGTATATTGTTTTCGACTATAATGATTGCATTGTGAGAGATCTTGTAAGTATTTCCTTGCATATAATAATGTTCGCTTTGAAATAGGTTTAAAATAGGTTAGTTTAAAATTTATTTCTGCTTTCATCAATTAAATATTTGTTAAATCATTAAGATTAGGTTAGTCTCTTGATTTGAAGTACACGAATTGCTTTATGAGAGATCTTGTAAGTAATTCTTAGCATATATTAATGTTCTATAGGGTACCGCTTTGAAATAGGTTTAAAATAGGTTAGTTTGAGATTTATTTCTTCTTTCATCAATTAAAACATTGTTAAATTATTTAGATAAGATATGATATTATTTATAACAGCATAACAATTGTTTTATGACAAATATTCGAAGTATTTTCTTTTACCTAGCTTATCTTCTGTAAGCTTTCGCTTAACAATAGGTTGAAAATGGGTTAGATTGAGATTTATTTCTTCCTTAATCAATTGATACTTTGTTAAATCATTTAGGTTGGGCTATTATATTTATTATTTTTAAAAACAAGAATTGTTCAAGGAGTATTTTCCTGAATAGAGTTAATGAACTGTAAGGTTTCGGTTTAAAATCTGTCAGGCTTATAAGTTTTTCGCATACCAAGTAACGAATACTCCGAAGATTGTATCAGGTATTTTATTAATATTTTCCTTAAATATCATTCAATAATTGATTCTTTAACTTACTGTCAATTTTTTTAAGAATTGGTATTGTTGTTATAGATAAATTCATTTTCAATATATGATCTACATACCTTATCCTAATTAACCTCATCGCATAAGTGTTAAGCGACTCTTCTTTATATTTCTGTAGAATTATAATTCATTTTATATCACCCGGCAATGCAAATTTGAGCTTAGTCCTGCAGAGTCTGGGCCAAAGAGCAGGCATCCAATTAGGTGGTAAGCTTTAGCAGCTCCTGCTCCGCCAGCCTCTGCTCTGCTAGCTGCAGCTGCTAAAAACCACAATCTTGTAGTAATTTTCTAATGGAATATTTAATTTCAAAACGAGACACAGAGCGAGCTAACCAGCCAGCCGTGCGAGGAGTGGAGCTGGGCAGGGGAATAGGAATGGGGATTGGGGGTTGGTAGGGCAGGTCTACCGGTTCGGTGGGGTGAGACATGAAAGAGCTTCTGCCATAAAAATGGCAGGCATTGCCAACCCTTTCGCTTCCGTCGCCCTCTCCCCCCACCACTCTCTCTCAGAGAGCACACGGCGCCAGCTTATGCCGGATGGATACACAGGAAGTAGTGCGGCACAGAGCCCCAGCACTGTGTGCTACCTTCCTGCCCCCCAGCCCCCAGCAACCCTCAATCCCTCCACAGTGCTGGGGCAAAGACAGCGCACGTAGCAATGGCGGAGGCAACATCATCGTCGTCGTCGTCGTGTAGTCACCGCACTTTTTATTTAGCTGCAGGGGCAGAGTAGGAAGCTCGCTCGGCTTGGCTGTGGCTTGTCCCAGGCCAGGCCAGGATGACGGGCCCCTCCTCGCTCGCTTTGTGCACTGCTTTTTCATTATAATAATACTTTGTAATTAGGTTTTCGAAAGTTAATTAAAATTCGGTTATGAAAGCGGAAACTTTCCCATGAACGCTTCCGGTAACGGTAAAATGAAAACGCATGACAGCAGTAGGCAGTGGCAGCAAGGGGCGTGGCCAACTGGTGCTTTTTGGGGGAGCGGGGCTTGGATCTGAAACTGTATCTAGATCTGGGTCTAGGCGGAAGCGAAATAAAATGCAAAAAGGTTTGTAATATTTTTTTTTTTTTTTTTTTTGTAATTTTCCCACTGCTTTTCAGCTTTTCTAGGGGTTTTCGTCTGCTGCGCACAGAGAAAACTTCAGCGAGGAATGGCGAACAGAGTTGGAAAAGTCTTTCTGCAGAGCATAGGGGGAGAGGGACGGCGGGGGGGTAGTGGCAGAGTGGGCGGGGCAGACAACGCACACGGAGCTCAACTTTGTTTCGAGAAAATTTTTGTGCAAACATTTCAGTTAAATTAAAAAATACATATTATATTTTAATGAGCAAAATGGCGGCCGCCGCACTCGACGTCGCCTCTCTCAGTCGCTGGCATCGCGGCTGGCGGCGCTGCCTGCGTTAACGTATGCTGCGTGCTATGGTTTTTTGTTGCTGTTGTCACGTTTAATGCGCGGCGCGCCCATTCGCAAGGTTGGCCAACATTGCGAACGGGATAATTAAAATGATGACTTGAAAATAAATTGCCGTTATCTTTGACCAACAGACTGGCTCGGAAAGCAGTGCCCCCCCCTTCCCGCATCCCTTCATTCCTCCCCCCTTCTCACGTTGCTGTCGATGACGCGTCGATGTTGACGGTCGCCACATCATTATGCCCATGCCAGGCTCTGCTGTTGCACCCCCTCTTTCTCTACCTACTCCCACTCAGTGTCAGTGTGTGTGTGTGTGTGTGTGTGTGTGTGTGTGTGCCCTATCAGCGCCTGTCGCTGCTGCGTGCCTGTGAGCGACTCTTACGGATTAGGCCAACAACAGCAACAGCAGCAACAAAGCCGTAGCCCGACTCCGGCTGACAAGTGCCCGTCTTTGTCGGGTTGTCCTTTTTGCTGCTGCTGCTGCACTACGACGTCAGCGTCAGCGTCAGCGTCGTTACCATTGCTGCAGCATTGTGTTTTGTTTATCTTAAGCATTCCACACATAATTAGCAGCAAATCCCACCACCCCCTTGCCACGCCTCTGCTGCAAGCAAATTGAAATTAATCCGTGAAACCTTACGTCGTCCAAATGCGGGCACGTGTCCTTGCAGCAACACTGAATGAACTGGACCAGGGCACGGCACGCGGCAACCTTTTGCCCGGCAATCAAAACACAACAAATCTGCGTCTTCAGAGAGAGGAGAGCGGGAGGGGAGAGTGTGAAATATGCAGGGTATTAATGGGGCATAAGTTTTGGCATGTAGAGCACGCTCGCTATGACGCTCTTATCGCGGCATCTTTAGCTCAACGTATCTCTAGCTGAATCCATGTGCAGCGGCAACGCATTAATCACATTCGGTGGGTGGCAGTATATGGATGGGGGAGGAGGAAGGGGGAGCAGGAGTTGGAAGAGGAGCAGGGGGAGCTGGCACCATCGCCCATTTGTGGTTGGCTGGCCCGAGTTGGCTGACAGTGACTGATGTGCAGGCAGCAGAGGCCGCTTATCGATTGGCGACCGCAACACACCTTTATCGAGCAGGCGCCCTCCCCTTTCCCCTCTCTCCACTTCTTCCTGCCTGCCTGCCTGGATTGAATGGAAATGCGAGACGACGCCGGGCAACGTGGCTAATAACCAAATTGTGTTTTGACAGCCAACTGAGAACGACATGGGCAACTTGAATGGCCTGTGAGGGCGAGAGAGAGAGAGAGAGAGAGAGAGAGAGAGAGAGAGAGAGAGAGAGAGAGAGAGGTATAAGTGTGTGTAAGAGAGAAAGAGAGAGGGAGTACGTGTATGTGTGTGTGTCTCGGCAATCATTAGAATATGATAAATGTACGTACTGTCCACCCGTCGAATCGCCCCTAAAAACCATCAGCAATATTTATGAAAGCGTTCATGAATAATTATATCAATATCCGCAAATTGACAGAGATGATGGCGAAAGTGGCACTTGTTAAACTTATAAATAAATGAATAAAGAAATGAAGCAAAAATAAATTACATATGCATTAAATAAATAAGCAAACCATTAAACTAAATATTAAAACTGAAGAATGGGAAAAAAATCTAATAATAATATCTTTGCAAGAGAAGTTTGTTAATAAATAATCAGTATATTTTTAGGTTTTGGTTTTATATTTTTGTGCTGCATAGTAATTTAATGAATACAGAAATAATTTAATAAAAGATAATAAACATATGAAATACTAAATTAATAATCAAATAAAATATTTTCTAAAAAGAAAGAATTGTAAAATAGATGTCAATAAAAATCTTTTTGGAACATTTGTAAATTAATTAATACATTTAAAATGAATGCACAATTTAATGCCATAAAGAACAAATAAACAATAAATACAAATCATAAATTAATTAAAAAGAATTTATTCCTATTTTATATACATTTCGTTTTAATTGTTTAGAACAAATAAAACAACAAAGGAAGAGTTGAAGCTGCTGAAATTGCATTTATATTTTACTCTATTCCTTTTTTTAATTATGTAGAAATTCATATAAAATTCATGCTGTAAATTAATTATAAGAACAATTAATAGATTCGTTTTAATTTTAATTAAAGCACGAGCCCGTCGCACTTGACAGAGGCGCAATTAAAAAGCAATTTAGTTAATTTAGCGGGCAGTTTGCAGGATTGGAGGATTGAATAAATGTTTAGCATGGCATTGGCATAAGTCAGCGGCAAATCGATGCGTGCTCGTTAAATGAAATTAATTCAATTTATTTGAAAATCTACAAGAACAACAACAACAACAACAACAAAAGCGATGCCTGAAACTAAATACAGAAGGACATTGGACATTGGAGGCAATGGCAATGGCTGGCGACCGCTTCCGGTGCGGACAACGCAAAGCGGAAACGGACATGGTCAATGACGCAGTTGGTACCAGGCATGGTGAGCTAAAGCTTTGGAGGAAAGAGGGGACAGAGACAGATACAGAGGGAAAGACAGAGGGAGGTGGAGAGACAGGGGAAGAGATAGGAGAGTAGAGAGCAGAAGAGACAGGGGCAGACATAGGAGAAGAGACAGGAGTAGGACACATAGGAAGAGACAGAAGCAGAGAAAGGAGAGGAGACAGTGAAAGAGATAAGAGAGAAGGCAGGGGGAGGATTCAGGACAAGCGGCAGAGGATGTAGCTGAAGCAGGGGCAGGAACTGTCGCTGTCGCTGGATGTTTGCGCAAAACGCTTCACTGCATAAATGAATGAATGCGCAAGTGGGTGACTGAATGACTGATGGACTGATGGACTGACTGACTGACTGACTGACTGACTGATGGACAGACTGGCTGACTGTTTGACTGATGCTCTGCTGCTCTTACTGCAACAACGGCAGCAGTCCCGACAACAGCAGCAACAAATTCATTCAATCTAATTCACAATTAATGGCAAATTCCCTGCCACTTACGAGCCTCTGCCACTGCCACAGCCTCTGCCTGTGCGTGTGTGAAAATATTTGCACAATAATTAATTGAATAATGTCAATAAATTTTCAACACATTTGCACATGTGCGAGTGCAACAGAGACGGGGCATCATCCAGTTAAACTTTCCTCGCACAGGACAAACACATTTGCGTATGGCCCCAGTCGGAGTCGGAGTCGGAGTCGGAGCCAGAGCTAGGGCCGTAGCCCTGCCTGGCTCTGGTGGGCTGCTGTCCGGTCCAGTGTTGGGACAGGACAATACGCAAACTGGACAAGTTTGTCTGCCAGCCTCGGCCCGCTTTGGCAGCTAGCTGACTCTGATGGTGGTGGTGCGATTAGGCGAAACGAATCAACAAATCAACACACTCAGCAAATTCGTCAGCAGGATGCGGTTGCCAGCGCAGCTCCCTGCCCTTTCTCTCCCCTCCCTCCTAGCCTCTTAGCTCCCTCTGCCTGCTGCCTGCTGCCTGCTGCACATTGTGTCTCATTTCCATTTCCACACAGACAACGTCGACTGCTCAAAAGTTTGTCTTTCAATTTCGAAAATGGTATTTGTCAAGTGGGCGCACTCCCATTCCCTTTCCCTTCCCTTTCCCTCCCTCTGCTCCCTTCCTGCCTCCCACAACCCGCCTGTCAGTCTGTTGGGCTTTTGGATTTGCATAGCTCAGCAGCAACAATCGCAGCAGCAGCAGCAGCAGTGGCAGTGGCAGCAATGGCTGTGGTTCTGTTGCTGCTGTTGCTGCTGCTGCTGCTGCTGCTGTTGGCTGTGGCAACAGTGTTCCAAACAATGCTCTGACCGTAGGGATGTAGGGTCCATGTGCCGCCTGTGTGTCCTTCAAATGGCTCAAGTGCTCTAGAAGAGCAGTCACTGCCATTGGCAGCCCTGTGCCCACTCTGTCTGTCTCTCTGTCTCTCTGTCTCTCCTTGTCCACACGTTCAGCCCAAGCTGCCTGACACACAAACCGCTTGCCCCAATTCCAGCATTTTTATAGCATCTGCCATGTGCCCGTTTCCAGCATCTGACTTTATAGGAATGAACAAACCTAAGTTTAATCAGTTTTTGGGCAAGTGTTACGGACTCTGGTGGAAGAGGGAGTGAGAGAGAGTGAGAGATTCTTATATTGTGTATAAAGCTGGGGTGTGAGGAGTATTCATGACTGAGAACTATTCCTAAAAGAACTATAAATTGCATTATGTGTGTTGCAGATATCTTGAACTAGAATATTGTTTGATATACATACACGTAATCGAGTATTTCATATTACTATTTGGAAATAAATGCAGGCAAATTGTTCGAATTGAGTGTGTTTCGAAAACTTGATAACTTTTTCACTCGTTTAATTGTTCTTAAATTGTTAATTTCCGAAATAAAGAAAGCTATAAATCATATGCCTTATTAGATGTGATTACTTTTTCATTTTACTTTATGGCCAATGGATGATTGCAAAGCGGGGAGAATATCAATTAAGAGTAAGAGAACCACAAATCTAAATCTCTCAAGAATAAATAATGATTTTGCCAATATAAAATTAATACGATACGATATTAGGTTAATTCATTTTGTAAACTCTTTTATGAACTAAATACTTATTTAATTTGTAAGTAAATCAATTGTACTACGGGCTCCTGAGGAGTGTTGCACATGGGCCTCTGAGGCTGTCGCTACGCCTCTGCCTACTGTACAGTAATAATATAATATACATATAATAAGACCTATTCACGCACGTGAAATATGCATAAGTACTACACTCATTCATGTATACATTCATGCAGAACTCTAACATGAATATGCCTACATATCAATGCATATAAAACTATGCAGAAATACATGTAACTGATAAAGGCAAACAATTTGAATTGATTGTTATGATCAGCATAAAGAGAACTTAGACTGTTTTGCAAGTATTCAAGACATCAAAGGCAATAAGGAATTCAAATTAATTCGCTTAAGGTACAAGTCTTAAATCAATTCTTACTTAAGTATTGAAATCCATCTACAGATACATCACATCACATCCCGAGGCGCTAGATCGCAATTCATGCATTGGTAAGCATCTTAAACTAAAAGATACATCCAGTGACAGCACAAAAGGTACTCGCCGCAGGCTCAGCCATCATTGATGAGTTGCGCTGGTAAAGATCTTGCTGCACATGAGAAACGACCTGAGACTGCAAAACTGAGAGGGAATCTCGTACCGAAGCTGTTCCGTTTGTTTGGACAGCTAAGCCAGTGAAAACAAAGCGCACATTAAGCAACAGAGGGAATCTTTAACCAATAAAGAAAACAGGATAAGCCAGCATTTCCGAATTGCCGAGTCAAAAGGATCTAAGTAGGCGGAATTCCCCATACAAAGCGGCAAGCAGAAACGGAAAAGAGCAGCAGAGTTCATAGTGCAAATGGCAAATGGCAAACGCAGGAGGAGGAGGAGGAGGAGGAGGAGGAGGAGGAGGAGCGGGAGGAAGGAAGGAAGGAGGAGGGAATGCACTTTGTAGTCATCTGTTTGAGTGCATGCTCAAACAGTTTTTCTGGCCAATTGAGCAGGCGCAACAACAAAGGTTAACTAATGCGGTACCTCTGCAAAGGGTAGGGGGCAGCCAAAGGAAGGGGGAAGCAGAGTAAGTGTGGCGGGAGGGGGGGGTAGGAGTACTTACACCCGCTACAGAGCTTTGCCGCAACACATGTAAATGTCAGCAAGGGCAAATCCAGCATAATTGATCGATGCACGGAGCGAAGCTTAGCGACTGTCGCCGCGGGTGCAATGCCAATAAAAATCGGCTCTGCAACTGCTGCCACTGCAGCAATGTCGCGCCGGGTCGGCTTAAGTACCTGCCCCGCTGACGAGTGCGCTCACAATGGGCGCCCATTCATTCATGCCAAGCCGACTGAGTGTCAATCATCGTAGGCAAAGCAGACGCAGACACAGACACAGACACAGACACAGAGTCGAGCAACCCCAACTAAACCCAAATGCTGCCAGATGCTCTATGATTTTGAACAAGTTTTTATTTATTTTCAAACAGAGTAAAGAGTGGGGAGAGGGGGAGAGGGAGACAGACATGCAAACGTGGCACGGCAGGTGCAAGGCCCAAGGAGTTGGCCTCAAGTCAAGTAGCGTCAAATAATACTAACAGCAGGTCAAAGGTTGCCCCTTCCCCGTCTGCTACTCCTTCCTCTACTGCCTCTTAGTGCCTCCAGGTGGGCGTGTTATCTCTGGCTAATGTGCCAATATTATCAGCATGTTACAACATGTCTCTAGCTCTCTGACAGTGACAACTGAATTAAGCCATTTGTCGCAGCTTATTTTCACATATGTTGCCATTTAGCACGCAGGTTGTGGCATCCACGAAGCGCCGCAGACTGGTTGCTGTTGTTGTTGTTGTTGCTTTTGATTGGAAATATTTGCGTGGTTGTTTGGCCGGGGCACTTGGCGAAGGGGCATTAGAATAACAACAACATAAATCCAATGAAAACAACAACCGCCCATCAACACCCTCGAAATAAATTGCCAGCCAGACCAAGGCAGAAGGGAGAGCGGCGGGAGCAGGGCAGGACTGCGGGCAAGCCAGGGCCGCAGCTAAGGCAGGGGCGGTTAAGGTGGCGTGGCAAAAGTTGTTGCTGCTCTTGTTATTGTTGCTTTATTGATGCTGAGCTGTTGTAGTTGTTGTAGTTGCTCTCCTTGTTGTTTCTTCACTGCTTGTTGTTGTTCTTGTTCCCTTTGTTGATGTTGCTGTTGTTGTTGTTGTGGCCCCCATGTAGCATTTAATTGAAATGGGCGCGCATTTGTTTCTGCATTTTATGCTCACTAGCCGCATTAAAGTGCTAATGCACTGTTGTTGTTTTTGGCTCTGCCGTCGCCGTTTCGTCCAAGCCACAACCCTAAGGGCAACCCCTGACTGCTTTTAAAGACTGGTAAGAACCTTCACTCACCATTCACGAACAATCAACCCCGAATAATAGCAAGGATTACTCGCCCGCCCACACACACACACACACACACACACATATCAGAGCAGAGCAAAGCAGAGCAGAGTCCTTGCCACAGCACACGAATATGAAGCGGAGTGCATTGTCCTGAAACGTACAACAGCAGAACAACAACAAAAACAACATCAGCAGCAGCAGCAAAGAAAGACTGAGATGAATGAATCCTGTGGGCATAACGAAGTGCGCATACCCTACACTATATATGTACACCCTACGATTGTGATTGTGCTATAAATAAATCTGGCTACTTTTTGTGAAAGATATTTAAAACGGGGATGATATTGGATATATTTATCCCCAATAAAAATAATTATAATACACTGCATTCCTAAATATACACTTTATATCACAACAATAATAATTATAATAAAAAAAAAAACTATTTCTTACCATAAAATCAACATTTGCTTTTGTTATAAAACATGTGTCAGATTATTAAATATATAAATAAATAAAAGATACCTTCTACTTGTTGTGTTAGATTAATAAATCAGTCGAATATATATATATTTCTAATCAATAATATAAAATTCTAATCATAAAATGAAATTGTTTTCGTTATAAATAAAACATACCATTTATCACACCATTAAGTATATAATTTTAATAATTTATAACAGAAGCTTATAGAAATATTGTTAATATTTTCATTTTTAAAGGATATCAAATCGTAGTTAGATGGTGCAATGAAATTATAATTTAAAACTCTTTAAATGGGTTGTTAAAATATTGTATATATATTCTTCTTTGAGAACTGAAATGTTTTTAGAATATTCCAAATTATTATTATATAGTATGAGCAAGGAATGTTAAATAAGAAATATGATATAATATATTATTTAAAATTAAGTGAAACGTATAATATACATATATATTTATTTAATATAGAGTCAATATCATTAAATGTAATACTGTGTAATATATCTTATTGCCATGACAATCTCACCCAGCAAACCAATATTCCCCAGCTGTAAGTGCATTCCCCTTTTCGAACTGTGCACAAAACGACGTCAAAAATCTCTTGGCAATCGTCAGAGGCAGGACAAGAGCAAGGACAAGGGATGCCGCCGCAGCTGACGTCGCAGCCGCTGCGCAGTCGACTGTGGTGCGCGTCATCGGCGTTTCGGTGTATGTTTTGAGGCTACAGATATCAGGGCAATAAAATAATTGCGACAATAAGCGTTTCATTATTCATTTGTGTGACTGCAAGGGGCGAGCAATTTGTGAGCAGGTCACATGGCAGGGGGCAGGGCGGGGGGGGCTTGTAGAGAGGGGGAACTGGGCGGATTTGGTGACGACAGCATTGATTGCAGGGGTGGTGCCGGGTGTTTCCTCGCTCTGATGTTAATCCAACTGTGCACACTGGTTTCATGGATGCCATTTTAACAGTTAATAGTTTGCTTTGATTTCCCTGCATGAATGCAACCAGGCAGGGGGCGGAGAGGTGTCACAGAGCGGGCCGATGATCTTGATTTGATTATGGCAGCGTTAATACAATTGATATTTGAGGCAGCAGAAAACAGTTTGTCTGGTTGCGGCTTAGCGCAATTGTTGCAACTGTTGATGGCTTTTTTTATACGCCCCGATGGAGGAGGATGAGGCGTGGTGAGGGTGGCTCAAATTGTGACATTTGTTTGTGCCTCAAATCCAGTTGCACTCCAGCCCAGGGATAAGCCAATTTTGCAATTAGCCTCTCTCTCATTTACTCAAGTTTTCCACTCGATTCGCTTATCAATTCCTTATCAAACCCTCGACTAACTGCGCTTTAATTGCTCACGCCGTGCCTAATTGCTTGGCCAGCACAGAAAGAATCGAGAGAAAAACTCGTTGGTTAATTCAGAATTGAGGAAAACGCAATTGCTTGATATAATTTGAATTGAGAGAGCGCAAATACCGCGTGAATTCTCAAGTAAATTTGCAAAAGTTTTCACTTTTCTTTTTATTTCTTTCTCGTATCTTGTCCTGTCATTCGTTAACCGTGTTTAAGTATTCTGTTCGAATGGAAATGGAAATTTACTTTAATTGAGTTTGCATAATTAGACAGGATAATCATCATTGAGTGCGGTAGGGAGTGCAGAGTGGGGTAGAGAGGGCTTTGAAAGTGCTAAAAAAAATTGTGAGAATCTTTAAGAAATAATTCAATTTTAATTAAACTTAAATTGAGACAGTTTATTGAACGAAATGAATGGATATATGAATTAACTATAGAATGGTTATAATATAATTAAATAAAGAAAATGTACCATTGAACAGTGGTTTGGACGCTCCTACTTATAGTATGCACCAAAAATTACCATTGTAACTTTGAGTTTACGCATTCAATTCGATTTTTGTGTTCCAAAGAGGCGGAAGAAGGTGTGGCCAAAATCTAGAATCACCTCTACTTGCGGGCGATAGTAAGACTTACTGTCACAAAATTTGGTAATCCCAGCTACTGTAATCTCAGAGATCTAGATGTTCATGCAGAAACATTTTCTCCGAGATGACTCTTTCTGCATGTTATAAACATACATTTTCGGTACAAAGTTATGATACAATTTTAACCCATCTGCTGTGCTCTTATAAGCTGTAAATAAGATATACCCCTATGTATATTTAAAATAGATAAACACTCGAGATAATAATTAAATAGTTCCTGCCATCTAAGTTAGTCAATAAATTGCTTTATGTTTCGACATTATTTACTGTTATTTAGTCGCTTCTTCACGCTCGTCTGCCAAACATGGCATTAACAAGTGCACAGTAAATCCGAAAACACACAATCAACCTCCCCTCGGTGGGTGGGTGTATTTTAAATTCTCATTTGTGTGCAGAACCACAATACATTCTTCAAATGGTCTACCTTGCGCCTTGTTATTATAGCAAACAAATGAAAGTGAAAGCACAAATTTGCGATGGTTCTTTTTTAAACACACACACACACACAGGCAGTTGTATATGTATACATTAGTGGAAGAGAAAGAGGGAGAAAGGAGGCAGGGAGAGAGAGAGACAGACGCAGAGCGTGAAGCGCGACGTTTGGTTTGGTGCCAAAATTGCTTCCGAAATCAACCAAAACCAAAGCAAAACGGAAAACGCCAGACAGCATTGGAGTGTGTGTGCCCTGGTGTGTGTATGTGTGTTAGTTGTGGCACCCGGTAGCCCAACATGGCCGACACACACACACACATAGAATGAGAGTACGCAAGAGAGAGAGAGAGAGAGAGCCAACGAGGCGCCCATAGAGCAATCGCTGGAGCTGTCGAGTTTGAGTTTGCTGCTCAAATATTATGCGAACGCAAATATTTTTATTTAGTAAATGTCATTTATTATTTATGTTTATTCGAGCACTTATCTAGCGCTGCTTAACAACTTCAGCTCTAATGCACGACGACGACGACAACGTGGACGAGGAGGAGGATGGCAAGGCCGTGAAGCAACCAAATTGAAAGCGGAATCAACAAGAAATCGAACTGCGAACTGCGAGCTGCGAGTTGTGTGTGCGCTGCTTGGGCGGCACTCACTGTAGGTCTGTCCCAGGCACTGCCTCTGACTGTGGCATGCAGCATGGCCAGGATGTCGGTGGGAATAAGTTTAAAGTCAAACTAAACTGCGAGTAAATAGAAATACGAAAAAGGCAAACAAAAACAATGCCAGCAAGGATACTCACGAGTCACGGCTACAGTCACAGTTCGCAGTCACAGTTCGCAGTAACAGTTCGCAGGCAAATTGTGAGGCAAGTGTACACAAGCAGCCGTCTAGCGTTTGTCTGCCAAGTCCAAAGTGGTTGAGGGTGGAGGGGAGCAGCCTCCTACTGCTGCTGACCCTTCTCCTTCGACGGACTGGGAATATTTGTGATTGTTTCGCATTCGATTTGCCAAGTGTTGCAACATCCTTGCATGCCGCTAGAGTGTGCAACAAAGACACACACACAAGAGTGAGAGAAGGAGGAAAGAGAGAGAGGGAGAGTGAGAGAGGGAGTGCAGGCACATACAAATGGGGGCGCCTACACTGTGACTGTGAATGACTTTTTTATTTTATATCAACTTGTCATTGTTGTCTCTCCCACTCACACACATACACACTCCCTCTCCCTCTCTCCCCTCTCTCCCTCCCCCCTCGCACAGTTGTTGTTGTGATTATTGTTATTAGCCTAGCAAACAAATTGGTAAATAATAAATATTTCCCTGTTAAATATTGTTAGTAGCTTGCCATTTTTGGACCTGCCCATAGATCATGGCTGCATGGAGAGAGAGAGGGGGAGATAGACTCTGGAACAAGCAGCCCGACACCGGAGCAGAGACCACGGACCTGCACCGCTCCTTGGCTTGTTCATTTCATTTCCATTTGGCTTCTTTTTCACTCCAACTGTGGCACTTACTTATGTAGATCTTTTGAGGAGGCGTCGCTGCCTCGTTCACGCCACATTGCCAATGACTTGCGCTTTCGTTGTGTGTCAATATGTGCTCATGCGACTCTGTATGTGTATTTGTGTGTGTGTGTGTACGAGTGTGAGTGTGTGCCAAGGGAAATTGGTAGCCCACATTTACAAAATCAGAAAAGCGCTTGATTTGTAAAATATTTGCTCTGCACAAACGAACGCAGCAATTGTTCGATTCCATACGACGACGACGACGACGACGACGACGAGCCTCAGCCTGTCGTGCCACAGCCCGTCGACATCCACATTCAACTTCACCACCACCTCCGTCTCCAGTCCCCACTACGACGTCGTCGTCGTCGATTTGTTTGAAAATGTTTATGAAGCGACACCTGTAGGTGATAATAATAAACAATCGAAGCACGACGCCGACTGCCAATCGAAGTCCACTTGCAGCACGATGGGCGCCACCAACAACAACAACAACAAGAGCAACAACAGCAGCAGCCCTGGGACCCGCAATTAGCTCAAGTGGCTAGTTGAGTGTGTGTGGGGTATGCAAACTATCGATACTATCGATTGCTATTTATTAAAATTTGGGCAATTGAATGAAATATAAAGAAGAAAGTATATGGTATTTAGGAAATATAAACTACATTTATCTTAAGTAAGATTCAATTGGAAATAGAGATATGAGTAATTAAAAGTATCTTAGGAAATACTATTACAGTAGGCAAGTTAGAAAAGCTTCCTTTTAGTTATTAATTATACGAAAACTATAAATATTGTAATTTTAATCAGTACTGAATCTAGTTTCAATTAAAGTATAGACATTATTTAAGAGATATCTACAGTATTTTAAAGATATTACCCAATTTTTATAATAGGTGATTATCATGTTCGTCATGTTATTAAAAATTTGAATTATAAAATGTGATTACAATAAATTGGAATGTGAAATGGTATATAAATATGAATAATTTTGATATACAAATCAAGATATACAAATTAGATTGCATGACAAAATGTGATTACAATAATGATTGAATAGAAAATGTAATATAAATATCAATAATCTTGATAGAAACATCAAGATGTACAAGTAAAGATTGATTGATAAAAGTCGTATATAAATATTAGTATGAATGATGTTATGTTATTATGTGATAAGAAATATATTTTTCAGATGATAATAATATACCAAGTATGTACTTAGTTTACGCCTAAAAAATGTGGAAAGCTGAGGCAAAATAAAGATATTTTAAAGCTGATTCATGTATTATTCCTTAATCGGAAAACTATATCTTTATAACTTTCACATTATTTATACTTTTGCATTATGTATAAAGATATTATTAGGATTCAATTCAGGGAACTGGAGTATAAAAATTACAAATTATTATATACTCAAAAATGATCTTGGATACTCTAGAAAACTCTAGGAGACTTTAGAATACCTTAAAATAAATGAAATAATTATCCAATTTAATTTTAAAATTATTTTTACTTCTGCATTGATTTTATATGAAGATACTATACTATTGTACAAGGATAAAGTTCAAGAAACTGTAATAATTAATGAAGTACAATATATCATCATCCAGGTTACCTTCGGAAAATACTTTGACAGATCCTACTTTCCTTATGATAGGTTCCCTTATCCTTCCTTCCTTATAATGATCCCTACTCTAAAATACTCTGGAAAAACTCTGAAAAACTCTAGGGTACGCTGGGATACCTTAGAATACCTTAGAAAATTGTATTCTTAGGTTACTGAAAGAAACTCTAGGAAACTGTGGGAACTTTAAGAAAACTTAAGGAAACTCTAGGATACTTTTCGATACTTTAGGATGTCCTGGTATGTCATAGGCCTAATGCTTCCTAGCTTATCAAGGTATCAATTGATAATCCATTTATATATATTCACTGTTAGCTAAGCTGGCCATGCTCAGCACATGTGAGCCATTAGCAGAGCTCAGTTGGCTGCGCTTATTCGGCTCAGCTCGAGCCCCTTTGGGAAGTCTTTGTGGCTTAAGTGTCCATTACTAAAAGCCCAGTTAATGGTCTCGTCATGTAGTAGATACATGTCAGAGCGGAGCATTTCCAGGAATTGTGCTTTTGCTTTTCACACCAACTCTCTCTCTCTCTCTCTCCGTCCCTCTCCCTCTCTCTTTCTCGTTCTCTCTCTCTCACTGGTCAAGCCTCGTTTCTTGGCCAGCAATATTTGCCAATTTGAGTGCTTTTGGTTACTTTGACGCATTGTTAAAGGTAAAAACGGAGCGAAGTATTATTCAAATTTGATGCGATGAACGAAGCGAGGAATCGACGAAATATATTTCGGGTCTTCTGTTTGCTTGGCGCTAATATTTTGATGTGGCGTGTGGTGCGAGTGTGTGTGTGAGGTGCGAGTCTAAAATTGTACACCAGGCCGGATATTTGATGACTATTTGCGAAAGCATTAAACCCCAATCGGGCAGGGGAACGCCCCACAACGCGAAGACAGTCGCGGGCAGTGGTTTATAACCACAAAGGCGGCACACGGAGTGAGCTGGGAATCAGTTCTCTTGCTGCTCCAGGGGTGCAGTTCATCGCCCAGCAAGGTGTGTGCACGTATCTGCTCTGCTCTGCTTTTTACAGGGCTTATTAAACGACAAAGAGGGGAGGGGAAGGAGGGCGGCACATTTTGTACACATTCCTGGAAAAGCTGTAAATTGCACTTAGTCAACAATGTGAAACACGAAAGACAGACGCGCTAAGACCCCCGGGTTTATCTCTGGCATACGATAATGCCGTGCGGCGCGCTCTACGTAGAATCTGCGGCATTATCGCTGGCACTGATACCTTGCTTGATACCTGGCTGGGAACAGGAAGAGGCAGCAAGAAGACGCGCTCCTATCACGACGCTTATCTAATCTGCCGTGCTGCATAAATGCAAATAATGAAAGATCGTCGTTGGCGGAGTCACGACTGCGATCAGGGCCGCGAGACCAAGTGTGTGCCGCTCCCTCTCTCCTTCTCCTTCTCCCTCTTCCCTCTCTATCTCTGCTGCTCTCACAGAGATAAGCCTGGCAGAGGAATGCATCCGCCGGCAAGGCGTCAACGCACAGCAAGGCAAACAGTGACAAGAACAGAGCAAATTCTTTCTTCTCTGAGAGAGAGATGGAGAGAGAAAGAGAGAGCAGCAGCGATAAGCGGGTGCTGTGTGTAATCGTCTATATATAGCGCGAGTCACAGTCCGAATCGGAATCTGCTTATGATCTTATCGTACTCCCTGCTGCAAGGCAAACATGGCGGCTGCCTCCGCCTCTGGTGCCTCCGCCTCTGCTGATTAAGCCAAGGAAACGCAAAACAAAATGGCGCCAGATTGTTGACCCAACGCAGCGTAAGTGCAAGTCGAGCTGGTGTCAGTGGAGGGAGAAGGGCAAAGGGAGTAGGGGGGGTGTCTGTCCACTAACTAACATCTGGCTTAATTAAGAACAAGTCGACAAACATCGGAGTCAGTGAAAATAGTTGGCCTTGTTTATCGCGCGCCATCAATCAGTCACTTTCCCGCAGGACATTCTACTACGCCCAATGAAACGGGAAGGGGGTGGGGGTGGAATGAAATGATTACGTCAGATAGCGAGGAGTGAGGCAACTGCGAGTGGGGTACTTTGAATACCCTGTGTTACTGGGGGGCTTACAATGAGATTCTTAAAGGAAATCATATTCATTGTGACTGAATACTCTACAGAAAGTAGAGACAACTTTTGAAATTATTAAACATATGATAGATTATGACATATCATTCATTTCTGAAATAATAATAATAATAATGATAATAATAATATGATATATCTTATGATTCTCCAACTTATGAGCAATATAGTAAAGCACTAATAGTAATATGTATAATAATAATGAATGATGTATGATATATGCACTATTACTCCAACTTTTGAGTTCATTAATAGAAAACTAATGGAAATAATTATAATAATAATAAATGATATAAACGATATTTCGTTTATTCCTTCTAATTTTCAGTAATACAGTAAAGAACGAATATAAATAATTATAATAGTAATAAATGATTTAATATACATATAATATTTTAATACATAATTTCTGCTACTGTTGAGTTATATAGTAGAGATGAAATGGTTATAACAATAATAAATGATATATAATATGATGATTATATGATGTATCGTTTATTTTTGATACTTTTGAGTTTATTTATAGAAAACTTATGAACATTTTTATAACAATAATATTAATTTATGTTGTAATATATTCTTTATAACTGAAGTAATAGAAATAATTATAATAAATTTAATAATAATAAATATTATCAATACTATATTCTTCATTTTTAAAATAATGCAAATAATTTAAATATTTATGATAATGATGAATGATACATTATTTGATATATGACTTACTTCTGCCACTTTTGAGTTTATTAAAAGAAAACTAATGGAAATAATTATTATAATAATAAATGATACATAATATATCGTTTATTCCTTCTACTTTTGAGTCATACAGTAAAAAACTAATAGAAATAATTATAGTAAACATAAATTATATGTTTCTATGATAGTAAATTATATGAATTTAGTAACTTTAAACTTTTCATTATTCGGAACGTTCCCAGTCTATTTGCAGTACTTACAGAACCCACTATAGTTAGTGTATGCCATGTCAGAGTCCGAGTCCGATTCCGAATCCAACTACGACTACGCTTGGCGTGTCCGGGTACAATTGCTGGGCATGCATATTACGGTACTAACTGTCTATGCCTCTCTGTGTTTGCCCGTGTATGTGTGTGTGTGTGTGCGAATGTGACTGCGAGTCCTTATGACAATTTGATGAGGACCTTATTTACACTAGTTAAAAGCTCCAACCCGCTGACACCAGCCCCGCCTCGACTGCCAGCCCTTTCTCCACTTGTCAATAAAACAAAAATAAGCCAACAGCAGGACAGGCCAAAAACGAAAAACGAAAAAGTATAAAACAGAATTGAACAGAAAGCAACAGCAACAACAGTTCAGTTCCAGGCAGTTGCATGACAAGCTCCCATTTCGTTGGCCTTTGCTGTTGCCCATTGCCCATTGCCCGTTAGCCGTGCGGTATTTTTCCGTATACGCGCGTATCCAATCAACCATATATCGTTTGTTAGTGTGTCTGTGTGTGTGTGTGTCCGTGTGTGTGTGTCACATACATATATGCATGTGCTGTAGCTGTAGCTGGGGCGGTGCGTGGCGGACGTGGTCAACATTCGTTGATTACGTATACGACGGGGGCGCCAATCAGGCAAACGTCATCGTCAGCGTCAGTGCGCGGGGCCATGCGGATTGTTGCCCTTCTTGCTGCATAGCAATGCCGAAATGTCGCTCAAACAGCCAGCAACAACAATAGCAATAGCTTCTAGTACACACACACACACACACACACACACACACGCACTCGGAATGCGTTTACATTTTTTTACCCGTGGCTTGAATCAATATTAGTAATTTGAATTATTCAAGAGACAAATATGAAGCTTTAATGGCCAAACAGCATGGCCCGCGCCAGGACTTCAGCTGCACTTCAGTTGCCCCAACCAGGCACTACACCTCCCCCAAACCTCCTTCACCTCCATCCCCACTTTATTCCCTCTCCTTCCCCCTCTCTGCAAGTAGCGCAGCTCTGCAGGCCGTTGGGCATTTGAGCTCGACTGCAGGCGACAACGGAAACAACTCAATAATTTGGCGAGTCGCCCAATTTAATGCCAACTCGGGTATGGGTTGACGACAACGCAAGGCGCGTCAGGATGCAGCAGGCCACGCCTCCACCCCGCATCCTCTGGGGGCCAAAAGCGGCCGCCGCCGCCGTCGCCGCCATTGTCAACGTCTACGTCGTTCGTTGGGCAGGTAAATACGTCAATTTAAATCCGTGGATTGGATTGTAAGTCAATGTTTGACTTTTGCTCGCTGATTGATTGCTCAACAGCAACTGCAGCAGAAGCAGCAGCAGCGGCAACTGTGACAACTGCTGCAGCAACTGCAGTCCACAGCCAGCAGGAGTTGCGAGTCGGGCATGGGCGGAGTAGCTTCATTTGAGTCACCTGAATATGCATACGGCCTAGGGCTGATGACTCGGCCAGCTCCTGCGGCCAAGTGGTAAAGGAGAGCAAGGGGGAAGACGTAGGAAGAGGTGGGCTTGGGGCTACTGTTGCCGATATTTGCCGCATGCACCAACAGTTTACCCGATTTACTGCCGCTCAAGTTTGCACAGCGGAGTCGAGCGTATGAATCAACGATTTTCTGCTGTGCAGTCATAATTTCCAAAAGATACACACACACACACACACGCAGGCAGGCAGACAGAGAGACAGACAGTCAGACAGACAGCGACTCATTATGGCCTATTTGAAGGAGCTGCCAAGACTCTATCCCTGTTCTTACCTAGGCAGCGCACACTCTAAGTGCCAAAACCAACAAATTATGCTCACTGTGTGTTGCTTGTGCGCCCATTGTGCGTGCCCAAGCCTGAGCCCAACAACAAGATATTGTATTTAACTGCAGATTTCGGTGGTGCTTAGCATATATACACAACTCTATATGGATCGAGCAAACGCAGGAGCCATGAATTATATAAGAACGATGGCAGTTTCAGCAGTTTGTTATGGGAATGGGAAACGCATGTTATCGTTATAAGTAATAAGACTATAAGACTATAAGTAAAAACCATATAATACACTATATTTAATATATATTCTATATAAAACTGTATAAGAAAAAGATGAAATTAGATATTGAAAAGTAATTTTCAACTATTTGAATAATTCCAAAATATAATATTTACTTTGTTTTTGTTGATTTTAAGAAACCTTTCTTTGTAAATTATCTGAATGAAGCAAATATTTGACTTTAAAAGGTTTTTGCTCATGTTTTCTAAAGTTTAAAAGAAACATATTGAAACAAGAAAATCTATAAGTTATGTACATACTGAATCATTATAAACAAGGTAGTCAAATCTACAATCTGCTGAAATGAGCTGAATGATTAAAATTGATATAAGTCAACTTATCATTACATGACAGAAACCAATGTATAATGTTTTTTATTTTATCTAAATCAAAGAACTATGTGTCATAGTTTGTATATTAAAAATCAGCCAGAAAACAGGAATTCCATATTTGAAAATATTTGCTGTAAAAGAATACACAAACAATGTTAAACGATTATGTTCCATTATATATTAAAAGTTTATATTAAAAATCAGCCAGAAAACAGGAATTCCATATTTGAAAATATTTGCTGTAAAAGCATACACAAACAATGTTAAACGATTATGTTCCAGTATATATAACTAACATAGGAACAATCGGAAGACATTGAAAGCAAAAGGCGCAAGGGTATAGAAACTTTAATATGCCGAAGGTACCATTTTGTCTTATTATAATTATACTATAAAAATCGAAAGTTTAGATAAGGCAACTTAATATAAGTAATACCACAACTACCTCATTATTTTTTACAGCATTATAACTTATTTTCTATAACTTTTTGTTTGGCTCCTTTGGACTTAAGAATTAAAAAAATTAATAATATGTTAAGCCAACTAAGTATATTTTCTTTTTTTTTGCATCTGACAATATATGTATTATATATAAAGCATTAGGTAGTATGGTTGGCATGCATATTGAGTATCTAAGTCACAACTTGAATATACTCTACATATGTACTCTTTCTATATATTATAGAAAGTTACAACATTCACTTCCCTCTCTTACCTCACTCAAATGCAGAACTCATAGATCGCCCCTCGCGTATGTATATTTAAACTCAATTTTAGACACATGTGCATTATTGTTGTCTATCTGGTGGACGCTGTCTATCCAGCCGCAACAACAGCGCCAACAACAAACAGTCAAAACCAAAGCCACCGCAAAATCGGCAGCAGCAGCAGCAGCAGCAGCAAACGGAGGCAACGGCGACGGCAGAAGCAGCTCGGGATCTCGGGCTGGCTTCCGGCATAGACTCGGGCTCTGGTTCAGGCTCCGGCAATGGCAACGGCAACGGCAACGGCTCCGGTTCGGGGGCTGGTTGTGGCTGTGGCTCTGGCTCCATTCGGTTGGCTGGTTGCCTGCATCTCCATTGCTGCAGCTGCAACAGCTCATATAATACCATTTACTTATATGTTGTGTGTGTGTGTGCCTGTGAGTGTGTCTATGTGTATGTTTGTGTGCATATCCTTTGCAGCGTGTAGCATTGCGTTGTTTTGCCGCTCTGATAATGATGCTGGCCAGCATATTCATAATGAAATTTCATTGCAGCAGCCACACACACTCACACACACACCCACACACACCGCACTGCGCTGTGCATGTGTTTAAGTGTGTGCATACAGAGAGGAAGAGGTGGGAAAGGGGCGTTCCCTGTACCAGGCATATTATGTATAAACACAAATTAATTTCGTTTCAGTGGCCCAAACCGTTGTACGGCCATGGCCGAGCGATTCCGTGCAATGATGGGCCCGGATGGGCATTTGCATAAAATATTTGCACAGCCTTCTCGCATAGTGCAGCGCTGCGGCTGCTGGTTTGCGTTTGCCTTCGCTTTGAGGGCCCGTGCCCATAAACTAGACAACAACAAGCGTTTTCGGGCCTGATTTAATGAATCAGCAGGCAGGCAGGCAGGCAGGCTGGACATGAGCCCCGTTCCCCTCTCCTTTTCTCTCTCCCTCTTCTACCCTTAGGCAGGACCATCCACTGGTGGCTGACTGTGCTCCAGCAGAACATGAACAACAACAAGAACAGCAACAACAACCTGCCGCATCAGCAAACGTCTTGCAATTTTCAATGTTGTCGGGTCAGTTTTGATAAATTAGCACAAATGCACTGGGAAGGAGGCAAACTCCCTGGGGGGGTTGACTGTTCTACAGGGTATTATCATAAATAATTTGGTAGAACGATGCTTACTCCACAATAGAACTGACTACGACTGGATGGTGCTCTGTAGTAAAGTAATCTGTTTGGGAATTCCAAGTTTTGGTAGAAGATATGTGCAGGTATTGGATTTATGTAGAAGGTACATAATATATATTTATCTGTAGTTGGAATATGGATATCTTAGAAATTAGTAGAATGTATATAAGATAAATATATAGAGGGTGTGAAGAAGGAGATCACTAATGGGATAAGTGGAGTTGTATTATTGTACTATACGTATTAACGGACTGGAACTATTGAGATTATAACCGATTATATAGAGAGCCAAAGCTCTGTTCCCTATCTATAATTTCTTCTCATTCTTTCATAAGATGTAGTTCTTCACTCTTACTTTCCTTATTAAGTTTTCCTATTCAAATCTGAAATGAAGAACAAGTAATTTTTAATACATATATACCTGATCGGAAGAACTCTTTACTTTTCCTCTATTTATGATTACTTTTTTACTTTCATTTGGTTTAATTTCATTCAGTGTTCCTTTTCTTATCAAGGTTTCCCACTTAAATGCCAGTAGAAATTCTAAGCGATGCACAAATAAAGAACAATTAATCGTTTATAACTTATATTATCTATCTAAAAATCTTTCTCTGACTTTCATTAGGTTGCTTTTTCCACTATTTGTTTTCTAATTAAGCTTTGCTGCTTAAAGTCAGAGTGGAAATGTACTACACAATGCATGATGGAAGAACAAGTAGTTCTATTATAACCGATCGTACAGAGTACTTTCCTTTTGTTCTCTACTTTAGATACCTTCTCTCTCTTTCATTAGGTGTCTGCGTTTACTCTCTCTCTCTTCTTCTTTCACTCTTACAATTTCCCGTTCAAGCGCATCTGTTCAGCAATCAATTTGAAAATTCCCCAACAATAATTGTAACTGATAAGTACAAAAATATATAAACATATTAAAAGATCATTCGACAGATCAAATACACGATCAAATATTTTGTCTACTATTGTGTCGAGTGTTGTTTACAGCTCATTAAATACGCATACAAATAGCATAGGTAGCACGTATGTAGTTGACACACATGCGAGTGTGATCGCTGTGCCAATATCAATTCGAGATCGTCATCGTTTTAATGAATTGTTGATCAATAAGGGTTTCGAGTACTATTTCGAGTATTTTGGGGCTTCGGAATAGCGAGCTGGCGAATGGTGACGATGACAAATGATTACTAAACTCATGTATGACTTTATATATATGTATATATAGCTGATCAGCTAGATAGTGACAGCCTTCGGGGTTTCACTCGTCCAGCGTCATAGCGCACTTTAGCACATAATTAACCTAAAAATGTAAGTCCATCTTGTTTATCAGTGAAAATACAACAAGTACGAACAAGTTGAGGAGAAGTAAGAAGAAGATGAAAATTATGAAGGAGGAGGAGAAGAAGAAGAAGCAGGAGACACGAAATAAGCGACTGGAAAAAAAGGCGCGCATCTCATTATCACTCGGACGTGAATATCTCGACATGTTTGCCATAGTCGTCGTTGCTCAGTGAGGAATGGTACGGAGCGGAACGGGGGGGGGAGAGTTGTCGTTGTCACCGTCACTGTCGCCCATCGCCACACACACTCGCATATACTTGTAATATACGTGCCCCCCTCCCCCCTACCCCTAACTGACGAGTTGTCGCTCGAAAACATTTAAAGTGAATTTGTGTTGAGCTCACATCGTTAAAATATCCGTCAAAAACTTAAGCAAACAGACATAACTACGTGCATTTTAAATTGAATTCGACAACAACAAAACGAACGAGACAGTGAAAATTTACACACACACACACACACACACATACGGACGATAGCTAGCCATATATCTGTAGATTTCTGTATATATCGTAAGTCGCCTTAACCTGACGCCGTCCGCGCCCTGTTGAGTTGAGCATTTCAACTGTTGTTGTTGTTTCTTTTTTTCTCCAGCATTTTTTGTCTTATTTGCCAAAAAAATTAAAGACAAGTAAAAGTCGTGATTAACGTTGAATTGGCTCTGCTCGAGCATCATTATCACCACCAACGAGCAACGGACAACAACAAGAAGTGAGTCTTTATACCCTGCCAGCATTGGAAATGTTCGTAAAAGGGTATACTATGTGCTAATGTATGTTACAGGCAGAGGGAGGCATGGCAGACAAAGTATATCTATTCTTAATCAGCATCAACAGTCGAGTTAATATAGACATGCCCGTCTGTCTGTCTGCCTGTCTTCACATCTGTCTGTCTGTCTGCCTGTCTTTCTGTTCGTATAAACACCTAGATCTCAAAGACTATAGGACTATATAATATTTTGAGAATATATCAAAGTAATACACGTAGATGTAGTTAATTTTAGAAATGCGCCACGCCCTCTTCGCCTCTTAAAATAATTAAAAAACCTAATTGTAAGCATAATTCAAATGTAAGACAGTTCAGTTTTATTAAGCACTCTATCAAACACCGTCCAAAAGATTTCTGCAAATGTATTTGCATAAAGATAATTAACATAAAAGTTATTCAAGAAATAACTTTAAGGGGTGCTGATTTAGCAGGCATCCCTGTAAAGTATGCAACACAAAATACGCTCAACATAGAATTTTAATATAAACAACTTAAGATAGCATAATCCTTCATTTGTACTTTGTATATATTATTTAAGGCACACTTTATCCATATTATTTCTTAAGCCAAACATTAGGTTAAGTTCAGATGATACTGAACGATTCCTACTGACTATAATCATAATAAATAACCTTTATTTAAACAGAATATAAAGAACTCATTTTGGTCAGGTATATAACAGTCGCGTACCCACGACTGTGGCTCTCGTGCTTGTTTTCTCTCCGTTTTGTGAGACGAATCCCAAGCCGAAGTACTCACACTGTACTACAAAAATGCCGCGCTCGGTTGACTTTTAATGGTGGATGGAGTCGCAGTCGGGGGTCTTGAGATTGGTTTGGTCTGGTCTGGTACGTGGTTTGGTTGGATTGCCGCTGGTTTGCTGCCTCTTAGCCAGACGCGCTAATGCCTTTGACCAAAGCAAACATGGCTTGGGGCCTCAGCGAGGTTGCATAAGTTTTAATTGACTTGCACTTTTGTGTGAGCCAAGCGCGGAGAGCGCGTAGAACTCACCCGAATGTTGCCAATGTTAATGTACATGACTTATAAAGGCTTTCAAGTGCTCACTATCGAAGCCCTTAAGTATGCTATGGAAATCCACACCGATGCTGTGGGGAAAACTTTAAGCAATTGAAGATAAAACACGGAATTTCAATGGTTTCATTAACGCGTATTGTTACTTTACTTGGGATTAGTTGGGATTATAAAGATAAGAGTTTGGTAAAGAGCTATAACTGTACATTTTGCAGTCAATTAAACTAAATATGATATCTATATACATACTATATGTATATTTGTGTAAACTATATGATACAACAGTATTCCAAGTTATTGTAGATCAAAGATGGAACTTCAATAGATTATTATTTACTTGTGATAACTTAGGATTATAAAGATTAAAAGATTATTGAAGTGATATACTGCTTATAATGTTTTCAAAACACGCGTGTTATATTTACACCTAAAGATCTAGTATAATGTGTTAGAATGAATAAGAATATCATATTCTTCACCAAATACTTCGATGCGTATGGGGAATCCATAGTATTTGTAGATAAAAAAAAGAAGTTGGTATGGATTGGTCAATCTTATAGTTACTTTACTCAGGATTAAGATTATAAGGATGCAGGTTTATCAAAGAGCCACAATATAATAAAATATAAGATACCAGTAAATATATATAACATATAACATATAACATATATTTATGTATATTTTATACAGAATATATATTTGAATAATCATATCATATATCACTTTGTAGACCACCTGGTACACGTAATTAAATTAGCTAGTGATAAATTACCTAAAAATAGCAGGTGATCTCTTGCTGATTTGTTTTCTATACTTGAGCAAGATAAGATGTAGAGTAGATAGGCTTTAACTTTATCTCCTGCCTGCTGAGATACACCAACTGATATGTCATCTGGATCGCAGAGGTCTTATCTATCTGACAGGCACATTGTCAGCGCTATCTAAGCAATGTTTGTGAAGGGATTTTCTAAATCAGTTAGGCGTGCGCGAGTCTGTCAAGTGGGAAGCCCTATTATGAGAATCGCAAAGAAAGGCGAAGGCTCAAGATCAATTTGTAAATAAAGTGAGGATTGTTGGGCGTGCGAAAAAGAGAAAGACAGAAGAGGGAGACGATGTACCTGAGTGAAAAGGGTTACAAGAGAAGGAAGATGGGAATTCCATGTGCAGAGTGAAGTGGAGAGTTGGCAACGGAAACGGGTTGGGAGATGCCGTAGATCGAGGTCGCGGACGCATGCGCAAAACGTTGCTAAACATTTTACAGGAGCGCCCACTATCGCAGCGGGGGGGGGTTGGTAGAGAGCAGTGAGAGATCAGCGGAGCGAAGAGCAGCAAGCTGCGGCTCAGGCATTTCGCGTTAAATATTTGCATACACACACACACATAAATACAGATACACACAGATACACGCCCAATAAGCAATACGCTGCGCAAAGTGTGCCAGCCTCGGCTGCCAAGAGGCGGAGGCTGACGACGAGGCGACGCCCGACGCTGGCGGGGTCAAGTGCTGCGACTGCGACTGCGACTGCGGCTCGATCATTGGCAAGACGCGGATGCGAGTGGCAGCCACTTTGCATATTTTAGCGCGTGCATTGCAGTTGCTAATTGAAATAGTGTCGCTGAGGGGGGGCAGGCAGGCAGGGAGAGGGGTAGAGTGACGATCACTGATCACTCTGTTGTTGTTGTTGCTGTTGCTGCTGTTCACATATTTGCCCAGCGCAGAGATGCGCAACGAAGTGGCGCGACCTCGCCTAGCCTACAGGAAGGTGCGTGCGGCTTGCGAAAGCAGGCGACGCGTAATGCGCGCAATTGCATCACAGAGGCGTACTGAGAGAACAGAGGGAGGGGTAGAGAAGGGAGGAAGTACAGTGACAGAGAGAGGAGCAGAGGCAAAGGCAGCAGCAGTAGCAGTGGCAGGAACAAGGTGAGTGGCAGAGGTAGCAATATAGTCAGAAAGACTGGCAGAAGGAAGCAACAGCTGTTGTTGTTGTTGTTGTTGTTGCAGCACTTATTACCGTTGCCTTTGTGGCAGTCACGTTGCAACTCCTTTTTGCCACTTTCGCGCGTCTTGCAAGTGTTGCAAGAGAAGCAGGAGGAAGCAAAGGAGGCGGGCACGTCATGATTTTTTGATTGATCTGCAAGGCACACAGTGCAGTTGGCTTTTGTGTTTTTTAATAAAAGTGAAACGTTTTTCATTAAGCGTCTGCACACACACATGCGCTCTCACTCTCTCCCCCTCCCCCTGTCTCTGTTCTCCTCTCTCTCTCTCTCTCTTCAGCTCTGTAGCGTCGCCTGCAGCGTTTGCTGCTGCATTTTCATATTTATAAGATAATTGAAAGCGGGTATTGCCAAATTAAGAACGCTCGGCAAACAACGCAAGCAACTGGCAAAGGCAACTGCCAACTGGCAATATGGCGGCACACATACACACGTATGCATGTGCGTATGTGTGTGTGTGTGAGCTGAAAGACAGGCGCATATCCCTTGTGTACACAAGCGCGCTTTATTGTTTTGCTGCCTGAGCTGGCTTCACTCTTTGCACGGACCAGGACCAGAACCCGTACCAGAGAACCAGAGCGTGTACCAGGCTAGCCTGCCCACCCTGCCACGCCTCCCTCCGCTGTTGCCCTACTCTGATGGCTGCCCAATAAAACCTACGTGCGCTTGATTCCAACCACCAACAGCAGACATCGTCTTCGAAATATTTCGCATCGTGCACGGATTTTATTAAATTGCATTCGTAGTTGTTTTGAATTGATTCGACTACGTTACGAATTGCCCGCAGCCACACTGATAAAGGCAGGGGCAGAGGTAGAGGCAGAAGCAGGGGCAGAGGTAGAGGGAGAAGACAAGGCAGCAGAGCAGTAATACCAAGTGTAGTCCAAGTCCAACCCGGCACAAGGCGCAGGCTTTGCCCCTTTGGCATTTTTGTTTTACTTTTGATTTTTCTGCTGCTGCTTCCTGCTTTTTAAGAGAGGGAGGGAGGGAAAGGAGGCGGCAGGGGAAAGCAATTGAGGCAAAGCGAAGCAGTGAAGGCAAAGGGGAACAGTGGATGCGGGGCAAGCAGGGCTAGGTGCCTTGTCTGTATGGCAGGAAGCAGTTGGGCAACTATTACAAATGGCGAACACTTGATGTGGCGTTGCCGGCAACTTTTGGCCAGCACTTGAGCGCTTTTTTGGATCCCACCCCATACACCCTCTTCCTTCTCTTCCCCGCCCCCCACCCGCTCTGCTCTTGCTGCTTGTTTTTGTTGTCTTAATATTTTTCTTGAAATTTTCTTGTGCTTTTCTCGGCTGCTACAAGAGTTTCATTTGTTTTATGCGCTCCAGCTCTGTCTCTGTTGAGCTCTGCTTCCCTCTCTCCCTCCTTCTCTCTCCCCTTCTCTCTCTGCCTGCCTCCCTCTCTCTCTTCTCTTTGGCCCTCTGTTTGCTGATACTTTGTCGGTACTTTTCGGCTACTTTCGAGCAGCACTGGCACAAGTTATTGTATCTTGTAGATACATTTCTTTTCTCTCTCTCTCTCACTCTCCTGCTCTCTAGCAGCTTTCTCGCATTGCCTTTAAAGAGTTGCCACAATTTAATATCGCATTTAAGGCCCGAAAATGTTCCCTCACACACACACACAGGCACAGGCACACACACACACGTATGTGCTCTGCGAGTTTGCCTTTGCCTTAGCCTGCTCTGGCAACACGCATATGGCGCATCCTGGACATAAAGGATATTAAAAGAGATTTAGCATTCTGTTTGCACACGGATGATGCATTGTCATCGAGCCGGGCCGAGATTTATGATGGATTCGGTTTGTGCCTGGGAGTGCGCACAAATTATTAGAATTTTCAACGGGTGCCCTTCTGCACATGTGTGTGTGTATGTGTGTGTCCATGTGTGTGGATCTCTCTCTGAAGAGCTGTCACATTAGCAAAGGGAATTTTGGGCACAGTTTGCCTGAAAGTTTGATAGATTTGTCCCCACATTTCGCATATTTTCACTTGAATCTTTCTAAAGCACAGATTACCATAAGCACCACACTCTCTCTCTCTCTTTCTCTCCCCCCCTCCCACTCTCTCACTCTCTATATATAGCCTGTCTATTTGGTGTATATATTTCTCTATTTTTGCCTTTTGTTTTAAATTTTGTTGGGCTTGGACTTTTTCAACTTCTTTTTTATGCCCTTGCAGAGGTTATATTCATTTTATCCTGAGGTTTGAGACATCTTCGATCCATAAAGTATATACTATATATTCTGAATCAACATCAGCAGGGGAAGCGAACAAGCCATTTCTATCTGTCTGTCTCTCAGTCTTAGAAATAGCCTTATAAAAGTTGGCACACTTGTTTCTTATAGCTGCACACTGTAAAGAGGTCGAAACAACCTATTGCCCGATTTTTGTTATTTTGTGTTTTTCTATATAAATAATAAGTTTGTGCAATTTCATCAGAACCGAACTATTATAACATATAGCTGCCATAGGAATAATTGTTCTAACTGAGGTTTATTGTATGAAGATCAGTATTCTTTCAACAAATAATGTGACTTATCAGTGTAAATCAAAGTTATACAGTAATCTTCGTATAGTTCTTCCATTTCCTTAAAGTCTGACAACTATATTCTATAGCTTTCATAGGAACAAACACTTAAAAATATATATTGGCATATATAAATGGTATTTGCACAGAGATGGAAGTTATTATAGCTGTTAATGAATACATGAATGAATATATGAATACATAAATTCTGTACCATTATATATAACAAGTATAGGAACAATCGGAGAATATATTAACCTATAAGGGTATAAGATCTTCAGCATAACGAAGGTGGCCTTTCTTTCTGGTTCTGGTTTAATATTGCACACGAAAAAATTTGCTGTGGCTGTGTATGAATGAAATGTGACACAGCACGGCAATTTTGCTGCGTTGGCAACTCACACACACACACACACACTCGCACACACACACACACACACACACACACACACACACACACACACACACACACAGTGACTGGCAGTGAAAACACTAGCGCATGCAAATGTTATAAATAAAAGATGTGTGTAAAAAGCAGACAAAAAGCAATTGAAATTAAATGCCAACAGACTAGGGGCGTGGCCATTGTTAGTTGTGCCCCTGCTCTCCCCCTCCCCCTCTCTCTCTTTCTCTTTCCGCACCGCGAATGTCGATAAAAAATTAAAACATAAAATACAATAAACAATTTTTTCAGGCACTTGCCAAATAAATTATTATGCAAAATTAAATGACCCAAAGGCATGCAAATACGTGCAACGTGGCCAAGTTGTTCTTGTTGTTGTTGTTGTTGTTGTTGCAACTGCAGTTGCCATTGTTATTGTTGCTGCTGCTGTTGTTGCTTTTTTGTAACACAATAAAATCAAATTTAAAATTTTAACTACATAGTTGACATGCGTCGCGACAGTCAGTCATCAACGTCACCGTCAACGTTAAGCGCGTTGCCAGGCATCCCAGCGTCAGCTTCAGCGTCGCTGTCGCCGTCAACGTCAGCGTCGCCGTCAGCGCTGCTATATGCCAACGGTAAATATTTGAAAAGGATTTTGTTTGTTTATTGTTTGCACACACACCTCGCGCGGTGTTAGTCGGTGTTAGCTTTTTAATTATAAAATATTTAACCAAAAACTCACACTCGACTGCGTCCTACGACTGTGTGTGTGTGTGTGTGTGTGTGTGTGTGTCCGAGTTTTATGTGTATGCCTGTGTGTGTGTGCGATTTTTATTAGTTGGCATCATTTTGCGGAGTCGCCTTCGGCCCCGCTAGGCGACTAAACACAACAATGACCGAGGCAATTTAGAGCTTTTAAAAATTCACAAACCAAAATTGATGACAGCCAAAGAGTGCAGAGTGTTCTCTCTCTCTCGCTCTAACAAACTACCTCACTCTCCCTCCTCCCTCACTCAGCCCTTGGCTTCAACGGCTTCATTGTCATTTTTATTAACTCAGCGAGGCGAGTGCAAATTAAACAAGAGGGAGGTGGAGAGTGAAGGGACAGAGGAGTGGCGGGCAGTTGCCTGATTACTGCAACAGGACAAACAAAGCCGGCGAGCGACATTGACTAATCGCCAGCCAAGCAAGCTGGCGGCATCTCCTAATGAAAACGTATGTATCTATGTGCAAGAGAGAGCCACGCCCCCCGCGCCCACCCACGACCCAACATGAAAACAATAAGCTGCTTCGGCAGTGCCCCAACAACGACAACAACAACAACAACACAAACAAAGCTTCAAATTGTGTGGGCAAATAGCGCGAATTGCAGCGCGAATCCCTCCGCAACAACGAGAATTGCGTATACGCAGCGTTTGCAATCGAAATTTGATTTTCGAAGCTGCGGAACTGCGCTGAGCCGCAGCAATGCGATCTTGCAAAAGGCGCTGCAATATTTGCACACAACAACAACAGCAACAACAACAGGAACAACTACAATGCAACTTGACTGAGTGGTGCAGGTGCTTTGCCGCCGCCCACGCCATGTGCTTATTGTAAAAAGCCAAATACTGCGCCTTCCTCTGATGCCCTACATGGTGAGTGGGGCGCATGGGCTTAGAGGATGAATTTGACAGAGGTGGGAGGTATGTCAATTATTATTAGTATTATGTGGAATACTTTATTCACATCAGTTTTCAATTTATTACACAAGGTTGAGTTATAATAATATATGATTGTTAAAAGTACAAAACTTTTGCGACCTTTTCTACTTATAAATATGATTGATATGGGTAAATAAATTGGAATTAATAATTGATAATAATAAGGGGAACAAATTTATAAATGAATGAAGAGGAAAATTGGAGAGCTTTACCATTTTAATACCTTTTTAAATCGAACTAGAGAAATATATAGGTTTACATGGTTAAATATAATTAAATATAAATATAATTATTATTTTTAAATACAATAAATTAAAATTAAAGAGAACTGCAGTAGTTATTCTGATAAAGAAAATAACAAGTAATGTAAGACAATTTTTTCAAAGATGAAGAACTAATGATATTGAGAAGAGCTTCAACGGTGAGAAAGGAATGATATAACAAAAATCTTAAACATTGCCAAATATCTCTTTACCTTTTTTTTTCATCTTTTCAAGTTGTTTTCAATACATTTCTTAGAAAACACATAACTGACCTCACCTCAAGTTAAGAGTGAAGTGTTTTCTTGCCTATTTTGTTATATTTTTAAGGCATGTTAAACATTGTAAACATATTTATCTACCGCCACAAGTGTATTGATAATTCGACTTGAATTTTGCCTTATTTCACTTGCTGTTGTTTTCCAACGCAAACTTAATTTTCACGTTGAGTTTTCAGCCGCGATTTTTGATGGAATTTTACATGTAGCCGCAGGTTTCAATTTAGTTTGCTGTTGTTGTTGTTGTTTAATGTTTTTTAGTTGTTTTTCCGGTAGTTACAACTTATCTTAAAGCTGGGCTGAGCTGAGTGGAAAGTGGCAAATGGAAAATGGGTTGTCTGTCTCTCAGTCTGTCTCTCTGTCTCTCAGTCTATCTGTCTATCTGTCTCTCTGTCTGTCTGTCTGTCTGTCTCTCCATCTCTCTCTCTGTCTATTTGCCGACAATTGACAAATGAAAAATGGCGGCTAAAGGCTTTTTATGCTTGTGCAAATTTCACATTTACAGTTATTGCTAATTGGAGGCTCATGCAGCCGCAGCAGCCGCGCACAATACACAGCATACAGCACACACTCTCTCCCTCTCCCTCTCTCTCTTTGCCACTTCTCTCCCTGTCTCTCTCTCGCTCTCTCTCCCCCGCCCCAGGCAAATAATGCACGTTAATGTTGTTGGCAATGGCCATTTAATGTTTAATTTCAGTCACCCTCTCCCCATCTCTCTCTCTCTCGCACTCACTTTGCGTGTGTTTGCTCGCTCTTTAAAATGCTTTCGATAAATAAATTATTATAAAATGTATTTTACAGATTTCGCATATTTCTGTAATTAATTTTAAAAATTATTCCAAACACAAATAGCAAGTCGAAAAGCAGCCACAGTCCACACACAGTCAAACCCAACTGTAAATGCGAATTGGAATACGACTGCAATTGGTGCATGTGGCATGTTGGCATGTGGCATGTGGCATCAGCCTGCCCTGTCAACCGTGGCATGCAGCGCATTCAATTCAATTCAATATGCAATCGCCTCAATGAGCATCAAAATTAATCAACACTCGCTCAAAGCACAATATGATGATAGATTTTCCATGCATGCCACAGACTCAGTGCTGTTTATCTAGAATGTTGGTGCTGTCAGTTAAAATCCCCTATATTATTCAGGGTTAGTTGATTAGTTATGGATTGATGATCATGTGGTTTGTTCTCAATTGAGAGATAAGTAAAAAACTTAAACAGATTTAAGAGTTGAGGATTAGATTTCAAAAATAACCTTAGATATCCTTTATTTTGGCTATTAAAGCACGCTTGTCAGTTGTTTTTATCGATTTACAGGAGAAAAAAAGAAGGGGTAGCCACACTTGCAATAAACTTTACTTATGGGCAGCCTTTAGTCATATTAGCAGTCATATTAAATTTGGTAGCCCTAACTCGTATAGTAACTGAGATTAAGGTGTTAATACGGACAGACATACCGGTCGAAATGTTGGAAAGAGTATGTCAAAATTAAACTAAGTAGATGGACCATTTGAGGCGCAGTCATGGTCAACATTTGTATGAAATAATCTTCAAACATTAAATTATATGAACCGTACTATCGATTTATATAAAGTTTTCATTAATTTCTCTGAATTTTATGTGTTTTTTTTTTGAAAAACTTTCCTATAGCTCTTAAAAAATTACGCTTCAATTACTGAGACTAAGCTGTTCAGGACAGACAGATGCACAAGACTCATTTTTAACGACGGTCAAGAATGTTTTTAACTTTTAGGAAAGGAGATGGCTTCTTCATTCTTAAAGAATGCTAGATCTGAAAATCGCAGAGCTAAAGCTGTTCATACGGACAGATAGTTAGACGATCATTGCAAAGCCGTCAGCTCTAAGCCATTTGCACTATATGGTCAGGACTGGCGACACATTTTAAGAATCTAAGATCATTTTGGAATAGCAGATGACTCTTTCTGTTTTTTAAATAGGTAGGATTAGGGGCTGCATGGTATCACTCAAAAATAGTTTAAATAATTGGTTTCAATTTAAATTAATTGAATGAATAATGCAAGCGGGTATAAAGAGCTAAATTAGTTATTCTACAAAATTTATGAATTATCTCTCAAATCTTTTCTAATCCCCAATAATGGTAAAGGTTCTCAGATTTGCTCAATTTGTTTCTAAATTGTTTTGTACAATTTTAACTGTATTAAGTTAGACCCATGCCAATCTCTTTCTACCCTCAGCTCACTAAGCAATTGTAGCCAAGTCTTCAATGAGCTTGTTAGACTAAGTCGAGCTCAATAATCAAAGCTGCTATACTGTAGCAACTGTAGCTCAATACGCCGTAAATGAGTTTCAATTTCAAAATGTTTGCTATTCAATCTTTATACTCAGCTGCCTACGACTGCACCCCGTCCCTACCCGCACTCGGTGCGGTACTTGGCCCCAATTAGCTGACCAAGTTAACGGGTGCCGCTGGCTCATTAGCCATGCCAACAGGCACTTGGCCAAGCCCCAGACGAGCTGCATGCCAAAGACTTGATGCCAGTGACGCCGCCGCTTTGACGGCACTTGGGCCACAATGGGCAAATTTGCATACAGCATCCGCTACTGTTTTGGGACGTGGCTCCACCATTCACCATTGAGTCCATTCACAGACAGCGACTGCGACTGCGATGAGGAATGAACGGAAACCAGGTAGCATCAGGCATACATACATATATATTCCATGTATTTTGTAATAATGACAAGCGAATTGGGGAATTTCTCGTTCAACATTTGTCGGCGAAAACTCATAAGTTGCCCCGATCGTGTTGCCATAGAAATTTGTCACTTGGCCGGATGTGTTTTGTGTGCGTAGCATGACAGTGTTTTTTTTCTTTTCTTTTTTTTCCTCCTCTTCTTGACAGGTCTGTGCCCGGGTATTGCCCAAGGGCTGAGGATGAGGCCATTGTGCGATAGATGTGTGCGGAAGCAGCAGTTTCAATTCAGAATTCATTCTCTTGTTCTCCTTGGCCTTTTCTTGGGCCCAGTCAGAGGTGAGTGGGCGGGGGGAGGGGTGTGCAAACATTTGACGTGTGTTTTGACGCGAGTCAAAATATAACTAGCATAATAGATCTAGTTATAGCTGCGTATGTTACATATCATGGCATGTAAGAGAGCCTTCTGTCCGAGATCTGTACTAATTGTCTTTGCTCGACCTGTGTAAACACAATTCAAGTTGCCTTTTGTGGGCGTGGACAGTGTGAGCGAGAAATTAGAACGAATGCCAGAGATCTTCGTCGTCGTCGTGTGTTTACCTAATGCGACATTGTTATTTCGCCTTTATTTTGTTCCCTATTTATTTGTGATACTGCTGCGTCTTACAATGCAACAACTGTGCAAATAGCAGGCGACAATCAAGCAACAACATCACCAACAACAACAACAACAACATCAGCAACAACAACAAATGTGGACAACATCGAAAGCTGTTTGGAAAGTTAGAAACATGACGGAACTCAAGTCATTATCGAGACAAGCCAGTGACAAGCGTTGAAGTGAGATCTATCTCGAGCACCTAAAACAATGTGTTTTAAATACTCTGCAGATGGGGTATGCAAGGCTAAACATCTCATTTGTTAGCTATTCTTAAGTTAAAAGATCTTATACTGCTTTTACAATAAGTAAATCTTATTTCAGCATTGCAAAGTTCCTGCATTGTTTAAGTAACTGAAGATGCTGTATGCCCAACTTGACTTGCATGAAGTTGCAGTTTGAGTAAGTACTCAGCATGAGAAATATATATATACTATACCTAAGCATAGTTGGCATATAAGGGAACTTACTAGAAACTCTTCTTCAATCACAGTTGTGTGCAGCTTAATTTTGCCAAACACTATGAGATCTTTCTTAAAAAGGCATGTTATTCAAGCTGCTAAGAGTTCGGAAATTGCAGTATAGTATCTATATAATATTGAGTAGTATGGTAGAGTTGTCCCAGATACTATTGAAAAACTTCTGTGTTTTGCAGTGTATCAAAACCGAACTTTCTATATCATTGAATTAAGCTTATATACTTTATTATGCGCTCAACTTATTTTATTTAAATCTTCTTACATAAGCGTTGGCACATTGTTATAATAGTTCTCATTTAACAAGGACATAAGCTCATTACATCTTAGAGTTAAGTGTGTAAGTTCTCCATATAACTACACTTACTACTACGGTTACTTCAATCCATATATATATTATTACATTACATATTTTACCATCATATTATATATATATTTTATTATTTTGTATTATTTTTATTTATTTATATATATTCCTTATACTACTAGTACAACTACTTATAAATGTGAAGTGTTAGACAGTAGAATATGTTACTATGTAAGTATATATAATATACATATATAGTATATCTAGCTATAATTTTATATTGATCACATTTTAATGATCTTTTATAGAGCATTTCTTGAGCAGTTCTCTTTCAGTTTGCCGCCAGTTCGCGCTGTTCTTATTTCTATGCACTGTCAGAGCACGTATTTGCTTAGCTGAAACATACTCACACACGCACATACAGAGGCATAGACATAGGAGTGCATATGTATGTACACTTATTTTCATTTAGCACGCTTTAATAAAATATTTGAACAAGCCGCACAGTTGTTTCGGGCCGAACAATAGATTCAATTTGAACATTATCACTCGACTCGCTTGATAATGCTGCTAACTGGCTTTTGTTTTAATTATACGCATAGCCTCCATCCCTGCCCTGCTCTGCCCCTCTCCCCCTCTCCCCTCTGCGATTGTAAAGCCATAACGACCCCAAATGACCTTCGACTGCGGCGTAGTAGGTGCTGAGGTGCTGCTGAGGCGTGTGAAAGTTGCTGCCCAAATTTGTTGTACGAATGCAGCTCAAAAGTGCAGACAAATTGGCAACATGTAACAGGGGAAGGAGGGGCAGGATGGGCAGGAGTGGGAAGGGAAGGGAAGGGAAGACAGCAGACAGAGGATAGAGAACACAGAACACAGGACAACAAACAGATAACGCCCCGTTCGTTAGGCTGCAGTAGACAAAAGAGCAGCACAGCATAGAGAGGAGTGTGAGGCAGAGAGAGAGGAGTGAGGAGAGAGGAAGAGGAATGAGAAGGAGCGGGGGGGGGCAGGCACAATCAACTACCGGGTAATTAGAGTTGAATGCGGCAGTCGAAAAGTCGTGTAATGCGATTTGTATGGCACAGCAGGAGATGGTACGGCGGGAAGCAGGCAGAGCGACAGGAGGTTGTGTTATTACATAAAGATACATTGCACGGCTCATTACGGGGTACAGGCAAGGGCAGGGCAGGGGGGCAGGAGGCACAATGACAGACAGAGGCACAATTTGGCAACAGATAAAGGCAAAAGTAGGCACAACAAATGACAAATTCGTTTTGGTTTTTCGCCTTTTTTCCGTTTTCCCCCTTGCTAAATATTTATAAATTGTTCAGTCTTCCCCCCACCCCCTTGCCATGCTCATGCCCCTCGGCTGCTGGCTTGTGACATTTATTGTTGGCATGATTTGGGCAGCTGAGATCTGCTGCCTTGTTCTGTGTTGTCCTGCCCTCGTCCTGCCTGCGGCTGTTTGCTGCTGCACTTGGCCGGGGCAACCGCTTGGCATCTTGGGCACAGCCTCAAATTGCGTTAGGGTTAGGTCTGGCTGTGGCAGCAGCTCGGGGCAGCAGCCAGTGCCACCTGCAAGCTGCAACATGGCGCAAGCTTCTTGTCACACTGGACACACGCTTATTAGAGCCGCGGGCAGCGGCAACGTTCTTTTGCCGGCGCTTCGCGCTGTTTGTCCAACTGCTTGACTGATGTTGCTTGCAACAACTCGTCGTGGCATCCTTCCTTCTAGCAGCAGCAGCAGCAGCAGCAGCCGCACAATATCCGTCGTGCGCTGTGCACACAGTGCCCTCTCTCTGTTCCCTCTCTGCTCCCTCTCTGCTGCCTCGTCCTGTGCTGTAACCGTAGCCATCGTGCCATCTTTGTGCTGATGATGTTTGCTTAGCTGTCTTTGCATCTTTTTGCAGGACCACGCAGCTCTAAACGGAAATGATGGCGGCGGCTGGCGCTGCCTTCTGCCTCTGCTCCTGCTCCTGCCCCTGCCCCTGCCCCTGTCTCTGCCCCTGTCTCTGTCTCTGCCTCAGTCCCTGCCTCACCTCCTTCTGCTGTTGCCGTTGCAGAAAGCTGTATTTGCCCGCACCGCTGTCATGCCCCGTTGTCAGACAATGCAGGACAATGAAATGAATTTTTAAGAATGCCCTGCCCTACATGCGTCGACTGTAACGCTGACGTCGACGTCGACAGCAGCAGCGGCAGCGGCAGCGCTGGCATCAGTAGCAGCCACTTCAAAGTCATTCGCCTAGCAGCATCTTGAGGCCGCCGAGTTGCTGCAGTTGCTGCTGTGATATGCAGTTTTCCACTCGCTTTTCCACCCCAGAGTGCTAGAGAGAGAGAGAGAGAGAGAAGAAGAGGAGGAGTGGAAGATAGATGCAGAGCGAGATGGGGCGAGTGCGGACTGTCACAGGCTGCGTACTGTGTGTGTGTTTGCAGAACGATGCAGGTGCACTTGCCTCGCTGCCGCGTTGCATCAATTTGCATTCGCCTGACAGTGGCGTCGGTTCGCTGTATCTCTCTATGTGTGAGTGTGTGTGTGTGTGTGCATGCTGGCAGTTGCTGTTACTGCTATTTACCAACCGTTTCGTGTGTGCATGTCAAATTCAAGCGTTTGCATATTTTGCAAGATTGTCAGGCACAATTAACCAACATCAGCAGCAGCAACAGCAACGGCAGCAACATCAGCTGCAGCAACGACGACGACGACAAAAAATTATAATTTGCTGTGATAATGGGTCGCCTGCATAAAAGGGGTGTGGCTTGAATGGGGGCAGTCTGCGTCACACGCACGAAATGGGACAAAAAGCACTCGAAATGCTTTGCCTAACGAGGAAGAAGAACGCCGCTTGCCAATGGAAAGGTTAAAGGTTTAAGGCAATCTGCAGCGACAGTGAATACTAGGGTAAGAACTAACTGTACTAACTATACTTATACAACTACTGATTATAGAACTAACTGCATTTCTGATATGTACTTAGAAAACTCGACAAATCTGTAAGGTAATTGAAGAAGAAAAAAGATCGTGGTTTGCATTGCCTAACTTAACATACAAATTGATGAAATTGTGTTAACTATTTACACTACAAACCATTATACCTATAGCGTATTTCCAAATATAGTTCTTTCTTATAAGCCTACATCTGTTTGCCCGCTTGATCAGAAACCATATGAATGATGATACTTTCATTCACACCAATCATGAACTTTGTAGTTTTAGAACTGCACTTGCAAATCGCATTTTTACGTTTAATGAAGGCAAAAGGTAGCGCGATCAAGGCCTTAAGTTAGCTTTACCTACGTGCAGTAATAATACACATAACCAAGAAATTTTCGTACACCTAGCACTTATAGTCTCTGAGATAAAGGTGTTCATACAAACACTGAAATATAATATATTCCATTTTTTAGAGTCGAAGATGCCTGCTTCAACTAATTACATACACTCTCGGTTATCGCAGAGTTCTAATGCTCTTCTATGGCTATAATCATCTACAGCTCTTCAATTAAACTTAGAGTTTGTCTTAATAATATAATATGTTCCTTTGGAAAAACTCTTTACTGTTTTATTACTGTTATTAACTGAAAAAAGCCAAATAGAATATAAACCAATCTATGTATGGGGAACATTCTTTAATACATCTTTCTTCTGCTAAACTATGTTAATATACGTATCTACATTATAACTATATCTACAATATCTAACTAACTTCTATAACCCATAACAACTTACATTTGCAACAGAAATACTCAAATAATTTACAAAAATTCCGCAAAGACTCGTTACTCTTGCCCAATTGGAATAGCAGGCACATACCATATAAACATATATATATATATCATACACTCATTCAATGTTCAACTCATTCACTGCTCAAGTCATTCACTGCTCAAGTCATTCACTGTCACGTTGACTGATTCGCAAGTCGCATTCGTCAGTCCGCGCCCAATTGCCAAAGAGGCCAAAGAACCTTCTGCGCCCAAAAAGGCGTCTCGTAATTGAGTTTCATTTGGCAAATGATGCAATTGAATGCATGATATTATTATTTTCTCCTTTTTTCACATCTCTCTTCCTCCCTCCCTCTTCCTCTCTTTTCCTCTCTCTCTCTGTCTGTCTGTCTCTTTGCGACACTTGCACGCTAATTAATCCTTGCGCCTGCGAAAACAAACAACGTGACAAACACAACGACGAAGGGCCAAAGTGAGAGCGAGTGGGAGAGAGCAAGAGAGAGAGAGAGAGAGAGAGAGCGGGTGTGCAAGCGGGAAAGCATGCTGATATATTAAACGACTGTGAAGTCAAATATGCACAAATATTAAAGAAAACACTAGCATATGCTGCACGGACAGATACCCTGCAAATAAGGTAAAGAGAGAATGAAATTGGAGAGAAATAAATCTACACGAGGTTAGCCAAAGTGATTAACATGCTGTGTACTGTCTGTATAGGAAGTACCTTTAGCATCTTGGCAAGTTAAAGTTCTCACTGAAAGAAGATATAAGCTGATGCTGCACGGCTAGATATGTACATACCTTAGAAATAAGCTGAAGAAGGAAATACCTGAGAACCTTACCTTATAGCCTTAGTTCCTTAGTACTTTCAGTATCCTTAGTACATTCAGTACCTTAAGTACCTTCAGTTCCTTTAGTACCTTTAGTACCTTTTTGCCATTAATAGCTTAGTACCTTTACACCTTAGTACCTTAGTACCTTAACACTTTAGTACTCTTAATACCTTAGTACTCTTAGTTCCCTTAGTACTTTAAGAACCTTAGTATTCTTTTGTACTTTAGTGCCTTAGTACCTTAGTCTGTTAGTACCTTTGTGCTTTAGGACCTCAGTACCTTAGTGCCTTAGTTTCCTATTCCCTTAGTGCCTGACTGACTTAGTTCCTTAGTGATTTAGTACTTTTAGTACCTTATAACTCTTAGTACCTTAAGTCTCTTAGTATTTTTAGTACCTTAGTACCCGCAGTACTCTAAGCACCTTAGTATTCTATACCTTTGTAGCTAAGTGTCTAGTACCTCAGTACCTTAGTACCTTAGTGCCTTAGTATCTAAGTTCCTTAGTACCTTTGTGCCCTAGTCCCTTAGTCCATTAGCACTGTTAGTACCTTGGTACTGCAAGTAGCTCAATACCCTTAGTACCTTGCTTTAGAATCAACTTAGCATACCCAATTGGCAACAGGGAAAGTTAAAGTACTCGCTGATTTGGCCGACACGCCTCGTCCTCGGCAACAACCTTTGCTGGTGCTCAGCTTCTGGTCTCGTGACGGGGGTGCTGAGCGACTTGCTGTGTACATATTTGTGCAGTTATGTTCACATTTGTACTGATCATAATGTACACACACACAAACACACACACAGATAGAGAGAGAGAGAGAGGGAGGGAGGGGCACACACTCGCAGTCGCAGTCGCAGTCGCAGTCGGAGTCGCATGTATGTATATAGATTTCAGTCAAACACTCGAGCAAGCACAGACAAATTCTATTTGCAAACATTTCACTTGATTTGCAAGCGACTCGCAGAGGCTGCACACAGCACACAGCAGAGTCAAAGCCCGAGTCCTGTGACGCGCACTCTCTGCCTCTCTTTCTCTCTCACACACTCTCTCTCTCTCTCTCTCTTATTCGCTGTGTATGCATGTTTTATCCAACGTATTTTTTAACATTGGCCCAACTGACGACGACGACGACGGCGTTGACATTCGTGTAGGAGACATCGACGGCGACGGCGACTGCGCTGGCTCTGTTGGGTGTCAAGGACGAGGCAGGAGCAGCACTGTGCAGCTTTGCTGGAGCTGTAGCCGTAGCCAGAGCCGGAGCCGGAGCCAGCGCCAGCCATGATGAGTACGATGAGCGCCAAAGTTGCACTCGACAAATCGAAATTGTGTGCGCTGGAAAAATATTGGCACAAGAAATCATTCCTTCCTGCGTTGTTGGTGTCGTGGTGCCGACGTCGACGTTGCCACCCCCCCCCCTACTGCTGCCTGGCTTGCCACCCCCCTTGCTGTGTCGTTTGCCAACTTGTCGCAGAATGTTTTAATATTTTCGAGTTGCATTTAATCCGTCGGCCACGTGAGTCGTGTAAACAATCGCACACGCTTTCCCCAGAGATGGAGGAGGAGAAGGCACTAAAAAATCTAATGTGAAATTAAAAATCTCTTTTCCCACTCTCTCTCTCTCTCTCTCTCTCTCTCTCTCTCTTTCCCTCTTTGTTGTTGTTGAGTAAAAACAACAACGACGCGCGTTGGCAAAACACGCGCCAAGTCTGGCGAGGATTGAGAGTGCATGAGGTAGTGGGAGTTGGTAGCTGGTCTGCTCTGTTTGAATTGTTCTGGTTGGGCAGACGTGCTGTACTCCTTCCCCCCCCCTCTTTCAATCTCTCTCTCTATCTGCTGTAACCTCTAGCCCTTCCCCTCTGCTGTGCAATGTCTTTTGTGCTGTTTGCACGCTCATTTGTTTGTCTGTTTGGACTTTCTCCTGTTTCGTTTGCATTCGCAAATATTCCTGGCAACTGGAGCTACGAGTTGCCACTCAAGTTGTTGTTGCTGTTGCTGTCGTTGCTGCTGCTGCTGCTGTTGCTCAACCATTTTTGCACAATTTGCAGCGGCTGAGGCGGCACTAAGGTCGAGCTTCAAGCTGTTGTTGGCCCGTTCGGGGCGTGTCTGGTTAGTGGAATCGAACAAATATGTTTACATTTAGCACATGTGCAATTATTTGATTAAAACTGTTAAAAGCACACAAAATCAGGCAAAAGTTTGCCAACACCCAGCGACAGAGCGAGACAGCAGAGGGAGTGTGAGAGAGAGAGAGCAGGAGGCTGAGGCAGAGGCGCGCAAATGGAGCAGCTCCGCTTCGAAGCTTCTCTCGTCGCAGATTGTGATGTAAACTGGGCGTGCAAACAGACACACAGAGAGAGAGAGAAAGAGAGAGAGAGAGAGAGAGAGAGAGACGTAGACATAGTGCCAGAGAGGACACCCGTTAGAGAGAGAGAGAGCGAGACAGCAACTAGCTACGTTGCCGAGGCAGCTAACCTAATGCGAAATGAAAACAAATTAAAATCAAACTTTCGAATTACTTCGAGTCTCGCATTTCAATGTAAATTTAAGCGACAACAAAAGGGGGCAGACACGCAGAAGGAGAGAGAGAGAGAGATAGAAAGAGAGGGAGAGAGAGCGAACGAGTGCGAATGGGAGGCCGTCTTGGCTTGGCCAATATGACAGTTGCATAAATTAAGCCATTGCCAGGGGGGGCCAACAATCGAATAATCCAACTAACAAAACGAAGAGCAAATAAACTGAGGAAAGTGTGCCGATTGCACATTCGAATCCCATTTGAATACCATTCGAATGCATTCACAAACAAATTCAAAAATTTCTTTGACAAGCAAAAGAGTTTATTATCAATCATATTTTGCATGAATTTAATAAACATTTCTTTTCATTAAAAACATGGAGAACGCTTTAAGCCTTATTTGACTTTGGTAAATATTGAAAGAGAGAGAGAGAGAGAGAGAGAGAGAGAGGGAGGGAGGGAGAGAGAAAGAAAGAAAGAGAGAGAGAGAGAGAGGGAGATACCTAAAATCTTCTGTCGACTGCTCAAGGACTCGCTCTCCGTTTGTCTGTTTGTTACTTATTAAATTTCGTTGAGTTTACACAAATATTTGATGCTAGATACTCTAGATACTCTAGATACTCTTTAGATACTCTTTAGATACTCTATAAGGCAAGAGAATTGCAGTTTTCTGTAAGTTTTCCCGTTTTTTTTGTCTGTATGAGCAGCTATATCTCAGAGACTATAAGAGATGGTGCCATCAAATTTGTTGAGCATATGAATTATTACAGCACACAGTTTTGATAAGTTTTGAATTTAGCCTCACCCTCTTTAGCCTTCGTAAAACTCTAAAATAATATTTACAAGCGTTGTTTTCTAGCTAAACTGTTGAGTATTGGTGTATTGAAATATTATTTCCACCTTAATGAGTTGTACAAACTTTGTTATTATCAAAGAATAGAGACAGAAGTTAATTAAGAAATGATTGTGAGGGAACAGACAAAGTCCAAGGTAGCGGGTTATATATTTTTGTATTTTTGTTTTATTATTTACTTACTTATACTTCTACTTTATATATATTATATTGTATTTAACTTACTTGTATTTTACTTACTTTCTTATGCTTTTTATATAGATTAATCTCTCGGGCAATTGAAAAACTTTCAGCATAGCTATAGAGCTTCACATTATTTTCATTATGAAACTCAGTTCATTAAGTTCTTGCCACCCGTTGTTGGGTAGGTGGGCAGAGAGCTTTTGAAGTGGCCTCAGCTTGATGAAGTGTAGCGCGTGTTGTTGTTATTATTCTCACAGTTGTTGTTGTTGTTGTGCTTGTTGTTTATGCTCTTGTTATTGTACCTTATGCTTATTACCAGCCCTCGCTTAATGCACTTTGACATTTTTGTCGTGTATCAAAGTAATTTGTTGTAGTGGCAATTGTTGTTGCCGTTGTTATTGCTGTTGCTGTTTGTTGTGGTTGTCGCACACGCCCAAGCACCCTCCTGCCCCAGCCCCTATATGCCTATATGGTATATACAATATGTGCATGTGTATATGTATTGTGTGTGTGTGTGTGTCCCACTCGGCAGCAGTGTTTAATTTTCGCATTTTCCGTTGCGCGTTTTCATCTTTGATTGACACACAAACAATTTAGCTGAATGACACTCAAAGCGACCGTCGAAGGAACCGCAACAATGCAACAAAGCCACCCTCAGTGGAGGAGGAGGAGGAGGAGGGGGCAGGGTAGCCACATTTTTGATATATTGTATTTATGGCCATAGTTGACCCAGCGACACCAACCCAACCCCCCCCCATACCCCCAGCCAGACTCTCTGCAGTCTCCCTTACTCTCTCTCCAGCTGCAGCTTCAGCCTGGGACTTGATGTAGTGCCCACTAGAGTTGAGATGCTGCAATGGCTCTGGCTCTGCTCTGGCCCTGCTCTGGTCCTCCTCTGGCCCTTCCCTGGCGACTGCTGCTGGTGACAACTGCAAAAACTGTTTGCCCAAGTGCTAAATGGAAACTTCCTGCAGCAAATTAACAGCGTGGCGTGGCGTGGCGTGGCAAGGCGCGACCACCAGCGTTGATTTCTATGCATTTTCTTCTCTCTTCTCTTCTCTCTTCTCTTCTCTTCTCTCCTTTTCTTTTCATTCCTTTTTTGCATCTCGCGGCCGAATCAATCAACTCAAGTGTCGGTGTGTGTGTGGTCCATTATCAAAGAGCGAGACCGCCGTCCAAATGCATTCGTTGTAAGTGGCCGTGTCTATGCCGCCATCCACAGCCACGTCCACATCAATACATCCACTTTGCCCCTGTACCTCCCCCTCCCCCTCCCCTTTCCCTTTCCCTTCCCCTTGCCCGTCGCCTTCATCAACTCTACGCGTACACAGGTGAAATTTCCCACTTAGCTGGCTAAAAACAACATTTGAATGCGACATTCGAAGACGGCCGAGATGGATTTCGGACGGATGTTGCCTACAGTCCGATCCCCTTGAGTATCTCTCTCTCTCTCTCTCTCTATCTGGGTGTGTGTGTGTGTAAACAGCGTAACCTCGAATCTGTCGAATCTCAATTCTTAGTTCGCCTCAAATCGGTTCGGTTCGTTTGGTTTCGACTGCGATTTACCTGCTGCAGGTGAGCGACGAATCGGCAACGTCATATCGCATATATGCATAGCATATATACTGTACTATATGGCATATGTATATATATGTAGGTATAATGCGCGCTTGTCTGGCGATTGTCGGTGCCTTTTGCCTTGCACCGCTCGCCGCTCTGTCAATATTTTGCTTACTATGTTCCAAGTCGGGGCCGCATTATATCGTATATACCTGTATACCTGTATACCTATTAAGCCCGAGAAGAGAAACGCCTAAGGCAGTCCCTGCCTCGGCGCTGTGGTAGGTGCGCTCAAGTGGCAACTCCAAGCGACAAATTTCCCATCGAGTGTCTCCAGCTTTGAAGTGCGGCGACATTCAAAAGTTTTTTACACTCTTCACAATCTGCCACATCATCATCATCATCTTCATCGTCATCATCATTGCAGTTGATGGACATCCATCATGATGCTGCTCCCCCTTGACCACGCCCCTGCTAATTAACTGTACATGCACTGCAATTAGAAAGTGTCGCCCCCCTACTTAAAAAGAGATGACTTCGAGCTGAGGCTCCTCTGTGAAGTTCAAGTGGAAATTGATAGTTTAATGAGTCTAACTACGATACGAGGAGAAACTGAGATGGAACTACGATACTTATGGATGCTCGAAAGTCGCCTTTTAGTTCGCTTCTTGCTCAAACTTTTCGAGTGTCCCTCAACCTAGTTGAAATAAAGTTGCAGCTCGCATTGAAATTAAAGAAAAGTAAACAATTTATATAAAATATAAATGGCTATAAATCGTTTATAACTATGTAGAAACTTAATCAATGGGTAATATTGCATGTTCTTAAATAAAAGGCATACTTTCTTTTTATTTTACATATTGACTTCAGTTTATATTATATATCAGTACTTCATGAGTGTTAGAACTAACCTTATTGACTTAAATCAAAAGCTAAGGATTTTAATTTTCAACTGAAATTACCATTCTCTTTTAGGGCATCCTCTTGGAAAAAATGCAGAGAAATACTAACGTTTTTAAGCCTATCAGATTTAATTGACAAATTAATTACATTATCGCTAACAACAACAATAATTCTATATCTTGTTTAAAATCGCAAATCCTTTCCCACCTTTCTAGTAACTAGTTTAATATATACTTATCTTCTTTCTAGTAACAGTAGTTCTTTTTAACTAACTGCATGTTTGAACATTCTAATCGCTATTTTGATTAGGCTTTGCTTACTAACACTATCTCTCCTGCTCTGATTGGGTTTTCCGGGGTTTTCTCCAATCCTCTGCAACAAATGTTGGATCGGCTCTTACATTTTTTTATCCCAGTGTCAACTCAATTCAATTAATTTCTTTTTTCTTTCTTTTTTTCTCACAGTTAAGATTTTACTTTTAACTTAAAATTATTAATTATAACTATTAATTGTTTTTTTATTTAAAAATAGTTGACTGACCTTAGTCCTACTATAAACTAATTAAATAAATAAATAACGGAAAGTCAATGTCAAATCATAAATAAAATGGTAATCCAAACCCAAATCGAATAGTTTTTGAGTAGGTCATAAGTACAACCACCCTTTAACTTTAGTCATATATCGAATGGGGTTGACAAAGAAAAAGAGACATCAATTTGGTAATTATTATTGGGCTCAAACAATTTATGAGGAACAAATCATGTTATGAAAAACAATTCATGAGCAATTTGATAATACAATTTGAAATAGAAATATTTTCAACAAAGTTTGAGTGTAAGAATCATAAGAAAACAAGAGTTTTCCATGGCACTGAAGAAGTAAAACAATTTTAACAATTATGTTGAGTTCCTAAGATGTTAATGGCAACCTTAACTACATAGAAAAGCAAAATTCAAATAACGCCGCTTAAAATGCACAAATAATAACAACAAATTCACTTGTTCTAGGCCATTCAAAAAGATATAAACTTTATAAACTAGATACAAAATATTGCATTATCTGCAAACATTTTATTTAACATTTGCACACACAAAATATTTTATTATCTATTTAGATTTTATGGCTCTACTTATATTGAGTGTGAAGAAACTGTACTGATAAAACTCAAGTAGAAATATTATAAAATGAAGTTAACTCTCAGCAATTTTGTGTTCTTATTTGTTGAATCATTTGGGCAATTGTATGTAGATGTGAATAGTATAAAACATATAACATATATATGTATGTGTTATCTGGTTTATTGGTAGAGTAGAAAGATTTGTATAACCCGAGTTTTAGTAGATTGTTTAGTTATAAAGAAAGAAAAATATATCTGGTATTTCATGGAATTCTATTGCTATGAAGAAGAAACAAATTCCTGGAATTTTAGTTAATTCTATTGCTATACAGATGATATGCATACATATAAACATAGTTTAAAGAAGAAAGATATAATTGGAATTTTAGTAGAGGAAGAAAAATATTCCTTGAATTTCAGTTACTGCTCTTGATAATATAAAGAAGAAACGTATATCTAGAATTTCCTTTGACTCTGTCGCTAAAAAGCATAAATATATTTGCTGAAATTGCAGTCAATTCTGTTGCTATAATTTCATTTAATTATAAAGAAGACATGCATACTATATATACATTCACAGCTGTAATTCATTTGCCTGCAATTTTGCAATCGTTTAATGGTTCATTTTTGGCACATCGGGCTTAAATTCATGAATATTGCGCTAATGACAAATCGCATGCTTAGCCAGCGAAATAACCAAGTAGATAAATTAGATATAAATTAGTTAAATTCATTACGTGGCCAGTGTGATTAACACCTTGGCAAGTTCACTTTAAGTTGGAGGCACCTCCAGCTGGGGGGACTCGAGATTCGATTGCAGCTGGACAGAAAAAAGAATTAGCAGAAGGCAGCCAAGTGAGAAAGTGCGAGAGTTTTCAGCTGCCTCTCAATTTCTTCATCTCTTTGTGTGGCTTACTATGTGTGTGTGTGCCTGTGTGTGTGTGAGTACGCATTTGCATTTGTATCAGATTATGAGCCACAAACATTTTCGGCCATGTTTGTTTACTTAGCTCCGCCTCGTCGGCTTCACTGTGTGCGTGTTCGCCGCTGTCTCTCTGCCTGCCTGCCTGCGTGTACGTGTGCGTGTGTGTGCGAGTCGCTCTGCCAGCGTCAGTGTGTGTGTGAGAGCGGCTGTGCCCGCATCTATCTCAGTGTCTGTGCCTGTATCTGCATGCAAGCCAGTCTGCGCCCGTGTCTGTGTGTGAGTGTCTCTCGGGCGCATCAAAAGTCGCTCTTGCGCATGTCTTCTGCGCCGGCAGTTCGAGCAGTTTGCGTACGACTTGCCCCATTGCCTGGGCAAACTCTTCGAGTGCCCCTCGGCAACGCCATTTTCGCAGTGAACGCAAGTGAACGAAAATCAATTCTTGCAGCGAACCAAATAAAAAATAAAAGTCGACAAAAAGCGAACCCAAAATTGCCAATGAATTATGAAGCTTCTTCTCTCAGGGGAAAATTCCATTGCAAGCAGAGAAAAGAGAGAAATACACTGTGGAAATTAAGTGGGGGGGGAACTAAGGGCACTAAGAGTAGGAACGATGGTGTAGGAGAGTGTAGAATAGTGTAGGAGAGTGTAGATGATGTGCAAGTAACGAAAAGAACATTTTTACCATTTGCAAATTGAAGGAAGATATGTATTTCACATTATTTTTATTACATTTCAGACAGTAAAGTAAAGAAAACAACAAGACAAACATGAAGTCAATAAATCAAAAAATAAATAACTGAATAAATACAATTATAAATACATATCTACATATACATAATATACATATATTAATTGTATATATGATTTGGCAGATAATATTAGGCATTAATGCGAAATCTAACCGAGTTTTTGACCTCAACTTGACTAAATATGCTCAGAATAAAAAATAAGTCGTGCAGCCTAAATATAAATATAAATATATAAAGTATTTATAAAGACTTTACCAAATATTATAGTATATTATAACAAAACAAAAATTAATACAGATAATCTAAGAACAACATAAAACTCAAGTCAGGGAATAATCTTCTTAAGATGTTTAAGAAAGAAAACAAACCAGATGAAAACTGCAGACACGCATTGTTCTTTGTGGACTAAGATGACTTGAAATTGAGCTGGAGAAACATCGATGTTTATCGATTTGTCATCGATGTTTCTTCAGCTCAAACTTGTATAGCATTAAAACTGTTTAAAGTACGGAGAAGAGATAGACTTTCTAGTCTCCTAAATATATGTCACAGTCAGATATGTTTATCCATTTTACGTCGCTTTGAAATCAAACTGCACAATTAAATTAAAAATATGTGGGGGCGGTGGGCGTGGTATTTTAAATTTGAAACAAACTTTATATGCGCATTGTATACAGGAATACTCACAATAAATCTGAGGTGCCTAGCTTTTATAATGGCAGAGATGTGTGTGTTCAAAAAGACAGACAGACTGATAGATAAACAGACAGACAGACAGACAGACAGACAGACAGGAAGACCGACAGAAAGACTGATAGATAAACAGACAGACATACAAACGAACAGACAGAAAGACATACAGATGGATATACAGAGAGACAGACAGACAGACAGACAGACAGACAGACATCTATGGCTTAATCGACTAATTGGCTAATGACAATGAAAGTAAATACTTTGTGGGTCTCTCACATTCTTATATATTGCATTATATATTCTTTGACAATGTTACATATTATATCTTTCTCTTAAATCTGAAACCCACAAACTACATTCCATTTCCGATTAGCTTTGCGTGGGCTTATTAACGATTCCCTGGCTAAACTTGCCTTGCTCAGGATTGTGTTTCTTTGAGGATTCTTCGGGCAGAGGCTTCTAATGTGATTGCGGCGTCCAGTGGCAGTGAAGCAATCGAGAGACTGCGAACTTAAAGCAAAGAAAGGCGCTGTCTCTTGAGCTGCCTTCCCTCTTGCCCCTCTACCCCTTTCTGCCCCTGCGCGAGGGGTGCCTGCACCAGGATCCTAATTACATTTTACTAGATAAATTGTAAACTTTTTCTGTGCGCGATGCAGCAAAGTCTGCAGCAGCAGAGAAGGGGCAGCAGAGGAGGGGCAGCAGAGGAGGTAAAAGAGGGAGCAGCAGAGAAGGGTGTAGAGAGGGTAAAAGAGGGGGCAGCAGAAGGGAGTAGAAGGGGGGGAGAAGGCAGCAGCTTCTTGCAGCAGTTACATTTTGTTTGAGTTCCTCGCGCTGCCGCCTTCGTCTTGTGCGCAAACAAAACGCACTGCCAAGGCAGCAGAGAAAGGGGAGGGGGGTGCTTCTACACGGAGCACCCTGTATCTGCGCTGGCACGGCGTGTACGTGCAACGTTTGTAAGCATATTTCCGGCAACGGATGTCTGCAGCAGCAAAAGCGGCAAATGTTGGCTCCGGCCAAACGCAGCTACAGTCAGTCTACCCCTGCTGCCCCTGCTCCTGCCTCAGCTCCTCTTCCTCCTGCTTCCCCGGCTCCCCGGCTCCCCGGCTCCCCCTCCTGCCCCTGCCACTGCCTTGCTGGCCCGGCTCGCTCTCAGCCAGAGATACGAGTAGAAAGTCAGTCAGTGCCGGTTACACAGTTTGAAAAGTGCTTGGCGCTACAGCAGCTACAGCTGGCTGCCATTAGACGCCCCCCTCCCAGCCCCCCGCCACGCACTGAGAGTGGCCAGCATGGGCAGTAGGCGTGGCAGTGGGCGTGCTGCTACTGAACATAGTCAGCACGTTGCCTGGCGCTATGTGTTGCACTTCAAACTTGCACGACTGTGTCTGCGTCTGTGTGTGCCTGTGTATGCCTGTGTGTGTGTGTGTGTGTGTGTCTGCCTGTGTGTGAGTGTTGCCCTGTGTGTGTGTGTAGTTTTGCGCAAATATTTGCATCTGGAATATTTGCGCGCTCCATCATAATTCAAACACAGATGCGCTGTTTGTAGAAGAGCAATCATTTTGACATGCAACTCGCTTCAAAACCGAATTAAGTGGCATTCGGTGTCAGCCGGCGGTACGAGCTGCGCCGCTGCTGCTGCCTGCTGCCTGCTGCCTGCTGCCCCAACCCGAGCTGCAGCTAGCCCCATCATGTGGCACACACGGCACACGGCGCTGATTGACGCTGATTGACGCGCACGCAGCAAAAAGGCCGAGTGGGGGCAATCAAGCACTTTAAGTGCTGCTGAAATCAATTGTGCTTTAATATCTCAACAATTTCATACATATTACCAAATGTAACTAATTCAATTGTATTAAATTAAGCATATTAATTAACAATTTAATTTTCTTTATTTACTTCCCTTCTGTGCTGGCGCCATCTGTTGAAAATGATTTTTTACTGGGAACAGCATAAAAGCAGACAGTAAAAAGTACCAAAAGCGATAAAGTACCCAAGCAAGCAGTGCAATGCTAAGCAGTATGAACAGCTACAGATCTGTTAAGAATAACATAACTCTGTTAAATTTTATAAACCACTAAGCAATGAACTAGAGATGGTCCTGCTTTTTGAGGCCCGGCCCGGATCTTTTTAAAGGGGGCTCGGCCCGGCCCACGCCCATCTCTACAATGAACTAACAATATACTGAGAGCCGAACAGGCAGCCACCCCCCAGCTGAACGTGCAAACGCCCCAGCCGAGCGTTCAGCCAAAATCTTTACTCTTAATGCTTCGGGCTCTGGGGCGGCTGGATCGAAAAACCAGCGGTAGCAACATTGACCGCTTAGTGTTGTGTTATAAACAAAACGCAAACGCAAAAACAGATGTGTTTAATGGATATTTTTCTTTTTAATATGTGCTTCCTTTTTTTATGTAGTAAATAAAATAATTCATCAATGTTAAACTTAGTAAATATAAACCATTCGTTGTTAACAGATCTTCACTTAGCCAATGCCAGCACCAGCTGTTGTGCTAACATTTTTCCCATATGCGGTGTGTGGAGTACCTAAATAAACTCCAGTCTGCAGTGTTTGCTACACCAAATAACCGTTTGTGGTTGCGGCAACAGCTAGAAGTCTGTAAAACATTGCTGTTAAAATGTATTTGCTGTTATGGCTTAACAGAAGTTGTAGCACAGCTGACATCGCTAAAAACACATGCTAACCTGTTGTTTCTGGTTTTCTCAAACTGCGCAACTATGGTCACACTGCAGCAGAACACGAGGAAAACAAAATAATTACACAACTGAATTTCTTTAAAATAATAATAAATAAAAGAGCTCAATGAAACATAGTGTAAATAGACGCAAAGACTGGTGAGTGTGAGATGTTGAAGGCAACGGGATTACTGCGACTGCAAAGCGCGCTGCAGCAGCGACAAATTTCTACCGGCATTGTGAGACTCAAGCGCCGCAAAACGGCAGAAGAGAAGGTGAGGTTGCTCGACGGCCAAGGTGACGCAGAGAGAGACTGCAGTGACGTCAGAGGACGGTATAAAAAAAGGAATGCTTTTGATTTGTAATAATAACAACAACATTTAATAATATTTGCCATAAATAAGAATTGCCATAAATTTCTGGAAACAAAAGCATAACAAATAATGACGTCACACTTCTTAAATTTGCGTCACCTTATAACGACATGAGGTCGCTTTCTATCCTTAATTGTCAGGGAACACACTGACTAATTAAGTAGAAATCCCCCAGAATTATAGAGTACTCGCCCAAGAAATTGCAACCCAACAATGCAACAGCCACAAACAGCGCCACCGACATTTGGAGGCACATGAGCGTCGCCCAACTGGCCAACAAACTGCAGCGACCCTTGGGTAAGATACTGAACTTATCCCAGGAGATCCCATTAACCTCCTCCTCCCTCCCACAGACGATGTGCAGGAAGCCATGCTGTATGTGCGCGGCGCAGACAACATTGAGCCCGCTGCCAAGCTGGAAGATCTCAAGATCATTCAGGAGATTGCCAAGAAACTGGGTGCCAAGACGCGAATTGTAGCCGCACCTGAGGTATCCCATGAGGAGGAGCACAAGGAGCGTGACGTTACGCCCCGATCACCTGCTGCGCCAGAGCAGCTCAAGCATCGTCCGCCTGTGGTCACTGTAATGGGGCATGTGGATCATGGCAAGACAACGTTGCTGGACTCGCTACGTGGCGCTGATGTGGCAGCCGGCGAGGCTGGCGGCATTACCCAGCACATTGGTGCCTTCACGGTGACCTTAGAGAACGGTGAAAGGGTCACGTTCCTGGACACGCCCGGCCATGCTGCGTTCAGTGCAATGCGTGCTCGTGGAGCTGTCGCCACCGACATCATTGTGCTCGTTGTGGCTGCCGAGGATGGCGTGATGGCGCAAACCCGCGAGGTTATTCAACTGGCCAAGGAGGCGCAGGTGCCCATTATTGTTGCTCTCAACAAGATCGACAAACCCGAAGCGAATATCGTAAGATAATCAAGGATTACTCAAAGTATTCCCACTATACCATCTTCACTTGCAGGCGAAAAGCAAACAAGAACTGGCCCAAATGGGCTTGGCCCTGGAGGAGCATGGTGGCGATGTGCAGGTCATACCAATCTCGGCACTGAAAGGCACCAACCTGCAACTGCTTGCAGAGGCGGTCAGCACACAAGCCACGCTAATGGGGCTCAAGGCAGATCCCACTGGACTGGTGGAGGGCACTGTCATTGAGTCCAAGACAGATCCACGACGTGGCAAACTCTCTACAGCGATTGTCTCACGTGGCACCCTGCGCAAGGGTTCCGTGCTACTCAGTGGCCTGGCGCATGCCAAGGTGCGAGGACTCTTCGATCACAATGGACAACCCCTGACAGAGGCACCACCAGGCACGCCCGTTGAAATACTAGGCTGGCGGGAGTTGCCGCTGGCTGGAGAGTTGATACTCGAAGTGGAGTCAGAGGTAAATGAAGTGCAATCTATATATAGAGTAAACTATATATCATATACCATATAATTACAGAAAAAAGCGCACGCTGTGCTGAAGTATCGAGAGCATCAGGCACAGCAGGAGAAAGTCGAGTCGAGCAGCGATGAGATACGCAAAAAGGAGGAGGAACATCAGGCTCAGTATCGTGCGGCACGTGAGGCACGACGATTGGCCGGACGCTTTAGGGTGCGAGGGGGACAGCGCGTCAAGCAGGTGGACATTAACGAGGGAGTGCCCCGTGTGAGTGTCATTGTCAAGGGAGATGTGCACGGCTCTGTGGAGGCCATACTGGATGTACTGGAGACATACAACAGCAACGAACGCTGTCGCTTGGATATTGTGCACTACGGCGTGGGCAATGTCACCGAAGGTGATGTGGAACTGGCCAAGGCCTTCAATGCCATCATCTATGCCTTCTCAGTGGAGGTACCACAAGCCAAGGCAGCCAAGGAGGTGACTGTGAAGAGCTACAATGTTATCTATCGCCTGATCGATGATCTCAAGGAGCAGCTGAGCAGTAAACTGCCCACAGTGGAGGTGGAGGAGCAGCTGGGCGAAGCCAATGTGCTGCAGAGCTTCATCATCAATGAGGGACGCAAAGAAGTGCCCGTGGCTGGTTGTCGCTGCACCAAGGGGGTGCTCAAGAAGAACCAAAAGTTCAGATTAGTGCGTAACGGAGAAGTTATCTACGATGGTGTGCTGGAGTCCATGAGACACTTAAAGAACGAAGTGGACTCCATTAAGAAGGATGTCGAGTGTGGATTGCGTCTGAAGGACGCCAAGGTGCTGCCCGAGGCGGGCGACACGCTGCAATGCTACACCACGCACATGGAGGCACAGCAAACGGATTGGGATCCTGGTTTCTAGTCGAGTTGCCTTTCAATTGTTGCCGATGCTGCGGCAGTTACTGCTTTGTTATCATCTATAAAATATATCTATAGTTTTCCTATTATATATTGTGTATATAAAACGAATTCACTATCCGAGACTTCCTGTTGTTCTCACTGCTACTGTGTGCGCTTCCACAGCCACCCTTCACCCACATGTCGAGCGCTTAGGATATCGCCGCTGATGCTGCCGGCAGCGGAACTTCTAACTGATAAGCGGCAACGGCCCGACAACATCGACAGCGACAGCGACTGCGACTGCGACTGCGTGCGCCCCTGGCTAGGCTGGCTGGCTGGCTGGGTGGCTGGCTGGCTGGCTGGCTTGCTAGTCCCATGTGCATGCCATGACGGAAGCCGCCTAAATGGGTCAAAGCAATGCTAATTGGAGTTCACCCACACCAAGACAGAGAGTGCCACATTCACAGAGTCGCCAGAGAAGCCGCAGGCTCAGCTCGTCTTCTTCTTCTTCTGCTCTTCTGATAAACCATTTCCGTTTAGGGTGGCCAATTAGCGCCTAGCTTCACACATTCATTCTTATGAATGAATGAATGAATGTGATTATTTCAAACAAATCCCATATAGATTATAATTATATATTATACTTACTAAGTTTATTATCATTGCGTTCTGCGTTCTGCGTTCGCCTTGAATTTTGCCCGATTTAATTCGCATTGCGGCGTATTTATTAGCTAACTGGAAGCCACTTTCCCCCTTCGGCTTGATAAAACAAACACGCTTTATTTTTAGCCTCGGCATAACTACTTGGGATTGGCGACATTGAAACGAGACCGTAGAATAAAGAGAAATATGTTTTATGTATTGTTGAATTCTTTATTGTATTTGGACTTTCAATTTTCAGGATCTTGTGTGCTGAATATATTTGTGATGATGACTTTCTATATATTTCAACATTTCATATGCCTATTAGTTTCCCAGTATGTCCAGCATTGGCTTTTTAAAGAAGTGTGTTGCTAGTCAGGCAACTTCTTGAGATTAACTATATAAAGTCCACAAAATGCTGTGATTCCTTAGAACAATTTAACTGAATAGGCCCAGCAGAAAGTACAATAAATCTTAAAAGTCGCAGTACACCTTCTTCCAATAAATAATAATAATAATTAAGTATTAATCTATGGACCTTGATACAATGAATATATGTATGTATTTTATGCTTAAAGATTTACAGAAAAGTAAAGTTCATTCAAATATATATTCCAGTTCCTTCAAGCGACTGTTCTCTAAATTTCATTCAAATATAAATCTCATTTTAAGGGTTTCAGTTGCAAGTTGATTCGCAAATGATGACGCACAAGATTATAATCGTTTTCTGGGTTTATTTCACATATGAGGGCATTGCCTTTCTACTTATTGGGTACTTACTTTCTACTTAGAAATTTATGAGTGGCATAGCGTAAATTTATAATAATATATTGTGTATAGAAACCCCGATAAGAGTTGCAAAAAATTCGCAATGAAAAAAGTATTGTACGTATATACCAAATTATGCTGAAATAAATGTCGAAGTCATGTGTTTCTTTCGCATGTAAATTTAATTGGGAATCATTTTTATAAATAATAAAATAAAATTCTGCGAACATTGCTTTCAATCCTCTAAATATTATATAGTTTCAGTGTGCGTAAGTTCAAGCCAAGGTTTGTGGTCTGTGTTAAATCGGAGTTGATATAACTTTGTCCAAAAATAGAAAACCAACGGAAACTAGTGAAACCAAAGATTAAATAGTTCAGCATACTAAATTGTTCTGTGATTCTATGCGGAAGTAGATAAAAAAAAGAACTTCTGGAATGCGGAAACACTCAAAAAAGGCGTGAATAACGGCAGAGTAATTCATGAATGGACGCGTACTAATTGTAGAGTAACAGATACATTGTAAATGCCCGAGTACATTCGATATGCCGGGACAATGTCGTCTCTAAAAACTGTTGAATGAATTCGCCAGACTGCAATATCATCAGACTCCCACAGACATATAGTACATATAGTAGATATAGTTGGGGTGATGCTGCTCCCGTTCCCGTTTCCGATGCAGATGCAGATGCAGATCATGTGCCATGTGCACGAGTCTAAATTCGTCTGGCGTGTTAAAAAGTGGAAATCAAAGTAAACATTCACATGTGTGTGTTTGAAAGCAATTAAGCAGATAGAGACATGTGTCATGTGTTCTACTGTATTATGACAAGGATTGGCGGCAGTATGCAAAGGACCCTGTCTCTCTCTCTCTCTCTCTATCTTGCAGTTGGTCCCTAAATGCTGTCGACATGTGTTCATCATCGAATGTCCCTCATTAGGGGCGTCAAATGATCTTGACTTGGACTTGGACTGCAACTTGGGCAACTGCAACTGCAACTGCAATTTCCACATGTGAAACAACAAATGGAGACAGTAAATCACGCAGGCACACGCACGCACACTCATGCACACTCATGCACACGTGCAGGGCATAAAGATCAGTTGCAAACTTGTGCAGCAACAAAGATGGGGAGGGAGGGAGGTACAAGTAGAGGGGACAGAGAGAACCAGTTGAGAGCGCAACTCTTTAGCGAAACTCTCATGCAACGCATGCAACGCTGATCAGTCGATCAGTCGCTGCTGAGGGCCGTGAGTAGCCGGTTGCCAAGGATCCTCCAATTGGTCATATCAGTTGGAATACTCAGCGTGTCCATTACGAATAAGAATAAAAACGCCGCACAGCAACCGCCCCGAAAAGAGCCCTTATCCAGTTGGGGGCCTGATTAGAGGCCTGAGAGTAGAGCACTAGCAACGGAAGCAACCAGACCCTGCTGATCGTGGCGCTATCGCACTGCTGCTAACGTCGACTGTGACTGCGACGGCGACGGCGACGGCGACTGCGACGCAAGCGCAGAATGAAATGAACGCCTTGTGCCGCTGCTGAAGAATTAGAGCGATCAGTTGCTGATGAGCGCTCTAACCCAGCGGGTGTGTTGCGATCGTGATCGTGTCGAGTGAGTGCAGAGTGAGCGAAGTGAAAGAGAGAGAGAGAGAGAGAGAGCGATAGTGAGGAAGAGAGAGAGGACGACGCGATCCTGTGTACGGTCAATGCGCAAGCGCAAAGTGTTAAAAGCAAGAGTATCAATGTTCTATCAAAGTGCACCATTCAAATAACTTACAGTGACTTCCATTTACAATCTATACTCTGTATATATACGATATATATACCTTATTCGTATCCTTACTGTATCCGTGTATTTACCCGTGTGGAGCGTGCAGCGACGTGCGCTGTGTCGATTAATAGAAATCAGTCAGCGAAATGGATTTATCGAGGCGGTTGCGGTAAGCATTTGACAAACATGTATCCCACAGATACACAATGGCCACAGGCACAGATACAGATACAGATACAGGCAGAGGCACAGGCACAGCTACAGATACGAGCTGCAGCTCGTGCCTCGTGTTTGCCATGAAATTGATTCGCTTTGTGCTGCCCCGCAAATTACACAGTCAATGCGAATTTTAATTTCATTTGAACTACATGTGCAAACACTTGACTTGATAGCGGCTGTGGCTGCTGCTGCTACTGCTTCTCATCCGGCTCCTGCCACATGTCTGCCACATCCTGGCTACGTGTGCAACAGGCACAACTTCTGCTTCCCCTTCCCTTCTTCCTCCTCCTGCTGCCTTTGCATTATCCTGGCCAGCATCATTTTGTTTGCATGCCAAATTACATTGCCCACTTAATTGAAGTTTGTTAATGAAAATTGCAACAGTTTTCCAACAATTTGCTGAGTATCTTTTGCCACATTGATTGCTTGCACTTCACAGCATACCCCTGCCTAGCTCTTCTGCCTTCCACCCCCCCCCCTTAGCAAACATTCGCAGTGAAGAGGCAAACATTACTGACTGATTGTTTGACAAATCAGATTTGCTTGGAGCTTCTTTACGATCATCATCATTATCTCTGCCGGCCCATTATGTTCTGCTTATACTTTCCGGGAAAGTGAACAAAATGTGAAATAACACAGTGCCGACCATAAATGCGCGTATGTGTCTATTTTCGTTTAATTATAGCGCACTTTTTGATGTGAGATGAACTCATGCGTTTCCAAGGATTTCCCTCATACATTCGGGAAAGATTTTTAACTGACGGGGGAATTTTCCCAAATTTTTAAAGAATTTTCATTTGGCTACATAAGCAATTTAGATCAAAATTTAGATCAAAGTTTTGTGCTTCGTATTTTTGGCCTACATTCTGTGCACCCTGTAAATTTCCGTTCGAATCCATCGCCGAGCTGTTACACCGTCAGTTACCTGTTTTCTTTTCACCGGCTCAACTCGCTGCTTTGTTGGCGAACACAGAAATCAAATCAAAATTTCGTATTGGAAATGTAAATATTTATACCCCCCTCACTCCCTCTCTTCATCCCTCGAGAGTTGCGGCTAAATTGTGTGTGCCCAGCGTAGGTGAAGTGCGTGCGCTTTGAAGTGCCTCCCCTCGTTTCCTGCCCCTTTTAAAAATGGGAAACTTTTTGAAACATGCAGCGAAACAGGCAGTTCAAAGTTGACGGCGACGAGGTTGCTGTGCGGATGCCTTCCCTGCTGCCCTGCTGCTACTCCTCTGCCCCTTCTCTGCAGCTGCTCTGCTGTCCCTTTACTCCTCCCATGCTTTTCTTCAGCCACTCCTCCTGTACTCCCCCTACTGCCTTTTGCTGCTGCTCTTTAGATCTTGATGAAGCAGACTCCGTTGCTCTCACGCACACTGGACATATCTGTGCCGTATGATCTGCAGCATCGCCTGCGTTGACCGCAGCAGCAGCAACACCAGCAGCAGCGACGTTTTATTTTTGGCCAGAGAGTCGTAAAGTTGCCGGCACATAAATGCTGGGATAGAACTTGTTCCCGCCTTTGTCTTTGGCTTCGCCTTTGCCTTTGGCTTTGCCAGACTGGCGTCAAGTTAGCACAGCAATTCGTCAAGTATGCTTCAAGTTGTTCGCGAAAAACAACCTAACGTTTTGCCACTGCTGCCACTTGAGGCAGGCCCCAAAATAGTGCAAAATGGAAATGGAAAATGCTGTGCAGTACGTTGTCAACAGCCGACAGCCGACACCGCTTTGTTCTGCGGCATTGCGTCAGAATGTGGCCAACATATGAAGCGTTTATCGGCAGTTCTTTTTTTTTTTGGCGACACGTGTCTTTGATTATGAATCGCATTGAAATTCGCGCGAATATTCCCCCAGCAAAAAGACATCAAGATTATCATCAGATATTCTGTGAAATTCTGGGGAAAAACAGGAAGTTTATGCGATAATGGATTGTAATGTATACAGATTGTTAGTTCTGAATACAGAAAACTTTAATTGATTTGCGGTCCATAATTAATTTGATTATTAAGTGAAACTGACAAAATTTACAAGTTCAGCAGACTTTGATTGGAGTTTAGTTGCTAGGGAATATTTTTAGGAATAATGTGAGTAGTTTTGGGAATGAAAATATTCAATTGATTAACATTTTACTTTATGTTTATTTGAATTAATGAATAATCTTATTAGTTTTAAGGAAGTGAATATTATAGTGGCTCAGACTATGAGAAGAGTTTTGGTTTTTATAGGTTACTCAATCAAAACTCCTTCAAAATACTACACTGGCCATACTTTATTTTAAGTCAGTTTAGTTTTACACCAGACCCCATAGTCAAGCACTGCTGTCAGTAAGATTCCTCTCTCTTTTTTTTTGGAAGACCTTAAAATTACTTTTGTGTTTATTATCCTTTCTAATTGAAATTTGGGGAATAAGAGGATATAGTATTTAACTATATATATATCGAAGCTGAAAGTTATGACTTAACTAGCTTGCTCAACTAACGAAAAATATCGATATGGCATCTAAATTTTGACATAAACTTAATCCGCGTATAGAATACAGGAACCTTCTTGCCAAATTTGGTATCTCTAGCTTTTATAATAGCTGAGATCTGTGTGTTCACACAGACATGTGAATAGACAGACAGACGAGCATGGCTTAATCTACATGGCTACAGATCCTGATTGAGAATATATATACTTTGTGCTATCTGCAACGGCAGTATCTGCAGTTACACGAAGTAAGTATACTCTTTTGACCATTTTCAATGGTTGAAGGGTATAAAAAAGCAACTTTTACGTTTTGGTTGGAAATCATTAGAGTTTTCATATTTATCTGAAACAAAGTATCAAACTACAGTTCCAAAATATTCAGTTGAGTTGATATATTTAATATAGAATATTATAATATTTATTTTGTTTATTTCTTTTTTTTCTTGGCTCCCTTATGATATTACAATAAATATGTATAGTAGTAATTTATACCTTCAAGCAATCTTGAGCCCTGTAGGTACTCAACTAGTTTGTCTAGCCGAAACATTTGCCCAGTCTTGGGCCGGGTCAATAGACAGTCAGATAGCAATTACCTACGAGTTTTAATGGAGCTAACCAAATATTTTAAGGCACTTACAGAGGCCTGTGTGTGTGTTTGTGTTGACCATAAACTGGCCAGCAGAGTTAAAGCGAAACTTTGTGACTCGTGACGTCTTTGAACTTGACTCAGTTACTGACGTCGGCTGATGCTGCTCAGCACCCGGAATCAACTATATAAATCTAGTATATTATAGACTTGCTCAAATATAGATCGATGTGATGCACGACCTTAGAGGTAGCCAAAAATAAAGTCTGATTGGTGGTGCTTCTTGCTGTTATGCTCTCATGATGAGTCTGCAAACTGTTTGTTATGTTTTGCTTATAATTTTCCGATGAAAACCACTAAATATCCCCACTAGCAACAGGAATGCAAGCAGCAACAGCAACAGCAATCGGCAATCAGCAATACAAAGTAGCAACAAACACCTTGGTATGTCCAAATTGTTTATTAAGTGTTTGTGTGCGTTAATCTCGAAGTATAAACAATGTTGAATCGCGTCGATCTCGATGAAAATGATCCACGCATCCCCAGAGGCAGATCGTGCTGCAAAGAGGCACCAGAAACGAGGCATGAGGCACGAGGCACGAGGCAAGCAATAAGCATAAACACTTCGATTGCATAATTGAGACTTAAACGCTATAAATAAATAATATAAATAAATGCTGATCTAATGTGGCAAAGAAAGAGTCGAGGGTCGGAGAGGAGTGTGCGAATAAGGCGCGCCGGAAATGTGCCTGAAATCGCATTGGCAACACGATGTTGCGCCTGCAGTGAGCATGGAGAGGGTAGAGGGTAGAGGAGAAGGGAGGTGGTGCACAATTAATGTGAATATCGAATGATGCGGCAAATGAGCAGCAAATTGAATGCAATTCAAGCATTTGAGCTTAGAGAGAGAGAGAGACAAACGCGTCTCCTTGTTGCAGCTGTGCTTCTTTGGGGGGCATCCTGCCACGGCTCGCTGATGGCGTCAAGTTCGAGGGCGGCCACGCTGCATTTGCCACATGTGTGTGCAAACTTCTTCTGCCTCTTCTGCCCTCCCTCTCCTGCTCCTTCCTCTCTGGCTGCCTCTTTTAATGATCATGAGCTGAGACAAGGCAGATCGCTTGCAGATCTTGTTCCCATGACTTGATGCATTATGCTTAATTAACAAAGGCCGCCGACGTCGCAGCGTTTAATTATTCCACTCCCTTTCTCCCTTCTGCCTCCCTCCTGCCTCCCTCTTTCCACTACACCCATTCTCCTATCTTTCTCATTGCTCTTTCGCCTTCTTCGGACGGCGTTAAATCAAATGCGCGTCTCCCTGTCGCAAATATGTTAATTTTTAGTTACCAAGCACAACACACACCACACACACACACGCACGCACAACCATGTGTGTGTGTACATATGTGCATAATTAAATCGATAGCCTCATCGTCGTTGTCGGCTGAGGTCGACGTACGCTGCAACGCGGAAGATAAAAAAGGATGCCCCAAAACGCCAAACAAAACAAAACAAAACCAAAACACACACAGAGACACACACACACACACATACTACACACACAGACAGCCAAAATATGCCGTCGCAAAATTGCAGAGGCCGAACAAGCCGCAAGCTAAAGAGAGCCGAAAAAAAGCCAAAAAAAAAGAAGCAAAAATCGCATGACGGCAAAAATATCCAAAATTTCTGCAAGGCAACACAGGACAGAGGGGCAGGGGGTCAACGAGGTGCGTCACATGCAGCAGGCGGCAGTAAAATGTGCCTAAAAAGTTGAGCTGCCAGCAACAGTCGCAGCTAAAGCAGCAGCAGCAGCAACAGCAGCAGCAACAAGTGAAACCGACAGCAGACGCAGCGAAAAACCATAAAAATGTTTTGACTGCCGGCTAAAGATGCGCGTTGTTTGCTCGTTGTTGTTGTTGTTGTTGTTGTTGTTGTTGCTGTTGTTGGTAGTTGCTGCAGACGTGACTCACATTCTGATGACAGCAAGAACAGGAGCAAAGTGAAATCAATGAGACAAAGGACACAGAACAACTTTGCGTTGACTTTACGACAATGTGCAGCAGCAGCAAAGTGCAGCTGATAGATTGCAAAGTATCTGATAGATACTTTCTAGCGAACAGCTTCATTCACTCGCCGGCCATTCGTTAATAAGGGAGGCGGGGGGAGGTAAGTGCTGCCGTCAGTGTGCCAAGAATAGCAATTCCACCTGATAATTGCGTAATAAATCAATGTCTGCTCCACATTTCGGCTGTCAGTTAGTTAGTTTAGTTTGCTCCCTGAAACGCGATTACTGTAAATAGCTGAGCGAATAACGGAACAGTTTACTGTGCATAAAGAATTTCAATTTCTGTTTCACTTGATTGCATGATTTATTGCTGGACACTTGAAAGGGGAAGGGTAAAGAAATACTTGCGTTTATTGCAAATTGTAAATCAAAAGGTGGCAAGAGGGAGAGTGTGAGAGAGAGAGAGAGAGAGAGAGGAAGCGAGAGAAGAAGAGAGGGAGATAGAGAGCGAGAGAGAGAAAAATAGAGAGATATAGAGCTATTTCTCAGTATACACACCACTGATCTTCTGGATTGTCTCTCAGGGAACTTGGCTATAAGAAGAGATAGAAACAGCAAGATGTGTTTGAGGTAGATCATGTTAATTTCTTCACATAACAAGATCAAGGCACATTTTTAACTACATAGCTCAGTTCCAGACAGTATAACTATATTGTATAACAGACTTTAACTAACTGATCCTTTTATTTCGAAAACTGAACCCAATTTGTGTGGGTAATGTTTCACATAACTTGGCTATAAGAAGAGCTAGAGACAAAAAATGTTGTATGTGGCTTTATACTACAAAGAACATTTTTATTTCTCGAATCATTGATAGTTTTTAACTATATGAAACAGTCCCTGTAACCATAAGTTTGAAAATAAATCAATTTTAATACTGTTTCTGAAATTACATTCTACTTTCAAGCATTGCTTAGCAGAGCTAGAGACACCAAACTGTTCTTAAAACTGTACCTTACCAAAAACATGTTTATTTTCAAAATTACCAACATCTTGCAACGTTTTTAACAAACTTGTACAGTTCCAATAAGCAGAACATTGTTAAAAATCCCTCACTTATCCTAAAAGCTCAACAAATTTACAAGTATGTCTCGGTTAAGTCTCAAGGAACTCAACAAAACGCAGGGTTAGCCACATTCAATTTGATATTTAGTTATATTTTATAGTATGTAGATAATGTTTATTTCCTCCGTTCTCAACGCCTGGGCACGTGTTTTTACTGTCGTGTACAATACCAAGTTTACAGAAATCCCAAAATTTAATCAAATTTTCCAGCAATTTCTAATAGATTGCAGAGTATTATAAAGTTTTCTTGAATTTCCTCTTCAATTCCCCACACAATTTGTTTATTTAACAAATCTTTCGCTAACTTAAAACTTCACCTTCTTTAAATTTATGCAATTATGCAATTAATAAACCTTTGTTTGATTATTTGAAACCACAAGAAAACTCTTGTGGCAATATTTCATAACGTATTTCTTTAAATATTGCTGTGCTCAGTTTAATCTGCATCAGCTGCGATTATGATAGGACATTAGTTATGTAAATTACTTGATGGCAAATGCCTTTCAACTACACAATTCACCTTCGTCTTTATGCAGATACCATAAACTTTGGCCAGGCCACAGGAATTTGTTCTAATGCGTGCCATTATTAATGCTAGCTATCTAATTTATTATAACTATAAAACTGCTCTGGCTAATTATGTGTTGAAATTGGCCAGCAAGCATCCTGTGTGTCTATTCTTGGCATATAGAAATAAATACCTTGTTTATTTAGATACTCTCTCGGATAGTTGATGGACCGCAAAGGGCCGAGCAGCGTCCAAAGTTCAACGAGGCAAAAGTTTATGATTTTCTATTTCTTTTCTTTTGTTTGCTATTAGTTGTGAGCATACTCGAATGTAGTGCGAGTGCTAGTACGAGTATGTGTATGAGTACTCGCACTCAGACTGGTATTCATGTAGATATTGTACAACTTTTGGAGCCACTCGAGCCTGCTGAGTCTTGTGAGCTTGTTGCAATCTTGTAGCAAATGAGTTTGGCAAATAGAAAATTGCCAATGTTTGTCTGTGTGTGTGGGGGGGGGATATGGTCGTGGCAAGGGGGGAGGAGTGATGGGTAGACATGCATTATGATGCCTCTAATTAGCTATGTGCTGCATCTCTGGTGCGTCGCGCTCGCGCATTGCGTTATTCAAGTGGCCGCTGCAACATTTGCCATACAATTTTGTTTACAAGTGTTTGTTGTTGGCAAGTCAAACTCGACAGGCCACGAGTGAAATTTATGGGTCAGTAAGTTGTTGTTGTTGTTGCTGTTGCTGCTTCTCACTCACTCTCTCTGAATCTGTGACTGCGCTTAACTGTGCATTCTGTTTGCCCATTTGCTCTGCTCGTTGGCTCAAACGCGTGACAAATATTTCATTAGGCAAACTTTGTTGCTGCTGCTGCTGCTGTTGCTGTTGCTGCTGCCACCAAAGCTGCAACTTAGTTGCACACACGCACAGGCAGAGGCCTCATTGCATCATTGGATCACTCCTGCTTGCTGGCTGGCAATGTTTATTATTTTCACTACTCAATTAAGTTTAATTAATTTTGAAATTGATAATTGCATGGATATGCTACAGCAAGTGTCTATGTCTGTGTGTGTGTGTGTGTGTGTGTGTTTGCCTGCCAGTCAAAATGGCAGCCAGTCAAAGCCGCAGACGGCGTCGTGGCTCGAGTCGTGTGTGTGTGTGTGTGTGTGTGCGTTGCTTTATGTAAATGCAATTAAAATTTCAACAATGCAAACATTTACATCCGTTGCAACAAATGTCGACGCGTTGACGTCGTTGCTGCTGCTGTGGCATGCTATGCAAGTCATTCCTGCGTCATGCTCATGCTCATCAGCTGCTGTGGCAGCATTTACCTGGCCACACCTCAGCCACAATTTGGCGTTTCGCATTAGTCTGTGTTTGTCTTGCGATAATTGTATGTCTATGTAATTGTATTTGCAGCTCAGTGTCTGTTCTGTGTGTGTGTGTGTGGTGTGTGTGTGTCTGCCTGTGGTGTGTGTGTGAGTGTGTGTGTGTTAATACGTATACGTATCCTTTGGCCTAATGAGGCTCAGACTGAGGCTGCACATAATTGCAGACAAGATGTTCTGCTTGGGCCAAATAAACTGCACTTTTGCCCCAGTCAACTGCCTCTCTCTCTCGCCCCGCCCTGCCACGCCCACTTAATCTCTGCCTGCCTTCTAATGAGCCTGATTAAGCCAGGCAACACACTCTAGGCAATCACTTTGATGGCTGCAGTAAGTGCTTAATTCGCAGTTATCCATATTGTACGTTATCTTTGGCATCTGCTCGGCTCGTTGTGCATTTCAATTTGTTGCAATGTTGCAATTAAATCAGTTGCAATTGCAACTGCAGCTCGCTTGGCAAATACCAACATTTTTCTCAATCAACACTGAAAGCGTTTGGGGGGCAGGCAAAGTCAAATGATTGCAGTGCGCGGAGCAAGCGCATCGAATTCCATCTTCATCAAAGGCCTGCGAGGCTGAGCCTGCGGCCTGCTGCTGCTGCTGCTGCAACAGCTGCTGTGGCATCTGCAACTGCCCCCGACTGCAGCATGTGGAGTGCAGTGCATTCTCTTGCTTTTTAAATAGAACGCATCGTTGCCCCCTTCCCCTACTCAACTCTGCACTGGGTTAATCAAGTGGCATGGGAAACAGCGCGAAGAACTTGCCCCGCCTCCTTTTCTCCTTTTCTCCCTTTCTTCTGCCCCTTCTTTCTTCTCTTTCAAGCAGCCTAAGTGGGGGCGTTCGCTGGCCGCGACCTCGTCGATGAGTCATGGCTCAGCATAAACAAATCAAACGTTGCGCATTGTTTCTCAGGTATAGATGCCCCTCTCCTGCCCAGCCTCCCCTTCTCCACCTGCTTCAGTGTATTAAAAAGTGGTTTTTCCACGTTTTGTTTAGATTCGTTGCGACTTGCCACATACCACGTGTGTGCTTATTCTCTAGTTTTTGTTAGTTTTTGACTTTTGTTTAGCATCGATCTTAAGTGTAATTTGTTTTTGGTCTTGAGCTTGACGGGCTAAGTGCACTCACTTGTACAGTAAGTGCTGCTGTTGTTGTGGTTGTTTCAATTGTTGTTGTAGTGGTTGCTGTGGTTGCGCCTCATTAGCAGACGCGTTATTTATGACGGCGATTGCAACATTTTAGTCTCTCACCCCCAAAATGCACTTGCTGCCACTTGCCAGAGATATTTGAAAACACATTAAGATACAGATACAAATATAGCTGTAGATGCAGATACAGATAGAAATACAGATACATTGACTGAGACCCAGATAAGAATATAGCACAGCGATCCATTCAATAACATCCCGAGGATGTGAAGTGAATCTTGTACAAACAACGTCCGCCCCCAAAGGGTGCGACCTAGTTCAGCTACCAGTTCCGTCTGTCGATGGATGCCTGCAATGAGCAGCCAAGAATGAAGATATATAGTCGGATATATTTTGTGATTTCCTTCAAGTTCCTTTATTTTTTTCATTATTATTAAGAGATCAACAGGGGCTGTCTTGGAATTGCTTTGTTGTTGGTTAAACACAACTATTAACAGCTACAAATTCAGTTTAAGTGTATGAACCATATAAAGATTTCCAAGAACACTTAATAGATTCGCATGAAATTTTGCCACCGAACAACTACAAAGGTATTTGATGGAATTGTAGAACATTTGGAACTGAAAACATTCAATTGAGATAAATAAACTAAAATCAGAACTGCAGACTATAAACTTAGTCTCTCTTTGAATTTGTGTGTTTTTGGTTTAGGCAAACAATTATTGGTTAAAATGCAAATAAAGCTGATCACTTATAAAATCAATTGTAATCAGATATTCAGTCAAACATAATTTGTAGTTTCCTTAAGTTTTCCAATCATAATTAGATTCCCATGAAACTTTTCCAACAAAGAACTAAAAATGTAGTTAATTGGATTTTAGGACATCTTAAGTAAAATAAGTTAAATAAACAAGAGTCAAAATAACGTCTATAAACCAAGACTCCCTCAACATTAAAATGTATTTAATTGGATTTTAGGATATCTTAAAATAAAAACATATAAATAAGTTAAATAAACGACAGTGAAAATAACGTCTATAAACCAAGACTCTCTCAACATTACCTCTCTGTTGGTTAAACCCAATTTAAGTGATTTTCAGCTAATACAATCCCTTTTCCTCCATACAAGAAAGTTCATCAATTTCCAAGCTACCCACTGATACCTGTTGGTGGACCAAGTCGCTTTTCCCATTGTTTAACCAAAGGCACTGTGTGCGTGTGTGTGTGTGTGAGGGAGAACAATGTGGTCCATTGTTTGGTTGTTTAAATGGAATCCTTTCATTTCGGACGTTAATTGAACAAGATCAGTAAGGCGAACGCGCTGGTAAAGCTGCCAGAGTCGCCTGCTGCGATCTTGGCCTTTGCAGCACTGAGCCGCTGGCCCAGATTGATGGCCATAGTACTGAAACAAAGGCAGCATATATTGCTTGAGACAGACAGACAGGCGGAGGGACAGACATGCAATAAACTGAACATGCTTGGACATGTTGTTGTTGTTGTTGTTGCTTCCGTGCAGGGATTTTAGCATTTCCGCTATTTGTTTGACATTTGTGTGGAGTCTGCGGTCAGTTGCCATGTCAATTGCGTTTGCTTTGACGATTGCGACAATTGTTTATGCTGGTTGTCACGAGGCATACGCCGCCACATGTGGCAGACACTGTTGCCAGCCTACATATGTACGAGTACAATGTGATTATGTACAATTCCGGACTTTTATACCCGTTAATCATAGGGTAGAAGGGTGTTATAACTTTGAATGAACCGAAAATGTATACAATTGGCAGAAGCAGGCGTGGCAGATCTTAAACAATATATATTCTTGATCAGTATCACAAGCCAAGTCGATAAAGCTATTTCTGTCTGTCTGGATGTCTGTGTGATCACACAGATCTCAGTTATGGTTAAAGCTGGGGCCACCAAATATGGCATAAGGGTTTGTGTTTACCAACACTTGATGCAGTTTATTTTAAATATTATGTGCCACGCCCACTGCCCTCGGATATCAATAACTAAATTTTATAATCCAATTTGTAGGCGTCATATAAAAGAAAAAAACTGTCTAACTCCAACATCTCGTTAGCTGACTATAACATCTACCTATCCTTCAAATTTCAATTGGATCGGGCAATAAACACAGAAGTTATTCAAGTTACCTTAGCGCTGCAGCCTGTTATGCTTGCCCCTAATGGTATGCTTCAGTTTTTGACAGCGCGCCTGGACACATGTGTAACAGTACGAAAGCAATAGGCAGCAGCAGAGTTTGTCTTTAGGTATTCTTAGTACATCTAGAATGCTATAACCAAACTGGAGGCAGGGTATCTTACTATCGAACGCAGCCAACTGTAGAGTTGCTCTGATTTGTACATTCACGTGGTGCTTCGTGCTGGATTTTTGCGTAATCAGCAGAGCCAGAAAAAAAAGAAAGGAAGAGGAATGAAAATAAAACAGAAATTACGAACTGCAGCCTCAGCATATTTTGGCTGGAACTACCCAATTAATAGCGCGTCGCTGCGGTCCGAATACGGCAGCGGTTCCTGCTTGGCGTATCCTGTTTGCGTCACGCAATGGCTAAGAAGGCGTCAGAGCGACGCCGCCGCCGCCTGTGCCACGAGCTGCTCAAGGCAATGCCGGCTCAATGGACTGTGAAATGTGTGCCTTGGCTTGGTTGTTGTTGCTGTCTCTGCTGCTGGCATTGTCAGGGCGCACTTGCCAAAGCAATAGGTGTCCTGGCATTGGTTTCAAAAGGGAAATGCGCTCGAAATTGCATTAAAATGCCAACACAGAAGCATAAAAATTATGGCCACACACTTGGCACCGCTCCGCACCGCCCCGCACCGCACTGTCATCAACTCTTGGCCCTGTCATAAGCAGCACGCCTGCTGTGTGTGTGCCCTGAGCGTAGTACGGAGTCCGGAGTCAGTCGAAGGCGTCCAAGTGTAACAAAACGCAGGCTCCTTGCGCACGCAGCGTCAAAAATTAAATTGGCAAGCCACCAACAAGGAGTAGTCCTCCTTGGAGGGGGGACAGGAGGGAGGGAGGGGCAGAGGGGCGTGCACATTGCCTGCAACATTGAACGCTTTTGACATATTCACGCAAGTTGTCCTCGGCTTGTGCCACAGTGACTGCGACAGCGGCGTCTGGCTGTCTGCGGCATAATCATATATTCTCCCCGGCTGGCGGGTACTTATTATTTGCTTGTTCTTACCCCTCTTCCCTCCTTCCCCTCACCCTTTGTCTTGGCCATCGTCTTCGGGGCTGTGCTGCTGCTTCTCGTTTTGGCAAATCGGCAGGAAGCGCTGCTAAATTATGTCTTGTTTATGTGGCATTGCATATTTATGGCCAACGCGGCGGCGCACAATAAAAATTTGTTAGCAAAAGCAATTGCAGAAATTTGACTTGACCAAGTTACCAGCCAGCTGACCCTCCTACTCTCCCCTTCTCTTCCTTCCCTTCCCTTCTGTCCAACTTTACTTGAGACGCTGCAAAAAAACAAGTTCAATGTTTGTTTGCTTTGAGCAGAGCGCAAAAAACAAGTTCATGAAGCCCTAGAAAAGTTTATTTGTACACCTTAGCTGGACGTGGCATGCCCCTTTTGAGAAAGTCGTTGACAAGTGACTGCAACACTTCCCCTCTCCCCCACACTGTCCCGCTGCACACTTAATGAGTCTGTGTGGCCGGCGAAGCATGCGGCAAAGTAAACAAATATTTGCAACAAGTCAACACGTGACGTTGCCTCATTGACTGGCCAAGTGAATCTGTTTCTGCCTCTGCAACTCTCTTTGATATTTAATTAAATTGTTTTTTGCAACTCTTTCACTTGCAGCTCAACTGCCTTGGTAGCATTCATTCTGCTCATTGCCATACAACACTCACAGAGTAGATTCGTAAGTATAAACAGAGCTATATCTGTCGATCGGCATTTAACTGAACTCTTCCTGCTTAGCCTGGCCTGCGTGAAAAAAGACAAAATGTAGAGGAAGGTACGAGAGGTGTAGGACTAGAACCTGTACCAAGCGACTATTCATTTGATTTGTACGACGAGCTAACAGACTCTAATGGATTCGTAAGTATAATGCCAGCTTGATCTTTCGATTAGACTCCAACTTTAGTTCTATTCCTCTTCCTATTCAGCATGGGCAGCGCGCAAAGAGACAATATGGTGCCAATCTGTATCTGCCCGATAGTTATGTAACGCCCGGCGGAGAGGGAAACGATCCCAACGAGTGGTCGGACTGGAGCTCCCCCTCGGATTGTTCCCGTACCTGTGGAGGCGGTGTGTCCTATCAGACGCGCGAGTGCCTCAGAATAGAGTAAGTTATTCTTAAGGAATAAAGATCATTAAAAGAAGCTTGGCACCTTAGAAGCTTAGCACCTTAGAGCCTTATCACCTTAGCACATCTTAAGTGAATCTCAGTTTGTTATAATAGAATTGAACCTTTACTTTTACTCATCTCTCTTAACCTTAACTTGATTTCCAATTCAGCCACAATGGCGATCCTGCCTGCACTGGCGGCAGTCGACGTTACTATTCGTGTAACACACAGGACTGTCCTGAGGAGGAGACCAGTTTCAGGGCCCAGCAGTGCTCACGCTTCGATGACACCAAGTTCGATGGCTTGCTCTACGAGTGGGTGCCATACATCAATGCTGCCAATCCCTGCGAGTTGAACTGCATGCCGAAAGGCGAGCGTTTCTACTATCGCCAGAAGGACAAGGTCATTGATGGTACACGATGCAATGAGAAGGATCTAGATGTCTGTGTGAATGGCCAGTGCATGCCCGTTGGCTGTGACATGATGCTGGGCAGCAATGCCAAGGAGGACAAGTGTCGCAAGTGCGGCGGAGATGGCAGCACCTGCAAGACCATTCAGAACACGTACAGCTCGAATGATCTGGCCGCCGGCTACAACGATCTGTTGCTCATCCCTGAGGGGGCAACCAATATTCGCATTGAGGAGTCTTCGCCATCAAACAACTATTTGGCCGTTCGCAACCTGTCGGGACATTACTATCTCAACGGCAATTGGCGCATTGACTTCCCACGTCCCATGCAATATGCCGGCGCCTGGTGGAACTATCAGCGCAAACCCATGGGCTTTGCCGCTCCCGATCAACTGACATGCAGTGGACCTATCGCGGAGAGCATTTACATTGTGATGCTGGTGCAGGACAAGAATGTGACCGTGGACTATGAGTACAGTATCCCGGAATCCCTAAGCCATAGCCAGCCAGATGTGCATACCTGGACCCATCGGGAGTTCGGCCCCTGCAGCGTATCTTGCGGCGGCGGCACTCAGTCGCGTCAAGTTAGCTGCCACAATCGCATCAATTTACAAGAGGTTGACTCGGCACTATGTGATCCCCAGACCAAGCCAGAGGAGTCCCAAGCTTGTGGTGTAGAGCCATGTGCTCCACACTGGGTCGAGGGTGAATGGTCCAAATGCTCCAAGGGTTGCGGATCGGATGGCTTCCAGAATCGAACTGTCAGCTGCGAACGCACATCAACCGATGGGTAATTGGGTTATTTTCTTTTTAAATAATACAGAACTAATCAATTTAAATATTTTCAGTACTCAATCAGCAGAAAACGATGCGGTTTGCCTTAAGGAAGTCGGAAATAAGCCGGCTACAACCCAAGAGTGCAATCGTGATGTCAAAAACTGCCCGAAGTATCACTTGGGTCCATGGAAACCTTGCGATAAGTTGTGCGGCGAGGGTAAGGAAACTCGTAAGGTTACTTGCTTTATAGAGGAGAACGGACACAAACGGAAGCTGGCCGATGAGGATTGCGTGGAAGATAAGCCTGAGGAGGAAAGGTCCTGCCTTCTGGCCCCTTGCGAGGGTGTCGATTGGATCGTCTCGCAGTGGAGTGGTGTAAGTAAAATATAATATTAAATTCAATTATTTTTTAGTCTAACCTTTGCTTAATTTAAGTGTGAAGCCTGCGGTCAGAAAACAGAAACGCGTACGGCAATTTGTGGATCAGAGAATGGAAAGGTATATCCAGACAAGTTTTGTGGACCTAAGGCACCAGAATTGACCAGACCGTGTACCTCTGCTAAATGTGAGTCGCAATGGTTTTCGTCAGAATGGAGCAAGTGCTCGGCACCTTGCGGAAAGGGTGTTCAATCTCGCATTGTCATCTGCGGAGTTTTTAATGGAAAGGGTATTACCACAACGGATGACTCAAAGTGCGATGCAGCTGATAAACCAGCGGTAGAGCAAGAGTGCGAAGGCGAGGAAAAAGAATGTCCTGGTCAATGGTTCAATGGACCTTTCGGACATTGTAGCAAACCTTGCGGTGGTGGTGAACGTACTCGTAAGGTATTATGCCTTGCCAATGGAGTCAAGTCCGCCAACTGTGAGGAGTCGAAACTTGAACCCCTTACGGAGAAGTGTAACACTCAGTCTTGTACCGAAGATGAAGTTCTTCCACTGACTAGTACCGATAAGCCGGTTGAAGACGATGAGGAAGAGTGCTCGGACGAAGACTTCGATGTAGATACAAGTGACTTCACTGACGAAACGACGGCCTCGGTGTCGGTAGACTTTGATGAGTCAACACCGATATCAACAATAACCACTGATGATTATATGGATGATAGTCCTTCCACAACTTCAGACGTCTCTTCAGATAGGACCGACACTACTGTCGAGGGTTCAGGCTCAGAGTCTACTTCAGAGACCAGTATTTCAACCGAAGGTAGTGGAGACGATGAAGAGGGTTCGGGCTCAACAGAAATCTCAAGCTCAACTAATGCTTCAAGTTCAACGACCTCCGGGTCTACAGTTGAGTCGAGCTCTACCTCAGATGTGTCTGGATCAACTGATGTTTCTAAATCAACTGAAGTTTCTGAATCCACCGGTGTGACATCCTCGTCATCGGGCTCAACAGTCGTTTCGGGATCCACAGACAGCTCAACAGATAGCACAACAGATAGCTCAACAGATAGCTCAACAGATAGCTCTACAGACAGCTCAACAGACAGTTCAGGCTCAACCGGTTCTACAAGTTCTACGGAAGCATCAAGCTCTACAAATGTCTCAGGTTCAACTGACAGCACAGCCTCTACGGACGTCTCTTCCTCCTCTGATACCACAGGATCTTCCTTGTCTACCAATGGTGCAACCACAGAACCTTCTTCGACCACCGATGGTGCAACCACAGGAGAAACTGATTCTGCCTTCGAAACAGGATCATCAGATGTTAGCAGCTCGAGTGGTGCTTCTGAAACAACTACCTCTGAAGTTTCCACCGATACAACTAACTCCGACTCGACTGTATCAACTGAATCAACCACAGCAGGTTCTTCAGTAAGCACCGATAGTACAGCTAGCAGTTCAACGATAGATTCATCTTCAACTACGGACTCGACAGAAACTACCTCTGAAGTTTCCACCGATACAACTAACTCCGACTCGACTGTATCAACTGAATCAACCACAGCAGGTTCTTCAGTAAGCACCGATAGCACCGCTAGCAGTTCAACGATAGACTCATCTTCAACTACAGACTCGACAGGAACTACCTCTGAAGGTGTTACAAAGACAACTAGCTCCGACTCGACATTATCTTCTGAATCCACCGAGAGTGGTTCTTCAGTAAGCCCCGATAGCACAGCAAGCAGTTCAACGTTAGACTCATCTTCCACTTCGGACTCGACGGAAACTACTTCGGAAGGTGCAACAAAGACAACTAACTCTGACTCGACAGAAACAACTGAGTCTACCACAGCAGGTTCTTCAGTAAGCACCGAGAGCACTGCAAGCAGTTCAACGTCAGATTCATCTACGATTACGGATTCGACAGAAACTACCACGGAAGTGTCAACCCAGACAACTAGCTCCGACTCGACTGTATCAACTGAATCAACCACAGCAGGTTCTTCAGTAAGCACCGATAGTACAGCTAGCAGTTCAACCATAGATTCATCTTCAACTACGGACTCGACAGAAACTACCTCTGAAGTTTCCACCGATACCACTAGCTCCGACTCGACAGTATCAACTGAATCTACCACAGCAGGTTCTTCAGTAAGCACCGATAGCACAGCTAGCAGTTCAACCATAGACTCATCTTCAACTACGGATTCGACAGGAACTACCGCTGAAGTTTCCACCGATACCACTAACTCGGACTCGACAGTATCAACTGAATCAACCACAGCAGGTTCTTCAGTAAGCACCGATAGCACCGCTAGCAGTTCAACGATAGACTCCTCTTCAACTACGGACTCGACAGGAACTACCTCTGAAGATGCAACAAGGACAACTAGCTCTGACTCGACAGTATCCACTGGATCCACTACAGCAGGCTCTTCAGTAAGCACCGATAGCACAGCTAGCAGTTCTACGATAGACTCATCTTCCACTTCGGACTCGACGGAAACTACCTCTGAAGGTGCGACAAAGACATCTAGCTCCGACTCGATATCATCTTCTGAATCCACCACAGAAGGATCTTCAGTAAGCACCGATAGCACAGCTAGCAGTGGAACTACGGACTCGACAGGAACTACCGCTTCCGATGGTACAACTGAATCCACCACTGAAGGTGTATCAACGAGTGACTCAACTGGTTCGACTGGTGGTTCCACAGAATCTTCTACTGATAGCTCAACTGGTGAAACCACTGTCTCAAGCTCTACAGAAGTATCAGATGCTTCAAGCTCAACAGCCGTGTCAGAAACAACTGATGTCTCTGGATCAACGGATGTCTCCGGATCAACTGATATTTCTGGATCAACTGATATATCTGGATCAACTGATGTTTCTGGATCAACTGATGTTTCTGGATCAACTGATGTTTCTGGATCAACTGATGTTTCTGGATCAACTGATGTTTCTGGATCAACTGAGGTCTCAGGCTCAACAGATGTCACATCCTCTATTGGATCCACTGGAAGCTCATTATCTTCCGAAGGAAGTTCCTCAAGTGATTTCTGGGATGGTGAATCCACTACTGCACACAGCTGGGAAACGACGCTTACTCCTACAAAGACAACCCGCAAGTGCAAGCCAAAGAAGAAGAATTGCGATAAAACTGAATTCGGCTGCTGTCCTGATGGTAAACATACAGCAACGGGACCATTTGACGAGGGATGTCCCATTCCAAAGACTTGCAAAGATACCGAGTTCGGATGCTGCCCTGATAATCTATCTCCAGCGTCGGGTAAGAAGAACAAGGGATGTCCGAAATCAGACTGTGCCGAGACTCTCTTCGGCTGTTGCTCAGACAAGTACACAGCAGCTGAGGGTGAAGATAATGAGGGATGCCCAGAGCCAACAACCTTTCCACCCACAAGTACGACAGAAATGTCAACAGAAGGAACTTCATCGTCACCTTATGAAGTCGAAGGTTCCGGTGACTCAACGACTACCACAGAGAGCGAATCAACCGTTACTACCACCCCAGGCCGCCCTGAGACAGAAGAACGACAGGGTTGTGATAGGTCACAGTTTGGCTGCTGTCCGGATCGTCGGACACCGGCTGCAGGACCGAATGGAAAAGGCTGTGCTGCATGCACTGCGGAACCCTTCGGTTGCTGCCCAGACAACGAGACACCCGCTCATGGACCCCAGGGAGAGGGTTGTTGTATCAGCTCTGAATTTGGATGCTGTCCAGACAATATTCTTTCCGCCAGAGGACCAAATGGTGAGGGTTGTGAGTGTGCTTACTCGCCCTACGGCTGCTGTCCCGACCAGAAAACATCGGCTCATGGACCACAACAGGAGGGTTGCCAATGTGAAACTACGCAATTCGGTTGCTGTCCCGACAAGGTCTCCATTGCTAAGGGACCCAAATTCGAAGGTTGCCCGTGCGAGACAATGCAGTTTGGTTGCTGTCCCGATGGTCTCTCCTTCGCTAGGGGACCACACAACCAGGGATGCCATTGTGCACAGACTGAATTCAAGTGCTGTGAGGATGGCAAGACGATTGCTAAGGGACCCAACTTCGAGGGTTGCACATGCGTGGAGAGTAAGCACGGCTGTTGTCCTGACGGTGTTACCAAGGCTCTGGATGATAAATTTGGAGGTTGTGGAAGTGTTCACGAGCCACGTCAGAAGTCATGCGGTCTTGCCAAGGACCAGGGTACCTGCGGCAACTTTAGCGTCAAGTACTACTTCGACACCAAGTATGGAGGCTGTGCTCGTTTCTGGTACGGCGGCTGTGAGGGTAATGACAACCGTTTTGACACTGAAGCCCAATGCAAGGAATCGTGCGAGGACTACACTGGCGAACATCTCTGTCTACTGCCCAAGAGTCCTGGCGTCTGTGAAGGCTCTACCAGGAAATGGTACTTCGACTCGGATCGCAATCGCTGCGAGGAATTCCTATACGGTGGATGCTATGGCACCAACAATCGCTTCGACAGCCTTGAGCAGTGCCAGAGCACCTGTGCGATCGCCGAGAGTATACGTAAGTTGTGCAGCTTATGATATGGATATATACTTATTACTGTCTTCATAGCTGTCTGTGAACAACCCGAGGACAGTGGACCCTGCAATGGCAACTACGAGCGTTGGCACTACGACAATGAGACTGATATCTGTCGACCATTCAGATACGGTGGTTGCAAGGGCAATAAGAACAACTATCCCACGGAGCACGCCTGTAACTACAACTGTCGCCAGCCCGGAGTGCTTAAAGGTTTGAGATTAGTTATATATCTAAGGTGGCATTACCTATCGATCAATATTTTTAATTTGGGTTACTTTATAATTAATTGGGTGCTTGAAAACCTTTTTATTTTCTCTTGGTTAATGGTTCGCATCTTTTGCAATTTCCTTTTTTTTTCCTTTTGCCTGGCTTTTGTTACGTTTGCATGTTTGTTTGTTACTTGCTTGATCCAACGCCCCATACCCACACCTTGACCTGCATGCCGCACACACACACCTACACACAACCAGAGCAATGCTCATTGCCTAAGCAAACCGGTGATTGCAGCGAGAAGCATGCCAGATGGCATTTCTCTGAAACCGAGAAGCGTTGCTTGCCCTTCTACTACACGGGTTGCGGCGGCAACAAGAATAGCTTCCCCTCATTGGAATCATGCGAGATTCATTGTCCCCGACAAGTCGGTAAGCCCATCAATGTTGTTGCGACTGTTGTTGCTTTCAATGTGCGCACAATATCTCCCAAAGAGTCAGCCTAGCTAACACCCTGCTCTCTCGTATTATCTTAGCCAAGGACATTTGCGACCTTCCCGCTGACATTGGTGAGTGTGCCACTTATAACTTCGCTTGGTACTACGACACCAAGGATACTGCCTGTCGTCAGTTCTACTACGGCGGTTGCGGTGGTAACCAGAATAGGTTTGCCAGCGAACAGGAATGTAATGCACGCTGTGAGAAGAAACCGGAACCGACTCGTCCACCGACTCCTCCACCCAGACCAAGACCAAGCCAAGTTGATGTCTGCGACAAGCCAGAGGAGCGTGGGGAGTGCGATGAATATTCGCTTAAGTGGATCTTTGATAGGTCTCTTGGTCAGTGTCGTCAGTTCTACTATGGTGGTTGTGGAGGCAATGGAAATCGCTTCGAAAGCGAGGCACAATGTCTGCAACGCTGCGTACAACAAGAGCCACCTCAACCAGCGCCAGTACAGCGACCAGCTGATCAAACCGAACAACGACCCCGCCCACAACCAGAGCAGACCCAACCCTATCCTTCAGGTAATGTGTGTGAGCAACCCACTTCTATGGGTGATTGCGATAAGTGGGAGCTTAAGTGGAGCTACAACTCGACCGGCGGTCACTGCGAGCAGTTCTACTACGGAGGCTGCGGCGGCAACGAGAATCGTTTCAATACTGAAGATGATTGCTCTTCACGTTGCATAGAGAACATTGATGAGGAGCCGGAGCCGGAACAGCCAGCTGATACCAGCAAGTGCTATAAGGCACCGGAAGCCGGCAATTGTTATGAGAGCTTAACGCGTTGGTACTACAACCATCGGGATGGACTTTGCGATGAGTTCGTCTACACGGGCTGCGGTGGCAACGAGAACAACTATGCCAGCGAGGAAGAGTGCCAGAATGCGTGCTACGATGTGGATGACACATGCTCGCTACCACCTGTTCGCGGACAGTGCGATCAGATCTCCCGCCGTTGGCACTTTGATAAGCGCACGGGCGGCTGTCACGAATTCGAGTTCACCGGCTGTCGCGGCAACCGCAACAACTTTGTGACCGAGCGACAATGTCAAGACTATTGTCTGAAGGGTCAGGTACTGCCGGAGCTGGCACCCGAACCACAGCCCGAGCCAGAACCAGAACCAGAGCGGGAGCCACAGCCACCAGTAGAGGTAAGTTATCGGAGTAAATAAGACGACCTAAGTGGGTTAACCCCTTAACTTCCTTGCTTCAGGACGTGTGCACTCTGCATCCCGAAGTAGGAGAATGCTTCAACGAGACCACAGCTTGGTTCTACGACAACGAGCGAAGGGCCTGTACTGCCTTCAGTTACAGCGGTTGCGGTGGCAATGGAAACCGATTCGAGACACGTGACCAATGTGAACGCCAGTGTGGCGAGTATAAGGGAGTTGGTAAGTGCACCTCATGATAATCTCACACAGTTCTCTCTCCTCCCCAGTTGTGTACAAGTAAGTTATTAATCACAATTTGTATGCGCATTAGACGTTTGCAATGAGCTCGTGACGACGGGTCCGTGCACACAATGGGAGACACGTTACTACTACGATCGCAACAAACAAACCTGTGAACCCTTCACCTATGGTGGCTGCGAAGGCACTGGGAATCGTTTCAACGATCTCTACGAGTGTGAATCGGTTTGCCTGGCAGGTCGTAGGCCCCAGTCGGCATTGGCAGCCAGAGGTAAACAGTGAATCGCGAAGTGAACGGCATTTTGTCATTTGAATCAACTGTTTAATCTTTGGTTTTCTTTGTCACGCTGCCAAGTAGATATCTGTCGGCAGCCGGTGGTCGTCGGTCGGTGCAATGGCTACGCTTCGCAGGAGCGTCGTTGGTACTATGATGATGAGCGCGGCACCTGCGTCTCGTTTATCTACTCGGGTTGCTCTGGCAATCAGAACAATTTCCGTTCATTTGAAGCATGCACAAATCAATGCGGAAGTAAGACAGTAGACACCTTACCAGCACCTGCCACATGGCAGTACACTCCACTCCACTCCACATCTGAATGCACCTTGCGCTTGTTAGACTAAGCGTAGAAAGTTGAACTCTTGGTAGTTTTTATTTAGTAGTTTGTTTTGTGCACTTTCATTAGTTTTAAGTTTGCACGAGAATGGGGTAGTCTCTCTCTCTCTCTCTCTTTCTTTCATCTATCTCTTTCTATCTCTCATTCGACTGATTTACTTTTCGCAGCACCCGTCGAGCCACAAATCCCCAACGAAATACCCACCAGCAACTGCGAGAGCTACGACAACGAATGCCGCGAACAGCGCTGTCCCTACGGAGTGCGTCGCGAGCCAGCTGAGGATCAACCCGAGTGTGAGCGCTGCATCTGCGAGGATCCTTGCCAGCGACACTCCTGCCCCGAATCCCAACGATGTGCCATCGATGTGGCCGATGATAATCAGTTTGTGCCCGTCTGCCGTGACATCAACAAGCCAGGCGCGTGCCCACAGCTGCCGGCCAATGGCAGCAACTGCGCCCTTGAATGCTACACGGATGTCGATTGTCGTGGCGAGAACAAGTGCTGCAGCGATGGCTGTGGTGCCTTGTGCGTAGGCCCAGCGCGTCCCACGCAACCTCCGCGCACCCCAGCACCGCCTGTCATCTATCCGGGTGAGGTGCGAGCTAATCTGGAGCCAAAGGAACCGCGTGAGCTTGATGTGCAGACCTCCATCGGAGGTATTGCTGTGCTGCGCTGCTTTGCCGCCGGTAATCCAGCACCGAACATCACCTGGTCAATGAAGAACGTTCTGGTACGTAGCTCATCCTTAACAAAGTATGTTGGTATATGCTAATTCCACACTCTCCATGAGCAGATTGATACGAACCAAGGACGCTATGTGCTTACCTCCAACGGCGACTTGACCATCGTGCAGGTACGTCAATCCGATGACGGCACCTATGTGTGTGTGGCCAGCAACGGACTCGGCGAGCCAGTGCGACGTGAGGTGCCACTGCAAGTGACAGGTGAGTTTACCACCGCCCCGCCCCGCCCATGTTGTTATGCTTTCTGTTGCCTGTTTTGGTGTTGGCCACTTGACTAACTGCTTTGCTTTGCTTTTGCATTCGTTGCTTGTCCTTAACCCGCTTTGCATGTTGTTGATTTGGTGTCGGCAGAGGAATCACCCATTCCTGCCTATATCTATGGCGACAAGAACGTCACGCAGGTGGTGCAGCTGAATCGCCCAGCCTTGATTCGCTGTCCTGCCGGTGGCAGTCCAGTGCCGCATGTCAGCTGGTGGCGCAATGGTCGCATCTATGGCATAAGCTCGGCACAGAGTCGCGGTGAGATGACGCGCGATTACTCGTTGTTCTTCCGCTCGATTCAATTGTCGGATCTGGGTCTGTACAACTGCGATGCCTACAACGGCGGCCGCCCCGTCTCGTTGCATGTTACGCTCAAGGCAGTGGGCCCAGTGCGCCCGATTAGCCCAGATGATTACCAGTACATGCAGTACATTATTGATCCAGCCACAGCACCGGTTACCCGCAGACCTGCCACAAGACCCTCACGTCCAGTCTATGTACCACCACCAGTGGTGCAAGACCCGCCAAGTAAGTAAACTTGCATGATTTCTATTCGGATTGGCTTGCTGTGCTTCCTCAGACATTGTTTGGAATATCAACTTATTTGCAATTGTGTTCCCCTCATCAATAGTTAATGCTCAAGCTGCAATCGGACTGGATCCGCAGAATAGCTACACGCCTGGCTCCACAATTGCCATTGCCTGCTCCGTGCAGGGCAATCCGGCACCAAATGTGACCTGGACCAAGGACAATGTGCCGCTGTATGAGAATGAGCGTGTGCATATTACATGTAAGTAACTTGTAGATCTCTTATACGATCTATACTATATAGCACATATATCTAACTCTTTATTTGCATTGAATCCCTGCAGCCAACCCACATCGTTTGGTCATTGATGATGTGAACAGCGAGGACTCTGGCGATTATGGTTGCACGGCACGCAACACCTTCAGCTACCACATTAGCCAGGAGCGCGTCACCATTGAATGTGAGTTATAAAAAAACAAACTATTTGGAATTCAAACTAATAATTGAAACTTGTTTTTGTTCTTTCAGCTGTCATACCCGTGTCGCCCGAGTGCATTGACAATCCCTACTTCGCCAACTGCAAGCTAATCGTTGAGGGCAAGTACTGCTTCAACAAATACTACGCCCAGTTCTGTTGTAGATCCTGCACACTGGCCGGCCAAATTGTGGCGCCCCATCCCAATGCGGTTTAATTCCATACTAAACTAAAGTAACAACTAAACAGCCTAGCATTTTTGTTCGACTTCTGCATTGAATTGAGTTTAAACCAGAAAATAACGAACAAACAAAAAGAATTCAGAACACAGCAGAGAAACCAAAAAAGAAAACCAACAAAAATAATAAAATAAAACATAACTTGTTCAAAACCAATAGATCAAAATAACGAACATAACGAACTTCTTCTACTAAGTATACACGTGTATTGCTCTACGATTATATCTTCCAGCACAAAAGAAAAAATAGTATTAGTATTTTATGTTTTTGTTCCTATTTATTCTTGATTTGAATTCAATCCATAGACGAGACAAGTGGCTAAAACTTATTTTCATTTTATCTATATATACAACCATATTTGATAGTGTCTTTTCTACGATATACGATTTGTGCAAAACGAGTAAAGCGATTTAAGTTTTTAAAATATTTGTAAATAAATTAAAATTATGGAATAAAATAAAATGAGTGCATATGTAGAAAGTTGTTTTCCCTTGTGTTTCAAATCTGTAATCTGTAAGTTCCTTGCCCAGTCTGGCAACGCTGCCATGCGAAGGGGTTATTGATTTTTCCCCAGCAGCAGCTGTTTGCAACTTTCAGAGTCTGCGCCCTACAGCCCCGGGGTGGATTGGAGTTCGGAGTGTGGTACACAAAGCGATGATAAATTTTTGTTTGTGTTTGTCATCGCGTGCAATTTGTTAGCTTTAATTTTTATAAATATTATTAAGCACAAGCTAAAACGCTAGTTTAAGTCGAAGCATGGAGGACAGCGGCATAGATAGCGAGGACAGACAGTCGAATATCTATGAGGATGGTGCAGCGGGCTTGCTGGTAAGTGTGTAGTGGTCAACTCGCCACCTAAACAATGCCAATGCCTCATTGTCATTGCCGTCATGCCCTTTTTCTATGCAGAAAACGGCCAGCGGAGCGCCCAAACATATGTCTGATCTGGAGTTTGAGGTGGCATTCAGGGGCGCCAGCAAAGTCTATGCCCCCACCACAATAGAAATCGATGATGGCAGCGGGGCACGTGGGGGCACTGAGCGCAGCGAACCGCCAAACACCTGCCGCATACTGCAACGAAAACTGGAACTGAAGGTCGAGCGTGCCAGGCGCAACTATACACAATACCAGGAGGAGCAGGTGGGTGTGCCCGAGAGTGAATTACAGTTAAAGTAAATGTGGTAAATCCTCAATGTGTGCGTTGCAGGCAACTAAAACACAAGCGGCCACCCTTATACCCATCAACCGGTTACCCATACCGGGGGAACAGGAACAGAAGCCGCTGGTCGATTATAAGTCTGAGAGCAGCGACGAGGCAGAGGAGATATCATTCTTTCCTGCTCAACTGAAGCGTGCCAAGCGACGTCAACAGAATCACGAGCTAACCGATACGTTTAGTATACAAGAGATGACAATTGAATCGGATCTGGAGTCGGATGACAGCGGTGGCACACAGAATCTCGAACTACTCTTGCCCTCCATGAAATCAACAATATTGGATAAGTTTAAGAACTGCTTTGGCTGCTGGCGACGCCGGTAATGCTTGGCCTCAGATTGGATGGATGGAGAAGACAAAGGCGAGTCAGGCACACAACATAAGTCACAAGTTAATGAAAGGCACTAGAAATTCTATTGTAGACACAATATATACATACATACATATATACTTATAATTGCCAATACAGATCTGCAAATATAAAACTACATATGTATTTGCATTAATAATAGAAAACTCTTTTGAAAAAATAACAACAAACAAACGAACCAGCCTCAGTCTTTGCTCTACCTATGTATCTGTATTCAGCGTCAGGCACACGCCTTGCAGTATCCAATGGCTGAGATCCTCCTTGGTGGCCAAGTTCGCCTCGAACACCAGTCCAACTCCCATGGCATTGCGACGCAGCGATGTGGTGTACACAGGGGCTGCGTAGGTGTTCTGAAAGGATAAAGGTATAAAGGTATATAAAGATATTGACCAAAGGATATTCAACTGGTTGTGGACAGTTTCCGTGTGGAATTGTGGCTAGTAATTAAATTGTACCCAAGACCTTAAGATGCTGGAGTATGTCATGAAGATCATAAGAATAATTTGTTTAGAACTTGGTGTTGGAAATTATAAGGATATTAGAAAAAGGGTTTTAATCCAATTTTAATAGTTTCCGATTGAAAAAGTGACAACTAATGTAAATGTAATCCATTTTCAAAACCTTAATATATTGGAGTACGTCGTGAAGATTATAAGCAGATGAATTTGTTCAGAGTTAAGAATTTGTTTAGAACTGCTGTTAGGGATTATAACTAACTGGTATTTTATCTATTTAAGTAGTTTCCGATTGAAATTGTGATAAATACTGAAGTTCATAAACTGAAATCCTCGAACTCTTATCAACATCCCTACATTGTTTAAGTCGTCACTCTTTCCATTAACTAAAATCATTATACTTTCTTTCGGGTTTGTCTGTTCAAAATTGAATCTTAATTAACCCTAACTTGATATTATGTATCGAGTGTATCTGTACAGATTACAAACTCATATAGGAACTGTTTTTGTGCGCCTTTCATCTCTGTCAAAAACTTAAGCACTCCGCATTTAAAATCAGAAACAATTAGCACAACAGCTGCCCCATTAGCTGTGTTTGTTGGGGACGAGACGCGTGGCGGGTTTGGCTGAGGCTGTTGGTAATTTAGTGCACAGCATTTAAACAAATATCAGCGAAGACACGCCCCCGTTTTGGGGCCATTGCAAATACATATATACATATACATGTGTGTGTGTAGATACAAGCGGACATTAGTACTTGTCACTTGCAGGCGGCGTTGAACCCAGCCTGAAAAACCAGTCACCCCCTCTTTCTCTCTCTCTGTCCGTTTTCTCTCTTTCCCTCTGTTGACCATTCCATTTGGATGCATACAAACCTGTAGCTTAAGCCGGTGCGCTTCGATGGGGACAACGGCCAGAATGCCCAGTTCCTCGACCAGGACTTTTGGATGCGAGCGCTGCAGCTGATTAGTCGACTGGTCAAAGCGTGCGCCCTCTATATAAAGACCATGCACAAAGCAACCCTGCAAAAAGTTGAACGATTAAAATGCAAACAGAATTCTTAATTACAAAATTAGTGCCAGGGCAAAGTGGGATGAAGGCTGGAGGACAACGATGATGACGTTGACTCCTCTCATCTGGTCACATGGGGGTCATCGTTTTGCATTTACAAACTCACCGTGTCTGGACGCTCTTCAATATCCTCGGAATCCGAGTAATTGGTCACATATGTGAACAGTGTGGAGCGATCCAGTGGCCAAACGTTCCTGCGACAGGCAACCTGCACAATGCGAACAATTATGATTATCTCTCCCACTCTCTGTCTCTCTCTCTCTCTTTCTCTCTACTTACCTGCACTAATGCAGTGAGATAGCTCTGCGGTATATGCAGTCCAGACAGCCACATGACCAGAGGTTCACCCGAGAGGGACCAATACTTGTACTGCACGGCGCGATTCTAAATTTCGGGGCCAAGAAGGTTGATTAGTGACTGATCTGGCGTGGGGGAGGAGGGGTTTGGGGGGTGAATAATGAGCTACGACTCACCTTCAAATGTTCCAGCCAGCTGGCCAACTGTTTGCATGTGGCCGGCGCCAGTTTGCTCCATACACTAGGCAGCAGGCCATTAAATAACGAGTTGGCAATGTTGTCCAGCACTTGGTCCATGCCGATTTCGCCCGCGATGGCCTGGGAGAGATGGGGGGGATAGAGAGAGCATGCAATTAAATTAAAAGGCACACACACACTCAGATGGGGCTGCATATGTAGTGTATGTGTGTGTGTGTAGTGGTGTTTGTTGTGTGTGGGTGTGACAGACTTCATGCCAAGACAATGGCTGACTTCATTTGCATTTGTAAATTTCAGTTTGGCAACAAAATGCAGCCAAAACCAAGGATCGCATTCAAATTGGAGACCACGAACCTTCCTTGGTCACCGGCCAACTTGGCAAATGGATAAACACACAAAATGCAAAACAAAGCTGAAGGATTTATGTGAGCTGTCGTCGATTGACAGGCGACGACGACGACGACGACGAGGATGAGAAGGAGAAGGAGGAGGATGAGGCAGACACGGCAATCTCTGGCAAGCACTTACCTTGCGCAGCAGCTCGAGCGTCTTCTTCATGCGCACCACCAGCAGATTAAAACGATCCAGCTCCTGCAGCAGCACCACGCCGGTGGGTGACATGCTCATCGCCATCATCTTCCGTATACGCCAGGTCTCAAAGGCGGGAGGCAGAGATTTTAGTATACCCGCAGCCACTTGGTCGATAAACTCATCCCGACTGATGCCGCCAGAGCCCTCGCCTAAATGTCGTATAAACCAGAAGAGGAAATGAGGAAGCAGCGAAGGGAAAGGGAAAGTGGGAGGGGAGTTAGTTGATATTGGCCAATGACAGAGAAAACCGCTGTAATGTATGCAACGTTTGTGGTTGCAGCTTTTTTTTCTGCTGTTGTTTTCAGCATTTCTCTCTTTATTTCTTTCTCTCTTTCGGTCTCTCTCCCTGTCCCTTCATTGGTAAACAGCAATTTTTATTAATTTGCGATTTTATCTTGCTTAAACTGTATGCTGATAAAATTCCCTTGCACATTGCCGCCCTGTTTTTATTTTTTAAATGTCAATTAGCAAATACTAAAGCTCATGAATATGCAAATAATCAGCATTTTTCAGAGAACTACGCCATGAAAGTGCGGCATATTGGTTTACTTAGGACATATACCAACTGTCAAGACTTGTGGAGACAACTCTGTAAGTTGTATGTTTAGTGTATTCTATGCGTAAAATATAAGTGAACCTACATTTCTAACCTATTTTAAACCTATTTTCAATCTAATTTTAACCTATTTTAAATCTATTCGAAACTACACTTAACTGAAGAAGTTCATAGACAAGTTGTCATAACCGCATGCGGGAAATTTTGTGCAGTACCCTATATACTTTATATACTATAAGAGACTGTACTATAGACCTCTTCATATGGCGCCAATAATCAAATTTTTATAAAGATATATAATAGATTTGTTGAGATATAAACTTTCATGTTGAAATAGCTAATGATGGTTGAGTAAAGTAAGTTCAATTTTAATACCAACACAAAGAGTTTCAATAAGACTTTATGTTCACCTAAAATAACTCAATTGAAACTCAATTTACAGGGTATCGCATAGTCGACAGTTAGCAAAATACAACTCAATAAATTGAAATGAAATTGCCAACATTTTGGACTGTGCGCTCTGCAAATGTTTGGGCCAGTGCTATTTATTTTTGAAATCAGCTACAGATTCGGGCTTATTATTTTATACTTTCTGTTAAGCGTTGCACAACACTGTTTACGCAAAATACTTTACCAGCTTTGACGACGACGCTGTTGCCCCGTGACCGTGTCCGTGTCTGAATGGTCGCTTTGGTGTTGTGTGTGTGTGTGTGCCCCAAAAGGTGTTGGCAAAAAGGAAAGAGGATTCATTATGTATATGGTATATATATGGTGTAACTATATAGTATTTTCAGCTTAACAGATCTGTTGTACACGTTGCAGCACATATGTACGTATACGTGATGAGTGTGTGTGTGTGTGTGTGCGCATAGACGTGTGTGTGTGTGTGGATGATGGGTGTGCGGGTATGGAAAATGGAAAAGTGTTCTCTGATGGCGGTTTTAACACGCTTACGCTCGTAACGGAATATTATCGACTTTTGGGTGACGTTTTCACCAGTTTTTTGCTGCTGCTGCGGACACGGATGCGGATGGCGGTGAGTGTGGTGAGGTTTTGATCTGAATTGGCAGCGATTTGCGGGGAGTGTGTATGTGTGTGAGTGTTACTGTGTGTGTGTGCACAAATGAATGTTTGTTGCACTGTGCGTGTGTGTATGCGTCTATTTTAATTTTTAATGCATGCCCTGCAATTGGATGCGGGGGCAATAATGGCGCATGCAATAAAGTTAATTGCAAAACCGCAACTAATTAATTAAATTAAATAAAAAATTTAACATGCCAAAAATGCAGCACTGCCAGCACTGTCGGCAATGAAAATCAACAAGATAAAATGTAATAAACGGCTGACAATTGGCACACGCTGCATGTAAATTAAACCATTTACTAGTAATGGCTTCCGCTTTTTAACCCAACTGTCAAACACTTTATCGGATAAAGACCCATACATATGTGTGTGTATATTATGTATAAATACTTCTATGTATGACTTGAATGCAAATTAAATTGAAATGGAAAGCTATAAAAACTAAATGTGCGTGTGGTTGCTGAGTAAAATAATATTTGTATAATGTGGTAAAAGAGTTTTTCGAGTATAAACTGTTGCAAGTTTTTCTCTAACTAATTTGTATAATTTATAAAACTATTTTAAGTATTTATACACATTTGTAAATTACTTATGGTATTCTATGAAGTTTATAATCAAATGACTGCAGATCAAACACTATAATAGAAACTTCCCTTCTTGTATTATGCCAAAACTACTGCAAAATAATGTATGTAATACATGTGTATGCCTATTTATCAATTTAAAGACAATTTAAATGCCATAAATGTTTATACTAAAATATACAACTTTGTAATTACTAATAATATACTAAGATAATAAATTTGCACTTTTCATAAGTTCCTGCAGTTCTTTTACTTTTAAAGCAACTTCATTGGCAGTGTTATGCTGCTATAACTGCAAAATCAATATACCCAATTGTTATGTAGGCCAATTTGGCCAGGAACTTACCAGTTTGTGGCTGCAACTCAATCAGGCTGTTCCAAATGTTGCGCGCGGCCATTGTATAATAACCGATTTCCGCGTTTGGATGCAAACCAAATACATCCGGCTTATTGACCAGCGGCAGTTTGTCAATGTGGGCTGTTGTGAATGCATTACGTATGTAAAGAGCTTTCATGTCGCATCATCTGTCCCAGTTCTACTCCAGCGCTACTCACCTATGTAGTCATCTTTCAGCACAGTCTCATCGTCGGGCAGGCAATAGTCAGCGTTCTCGTCCTCATAGAAATGGAATGCTTGGAACTCATCGAATAGAAAGTCGCCCATATACTCATTCATATAACAATTGGTAATGCGTCGATCGTAATCGTCTATCACACGCCCGCCGTACATTACCTCCCCAATGAGATACTTCAGACTGTTCCAGGGTATCTTCTCTTCGGAGCAGCGTGTCAAATAGGTGCGTAGAATTTCAGAGCACACCTCAAAGTCTGTATCGTTGAAATCGTACGAAATATTCCAGCCAAGTTTGTCGTATTTGCGACGCTCCTGCGAGGGGGGAAGGAAATGGATTAATTGAGCTGCATAGTGTAACTCTGTGCTATCAATAACAATTTGTGCTGTGCTGTGCTCCATCAATTGACGGAACTTTTTGGAGCAGTTGTGCATTCCGCGAATGCTTTCAGTACAAGGGCAAACAACAGATTAATAAATAAAGTGCACTGCGGAGCCACAGCTGGCCATCGAATGTAGCTACAAATTTGCTCACTCACTTGCACAACAGCATGGAAGAAGGCCAGCACATAGATGAGGGAACGATATGCCGAGTGCGAGCAAGCCTCGAGACGATCCTGACGTATTTTAATGTATGTCGAGCGAATGTTCAGCTTCAGTCCATTGGGTGGCTCAGTGACAACTGAAAGAGAGATGAAAATCGATAAGGAATATGTATGGGAAGATTGTTAAAACATGCTCCTCCCCTCTTCCACTCACCTTTCAGTGACTTTTGCAGAATGCCAATGGGAAATGTTGGCGTTGGATCTGTTGTAATCCACAATCGAAAATCTGGATGTGGCGACTCAATTTTATCGAGAAATTTCTCCAATTCACGCACAAATTTAACCAATAGATGTCCGTTCTGCAGCATCAACCACATGCCCTGACGCAGTGCATTATCGAGCAGATTCATGGCAGCCTTCTCCTGTCCCTGACCCAAAGATATATGGCAGAAATTGCTCATGCCACCAATGATCACTTCCGCGAGCTTAAGCAGATCATTTGTGGGATCCGAGCCGGCACTGAGTATAAAGCACACGGGTATCATGCAGGTGGTTTGCTCATAAATACTTGTAAAGTTAATAACCGGAGGCATTATAAAGAACTCATCCATGGTTTCGACAATATATTGATTGATGCTACGGAATATGCGATCCACACGGAAACAGCGAAGGAACAACAATTTCTGTGGGAAGTAATTCAGTTAAAGATATTAAAATATGTGCACAATGACAACGAAACTTCTCATTGATACCGCTCATCAATGGTCCTTGCCAGGGTGCTTGCTAGGGTCCTTGTATTGTATTGTCGTTGCTGCTGCTGCTGCTGCTGTGGTTTCTACTAGCTCAACTCAAGTGCAAATTGGGCTTTGCTTAGCTTGGTTTTGCTGCCGCTGGTTTCAAGTGCGACTGCGGGCGTAAATTGCCGCTCATCTAATGGCTTGGAAAATTGATAAAATATGGTAATGCACACACCCACACACACAGACACACATATACACAGACATAGCCGAACTGCTGCTGGCTGACAAAAACAGGCTGCTAATAACTTGAGCAGAAAATGTGCGCCAAAGTTGCAGGACGTAGCAAAAGTCGAGTAAAACTAAACGCCCAGACAGCGGTGCTATGTATGTGTGTCTGTGTGTGTGTGTGTGTGTGCATGTGCCCGGCTTGTACATAATAATCCACTAGAAACGAGCATAAAGTACGAAATCCAATAACGCTCGATGGCAATGGCAGCAGCAGCAGCAGCAGCAGCTCCTCCTAGCAAGGACCAAGCACTCGGACTCGGCTACGGACAACGAGCGCCATCCACTTGAGAGCTGAAAGCATGCAAAGCGAAAGTACACATCGGCCCACAGCCCACAGCCCGCGGCCCACGGCCCACGGCACTTGCCTGGAATGCACTGCATTTGATGTTATAGTCGCCCGGGCAAGTAACCTCCTCGGGATTCTCCAAGTCGAACCACTGCACAGCGAACGAGTCGAGTCACCATGGGCATCGCCGATAAGTGCAAACAAAATGAGCAACGCAGAGAGAGCAACGGAAGCCAGTGAATGCCACATGCCAGTCAGGAACAGTTTCAGCGACCATCCGCAGTCCAAATTGTTGTTCGTTGTTGTATTGTTGTCATCGTTGTTGTTGTTGTTGTTGTTATGCATTTTACGGCGTATACAGCAGAGTTTGATAACGGGCATTGAAGTTGACGTTGACATGAAGATGGCACACCAAAAAATGCGGAAAAAAGAGAAAATAAATAAAGAGGAATGAGTGAAAAAAACATGAACATCGTTTAACCCATTAACGGGCTTTCATAGGGGTTTAAAGTTATAGTTTATCTACTCGGACTTACCTCCTTCCATGCATCTAGATTGCGTGAGAAATGATCTGGTAATGTTTCGAATATTTCTGGAAAATCTGTGGACAGTTTCAGCAGATCCTCCCAGCTCTTCTCTGGCAACCACTTGCTGGGATTACTTCGTTCGCTCTTTGTCAACGCAATGTTGCCCTTGATGAAGAAGTCGATTTCCTGTTGTGACAATGTTCCATCACGCTGCGATAGTTTTGTAGCTATCTGGAAAGAGAAGAGCAGCTTGTGCCGCTCAAAGATGCCTGTACAGCCATAGGAATAGACATTCTCAGTCAGTGTTTTGATAATGTTGTTCAGCCGCTTGGCCAGCACTGTATCCGGCACAGCTTTGCGCAGCGAATAGACAAACAACTCCAGATACGCGGCCAGTGCATATTGATACATGCTATTCACGGTGGCCATGTCGGCGAGGGCGAAGAAGAGCACAGCACCACGCTTGGCAGCCGGTCTATATCCATTACGAAGTATCTCAATATCGGCAGCTGTATCACTTGCCAGCTGGAGTTGTTCCATTACCAGGCCAGCCTTCGATTTGGTATTCTCTAGCGTGGCAATCAGTTCCACATTGTCCAGCATGTTGCCCGTTGAAGTGGCCAACTCACGCAGCAGCGAATCCTCGAGCTGTTGCAGCAACTGTTTGTTCTCACTCGTCTGGGCAATCAAATCGGAACGTTGCGCCTCAAGATCCGGACGCTCTGTGCCGACCACAACACTCAGCAGCTGATCCTCTAGACCCTGCTGGGTGACTGTATAATTGATGACCAAAGCCTTGGCGTAGACAGCCGGATCAAATTTGGGATTCGAGAACTTTGTGGTCAAGTACAGACGGAATTTGCTATCCCAATCGACTTCTTTGTCGCCCAACATTATGAACTTTCGTCCTCCCTGCATGCGTATGTTCTTCTGCAGCACATCGTCTATGACAGGATCAATATAATCATCCACATCCTCGAACAGGACAGGCCAACCGTACATGATGCACATTTCCAGCTGCTTTAAGAAATCAAAATCACTAAACGATAACACCTTGAGGTTATTCCTTTGCTCCTTCTTCCTTATCCACATCAGAGCCTGCAGCTGGGGATCTATGCAGAGTGGGAAACGTGAAGCACGCATGGTGAGAATGCCATTCTGTAGGGAGAGCTCATCTGGTGGCAATCCTTCGTTGCCCCATGTTGCAATCTCCACATCATTGGAGAGATAACCTTCTATTTTAAAGGGCAGTGCAATGGGTATGCCCAACGAGATGATATCCTGCAGCCAATCATCGAATACCATATTCTTGCGAAACTCCCATGTGAAGGCGCCGGTGTAGGCCAAAAACGAGCTGCTGATAAGGCAGAGACCAATGCTGTCAATCAACTGATCACCCAAACTAGCCATCTCCTTGCTCCAACGTATCAGCTCAGAGGTTAAGCCGCTTATCAGTTTATCTGCAGCAATTAATCGCCTCTCGGCCTGTTGCATCATTTCGACCAGTGCTCGCATTTGCCTCATCGAGACGGCATAGTTCTGATTGAGCTCCGCTAGTTTATCTTCTAGTTTTTGAATTTCGTTATTCAAGTGATTGAGCAGCTTGATGGATACCTCCTGTTCCTCGACCAAGAACTCAAGACGCTCTTTCTTTGGCTTCACCTCTTTGTACACATCGAAGAATCCGCAAACGGCTTTCACGAACTTCAATAGACCCGCACCGGCTATGGATATCTTACCCATATCATCGAGGTTTTGAGTCTTCATATGAGCACGAACGGCCGTGATTTGTTTCTGTGTCAGAGCCTCCGTATCCATTTCCATCAAGCTCTTGAGGAAGTTCACATCACTCATCATTCCCTTGGCAGTCTTCCAGTTGATCTCTTTGAATCCCTTCAATATGGCAACGCATTCGCAAACCACTTTCACGGCAGCCGGGGGCGTGGCAAATGAACGAATCTCAGTTATCTGCGCCTTTTCCAATTCTTGAAGTGCTCGCCGTGCCTCCTCCAAGGCCGGCATAGCTTCAGCAAGTATAACTTCAGCCTCATCTTTTTCAATAGCGATCTGTTTGCCTTTAATTTCGACCTCAACGGACTTCTCAGAAGCTTCACCCTTCTTGGTATTTGCTTTTACTGTGGATGACTCAATGGTAACCAGCATAGCCTCGCACTCCTCCGAGGCAACGGCTACGTTCTTCTTTTGCTCTGTCACTATAACACGCAACTCATCGATTTGCACAGAGGCTTCTTCGATCTTCTTAATACCCTCACCGAGACGCTCCCGCTGCGCTGTAATATGTTTGTGCTTCTCGCCTGAAGATTAGAAATAGAATAGAAAAGAGTAAGGTATTCTTATGAGGATCACTTACTCAGCAATGCCAGATAACTGGCAATAAAGCTCAAGTAATGTTTGGGGGTTACAAAGTTATTACGCCTTAGCTTGGCTAGATAATCCTTGGAGTACTCCTGTATGGTTGTGTGCACATGCACGACATGTTCAATGATCGCGTCGCGATGATCGGCTGGTATAAGCTCATTACTACTGAGGAAGAGTTGTGCCACAGCATAGAGAGCCTGTTTCGGCCATGGGTAAACCCAATCAATGTAAGTGCTGCCAATGAGACCAGGGAAACTGCGACAGCGATTACGCAGTGCATCACCGGCTGGCGACATGCAGAGCACAACGTGCAGATTCTCACAACAGGTGCGTAGAAAGTATGCCCAGACAGAGTCCCTGCGTGAAAAGGCAGACAAGTTGTACTACATAAGTAACAGAGACCTGCATGCGGTGGTCGGGCTTGAACACCGCAAAACACCGCATGCATAATTGCAGTGCTAAAAACCACCGCATGCTGGCCTCTGATATGAATGTATGCCTTGAATTAACTTACTTGGATGCTGATAGACCTTCTTCTTCGGCAAACTTGCGCACTTGATTGACAATGCTATCCTTATCCTCGTCTGCAAATAGCGCAGGCACTTGGCCCACTGTCAGAATGTTGTTAATCAGCTCAAGGAAGCCTTCTTCGGCAATCTGCAAATCAAGTTGACTTCAGTCAATCATACATCTTGTATGGATAAACTTCTTTATTATACAGACCTGTGCGGCAGTGAAAAGGAACACAACCTTTTTGCGCTTCACGCCAGCTATGTTGTAGAGGTTCTTCAAATCCTCACGGAACGAGGTTTCATTATAGCCACGCGATATTGTGATCTCGAAGACTTCGCATTCAGCTGCAAACGATGCCAGGCGAGTGACGCACTTCTTGCCACAGCCACCGACTCCGATGAGTAGCACATGTCCGCGATTCATGCGTAGTGTGCGATGAACTCGCGTCAAATGCTCCAGACAATCCTCGAATAGAACCAATGTCATCTTCACTTTGCGCTCGCAATACTCACCCAAGATCTCAGTAAACAAGCTGAATACGGCAGCATAATCGACGAGATCTTCATAGTTGCGTGGCTCAGACTCGTTGGTAAAGTTACGGAAATCCCCGAATACCAATGGATCACGTAAGACATACTCTCTGAGAGTTATTACCGCACCCGGGCCGCCCTCCTCCGTTTGCTCTTCCTCCTCACCCAATTCTTCTTCGGATTTACCCTCAGCCATGGCATCCATGATAAGTTTGGCCTGGGCCTGGGCTTCTGCTTCCGCTGGATCGATCCATCCGTTCGTTTCTTCATAATCAGGAGGAAAGCGTTCTTTGATCTCGAGTTGAATATACCGATTTACGTTTTCAATATCCTAAAAGTAAGAGAGAGAAGGTTATTCATACTGTTGTGGAACATTATGTCAACTTACTGTCGGGGTTATCAGGCGATCACAGATGATTCTGGTGAATTCGTTGCGCCAAACGCGTACGAATGGTCGAAGGCCCATAAAGCAGACTGGCAGAATCAATAACATGCCCGCAAATATGCGTGACAAATCCTTCAAATTGAATATGTAATGGAACTTCGAGGGAGTTGGCGGCAGATCTATAATGACTTGCTGAAGAAGAAGGAACAACAAGAACAGTAATTAGAGCAAACAGTTGGCAACGAAGGACACCAAGAGCATTCCTACTCCTCTCTCCCCCTGCTGCAAGTGCCATCCAACTAGGCACTACACAAATCAATTTTATCTCGGACTGCTCGGCAATATGCATTCAAATGTTAAGGAGGCAGAGAGAGAGAGGGAGAGAGGGAGAGAGTGGAGGAAGGTGTCAGTGTTGGAGAGTTGAATTTACAGCCATTATCGAGTTGCAGCCTCAGCCAGCGTTGGGCCTGAATAACGGCAATTCTATTCAAATAATTCATTTTATTCCATTTCGTGGGGACATTAATATCTTTTGCCGTGCCGCGTCGAGTGTGTAAAGAAGACATACGAACTAGACAGGCCTGGGTACCCAGCAGCAGAGCTCTGCAGGTGTGAGTAAATCATTTTTACTTTTTGCCCATTCCCTACTCATCCCTCGGTTCTCAACTGCTGCTACTGCGCTTGTGGCAATTGTGGCGACAAATGCATTTTTATCTGCACGCAATGAAATGCGATAATATTTTAGTGTCAACAATTGTTAAAAGCACCATAAACTAATGCTTCTGCCACGCCCATTGCCCCGTTGTTACACAAGGAAGCAGCAGCAGCAGCTGCAGTTCAATACTTGAACATAATCAAATTTTGCTCCTGCACAGGGACAGAGAGAGGGACAGAGAGATGTGCTGGCAAAGATAGGCGGAGACACAGTCAACTAGGCAGCAGTCGAACCGGGTGACCATTGTGTAAAAGGCCAAACAGCAAATGGCAACGGCACCAGCTCTACAGCTCTACAGCTCTACAGCTCTCCAGTTCCAGCTTCAACTCGAGCTACGTCTGCAGTTCCGTCTCCATCTCCATCTCCGCCTCCTCTGCCACTGGCACTGGCACTCAGTTGTACTCGAATAACCAATGGAGCAACTACGAGCAGAAGGAGGAGAAGTACGTCGACGACGACGCTCATCGTCGTGGTGCATTACAGACCATTGAATAATTTCCATTGTACGGCGTCGAGGCAGCAAAGCAGATTATGAAAAATTGCCGTTATTTGCATATGTAAATCGAATTTTGTGAGAGATTTTAAAGCGCTATTCAGGAGCAATAGATGTGTTTCTCCTTATAGATTTCCCCTATAAATATCAACTCTCTCTCTCACGTAACAATAACAAACCTTGAATAACTTGAGTGTCATCAGGACCATCATATCGGCAACGTTAAGATAAGCTGCATCGAATTTGGTATAATTAAGATGTCCTATGAAGATGGACGAATAGATTTGGATGAGAGACTCATCGTTGGGGAACACAATGTTATAGACCGAGAACATGCTGATGAAACGTGGATCGACCTCGTTGCGACCACCGCCAGCAGTGCCCATGGCTGAATAGAATGTCATATCCTTAAACTTCTTCCAACTTAGATCCTTTTCACGGTCATACATGCCGCCCCGCTCAAAGAACAGCTTCAGCAGGGCGATGGGCTGCTGTGTGCCATAGCTGGGGAATGTACAAGAAGGAGAAGGAGAAGGGAGAAATGATTTGGGAAGGGGATGGGGGGCTGACTGACTGACAGTCTATCAGAGTTGTCTCTGGCAGTCGTGTCGCATGTCAGTTGTGCGTGTACTCACTCATCCACCTGCGGCATGTTCATGTCATCAATAAAGCAGGCAATTTTCTTGCCCATCGGTGGCCCGTACGTATCCTTGGTACGCTTCTCCACGGCTGCCTCCAGAGTGCGCTGCACATCCAGCGATGAGGTTCTCGATGAAAAATTAATATTCAGTATGATCTGAAAAAAGGGTAAGGCAAAGCAATATTAGCGCGCTTTGGCTCCAACATGTTTGCGTCAGACATTTTTCAATTACATTGACAACTGGATTGAGATTTCTCAGGTATTGCATGATGGTCGCCGTCTTGGATGTGCCAGCCTCGCCGACAAGCAGCACAGGTCGTTTGATCTACAAAAGAGTGAAATTAATAAAGCTTTCGTCTGGCAACTCAATCCCCCTCCCACTCTCTAGTAACATACCTCACTCATCAGGCCAAGCAAACGATTCGTCCGTGTATTGTCCACAGTGGGCACCAGAATTTCGCTGAACTTTACTGTGGGATCATGTGTGTACGGCTTGACGATCCACTCCCAGGCCATCCAACAGTTCTTCTCAATGTCCCAATAATAGTCAAAGAGTGTTGGCTTACTCTGCGGGATAGATCCACCCTCAGCGGGTGATTGTTCTGTGTCCTGAGCCAATGGAAAACCCGCTGTACGTTTCATATACTCATCGAACACTGGCTGATGCTTTTCCACTAAGCACGCGCCCAATGAACCATATGCAGCTTGAATGAAACAGCACTCCAGACTGTCCGTATTATAGCTCATTAATGTTGGTTCATCGGAATTCTTGTCGGGTGGACCCCACGTGGGGACGAGAGCATCGTATAGATTACAAAACTGTGTGACCATATTGAGGTCTGTCTGCAATATGACCATTTTGAGGGGTTGTCCCTGTGTGCTGCCATCCACACCCTCCAGTATGAATGCGATGGCTTCACATATGATTTTCTCAAACATGGTATTGAGTAGCTCATGTTGCGCCTCAGGGCGTGTCAGCACCCAACGTTCCCAGAACGGACTGAAGCGCAGATTCTTGGGATCCACATAGACCATGCCGGCACGCGAGACTGTTGCCGGTGAGGCATAAATCAAATTGCCAACCTCGAAGAGTAGAGCACAATAGTTCTCCAGGCGTATACGTTCGCCGTTGGCCAAAGTCAACAGCTTGTTGTCATCCATAACAGAGTTCATGTTCTCGATCCAAAGTGCATCCACATCCCCATCGAAGCAGGCATAGCGACGCTCCTGATTGCATTGCAGAATTGTGTTGGACGGTGTTGGATTGCATTAGCCTGAGTGTGTTATTCAATGCCCGCGGATACTGACTCGAGCTGGCAATGCCGTCATCGTCGTCGTCGTCGTTGTGGCTGTGCACTGGCGATGGCGCCGCCAAAGCTGAGCGCAAGAGCAAAATTACCTTGCGAAGGCAAATGGCTGAGCAACTGAAAGAGTTGCCAGCCGGAACAGTTTGTTTAGTTGCCCCACCAGCAGCGCCAGCGCCATGCACCATCATCTCCTACCACAGCATGGTCGGAGGTTGTGCAATGGGATTTATTAGCGAATGGCGCGATTTCCGCATGAATGATGCACACCCAGCTCAACCCCAGCGCCAGAGCCAGCCCACAGAGCCAGCCAAACCGCATCGTAAAGCTCACGCCGCTAACTTTCTACCCGCGTCTAAAATTGACGCTGAGCGTTCTCGGCTCGTACGTGTCTGTGTGTGACTGTGTGTGTCTGTGTGTGCGTTACTGTGTGTGTCCATATTAGTGTGCGTGTGTGACTGTGTGCTGGGATTAGCTGCTGTTGCACTTCAATTCAAATGGGATTACCACAGCGTCGGCGACACGACATATGACCTGCCTAGCCTCCTCGCCAGCATACCACGTGAGTAGAGTAGAGCAGCAACAGCAACAGCAGCAGCAGTAGCAGCAGCAGTAGCAGCAGCAGTAGCAGCAGCAGCAGTGCACTTACCTCACGCTCCAGCGGTCTATTCATTTCACGGAATATATTGGAAAATAATCCATCGACCCAATCTCTTGTCTCCATATCCAAATACCCGTACAATTCAACCACAGAACAAGCCTGTAAAATATGAACAAATTACAAATCAAAATATTTTCTTTAATTTACAGTTTATATACAAATCATAGATTGAAATTATATAAATATATAAATATATATAGTATAAATATATAGTAGTAGTATAAATATCACTATGAATTAGAACAAATACAAGAACAAACACCTACAGTCGAATATGCTCGACTAGGATATACCTGCTACTCTAGTGCTTAGCGTATTTTCTATTGCATAGTTTGCGGGAGGCGGAAAATCAGTACCCCTTTAAGATTGTTTCTTGAATAACTTCTATGTTCATTATCTGTTAGAAACTAAATTTGTAGAAATCAATTGCATGATAATTGCTATTTAACTAGTTCAAAAATAAACTGTCTAGTATTTAAATTACACTTGGAATTGGGTTTTTATCGATTTACGGGGGCGGAGGAACATGTAGGAAAATTCTAAAATAAACTTAATATGCGCACAATAATAAGACATATTTTGCTACCAAATTTAATAGGCCCAGCTTTTATAATCACTGAGATATACGTTTTTATATAAACTTGACTGTTGATATTGATCATGAATATATATGTATACCTAGTGGGGTCGTCCTTTTTCTGCTGCCTGTTATATATTCTTTTTATCCCATGTGTAGCGGGTATAAATATCACTAAGAGTTATTGTCGAATAACCACTTTAAATTGCTTTGACATATGTACACATTTATAGTTTAAATATTTTCTTAAATATATCATTCCATTCTGAACATTCCAAATTTAAGAGAAGTTGTGTTTTGGAATTGAGTTCGCTTAGTATGTAGAAGAGGCGTTAAAGCCATTTAAGAACTCAATTTGAAATGATTCAAAATTGCTGTGGCAATAACAAGTATTTCTCTCTCCTTTATTCTCTCTCACCTATTAATAACTGTATAAGTATTTATGGCATACGTTGCCCATTGAAATTGAACAATTTCACGTGCACTTCTAATTCCTCGTCCTTTCACGTTCTCTTTCACTCACTCTCTTGTGTGTGTGTGTGTGTGTGTGTGTGTGGCAACAACAAAAAGGAATGAAGGGAAAATGAAATCACTAGGGACGCCCCGCTGCTTACCAGCGTTTTCATAATGGGTGAACTTGACATAAAAACAGAGCAAGAAAATACGGAACAATTATGTGGAAAGCAGAACAACGAAGTGTGAATACACTGCAAATTGTTGCTTAAATTTAACACAAGAGAACGGTATATATTCAAGTATAAAATAAGTAAAAAAGGGACTACAATTATTTGCAGATTTAATTGGGATAAACTCCATGAGACCAGGAGAACTATGTTAGTGATTGAACTGCTTGCTGTTTTCCTTGCGAAGAGTATAGCAAACTGCACATAGAGAGACATTGTAATTTGTGTAAGTAGAGCAGAAGAGAAGAGAGAGAAGAGCTGTGGCAGGGGAGAGAGAGTTAGAGAAAAAGCATAGTTCCACTTACCTTGGGGTTAAGCACAACGCACTTGGTGGGCAGACCCATGTGGCATTGCGCTTTGACCAGAGCATTTATGACGACAGATTTGCCACCACCTGTTGGGCCCACAAGCATGGTCGAGTGCCGGGTCATCATGGTTTCGTACATTTGCACCACTTTGTCTTCCTGTGCATGGTACGAGTGGCAATGGTAGTCCAGGTGGATTGTTGCACAGTGTGTAGCGCAGAGCAAAAGGTGATGGCAATGGCAAAGGCGAAGAAGGCGTTGCCGGTGTTGGGATTTAGTTGTCATAAAAGATGTCGCCAGGCGGATGGTTAGACGTCATGACATCAGTTGGCCAGCAGTTGACATTGTGTGTGACATTTGTGTCATTTGTGCAACGTTTTGTTTGATGGAAATGACGATGTGATGGCCAAGGTGGAAGAGAGTTGCAGGATGGTAAAATTGTATTAGTGAAAATTGTCAACAGAAAGCAGAGAAAAGTTTAAATTAGTTAGGGTAGGGGGGCCTGCGAGGGAATGTAAAATGCTTTGTAACATTTCCGCCATTTGCGATTATGCGAGCACAGAGCGCAATTTACAAAGTGTCAAAGTGTCAGGGATGACAAGAGAACTCCCCAGGCAGGACAACTAGTTCCTTAACTTTGCTCTGTCTGCTCCTTTTTTTCAGGTTTTTTTGCTTGTCAGCAATGTCATGACAGTGGCAAAGTATGAAACTAAGACACACGCACCTGATCGGGCAGCAGAACGTAGCCATCGGTGACAAGAACATGACGTGTGGCCGCATTAAAGTCGGGATAACCAATGCGTGGACAGTCGATGCCAGGAAAGAGATCTTTAATCAGGCCCAGAAACAGTGGCACATCCTCGAACACGAATTTGGGGAAATTCATGTCGCGCAGCACACGCATCAGCACCACAGACTCGGGTAGATCCTCTGACTGTCGCTTCATTACGCCAGCCATGCGCAGCACAGAGTTCAACGAACGCAATCCCCAATCATAATGGCATTGCTTGGACAGTTGCTCCTGTGCCAGTGAATAGAGTACAGTCATTTTCTTGGCTAAAACTTTGGCTGTAAGGAATCCATCGGAGAACAGCGAGATGAGGCAAATCAGCTCCAGATCGGGCTTGATGCAGGTAACAGGGCGGAAGAGGGCCTTAACCGACTCTGGCAACTCTGTGCGGCCTGCATAGCCGGGATTCATGGTCACAAACACGCCGCACTTGGGATCCAAACTGATCTCGACGCCCTCGAACTGGTAAGAGATAAAGTAACAATCAGTTTCTATATATGATATAGATATTATAATATTCTTTGTACTTACTACAAAGCGCTTCAGCTTGCGTATCAATCCGTTGCGTATGGTCTGCAGCTGTGTGGAGATCACACTGAGCACAGAGATGTCAATGCGATTGAACTCATCAAAGCAGCCCCAGGCGCCGCACTGCACCAGCCCCGCCAGAATGGTGCCCACAGCGCGATAGTCCATGCCCTCGCCACAATTGGTGACCATGCACAGTAATCCCATGGCCTTGGCCAGATCCTTGACAGTCTCCGTCTTGCCTGTGCCTGCTGGACCAGCGGGAGCACCTCCCAAATTCATGAGCAGTGCTTGGGTGATGGTCAAATAGATACGATCCGTTAGTGGAGTGATGACCAGGCGTCCATTCAATCCCATGTACTCGTAGCCAAAGTCGAAGCTGCCTGAACACTGTATGACATGCAGATTATCATAGAACTTCACCCAATAGAATCGCAGTTGACTCTCCCAGCCGAACTCGCTGGCATCCAGCACATTGTCGCGCACAAAGTTATCGATAATATCGCGAGCATGCACATCGATAGTACAAATGGCCTTGAATTTGAGTCGATCATTGCGAGATAGATTCGATCGCACCTTCAGTACAAGTTCCTCGATCTGATAGTTGCTTTTGTTCAAGAAATCCTTCATAGCACGCATATTGCCATGATTCTGTGCCTGATCGAATGCCTCCTCCACCTCCGCTGTCCACCAGACTTGACTTGCCGCCAGTCCAACGCCGCCTTGGTAGTTCATTAACCAGTCCGGTCTGTGGAAATCGAAAGTGCCCAATGGCTGTCAATTTAATACAATTGCCCATAAATATATGCCCAGACATGCGTCGTGGCCCCTTTCTCCTCTTGTGGCTTATACAAAATAAAATAATAAATCGCATCAAATGACAAAATTATACAGGGAGAGAGAGAGAGAGAGAGAGTCGCCCGCCTTCATGTAAATCGTTGGCCATAAAAGCCAATGGCGATGCTACATATATTTTATGGATGTGGCTGTGTCTGTGTGGAGGTTGGGGGGAGGGGGGATATATTTTATGTCATTCGCTTACCTTGCAATCATCAAATCGGTGCCAAAGTCGTAGATGCACGTCTTCGTTACGTATCGATCGGCGAGTCGCATCTCGTCCAGCACATCGTTCATCCAATTCTCGACGCGACCATCGGCTTTGGCTGTGTGCGGGGCAGGGGAACAAAGACAATAACCACATAAATATAAACCCCAGTCGCCAATATCAATAAGTGTATACAAAAGCAATAAAACTCAAAGTACCCAAATTACACCAACAACAACGAAGGGATGGGAGAAGAGGGGGAGGGGGGGGGGGGAATGGCAACCGAATGCGCGCAATCATCTCCAGCAGGGGATAACAGCAACGCCGACTGGCTTCAAATTAATTAAAAGAAATTGGCCGGGGCAGCCGTAGAGAGAGAATCGAGAGAACCATAAAAAAGTTCCATTTTAAAATTGGCAATCAGTGCGTAGGGATTGAGCAATGGTTGAGGTGCAGATGGGCGAGGGGGAGGCAGGAACAGGAGCATGATGAGAGGCAACTCTGTGTAGCGTAGTGTACTTACGATGATGGCGGAACTCCAGGACCTCGCCCTCGCTGGATATCATGGCGGTAACAAATGTGTGATTGCCCTCCGGAACCAGGCGCAGAGACTTGACATTGTCGTACATCTATAGAAGAGAGAGAGGGAGGCAGAAGAGAGAGAGGGAGATAGAGAGGTTGAGAGAGAGTGTGGGGGAAGAGAATGAAATTGTGAAATCAATGCGCAAAAACATTTTTATTTATAAGCCAAATAAATTCATAAAAATTTACCAACACGAAATGTTTACTGTGCCACCGTGTGGCAAGAGGAAGCAGCGAGAGAAGTGCGGAGTGTGTGTGTGTGCTTGTGACTGTGTATGTGTGTGTTGCATGTGTTGCAAAAATGCTGTAATTTCCGCCCTGGACATTGGCCAGAAAGCATAAACAGTGACATTAATTTTTATGGCAAGATTCTGCCATTCTCTGCTCGCTCAACTCATAACAGACTCAGCACACACACACACACACACACTCAAGCACATACTCACACACACACCCTTACACTTCTCCCCCACTTAGCAGCACGCCCAGTCATACATAAAAGTAATGTTGCTGGCAGTTTAGCAAATCTGTTGTTGTCACTCCCACCACGCCCCGAGACGGAACCGAGTAGCATGGGAAGGAGGAGGTAGTAGTAGTAGTACCCACCTTAATGATGTGGTTCTGCACTGCAGATGGCTCGCTGCTGCCCAAAATGGAGAGCAACTCATCGGTGGATATGAAATAGAAGCGAGGAAATATGCGACGTTTCGAGTCCAAATATTCGTTTAACGATTTCTGACAATTTTCCAAACCAATTCCCAGACCTTGGATTTCAACCAAACGTCCACCGATTCCACAGAATGGCACCACTAACGGATTCTTGGCACAATCGACCATCATCTGCAATCGAAGAGGAAGAGAGAGAGAGAGAGAGAGTTACTAAATTATTTGTATAAAAAGCAATGAGCAACAGAGCAAGAGCAAAGAAAATACACATGTATTATACAAGAAGGAATATGAGTCCACAAGTTTTCAAAATACCCTAACCCAAATTTCAATTAACTTACTAATGAAAGGGAATTATTTGCATTATAAAATACGAAGTTTGAAGTTGTATAATCTTTAATTTTCTCACAACTTGTTTGTCTTCAAATTAAGTTATAAATTTCAAAAGAAGCAAAAGCTTTATAATCTCCCTCAGTTGAAGCGTATAATTGATGGGTATATACTGGCATAATATATATACTAGCGTACACATGCGATAATGTGAATGTGTCGAGAGCAAATCAAAATAATAAATCATTTCGTAAATGGCATCAAATATGGCGGCAAATGTTGCAAATGAAACGTAAAGCAAACGAAAGCGAAGCAAGTGGCGAGGCAAGGTTAAGTGAAGTTAAGCGCCCAACACACAAGCTCAAACTCAAACAGAGAATCTACTTACAGACGGACAGACACGCACACACACACACACACACCCATGCAAGGTAAACACAGAGCTGGCTGACGGTGCGTATGCGTGATGTATGAATGTATGTGGGGCCAGCAACAGAATTACGTATACGCAAAGTGGTCGTTTGCATGCGTATTATGTTAACCGTTAAGTAAGGCGTCGCCATATTGTCGGCGCACATTAAATCAGCTCAAATAAATTGAGTAGATACTACAGAGAACCGGCATAAAGAAATATCACTGTCCCCCCTGCCTCACCCGTCGATAAGCCTTGTCAATGTCATCAAATTTTTTTGCCTCGTCCGGCAGCTGTGTGCGTATATCGCCGCCAATGAATATGCCTTCCAAGTATAACCATTTGCGCTGCACTATCAACCATTCTTCAATGATTTCCGATACGTTTGCCAGCGCGCGTTCCCAGCGATTGACAGTCTCCAGAAAGGGACCAATAAATCTGCAGGAAAATTAAGTTTAGTAAATATAATCCCTATTCAAATTGCAAATTGTACTTACTGACTGGCTCCCATGGACTGCAGATTCATGGCATTATCTTCCAGTACTTGTGTGATCTCATCTACTGGTCCCAAGATCCAGCCACGATCCTCGGTGCCCTTGGTATGCTTGACCACCTTGAAATTCATATTGCCCCAGGTTTCAATGACAGCCTGCACACCTCGCTCAATCTGCAACTCCTTGATGGCATTGGTGAGTATTTGCTCGGCAATATCTTGATATCTATGCAACTGCATGCCAAACATATTCTCCAGCGTGAAACGATCCGGTGCCATGTCAAAGGACTTGCCCGTCTTCTCCATCAACTGATGCCAATGACGTTCGCGCAGTGCTTCATGCTTCAAACTAACCATCAGCGGCACTGTGGCCTTGAACTGCTTCATATGCGTCTCCAGCTGTATTCCCATGGCCAGTGTGCGTACCTGGATGTGGGTAAACGCTTAGTTAGCGCCACGATGAAATCAGTTGAAACAATAGTGCGGTTTGCTGGCTGTGGTTGTGGCCCAGGCCCACATTGAATTATGACGGAAAGTCTCTCTGGTAATGCAAGTGCCACCCCTTGCCACGCCCTCTCTGCATCCTTTTGCTGTGCCCCCCAAAATGTGCAGTCTGTTTACACGCAAACGCGCTGCCCTCGCGCTGATTGTTTACACATGCAAAATGCACGACGCGCTGTGCAGGCATAAATTAAATACCAACAGCAGTAGGGGTAGAGGAGGGAGGGAGGGAGGTAGGGGAATGGTAGGAGACTTGCACAGAACTGTCATTGCCGCTTTCTACCATTTTCCATGGCAGGCAGCCGCTGGCATTTTAATTATTTTCAATATTGAACAAATTGATTTGCATTTTGGGACACTGATTATGCAACAGCTTCTGTATGGCTGCAGAGGGGTAGGGGCAGGGGCAGGGGGAACTGTCTCTACCCAAAAATTATGCATGATAAAAACTGCATTAACATTTCTCTCTCTCTCTCTATGTGTGTGTGTGTGTGTGTGTAGTGCTTGGGATTATATTCAAATTTGGCCGTACAGCGCTATTTATATTAATGATAAACTAATGAAATAGTTTGCATGCTAATCTATGCATGCAATCGCCAGTCAGCGAGATATGAGAAGAGTACCCCTCTTCCTTCACCCCTTGCAGCAAGCTGGCACAGCCTGCCCCCCCTTTGCATTTGTATGGATACGAAACTTTTCGGCGCGACAAACTTTGCTCGACTGCCCAGCGAGAGCAAGAGAATTGAGTGAGTGCTGAAGGGGGCAGCGGGAGGAGGGGAGAGGTGGCGGAAGTTTGCGAGAAACTTGTTAGTGAAGTAAATAAATCAATTTGTCATAATCAGTTTAGGTGCAAAATTCCGTCGCTGCTAGGCCAAATTTCACTTTTCTTGTTTCTGCGAGAGGGAGAGCGAAAAAAAAAACAAGTAGAAAGATGAAGAAAGTTTTTGCAGTTCGACTATGGGATACGCCTGAGAGCATCATATAGAAATGATGTTGAGAGAGATGAATTAAATATTGTGTAAACGACCCCATCGATAATGCATGTACAGAACAGGGTATTCAAGTCGAGCGAGTGCACACAACTCAACTCAAAAGTATTTGGCTGTTTTTATTGTTTTAACGCCTCTGTAATTTTATGAAAATCCAAACAGGCCGACAAACTTTGCCAATTAGACAAAGTTTTTATGCCAAAATATAAAAGAGACAACGCCCTGAAGGCTGCCGAGGGCGACTTACCGGCTTGGTCATCTTTCGAAACTCTCTCAGATAGCTCTCAACGCCTTCGGTAAGGAACGTGGGATCCAAGTCAACCCACAATGTCTTGGACCATATTTCACGTGCGTTCTTCTGGTTTCTGTACAGTTTGTAGATCTGCAGAGATACTTGGTTAATATATATATATATATATATATATACTTGTTTAATAACAGTTGCTAACCAGCTGCAACCCCTCGTACTCGGCCAGTATGCGGCCGAACTCATGGTAATCCACCATGGGCATATCGAAAAGTCGCTCGGCATTCGCCAGTTCCTGTCGTCGTGCATCGCGTTCGGCCAGCTTATGACTGTAGGGATCCATAAGACGCACACCTCTGTCCAAATCGGGACCCACCGAATTGGGTCCGTTCTCATCCCAATCCTTGATGAACTCCTCCAACTGTGTGCAAGAGAGAGTTAAAGACAGAAGAAGAAGTTAGTGCAGTCTCGTAAAGTGGCAGCATTTGATTGTTGCGCTTTGTGCAGGATGTGGCCTCGCCTCCCCCATCCCCCCTCTCTTGCCTTAATTCAAATAATAAACACTTCAAGTTAATTCATTTTACGCTGACGGCGCCGTTGCCACTAACAATTGACAATAATGGTTGAGCGCGCGGAAAAATCCAATTAAAATGCCATTGAAAGGAAATAATAATAGAGAGAGGGAAACAAAACAGAATTGCAGAAAACGCAAAATTGCGGAAATGCAGCAGGAGGATGCGGACGGACAGACGGAGAGATGAGGCCATCACCCCCGGCCATCAACCTATCTCTCTATCTAACTCTCTCCCTCTCTCCTCGTCCGGTTGGCCTAATCGTCGATGGCTTTGTCAACTTACATCATCCCAGAATACTTCGATTTCACTGGCAGTAATATCCGCAAATTTTTGCTTAATTGGTTGCAGCTTCTCGGAACGAAACAATGCGGACAGGAATAAACGTTTCCAGCGCTTCTCCAGATGATGTGCCATCAACATGTCCTCATAGGAGAACTGCAAAGAGAATTCAAAAGAGAGTAGAACCCAATGAGAACGCACTCACATACAAATTAAGAAATGTCCTTCAATTATTGCTGAGTGCAAATAATAATCATGAATAGTGCCGAATCCTACTAACGAGCACCCACCCAAGAGCGCCGCACACACACACAGCACGGCAAAAAAAAGAACGAACAAGAAAATGGCTGATGGAAAATGGAAAAAACTATAGTAGAGATTTCAGGGCCGTCGCCGACGCCGCAATTGCTCGCAGTTGCATAAATTTTCATGTAGCGCCCTCATTCTCTCTCTCCCTCTCTCTCTCTCACTCTGTGTGTGTCGTTGCATTTGTTCATTCATTCATTAATTTATATAAAATGCAAGTTAATTCCGTTTGTCTGGCCAGAGCTAAGCGCTGCAGCCGCAAACGAAATGCCATCAATAAATGAACTAAAAGCCACCCAACACATCAGACAGACAGAGTCGCACACACACACACACACACACACACAGCAACACACACACCACACCCCACATTCGTCTCTTACGTAACTGTGTTTCCCTGCCCCTTGCCGAAAATAGGAAAAGCCATTTCCAAATGACGCTCACTGGCCAGCCAGCAGAATATGCATATGTAAACACAGCATGAAGCTGTGCATTGCAAGACCGAGCTTTGGGGGATTTCTATCTAAAACTTCTCATTTGAATACCCAAACAGCGAACGAATCGTGTGCAACGTACTTCGAGTGAATTGCATTAAGCCAGTGAATAATTCGCAGAATGATGCTAAATCAGGTTCAACTACTGCAGCAGAAACTTCCTTGCAGAAAAGAAGTTTCTGTGATATACAAATCGATGTAATATTATTGATGGGGGGTATAGAAATCAAAGTTATTGACAGAATCTTTTGCTGATTGAGTTGATTTGAAGCTTAATGAAGTAGATATCTATTTGCTCAACAAAAAGCAGTGTTATTATTATTAAGATTAGTTACAGAATCTTTCTCTGATTGAGAGAAGTAACAAGTAGAAGTTTACTTGCTCTACAAGTCGAACTGTTATTATTGATGAAGGGATTATAAAAATCAAAGTTAAACACAGAATCTTCTGCTGTTTGAATAGCCATTTACCTGCATATTTTAATGGGTATTTCAAACTTGATAACTCACCATTATTTCATGCTCACTTAGCACCGTAAAGGTCTCTTGCATTTCGTGTATCTTCTGCTCGTTGGTCAGCGTGGTCGACTGTACAGTGGCAATCGCTTGCATGACCATCTTAAAGTCCTCCACATCGCGTGTTGTCTTGTTCAGATTAATGTTGAGTAACTGAGAGGAAGATGGTGAGAGAGAGAGAGAGAGAGAGTAAATATATTGCTGATGTTGTTCTACTCATACGCACTTTGATCTCGTTACGCATTATTCGCATACTTTCATTGACACGCCGTGACAGAGTCTCGCCCATTACTAGCCCCCCAACTCTTGGCATGCTGTTTGATGCTGTCCAACAGTGGCTTCAAATTAATGCGTACACATCGCACTGTGTGCTCCTGTTTCATCTGCTCCAGAGTGGTTACAATGGTCGAGTAAAATGTAAATTTCTCATCGATCTCAAACAAGGTGACATTGCGTTCAAGAAATTTCTCACATATCACATCCTTCTCAAAGGCCCACAGATTAAAGTACTTGCGAAATCTGTGAAGACATTAGCAAGATTGATTAATGTTACCATATCATCTTTCTCTATAATCTATATCTATACTATATCAGTTTCTCTCTCTACTTACTGTACTACAAAAGCCTTGGCTTCATCAACGATTTTCCTGGCCAATTCGTGTACTTGAATGATGAGATCCACTATTTCCCTAATATTAACAACATCCTCGAAGAACGTATAGTTGAACTTCCACTGAGTACCTGCATCAAGTAGTGGACAATTGAGGCAAGTGCCACACATCCAGCGAGTGAAGAGCTTCAAACTGTCGACAGAAAAGAAGTTGATAAACTATGATCTCAAGATGATAATGCCACGCACCGTTGGAGAAAATCTTTGGCAGCCATAATGATAACGCTCTGGAGCTCATTGGCCGTGGGTTCCAGAACTATTTCGGACATGAGGAGCACAACGCTAACCTCGAACATAGGATTCGACGACAACAGACGTTCTATATAGCATTTGAGGTTATCAAAGGTCATGCTGTGAAACGATTGTTGATAACAAATTATAATGAATAACAAGCTGCTGGCACTCACTCTATGATGCACTTGAAGGTCTGCTCCTCCCAGAACTCATAGTAGCTGCGCATTTTCTCCGATCTACCCGTAAAGGTGCCCAGAACGAGACTCTCGAGTTTGATGAGTACCGGACCTAATGAGTCGTACAATTGTTTCATTAATGCAGCCTTCTTATTACGTGATGCCTCTAATCGATCCATATATCCCTGACATACGTAGACCTCAATGCCGCAGGCAGCGTCCTCCTGTACCTTCTTTTCGTCTATATCTATCGTTGACTTCACTAAGGTTGTGTGTTTCTTGGAAGACGTAGTTGTGGGCCGAAGAATGCCATCATCTGTGTCCAGTGCTTCAATCACAGGCTTCGAGCCATCCAGATTGAAAAGATTATAGTTTCGGATATTCGTGATGCGATTACGCAGATCTAAGCGTATGAAATTGATCTGCGACACAATCGAGGTGAGCTTGCGCAGCTGTGAATTGATTGTATCGCAGAATTTGCCAATGTTAAATGATGTCCATGTGAAGCGTGCCAAGCCCTGTTGAATGAATATTTCCGTTTCGTAGATATGTTCGCGCAGAAACACAACCTCCGACATGGACAAATTGCCAATTATAGAATTGTATTTATTGATCGACTCCGATAACCTTTCATAATCCTTAAACATCAAGTCTTTCTTCATAATTGCCGTACGGATCACCTGGGGCAGTGAGAATCCCAAATGCTCGAACAGTTGACCCTCGAACAAGATGTCGAACACCTCCCGATCCAAATTGACATAAAAATTCGAATCATATTCGATAAGCACACGATCGCCAACAATTTCACGCCAAATGGGCAATTTCTTTTGTTGGGCAGCGCGAAGAAGCACTGAAGAATGTAATAGAAAATTGTCATACAAACTCGTTACATATAATGAATGAAGTATTTGGTGATTAATTTATGCACGCAAGGCGGTCACACTTTTAAGTTCATTTGTTAATTTGGCGAAAGTGTTGTGAAACGATGACGAGTATCGATAAGTGTGCGATATTTATTGCTCTTAGTGGTAGTAGTGCCTAGAAACGACAACGAGTATCGCTAGAAAGTTTGCAATTTTTCATCAGTGCAAGAGTTCAGTCGGAAAGTTTACGAGTTGCGTTGTTGTTATTTAGTTTAAGGATTCTGTAATAGCAGCGGTGCTGTTAAACAACAACGAGTATCGATAAGTGTACGATATAAAATATTGTCATTGGTGCTGTGTATCGATTCCTATTTATTTATTAGTGAAGTTGTTCAGTGAAAATTAATTTGCGGGCGCTGCTTAATTTCTTGACAGACAATATTGCTGTGTAACGATTGGTGTTCGATATTTAATATCAGTGCAGTATTTAATTTATGAACGTAACTCAGTCTCAGTTTAAGTGTTCAGTTGTCCTTTGATATAGCAAGTCTTACTTACATTCACAACTCGCCACACATTCGCGATCCAGTGGCGTGATATCTTTTGCTTTCTTCTCTTTCACTGCAGCCAAAAAAGCGACGGCTTTCTTGAACTGCTTATTAGCATGCTTGGTCTTGCCAACCATCCACATTATCATCGCTGTCAACACGGTGAATCTGTTGACCCTGCACAGGAAGCCTGTGTGCGAGCCCTCTACAGCAGCCTGTTCTTCCTCATCATCATCATCTTCCTCAATTATATTCCCATGCGAGTCGGTCTCCATAGTCGACTGACTCACAATGCTGGCACCAAAGATTGAGTTGCTAGTCATTATTGCGTTTATTTTACTCTTGCCCCGCATTGTTGCCGTCGCCTCCGATATATAATTAACTAGGGGAATAAGCAAACAAATTGATTCGAGTTACAGGTAGATCAATCTATCGACTGCACTCACTTCTCTCTTCGTGGCATATTTGTATTTGCAGTATATTCGATCGGTTTGTGTGATTTATCATGAACGTGGCATTCTGCATGAATCTCTCGAATAGCATTTTCTCGAACTGATAGAGGAGGGACATCAGTTCGAAATACTGTTTGAATGCACTGCGCTTTAGGAAGCTATTCTTCAGTGCGGGATCATCTTCCAGTATCTTGAAGGACATTACCGCGTTCTTCAATTTCCTGCCCAATAAGCGGGACCAGTTGATGGCGCTGATTTTAGCTGGCTGCAGCCTGGGCATGGGGGGTGTCTTCTTATTCGCCTACAATCGGATATATAAAATATATATATATACATAGTTTGATTCATATTTAATTCTACTCTACCGCAAAAACAGCTTCGATATTGCCAATCTCGCTTATGAAGAATCGCAAGAGATTCTCGTGCTTCGTGGATACGAACTCTTTTAGAATTGGTCGGGTATCGATGTTATTGACGTTGTTGAGCAACCGGATACCCTTCTCGGTGGATAGAAGGGAGTTAATGCTTTGATCGATAATCGTTTTGGCCTCCATTTCGACCATCTCGAGATGCTTATTGAACATTTCCAATGAATAAGCCCAATTCTCCCAATTGCCGGGACTGAACATATCGTAGTCAACAGTGCGCACAAGGGTGTTCAGCATTCGATAACATTTTCGCATCAGATTATCGACTATCGCTGGCTCTGAGATGAGGGCCTTCAGGTTATGGCCAAACAGGTTCTCGTACTGGATGAAGACACGTCCAACATACGCAATGTCAATGGCCAGTTTATAAATATGATCCACCTCATTGAAGAGCTTAACGCTGTCGAATTCCCAACGAGAACCTGCGCCAGATTCCTCAATATGCTGACGGCTTACTCTATACGCCTGTTTCCAGCACTTGAGCAGGTTGGCGCAGCTGTCCGCCGTTTCACTCGTATAGGTAGCGGTATAACTGTGATGAGAAGTGGGAAGTGGGGAAGTGTTATTGCAGAAGTAATCCTCTTTTTCTATCCGACTTACCGAAATATGTTATCAAAATTGATAAAACTCTTGACCTTATTGCAAAACACACTCGATATCTGGCAGAGTAGCACCTCCATCTCGGGATCGCGACAATAGTAACTGGACATGGTCCAGATATGACGCAGACCAACCATAATATTTGGTAACTGCAGTATTGACAGCTTGAAACTCTCATAACTGCGTACTTTCTATAGGGGAAATGTATATTGTAGATTAGCTGAAATCAGAATTCCTCTACTGCCTCCACTCACGTCCAAATAATCCTTAATTGTGCTGAGGTAATCAGAGTTCTCCTTTGCCAAATTGAACCTCTCCTCGGTTTGTGCTAAAGTCTTGTCCCATTCGGCTAATCTCTTGGATCTCATCTCCTTCAAGCGGCTGAGCACAGTGACCACAAATACGGTTTTCAATTGCTCCAATGTGCCATAAAGATCGAGTTCCATCTTGTGCCAATAGCGATATTCGGCCATGGGAGTGAACTCGTCCAGTGGTTGATCCTTCAACGATTTCATTGTCCTCCTCAGATACTTCATCCAGCCATCGAGAACATCCTCGAGTTGCACTTGCGAATAGGTGGGAATGAGATCAACTCTTTTGGGATCCAAAGGTACACGTATGACGGCATCTTCGTACTCAGTCTCCTCCTGTCCGGGCTGCACATACGAAGTGGGCAAATTGAAGGCCCACACAATGTGATTGATTGTCCACACGATTTCCGAATCGAATTCTTCCATCTCTCTGAACAATTCACGTTGTATGGGCATTATGCGTGGCGGGGTTGCTTCCTCCAGAGCATGTTCCTCCTCCACCTTGTTCTTGGTTTCGGTTAGTAGTTTATCCCAACGTTCGGCGATAGTCTGTTTCTCAGGCTTTACTGCTTGAGCTGTAGAGGGAATCGTTATATAAAAAGATGATAAAATATTAAATGATATGTGTCCAGCTTACCCTCATCCTCGGATGATGAGGGAATTTCTATGACAATTTTAGCGTCATCCTCTTCGTCCTCACCGCCTCTTTCCTTTTTAGCCGCTGCAGCCTTTCTGGCAGCCGTTTCGAGGGCCTTTTTCTTTCTAGAGGGCGAGCAGAAAATAAATGAAATAAACAAACGAAAGCAATTAAAGGCGCGCTGGACATGTAAAATTAACACAAAGCGTAATGAAAAGCAGCTGATAAGCGAAATGAGCAACAAAGGATGATAACAGAGAGGGACAGAGAGGGGCGTCAAAGGACTCTGCCCGCCCATGTGACGAAGGATGCCCCCTAAAAAAACAATACAAAAAACAACAACAGCAACTGGTCAAGTGGCTGCAGGGTGGGGGGAGGATTGGGATGATGGCAGGGCAGTGCTCTCACGACTCAGTGAGGTTCCAGGCCAGGATGTGCCATAAATGTTGGCTTTCAGAGCAAAGACGACAACGGGCAAGGACAGTGCGCAGTCGAGGCCGACGTCGACGCTGGCGCCGCTGATGGCAGCATGAAATCCGATTAAAAAATAAAAATTCTTATCGGATGCGCTGTAATTTATGTGCGAAAAGGGTTGTATGCAGGAATCCCTCCCCCCTTTTTGCCAGCGAGTAACTGTAGCCGCGTCGATGGCAACCAGTGATAAACGCAAAACAAAGGGCAATCGAGAAATGCGCACCAAAAAGGAGAGTGAGAGAAAAAAGGAGAGAGAGAAAGAAATAAAGAAATGCCGAAAAAGCTGCGAAAAAAGTATACAAAAAAGAAAGCAATGCCCGCTTTCACAGTCGCACTTCAGTCCGAGTAAAACCAATAAAGCGCCGCGGCCACACACCCTACTCAGTACTACACACCCTAGTCCCCTCCTGGGCCCTCTTGCCCACACCCCTGTGGCATTGCCTTTGTTGAAAAAGTTAAATACTTTTGTTGTTTAAGCGCTTTCAAACGAAATTCCGACGGTTTGGATAGCTCCAATAGACCCGGTCCCGATTCATTAGCCTCCGTAGCCTCGCCTCCAGTTTTTCTAGAATCGGCATCGCCACCTCCGCCTTCGCCCTCAGTTGCATCCTTATCGTTATGTGTATCGCCGGTTGTAGGTTCGCGAAATTGAAAATGAAAAGCCTGTTTATAGACCTGCAATAGTGTATATAGCACAATATAAACAATATATTAGTAAGTGCATATAAAGAGAGAGATATATAGAAAAAGAGAGAGAGAGATCTGTCATGAACAGAGAGAGAAAGAGGCCTCTTATAAAGAGAGAGATATATATATAGAGAAAGAGAGACCTCTCTCAGGGGTTTCAGGCCTGGTTCTAATTGATTTGCCGCGTTGATTTGCCCAAAAAAGCGATTTCAAGCAAATTTCCAATTTATTTTCATGCACAAGGCAAATATTATGGCAGTTTGGGGCATGTTTCACTCACAGACCGCAGCATTTGCAAGCCATAGGAAGGGAAGGGGGTTGGGTTGAAGCCTGCTGAAGCAGCCTAATGGAAACCGCAGCACATTTTGAGGCTATGATGAAGCAATTTGCCTTTGCCGTTGGTCGCTTAAGGCAAGCTGCGTTCTCCAAGTGGGCCCCCCCCTTTATTTCCTCCTCTCCTTCTCCCCCCTCCTCTGGTTCTATCGCCTGCCTAGTTCGACCGCCTGTTGTGCGTTGAAGCGCAAAAATCTTTCGCCCGGCGCGTCCATTTTGATAGATGACTCCCTTGTTTTAGGAATTAATTACAATTCGTCACATTTTGTTTTGCGGTTAAGAATGGACAGCGGAAGGACACAGAGTAGGAATGAGTGGGAGGGGAAGGCGGAATGGAAACAATGGCGCCTGCTTCGAAGCCGTTGATTGATTGAACAACGTTTTATGGTGTGTGAAATGAGCGAAAGGGCGCAAATTTGAGTGATTTCGGTTGCGGATTGTGTTGAGGCATTAAGTGATGTTTCAGAGACCAGTAAGTGGGGAGGGGTCAGAGGGTGAGTTAAGCAAAGTTGATGAAGCTTACCGTATTCAAGTCGTTACGCAGTGAATCAATGAGCGAGCCACGTATCGAGCCCAACAGAAATAGTAAAGGCATCTCGGCAAAGCATTTTCGTGGCTCCTTGAAATGAGCTGAGAAATAAAATTAATGAAATTAATGAGAAATTGCACAGTAGAGTGCCCCCTTTGAGTTGACAATATGTTGGCATTAGTTTAACGAGCGCTTTTTATACTGCACCCTATATCATCATAAAAAAACGGCTGTAAAAGCAAATCGAACTATCGCTTGGTTCGGTTACAATCCATAAATCGAAGCACTTTTCAATGGTTTTATGCATAACATTTTCCAATCCATTTCCATACTTACGTATCTCTCGTGAATGCTTGCGTAGAATATAGACGTATTTCATCTTGGGTTCCATATTGTGTGAGGCCATTTCGCCAAAATGACAGTGCAGTATGGGAGTCTTCACATAGACAGGAACTATTTTCTTTATCGGAAATGGAATAAATAAAATTAATTGCACTACAAATATACTAAGAATACCTAAAAAGAAGTTCTTCTACAGTCTATGTCTATCTCACTGTGAAACAGAAATGCAGGCACGCCTGCAAAAACTAAAGCCTACCAGCAGGGGCAGGCATGCCGTACTGCAATGTAAAGGTAACTTGAATTACTTTGGAGTTTATTGTGCGATCGGTTTGCAATTTGAAGGTGAGATGGATACTATAGTAAGCTAACCATATGTCTTAGTCAGAATGTTGTATCTCTTATAGGTCGCTTATAAATCGAATTCCAAAATTTTATTACTGATTTGCAGGGACAGAGGGCGTGGCACTCAATACTTGAAATAAACTTCTTCAACTGTTGGTATTTAAGAACCTTTATGCCGAACTTGGTGTCTCTTGCTTCTATAATAGCTAAGACCTGCACGTTCAAACAGATAGACAGACAGACCCGGCTTAATTAACTTGACTTTTGATGCTGAATAAGAATATATATACTTCTACTTGTTACGTACACTTGCACAAAGTTAGTAGACCATAGTCAATGATTAGTTAATATCAAAGAGGTTAACTTACCTTAACTTCAATGAACACCGGTACATAGCTTGGTTTCTTCTTTGCCTTGCCTTTGCCTGTAAGGATTAGTGAACAATATTAGCATGAGCAAATGGGCGTGGCAGTCAGTTCACACAGTGAGCTTGTGATTGATGTAAAAGAAGAGAAAAGGAAGCCACATTCTATGGCATTTGCATTCGCATTGTCTCCTAGTTGCAATTCGAATGCAATGAACGGTTAGGAAACTTTGCTCTTATCTCAGAGACAAGCAGAGAGAAAGAGAGACAGCAAATCAAATGAGTTGCATTGCGGTCGTGGGCGTGGTCGTGCTACGAATTCAAATTAAAAGTTGCAAAAGAAATGAATATTAGGCGAAGGCAACGAAATGAGGCTCTTAAATATTTATGATGCGAATCAAAGGGAAGAGAGAGACAGAGAAAAGATTTGCGATTTTGATATGAAGTTGGACGTGGGCGAGCGAATTTATGCGATCCATTGGAGTGAACAAGGCGAAAGCCGCCAAAAAAAAACTTTCCAAATTAAAAACGCCGTCAAAGAACAAATGAAAACTTTGCGTCATATTTACCGTTTTCCATATCAGAGCTGGCTACATCACGAGAAGCAGAAGAAGAGGATGAATAATGTGTTATATGTGTTATATAGCATAAAGTAAACCACATCAAGTGTTTCTGATAGAGGAGATACTTACGCTTGGAACGTGCTGAACTCTTGCCACTGCTGGCCACTGTGGCATCCTCCCCCTCGCCACCCTCACCATCTCCCTCTCCTTCGCCTTCCCCTAACTCCGGTTCGGACTCTGCCACATCCTGTCCGCCCTTCTTACGTCCCGTGCCACCACCGCCGCCGCCGCCTCCCTTAGCGCGCTTTCCCTTCTTTTTCTCCTTTTTCTCTGGCGGCGGTGGACGTGGCAGCTCCTCAAGTACAGTGATCTCTTCCTCGCACAACTTGTCATAGTTTGTGCGCCACACAAACATAATCACACGATCTAGATCAGCTTGAGATTCGTAGCGAGTATTGAAGAAGTTATCGACAGCATAACGATTCTCACTGATCAATCCATTCACATATTTGGGATCAAAGACACCCAACTGATTCGAGATGATTGTCTTCAGCCACAACACACGTGGATCATCTTGCAGCACAGTCTCGAAGGGCAACTTGAGACCGCTTTGCTCCGACTCTTCGGGGGGGTATTAGTTCCTCGGTTGACATCGACATGTTGAAAGGATTCAGTGGTTGCTGTAAGACATCAAACGAGGCTTCCTTCTGTTGTTGTTCTTGTTGTTCTTGCTTCTTCTTCAATCAATTTCCAGTTGCTTGTTTATACTGCGGGTTGCGCTCAGTTCCTTCGAATATCCTTTTGTGTTACCTGGGACAGCACACAGATCTGCGGCCTCCCGATAGATGATGCAAAACAAATTGGGCGACGCTTTGAAATGTTCGAAAGCGTTGTTCAATTTGTTGTATATGGAAAATGTTTCATTTCCTTTCATAATATTTTCGCCGGCGCTGCTTTGATTTTCTCTCTTGCTTTCAACTTTTCCTACTGAGTGTGTTGTTGTTGTTTGTGTTGATATTGCGGCGACGGCGTTGCCTTGGCGTGGATTGGTTGCCATTGTTGCTGTTGCTGTTGTTGTTTGCCAAGCAACCGACTCTGTTTAATATAATTTTGCCCTTTTGCCACCTGTCAGCTGCAGCCTGCAGCAGCTCTTGCAACATGCAACAGTGCTGCACAAAAGTGTTTGCCTGCTTTGGGGGCACGCGCGTTGCGTAAACAAAACACGCAGCGCTGACTTAATGGCGATGCACATTAGCAACGTGCCAGGGACGTTGCCGGTTGCCGTTGCCAGGGCAGCTCTCTGCCTCTCCCTCTGCCTTCCTCCCCTCCTTGTCTGCCTGCTCTACCAGGTCAAGTCGTCATTGGCTTAATAACTGTTTAAGTGAAATAGAGAAATGGCAGAAATATTTACACAGCAATCTCAAAGTGCGTGTGCGCTGCCTTTGCTGCCATTAACGATTGCCTGGCAACGAGCTTCGCCTGCACCGCAGCTTTGAGTGCAGCAGTTGCAGCAGCTGCACTTGCAACATCGCCACATGCAGATGCAGCGTAAATAAATGAAAGGACTCCCAACCCCTTTCTTCACGCTGGGCATGTGCAACGTCAGCTGTGCTCTTTGAGTGGCAGAGGGAAGCGCGTTGTGTTCTGAGATCAGATGGTATGATAGTAGAATTGTAAATTATATTTATTTTAAATAATATTCTTCATTTAGAATGTGTTCTTGACATTCTTCTACATTGCATATAATAATTGTATCGATAGTATTTAAAATGTACATTAGCAATATTCATTATAATATCTTTTATTCTTATCTACATTATAACATAGTATCTATTTATTTACTTGTCTATTTTTTTTACCCGAAGGGAACTTTGTTCCTTTCTCTGCAAAGGTATAGTAACTCTTTTAGTTTTTAAATAGCCTATCGATAGTAAACAGAAGCGATAACTTGCAATGCCCACTGTATCGTAACACGCGCACAGTTTGAATTGCAGCGTTTCCGCGTGGCGGCATTGCTCGCTCTGTTTGCATTCAATCAAAGTTTGCCGGCTTGGCGCCCTGATAAGTTAGTTATGCAGACGCATATATAGACTGTATATAAGCACACATACTATACATATGTATATATGTAGTTGGTATATTGCGCTTGTTAGCGTCTCTGCAGGCAAACTAATTCAAAGTAGTCGCGCTGTTAAATTGACTTCGTTTAGATGCGCTCGCAATCGAACACGTTGACGGTTTATCTCCCTCCCTCTCCCACTCTCTCTCTCTCTCTCTCTCTCTCTATCTCTTTCGACTCGCAGCTCAATCAATCTATTAGCTGCATTTTCTTCAGCGAAATTAGATATCTTTGCGAGAGGCTAAGGCAATCCCAGCACAGCACAGCACTGAGAGACGGTTTTATTTGTTGTTGACACAAGCTGCGAGCACTGCGAGGCTTTTGCCTTGATCTATGTCAGACAGAGAGACAGACGAGTTCGAATACTAATTGAAATAAATGAGTGTTTTGTCAGAGCTCAGGCAGACAGGAAACCAGGTGGGATGTGCGCGATATATATAAGAGGGCGATGAGGGCAAGTGAAGTGGCAGAGGCGCTGCCTGGCGGCGGCATCATTAAAATGCATGGTTCAAACAGTGCGTATACATAATATAGATTGGGTGTGCATCGATGGGGGAATCAGGGAGTTGCTCCTCTGCTGGAGGACTCACTTGAGTCGTACGTTGTGCGGTGCTGTAATTTTTATGCGTCATGTTTTTATTTGTATTTATTATTGCTTTGCGTACAATTTGCTTGCAGGTGGAAATGAGCGCGCGAAATGAGAATTTATTGACTGCTTTCCCTCTCTCAATCTCTGTGTCTATGTGTGTGTGTGTGTGTGTGTTTGTGTGTGCCTGTGTTTGTTTGTCTATTTGCTTCTGTTATAAGTGTCTCTGCTTGCCTTGATTTTCTTCTTCTACTCACATGAGTTTGATGAGCTCAGAGTGAAGAAGCTTTGCTTGCTGCAAGGCTGTGACTTGTTTGTCTCGTGTTTGCATTTGCGCTTAATAACTTTTTTCTGTTACCAAGCACACACACACACATGCAACTAGCTCATTGCATATGAGTTTGCTTAATTGGCACTGCAAGAAACGAAAGCAAACTCGTCGTGTATTTCCATACATTTTCTAGGAAATGCAAAGCATTTATTTATTTACTTGCATTTAAAGCACCAACGTTAAGCCTAGATTATGCACATTTATTGTGAAATTCATTGGAAATATTCATATCGTTCTATTAAATAATCATAAGTTTATTGAATCAACTGCAAACGATTTTCACAACTGCATTTTGAATAATTCAATTTGGAATTATTCGTTAAATATATGGATTATGTATTAAGTTGTAAATATGTATATATATATTATAATATATATGAAACTGATTAAGTTGTGCAAACAGCTGCGCAGTGTGTCTCTCTACTTTATATAGAGTGTAGAGTAAGCAGAAGATTCATTAATATTATTATTATTAATTCATTAACTTATGCACTCGTCTGTTCTTTTTCGCCTTTTATAACATATTTATTGAGACCATCAGTTTTTATGCAATCAAGATGAATCTTTGTACAGATTCTTCTTTCTATTGCTAAATGCAGCACATAAATTACACTGAGTTACATCGTATATATTGCATAGTTATCATTCACTCATGAACTTCTTTCTATAAGTAGTTGAACTTTAAGAAAACTAAATGTATGCTCATATATAATAAGCAAATCAGTGCAAATTATCTTTCCATATTGAGAATTGATAACATTTCTATTAACTACTTGGATAGAGCGCTGATTGCTATCAGTTTTCAAGATATTGCAATCAAACCCAGCACACATTACTTTTACTATAGTTATGACTATGACACGTAATTGAAATTGCCTTAAAATCCTTTCGATACAACAGGCCGAAACTATATATAACAAATAACAAACCTGTATTGTTTGTCCATGATTTTCCAGCCTCATTCTCTGCCTCATTATTAATCTAATTGTTCAATAATAATTAGTAAGTTGTGTCTATAAATTTAAGGTACAAAAGACCATCCTTGTCGCAGTGCTTCGCCCCTTCCCTGATTTCAAATAATAATAATTATAAATCTATAAATTTAATCTCATCTTCATTGAAACTTCTCTTATGAATTTCTTTGTACTTGACGTGGTTCCAAAGTCTACTCTGTAATATGTCTAAGAAGTGTCACTTTTACACTGCATTCGGCTCATTGTCTTTCTCTTTATCATACACTACGCAGCACGAAACACCTTTTGCTACGTCGTCAGTTTAATTAGCAAATGATTGCGAAGCCCATTGAATGTTCTGCTTTTCACACATGTGAAGCAGACGCCTGCCCAGGCCGGTCAAGCTGCTTATCGGGACGGCACAGCAGACTGGCAGACAGGCAGAAACAGAGAGGGAAGGAGAAGGAGAGGCAGGTAGAGGCATTCAGCAGGTTGCTGCAGTCCTGTTGCTGCTGCAGCACATCCGTCCGTTTCCGCAATGCAGAAATTTTCCAAAGGCCGCACTAGCAGGAACGGATTTCCAAGTGTTTGTGTCATTGTCTCGTTGCACATAAAATGTTAACTGGTATTTCGCAAAGCTCTTGGCATGCTGGGGAGCAAGAGTAGATGAATTTTGGGTCAGTCCATTGTGTCCAGGCTGTCTGTGCAGCTTTAATAAATCCTTGGCACGTCCCCTCGATCGCCAGCACCCTCGCAGCTGCCCTTAAATGAGGGAATGCTCATATAAGCTGAGCAAATGTGTCCATTAGTGTGCACAGATTTTCCTGTCTTACTCTCTCTCTCTCTCTCTCTCTCTCTCTCTCTCTCTCTCCCTTATACTTAATGTTGTTGTTATTGTTGTTGTTTTGCTCTTGCTGTTTGTGTGCGTCCATTAATAAGCATAGTCTACTTTGAGGCGTCGCCTGCAATGCTCAATTGCAACGGCATGGAAACGTTATGGCAACCGCAACGATTTCAATGCAATTCCATTGCACTAAGGCAGCATCTATAGTCCCAGCTTGGGCTCCAGCTTAAGCTCCGACTCTGGCTGCATCTGCTGCTGCTGCATAGTTACCAACTCTGAGCGGCGTCTGTCAGAGATTGTGCGTTTTGCGGTTATGTAATGAGTCGACGCCTGGGCGAGAAGAGCGGAGTGCATTGCAACGAAACGAAACGTAAACGCAACGTAACGTAACGTAACGTAACGCAAACCGTAACCTAAAAGCTGCCTGAACTCCTGGCTCGAAGAGGCAGTGAGAGACAGGGGAAGAGGGGTCAAGCTAGTGAACCCTTTGATCAAAGCGATTGCCCAATGCAGTATTTTTGAACTAATAAACCGTTACAGTTCCCTCACTGTGTGTGTTTGTGTGTGTGTGTAGGCAGTGCACTTGCCAGCAAAATATGCGACGTTATGTTATCAAAGGCCAAAGACTCTTGTTCCGATCAGAATTCAATTATGTCGAGTGTGTGTTGAGATTTTTCAGTTGATTCAAGTTGGTATCCCAAGAGATTTTCAGTTGTGGTATTGCAAAAGTTGACTGTAACTTTCCAATACGAAAATTGTTGATTAAAAACGAAGAATGCTTTGCAGATTTATGGAATTATTCACTGTTTCGAATGGTTTATGGGAATCCTATTTTCAAGGCAGTTGACTGAAGGCAGAACTGATATGAAAGAGTAAAAGAAGGGGAGAGAGGAGTTAACAGCAAGCAATGCTAATGATCCAAGATCAAATAGGAAAGATTACAAAGTTACAAACCAATTGCAGGTCCTACTATTTTGAAAAGATAATGGCAGAGTTTGCAAAGTTGAAATCAGTTACAGAAGACAAAGAGCATTTCATAGGAAGATGCCTTTAGTACATTTCTTTTAAGATATGAATAATTGAACTTAACTATAATACGATATATATATAGAACAAAGATAGTAAATTGTTTTCATCTTTGAAATTCGTCAATAAGGGAATACTTACTTTGTGACAATCTATGCAACAGGCAGAAGGAGGCGTGGTAGCCAAGGCAATAGTCACAATAGAGACGTGTTTGTCTGTCTGCATGTTTGATTGTCTGTCTGTCTGATTGTTTGTCAGTCTGGTTTTTTATGGCTGTTTCTCTGCCTATCTGTCTGTCCCTTTGTCCTTCAATCTTTCTCTCTGTTCGTCCATCTGTATGTCTGTCTGCCAATACGTCTGTCGGTCTGTCTGTCTCTTTATCGATCTATCCACCTGTGGGACAATCCGTTTCAACTTTGAGATCTAAGCTATTATAAAAGCTAGACACCAAATTAAGCATAATGGTTTATTACCTTCTGGCTTAGTATGTATTATAATTAATAATAAATCACTTAACCTTCCCGATTTCAATTTGATGGGATAATAGACCTAGAAGTAAGTCAAGTTTACACTTTCCATAATTAAAAGGTCTCTAAACTACCCGAAGTGACAACATGCCATTCACTCTACTCCATTAACAACTTCTGCAAACCATCTTTACAACATTTGGCTTGTAGCACAGTGTTAAAAGTCGTTTAATTGACCCCGCCCACATCGATAGCAGTGCACAAACATCGCGAATGTTTTGCGCGAAGTTTATGCGGCATTAGCTATGCCGTTTAGCAACTTTGGCTAATTAACGGCGCACTGATTGCCCCACTATTTTCATACATTTCAACCACACACACACACACACACACACTTACACAGGCACACTCACGCACACACACATATAGTGCACACTCGCATACTTAAGAGTCAAAGTTGGCTGCAACAATATTATGCAAAAACAGCATCAGAGGCAGCAGCAGCAGCAGCAGCAGCTCCGCACTCAACTTTCTCTCTGTGAAGTCAAAAAGTTTTTTCTTCAACTGACTCAGGAAGTTTTATCATATTTTTGCACCAGCAAATCTCAGCCAAAGATTCTCTTCTCGTCGCTCGGTTTCAGTTCAATTTGCATACGCACTCTGAGCATTATTTTTATTTACCTGATTCAGCGTTGATTTATGATTTTATCACAAGCAGCAGCAGCAGCGAGCAACGAAAAAAATCAAACGCCAGCAAGACCCCAGAGGGCGGGGGAGGGGGTACTAAGAGGGGAGTGGAAGGTTCGTAAAGCGGAGAAAACCCAAATTGAAATGCAAACGTGGCTCTGGACGCAGGGAGAGGATGGGAATGATTTGAGACAAGATTCCTGGCGCTGGCTATGGAAGTGGAGAGGGTGGCTGCAGGGGAAGTAGGGAGGGGGAAGTAGAGTGTGCTGCCGCTGCTGCTTGTGTATGCTACAGTGTTTGCCATAATTCAAAGCTGAAGCCAAAGCTTTTGTTGCTTACCAATTGGCAGCGAGTCACGTGTTTTCATTTGGCTTGCCAGAGTTGTCACGTTGCCGTTCAAGCAAATCGCTGGCAATATCATTGGCTCATAAATAAAGCCAAGCGAAGCCAGCTTATGGCTTATATAGCGAGCGAGCGTGTAGCATGTCGAACAAGAGAACTGAGCTTGCGATTTGGTTGCCTCCATCCCTAACCTCGCCTGCCTTCTCACTCCTCGTGGATGTTGCAACAGCTGAATGCAGCTTGCCAAAAGATAATATTGTCAATGCATTAATTAATACACGTTCGCTTATATCTCTGTGTGTGTGTGTGTGTGTGTGTGAGTGTGTGTGTGTGATTAACAAAACATCGACATTCAATTAGGCAGCTTTTAAAGTGAAATTTCTTTAATAAGTTTGAATAATTCATGAGGATTAAACACTTATGGAAGTCATCAAGTGGATTAATTAGTTGTGACAGCAAGTGGACAGTGAAGTTCTTTCAACAATTAATGCACTATGACTTAAGTTTGCATTAACCCTTTGGTGCACACTGTCTTTATATAGTGCAGTGAATATAATCCAGAAAGTAGGGCTAAAATTGACTGTGCCTAACTGTGACGATTTCCTACATATTCAACTAAGTTCTTTTCATTTAATACAAACTGCAATTGCATAATTAAACAAGGCAACAGTCGAAAGTGCGTGACTCTTGTTTTAAGCGTATATTGTATTGCATACCTTACGGGGTGAATCAGTAACCCTTTAAAATTCGTTCTTTTATAAATACTATGTTAATTGTTCGATCTAAACCAAACTTACCACACTCATTTAGAGTTTGAAAGTCATTGTTTTTACAAAAAATGAATTGCCTTTTATTAAAATGACGCTTGTAATTAGGCTTATATCGCTTGACGTAGTAAAATGTTTCTTATCTACACACAATATATAGACATATTGCCACTAAACTTGTCAGTACTAGCTCTAAAAGTCTCAGAGATATAGGCTTCCATACTGGCGTACAGACTGACAAAGCTTCGTATATCGAGTCTACTATAGATGCTGATCATGAATATATACTTTGTAGGAGGATAACACCTTTCTCTTCTATGTCAAGCGGCTATAAACTCTTTATACTTTACTGCTATTTTTAATTGCACCCTTCCCACTGTAATCAGAACTGTCGCTAACTGTTGTTAATGGTCTATTTCGACGCCCTGTGCGGCTATGCAGGGTTAATTAATATGCGTTATATGCTGTGGGCCGCGTCTGACAGCCTGTCAGTCAGCGGCTCGAGATCAACGGGTTATTCGCCGCAGCAATTGCCCCCCTACTTGCTCCGCTCCCCAGCCTTCCTTCCTTGTCCTGCCTTGGGGCATGTTGCGGCCGCTGGCAGGCGTCATGTGGTAGTTTCATTAAAACATGCAAGCAATTTCGCGGTATAAAAACACTCGAAATTATACAAAGGCAAGTGACGGTACTGCCACACCCACTTATATGCACATATACAACGCCCCCCCACACACACAGACAAAAATGATTTTTACGCGATATTTTTCCATAATTTTTGCAACGTTTGAAACACTGAAATATTTTGCAATATTTAACGGGCAATGCAAGTGGGAGAGGGAAGAATGAGAGCGGGGGGGGAGGAGGGAGAAGGAAAGGGGGGCAGCACTGCTGCAACTGTCAGGCGAGGCGAGGCAGCAAGAGAAATAAACAGACAAGGACGCGCACCGGTCAGACAACGAACACATTGAGAGCGCATTTATTTGTCACTTATCACACGGTGCTGCCGCTGGGGTCGCCAGTCAGACTGGCCTGGCCTGGTCTGGTCTGGCCTGGCCTGCCCGCTGGGCACTTTATAATTTCCATATGCAGCCCCAAAAGCCGTTGAAGAATTTCACTTGATTGCGACACACACACACAGAGACAGGCATATACAAATATGAGAACGGCATTGCGGTTTCCCGTCAGCGGAAGGGAGTGAAGAAGAAGGAAGAAGAGAAGGTGCAGCGAGTATGGCATGGATGGACATTTGCGACGGCAACTGCAGCAACGACAACTTTTATTAATTACCTGCATGGGCTCGTTGTTGTCCTTGTCGTCAGTAATGCGTGGCGTATGCGTGATATATGCGCAAGACACTCGTCGCTCAGTCCGGCGTTGTTTTCATTTAATTTCATGTTTTAATTTTCAAGCAATTAACGCACGCTGCAACTCAAGAGGTAAACACACACACACACACACACACATACACACAATTAAGGCAGTCAAGTAAGTCAATTACCGCAAGCAGTTTTCTAGCCTTTTTCCGGCTATGTTTCAGCTGCTAATAAATGAAGTGAAAATGTGCCTTGGGTAAACAAATTGATGGCGCATATAGCATGCTCAAATTATGATAAAACATTGACGTGTGCATGTGGCTGATCAAGTGTGTCCATGTGTGTGTGTGTGTCTGTGTGTTGTGCCTGTTTGCGCCTGTGTGTAGGCAACGCAAATATGCGCAATTTCGTGTTTTGGCAGCTGAACCAAAAGTGGCGCGTACTCAAATGTAAAATGTTTGTTTGCGGTTCTTCATGTGGAGCAGCAGCAGAGAGAGAGAGAGGGAAAGGGCACAAGGGGCAGCCAACGGGCTTAGCTTGCGTGCAAACATCAATCACAGCGACTGTACGGGCTACATTGAGAGGGGAAGAGACGGCGTAACAAGTCAGTTTATACAAAAGCATGAAATAAGTGTGTACACACCAACAATTTTGAAATTCAAAAGATGCGCAATGAACGTAGGCATGTGCGACTGTATGTGTGTGTGTGTGTGTGTGTACAATCATAACTGCAGTACAGTGGAAAAATAAATATGGCGCCAAGTCGCGATTACACACACACAGAGGTAGAGGCAAAGGCACACAGACACACCCGTTCTGGGGGCACAGTCACATCACACACCACGCTAATTTCCGTCACGTTGAGCACACAAAGCAGCGCCAGGGCACGTGAGGCAAAGGCAACCCAAAATATGAGTGTGCCCCCTACGTGTGTGTGTGTGTGTGTGAGGAAGAGTCGACTTGAAAGCTGAAAAAACTTGCCACATTTCGCATTGCAAGACGGCAAAGGCAACGGCAACGGCAGCAAATGTCAGTGAGGCGTGAAAGGCAACATACAACGGCATTGAGAGTGTGTGTGCCTCAAATTTGTGTTGCATGCGATTGGCTGCTGCTGTTGCTGCCACAAGGCTGTGCTCCATCAAGCTGCTGCTTCTGCTTCCCCTGCTGCAATGTATTATATAAGAGCGACACGCAAAGGCCTTCGAACATACTTAATACATTTCTTTATACATATTTTAAGTTAAATATTTGGCACAGTTTATGCTTTTCCAATTTATGGCACATATATTTGCTATAATATACTCTTTATTATTCTACTTAAATTATCTTTACGTTTTTTCTATATATTTCTATGCTCTTAGAAGTTATGTTTGCAGTAAACATAAAGCTGGCAGAGATAGTTTGAGGTTGATGCAGTTGACAGTTAAGTGATAAATTTACAGAAGTAAAAATCAAGTAAAGAAAACAAAAGAACGCATACTCGACTGTCTTATACCCTGCAAGCTAGTGGTAGTTTCATTTTGAAAGTAACGATTGAAATGGCAATCAAAAGAACATACAGTACGATACTCTTCGCTCTGTTTTGAAAAATCATTACAAATACACTTAAAATACTTTGAGGCGAAGTCTTCTGCAGCCTATTGCTTTCTCAGTGATAACACATATGTACAAGCACACTTGCAAAAATTATAGCATACCAGCAGGGGCAGGCAGTACTGCAGCGCTAAGCTAACTTAAATAACTCCTGTGTTTATTGTCCTATCGGATTGAAATTTGAAGGAGGGATAGATACAATAGTCAGCTAACAAAATGTTGAAATGTTAATTGTTATATAATGAACACGTCGCATACAAAGCGATTTACAAATTTTAATTATTGATTTACGGGAACGTTGGGCATGGCACCCAACATTTGAAATATAAGAAATACAGCAACCTTCATGCCAAATTAAATGTCACTTAATAATAATAACTGAGACATCGATAGTCAAACAGACAGACAGACGGACATGGCCCAGCAGTAGGTGTTTCCTGGCTCTTCGAGAAAGTATCTCCATTGTTTAATGGGTCACACCTTCCACTGTCTCTAAACTTCTACATAAATGACACACTCCTTTTTCTGGCAAAAAGAGTGCAGGGTATACAGCACTTATAATAAGCTGTCAATTATGATTACTTCAAAGTAATATCAAATTTGTAAGCAAAAAACTTACTTGCTTGACTGGCTTGACATCCAATCTAAAAACTATTACAATAATCACACCTGACTGACTGAGATTGCAATGAAGATAGAAGAATTATGCATTGTAGCAATATAAATAATAAACGAATTATACTTAATAATCGACTCAGCTGACTCAGCTGCAGTGTGGGCTAATCATCTAGAGAAAGGTGATATACTACCGCCAAACTGAATATGAACTAAACAAAACTAAATGTATTGTGTGTAGATTCATTCAGAAAATGGCTTACCATGAGATCCCGAGGCTTTTCATGACCAAAAACCTGTGTGTGCAATTTTAATTGGCTTTGTTTGAAAAGTCAATCAAACTTATTTCATCATTTGGCATTTGGCATGAAAATTGTTTACTTTGTTCGTGTGTGCGTCTGTGTGTTATTATTGTATTTAGCCAAAACGTTGAGAAGCTGACCGAACTTAATACATGAATTTAGTGAAATTAATTTCGAGTTTTGAATGTTCATGAAACAATTTCACAAATAATGGGATCAATTTATTTTTGCCCAAGCACACTCGATAATTGAGACGATTGTGTTTGGGAATTGTTCCGACAAACGGCAGCTCAGTCTGTCTGACTGCTTGTCTAACATAACTGTAGACATATTGAGCCGCATTCCCTGTTGAACTGGCAATTTCGACAGGCAAACCGCAAGGCAAATGGAGTTAAGCGACCTCAAATAGAATTCAACACTAATTTTGCTGAAACCAAACCCAAAGGCATGTGAAGCCAAGGAAGGAGGAGGATGGAGGAGCACGGGAAGCAGGGGCAAGTTGTTGTAGTTTGCTCAAGCATAGCTAAACCATAAGCGGGTCGATGGTTTGGCGTTGTACGGGTTGGGGGTTGGAGGTTGGAGATTGCTTGGAGTTGGGGGGCGTAAGTTCCAGTGACTTTTAGCCGCGATTTTCAACTTAATTAATTAAAAGCAAATTAAAAGTTTTAATCTTTGCGCAGCAAATTGTTGCTACAAAAGGATTTTCAGTTAGCCCCAAACAACAGCAGGAAGGGGAAGACGTATAAAGTGCAGGGGGGTTGGAGAGTGAGGGAAATGGGGGTAAGTGTGTCGACGGCAGGCTCAGCTGATGAACAAAAATAATAAACTGTGGCAAAGCATTGAAAATTGCGTTGTTGCTGTTCATTGTTGCTACTGCTGCTTGTTGTTGTTGCTGCTGTTGCTGATGCGAAAACAATCTCTGGCCACAGCAGCAGCAGAGGCAGCAGGCAGAAGGGTCGACCCTAGCGGGCTGCTTAGTTGCCTAAGCCCGTGTAAGCAGATTTTGATATTAATTCAATGCAAAATTAACAAATTTTCTAAAAAGCCAAACAACGTTTGACACAACAAGCAAAGTCAATTTGTTATAATGATTGCCATTGTGAGAGCAGATAGAGACAGCAGTGAAGCGCGGGAGGAAGGAAGGGGGAGTGGCAGGGGGCAAGTGCTCACCTGGCAAAGCAAGTGTGCCCAAGCGAATCGAAAGTTTCTTTCGAACTTTGAATTGACTTTAAGGGAATATTTTGCATTTGGGAACTACTTTAAAGCACTTTAAATCCTTGTACGCGCGCTCTCTCTCTTTGTCTGTCTCTGTTTCTTATTGAGTATCATGCTGGTAATACAATATAGACTGATATGCTGGCAGCGCCGTCTCGAAGCAACGCTGCGCACGTCGCTTGGCGGGATTTATGGCAGGCTGTCAGAGCTGTCGCCCAGCGTTGCATTCATCATTGCGTTGGCCGTCATAAAGCACGCTCATCAACATAAAGGGACGCGACAAGGGGCAGGAGGGAGAGTGTGCTTTGGCTAACGGGCAATGTCTAACGGTTCTAACGGTCTGCAAAGAGCTTTATGGCATCGTCAAAGCCCAACCTCAGCTGCAAAGCGCGAAAATGTTCCTCGAAAATATGCAACGAATTTTGCGTGGAAAATGGTTTTTCTTCTCGGCGCTAATTGCAGCAAGTGCGATATTTATAGGCTGCTTCATAGTGGGTGGGGCGGAGGGCGTGGCCAGCGTCTTGTTTTGCATTTACAAATTGAAAATATGCTCGAGGCCCAAGCGAAGGCAGGCGATGCTGCCTGCCAAGTGACAACGTCGGCCCTGGCGCCGCATTTAGTTGCAACATTTTATTGCTGACTTTTTGGCAATGCTTGCTGATGTTGTTTGTGACTGTTGTTGTCGTGATGTTGTTGCTGTAGTTGCTGCTGTCAGTGGCTGCGCTGCACTAGTAAATGTCAGGCCATTCTGCATTTGCATTTCAATTTCCATTACAATTTACAATTTGCAACGCCAACCGAGCATTGGCCGCCCACCTAAAGCTGACACGCCCCCCTCCCTTCTCTTCACCCAGCCTCTGTCTCTCCTTTGTAGTGCTCTGCCGACCGCCGTTTTCTGTTTGGCCGCGATTAGCGAGCTATAAATCTACAAATGTTGCTGCATTTTAACAATGTTTTTAGCTTTTCTGCCAGCACAACCAATATTCTAGCTAGCTCTAACTCACGTGTTGTTGCTGTTGTTGTTGTTGCTGCCAGTGTTGTTAAATGCATGCAACGACCATAAACCAAATCATTCAACGCAGCCACGCCCCATTGAGAGCCGTAAAACAAACATGAACATTTCGTAAGCAAAATACTCCTAAATATAAACGCAGCCAACTATGCTGGGCGGCTTGGCAACCCTGGCCACATTTGCATTATTTGTTGCCCGATACGCATTTAATTATAAGCGCCGCATTAGGGATTCATCGTGGGATTGATATTACGATTTGCGTAGGGCCTGGTTTCCCCCTTTTCCTTCCCCTTCGTTCCGCACACTGCGCTCCCCAGGCGCCGTTTAATCAATACCCAACACAACGCTACACAATTGTGACAAAATTTGACATTTGGAACTGCATTAAAGCAGCCTGTGATGTGGCACATTCAAGATGCAATGGTTGGACGTACTACCGATAGGTTTAGCTACTTTAAATAAATATTATAAATATAAAGAGCAGCTGAATTAGTTTATTATAATTTATAGATACCACAGTTTTATTATATTTTATTTAGTTTTGTACAACTATTAGTGCCACTTTAACGATAGTTCTATCGATTGTTTCTCAGTTTTTGTCGAAAGTCATTTCAATAGTTTTGCAGTCTGGAAATCTGCCTAACACACTGTTTCTTTTTAAATTAAAATTGTTTCTTTTTAAACTAAAACTGTTTCTTTTTAAATGTTCTTAAATTATCACATCAATTTCAGTCTAATCGATATTTTCTTAGACTTTAATCATATCGATAGTTTTGCAGTTCTTATGTAGAAAAAAGAAGATACAGCAATTATTAAACCCTTATAAGTTTCATAGCCTTATCGATAGTTTCTCAGTGTTAGATTACACCTTACCGTTGGCAACTTGTGGATAGTAATTTCGATAGTTTTTCTATCTGAAAATACTCCCAGCAAAATATTAAGTTTATTTCTGCTGGCATTTTTACTATAGTTTCATCGATACCTTCTCAGCCTTATTGTTAATCATATCGATAGTTTTGCACTTTAAAAGCTTCAAGGTTTTATCGATAGTTTCCATGTATTGAATGATACCTAATCAATTACAACTTATCGATAGTAACGTCGATAGTTAAGCGATGTGTAAACCTTGCAAACGATCAACATTTTAAGCAATCCTCGCAACTTTCAGCGCCTCTTTAAAGCGGTCACTTGACTTCACTCTCACCTTACCTTACCTTACCTTAGTTTCCACTCAACAGCCTATTGCGTATAAGTTGATATATAATGGGGGTTCTGGGACAAAATTGCACAAATATTCGCACGCATTCCAAATTAATGGGGCGTGACCAGAGTTTTATTTATTTTTATTTAGGGTTTGCTGTTCTAGACATTTCAAAATGGAAAATGTACGATTTTGATTGTCAGTACATGAAAGCAAAATTTAGAGAGTCTGTGCGCCTAAACTATATAGACACAGAATCTTTTATATACACTATTAAAACTGATGATTTTTACGCTGGTTTACGTGAAGATCTTGCAATTAAATTTGATACGTCAGATTATCATTTGGACCTGTTAAAAGAATACAACTTTACCAGCGTTAACAAGAAACGATTAGGGTTTTTTAAGAATGAGTTCAATGGAAAGCCCATGAGCGAATTCGTAGGTTTACGTTCAAAAATGTATTCATATTTTGTTCCTGGGGGTCGAGAAGTAAAAAAGTCGAAAGGGGTTAAGGCAAGTTGTGTAAAGCGAATCGGCTTTGCTGATTATAAGAAATGTTTAAATACTGGTGAAAAAAGATAGGTACAATGTCGTTAAAACAAGTAGCATTTCAAAAATAGTCATAGATAGCAAAGACGATAAAAGAGTCATAGAACCAGATTTGCATAACACAATGGCCCATGGACATTAATGGATACAGAAACGTAAGCTTATAGAAGATATAACCTTGTATGATGCTGATATTTTAGTTTGGGGTAAGAAAATTTAAGATAAAGAGAATGCTGAAAACAAAACAGTATAACAGAAAGCTCTATTAAAGAGATATAAAGAAGAAAAAGAGAACTTAGAAGTCAATTTATTTTATGCTGAACTGGCCCTGAATATAAATTTCAATTAAAAAGAGAATTCACTAGAAAATTGCTTTTATTTCATATTTATTTATAAAAAATGAGAGAAAATAGTTATGAAATGTTTAAAATTTTATAACGAATAAAAACATTTGTTATAAACATATAAAATTTGATTCAGAATAAAACAATTGTTATTAATATATATAAAATTTGATTAAGAATAAAACATTTGTTTTTAGTATAAGTTTATATAAAACAACTTTGAAATTAAAGGAATATTAAAAAAATACATTATAAATTGTTTTAAATTTAATATTTTTGGTTTAAAGTGGTGGGGTAAATATTATATTAGATGACAAAGTTTGATTATAATTATTAATATTTCCTTCAACAAATATAATTTTATTTTCAGACGAAACATGTTCAATAAAATTGCTATCAATATCATAAACAATATTCGATGATAAAGTTTGAGTATAAATATGAAAATTCCCTTCAATGACGGAAAGGAGTTTACAGCAGACACAGAAGTAAGTCGATTAATTAAAAGAAATATTTCTAAGTTAACTAATAGTTTTAACATAAATAACCCACTTGTAGGCATAACAAAGAGCGAAATAATTCAGAATTTTAAGAAAAATTTAGTTGCAAAGGAGATGGCGATTGGGAGGCGCATACAATTAGGACGAGGAGGTATGAATAGATACTTTAAGATGGAATATGGCATGCAAACAATAGGAATTAAATGCCATTATAGAACAGTACCTATAAAGCAAGAAGATCGTAATGAAGAAGCTAGTTTGTTCCCACAAAAATTGAAAATAATGTAAAATTTAAAATCACAAGTTGAACCACAAAATATCATTAACAAATATAATATCATTACTTAAGTTTGATTATAATTATTAATATTCCTTTCAACAAATATAATATCATTACTTAAGTAATGATGATGATGATGATAAGGATTGATTATAATTATTAATATTCCCTTCAACAAATATAATATCATTTTTTTCTGTTGTGCAATTTGGGGTATAGCCCTTTTCAAATACATTTTTGTATTTATTTACCATATACGCACAAGATCGCCTTGACGCAAGTTTTTGTCTTTAAATACTTTTATGCGGTTATATGCTGTCTTCAGAATTTGTTCTTCATTTCCCTTGGTTACATTAAATGGCTTCTCTTGTATGGTGCTATGCTTTCGGTTATTATATACATCAATTAGTTATTTATATATTTAAACCCATTTATATGCTTCATTAAAACTGAACTTACGCCACATAAGTTCTTTCAATGTTATATTAAAACGTTCAACAATGGGAACTTTAGGGAACTGAATGTAGAGTAGGGGTTGATTTCATAAGGGCGCATTAATGCCTTGAAATGTGTATTATAAAATTCAGTTCCGTTATCAGTTTGTAGATTTTTTGGTGCACCACGACCAGACTTGAATAGTTTTTCCATTGCCTGTGCTACTTCTTTAGTATTTTTTGTTTTTAATGCTTCACCCCACGCATGCTTTGAAAAACAGTCTATAATAGTTAGAAGATAGCGGAACCCATTATTCGATGAGGTGTATGCCCCCCATTTCAACTAAATCAGGTTGCCATAAGTCGTTGATACCCTTCACGATGATATATTTGTACAATTCAATTCCTTTGGTAAACACATATATATTTATTAAATGAGGTAACTAGGAACTCTCGACGCCGAAACACAAAATTGACTTCAGGCTGCCAGCGCGCTGGCCGAAGCATTTGTCTGTTGTCAAACTTCACAAGCAACGCATACATTCATATGCGAGCTTGTGCATACATGGCACACATAGATTGAAACGATGCCTATCGCAAAGAAATATGTATATATTGTTTCGCTGTCGTTGTGCGACTAAGTTGATGCCGCTGTTCGCTGCTTCTGGAATGCTCACCAAAGAGAGCCGATCGCTCACTCGTGAATCACATCGGGCCCCGGGGTCATATTAAACCGAACACCAGTGGGTAAGTACTTTCCGCTGTTTGAGTACTTTATATGTTCGATTCTTAGTGGTACAAGGAACATTTTTAGCAATTATTGAAACTTTAAAAGTGTCAAGATTTCATCGATAGTTTCTCAGTATTGGATTACGGCTAATCAATATAAACTTATCGATAGTTAGGCAGTGTGAAAACCTTCAAACTGGCAATATTTTAAGCAATCATCGCAAAGCCTCTTTAAAGCGGTCACTTCACTTCACTCTCACCATGTTGCCTTAGTTTCCATTCAAGAGCCTATTGCGTATACGCTCTGTTAGCCGGTTGTCAGCGGCGACCCAGGGATCAGACTTTTCGCTGTGTCAGCAAAGTTCACAGAATTCGCAGCATGTCGTTTAGCGCTCAACTTGGGAAAGTGTGAGAGAGAGAGAGAAAAGAGAAGGCGAATGGAGTGAGGAGTGTGGAGTGGGAAAAAAGGAAGCAGAAGTTCTTGTGGCACTTGTTCTTTAATCCCTGTGTGTGGCGCCAGCACGCGGCAACATTTTGCCTTTTCATTTTACGCTACGCATACACCGTATGTGTGCGTGTGTGCCGTCTATCGCCAGTGTGTGTGTGTCTCAATATGCGTACGTGGAAAACTTTAAGCATCGTGATGAAAATGACTGCACAATTATGGGGTAGAGTGGAAACTGGGGAAAACTGAGAGAAATGTAAAAGTGGCTGCTGCCCCTGCCCCCTGTTGCCACCGTGTTGCCCCCGTGCTGCCACTGCAACCAATGGATCGTAAATAATATTATGGCCAGGTGAACGATAGCGCTCGCTAGCGTCGTGTCTATAAGCGATGGGCGTGCAGCTCAAACCGAGGCTGGCGCTGGGGCCTGCACTCTGTGCGCCAGCTAATTAAGACAAACTAACACACAGCATGTTGTGCGAGTGTGTGTGTGTGCGTGGGTGTGTGTCTATGTGTCTATGCGTGTGCATGAGTCTGTGCGCTGGCCTGATCTGGCTCGACTCTGGGGTCTGCAAACGGCAGCGTCCTTGGCTGCTCAAGGGCGTGTATGGTGGGTGTATGCGTGGTCGAAGGGGCGTCGAGGGGAGGGGGATGGGAGCCACGTGTGCCTCTGTCGGTGTTTTGATATACGGCTTTGTTACAATCACAATGTGTTTACATGGAGCGCAACAGCAAGTGCGCCGTGTACGAGACCCGTGCGCCAAGTGCACTTAATTTGTTTGCTTAATTTACAAAACATGAGACGACGTTGCCGCACAGCAGGCAGGGGGTAGAAGGGGCAGCTAAGAGAGAAGGGGGCAGAAGGCAACGACTTGGTGCGCCCTCGTGTTAAGACTGTTTCCTGCATGTTTGTTTAGCACTCGGTGCCTGCGTCAGCAGATGCCGCTGCAACTGCTTGTTGAGGCAAGTGTTGCTGCTGGCCAACACGAGGCCATCTTCAGGAGGAGGCGGACTATGCTGAGCTCTGTTTGTGCCCGGCTTATTGCCCAAATTATACCATATGTATATGAATGGTTATAATACTATGCAGCCCAGCCTGGCCAAGCAGAAGCTACTTGTGTGCTAATTGAGCGACTCGGTAAATTGGCAGAGACTTGTGGTGGCTCCACTCCACATGTGTGACAATGGGATAACCCAGGGCAGGGGGAGAGAGCTCTAGAGACTGCAGTCAAAGGTTAAGCATATGCTAATTGTATGAAGAAGAGCAGGGACACATACATGACTGGGATTATATAGAGCTTTAGTTGTGGCCAATGTAAAGGATGTCACTTTGAAGGGGGAGACTTTAAATTAAAGTGGTGAAAGTTCAAATTCAACTAAAGAAAACCTCATTGAGATTAATGCAAGCTAAAAGCAAACTGTTTCTTTTAAATGTTGAATATACTTTAACTATCATTTCAACTGAACTTTTATCAATTCTTTCTCAGCCTCATTCATCATATCGATACGTTTGCAGTCTTTCTATTCAAGTGAGATTAAGTGCAATCACTGAAAGTTTAAGAGTTTCATAGTTCATTCGATAGTTTTCTGGTTTCCTAATCAATCTCAGCTTATCAATGGCAATTTTGATAGTTTTACTGTCTCAAAACATATAGCATTGGCCAATCTCATTTTGAAGGAGAACACTTTAAGGAAAACTGATGAAAGCTGAAATTCAAGTAAAGAAAACATGTTCAAACCCATTGCGATTAGTCCTTATCCCTCTCCCATTAAAAACACCTCAAGAATTGTTTAGTTTATTTCTTTATTTCATCATATAATTTTGCCATTATCGTTTATAATTTTGAGCTAAGTTCCTTACGCATTGGCGTGTTTTCCTTTTATTTTCTTTTTTTGTTTGTTATCTTTTCTGGCGTGCTTTGATTTTTTTAAATCGGTTTTTTGGCTTTTCTTATCCCTCATAAATTATGTATAATTATGCATATTCTCATATATATATATATTTATATATATATATTTGACTTTCTCACATCTCTTTCAATGTTTTACCTTATTTATTTTCTCATATTTGTTTTTATTTTCCTGTAGTTTAGTTTGATTTTACATTTTCCTATTAGTTCGTGGCTCTATTTTGTTTCTCTTTTGATTTCTCGTTTGATTTACAACTGGTTTAGCTTAAGTTTTGATTATTCTGTTCTGTTTCTTTTGCGAAATAATCTCTCTCTGTCTCTCTATCTGTCTCGCTAATCCGTAATGTACGACTATGGAGAAGGTTTACGCGTAGTTCAAAAGCAACAACAGTTTCGTTAAATGCAGAAATCTTTTAATTTATTTCCTTCAACTGCGCATAAACCTCTCGGCGATTAATCCTAATTATTATTATAGTTTATCTTCGGTTTATTATTCGACTAACATTTACTCACTAAATTAATTCGCTTCGAGTGTACTGTGTAAACATGCGTTAATTTAGTACTTAGTCTATTCATTTAATCTAAAACAAAGTTTCGTTTTCGTTTTCTAGGCAAAAAATGAGCGCAAATCAAAGCAGAAAATGCAAACAGCTTCGATATCGATAACGAAATCGATTAAAACAACTTGTAACTCACATCGATTTCATATAATGTATCATGTATCATACCACATATAGTTAGTTGTCTCTTAAATGAGGGGAGAGTGAGTGGAGAGGGGAGAGGTGTGTGTAAGATTGTTTGCAACGTTAATTAATATTTGTTTACTTTAGTTGACATTGCAATATTTATTTATTTATTGTTGCTGTTGTTTATGTCTCGGGGCATTGCATTGTTATTCTTTTTCGGTTTTCATTTGTTTGTTTTTTTGCTTTTACAAATATTATTTACATAGCTTACATGTCTAGGCTGCGGTCGTATTTGGAGGGTAGGGTGTACTTAATGTATAATTATTTTTGACTTACAATAATTAATTGTTTTTATGTAAATTAGTTTGCAATCATTTTTTATGTATGTCTCTTCTTGCAAGTGCACGATTCTTGTTGTTGTTTATTTTGGTTTATTGATTTTATTTTCTGTGTTATCCTTTTTTTACTCCTCTTTCCCATCACACCACGCCCACAAAATGGCGCCCTCATGTCTGAGTATATTATTTTGTTTTTTTTCCTTCTTTGGAATGCCCTTGCAGGAGATTTAAAATGAAAATATATGGAAATATTCCTTTTGAAATCACATAACTTTGGTTAACTATTGAAATGAATATTATTGAAGCATTTATTCGTGAGATACCGTCGGAAATGTTGGAAAGAGTATGCCAAAATTGGACTAAGCGCAGTCACGGTCAACATTTGCATGAAATAATCTTCAAACATTAAATTATATGCAACCTACTATGGATTCAAATAACGATTTTGTGCATTTTTCTGCATTCTATAATCACCTTATATACGTATTTTTTTTGCCCCTCTGCAAGAGTATCCCAACTTCGGCCAGCCGAGGTTTTATGGTATTTTTTTTGGTATTTTTTTTAGTATTTATTTAAACATATCTTTGTAGTTGCAGCCTGAATTTTTGTTGTGTTTCGAGCGCGCACAATTTATTTACCGCCGGCATTTTGTAATCACCTTTTTTGTCGCCATTTTGTTTTTCTCTCTCTCTCGGTTTTTTATCGCTTCGTTTTGTTGCGTTTCGTTTCGCTCTGCTCTTTGTTCAATTTGCAAATAGCTTATTTAAAATAATTTTATTTTAATCATAATCTGAACGGTTTTTTGCGGCGACAGCATGGCAAATATTCATTTGAAATACCCCGGCCCTGGCCTGCTTGTTTGCTCAGCGTACAACAACAATAACAACAACAGCACCAGCAGTAGCAACAACAACAGCAACATTAACAAGGGCTGCAGAGAGGCAACTAAAAAGGGTTGCCCTGCCTGGCCACAAGGACAGAGAGAGGCTGAGCTGAGCTGGGAACGTTTTGAAAACATTTCTTTCTTTTTTTTCCTGTTTATTTTTTCCTTCTTTTTTTTTGCTTCTTTAGCTTCGCTTTTGCGTATATTTATTATATTTTTCTTTTTTGTTTTGCAATTTGCTTTTTTATAATTTGCATGCGCCGCGCATTTGTTCATTATTTGCATTTGTTATTTTTTAATTACACTTTGCGGGCTGCCCCCGCAATGGGTTTGTTGTGCTGCTGCGTTGCTGTTGTTGTTGCTGTTGTTGTTGTTGCCCTGGTTGCTGTTGTTGTTGTGCTGCCTCAGCTGCAACTCGTTTATGTAGCTGCCAGCGTGTGTCCAGCGTGTCCCGGTCACAGCTGAGCCGCCGCCAGTGTTGCCAACGCCAGTGTGAGGACACCGACTGCACTGCAACTGCACTGGGCAGCGCCAGTTAACGCCGAGTTATCGGGATCACCATTAGCATAACGCTTGGAGCCCTCAAGACCAAGTAAATTGGGTGAAATTGTCGTCGGCGGCGCTGTGCTCAGTGCAATGCGCTGCTGCACATTCTTGTGGAACACGTGCAGTATGGAGACCTCGCAGAGCAGCAATATGCTCGTCTGGTACTTGGGCATGGCCTGGAAGAAGCCCTGCAGCACTTGGCTGTGCGGGTAGATCTCTAGCGAGGAGTATGTGGTGGAGCCCCTCGAATGCGTCGTGTGTGATGCGTTGCAGTGGTGTCTTGTAGACCTGTGCGGAAGTTGGCCATAGAATCACCCACATCAATATCATCATTATCTGCTGCAGACTCACCTTGCGTCCGTTGATGTACCATGTTATGTTTGCCGGCGGATACGACGGCCCCACTGTGCACACTGCCTTGAAATTGTCATTGACGCCAATCACCTTCTTATCCACCTGCATCACGGGATCATCTTTGGGCAACTCTATCACCTGCATGTGTGCTGAGCGTATCTCGGTGTGGAAGAGCGGCGCATCTTCAGAGACCTCACACTGATAGCTGCCAGTCAGCTCACGGGTGACGCCCTTCAGGGTAACAGACGTTGCGTCCGAGTTGGTTAACTGCAGTAGAGAGAGAGAAAGAGTGAGAAGAAGAGAAAGAGGGAGAGATAGGAAGAGAGAGAAGAAACCACGCCAAATGGCTTCAATTAGAATGCGAACATCAAGCCAGAGATTTGCGTTTGATGAGTGTGTTGTTTAAAATGTCATAAAAATGTAAGAGGAGGGTGCTGGGAAGGGCAGGTGGTGGTTAAAGAAGGAATGGAGAGTGCTTAAAAGCTACACCATTTTGTTGTAATATACACTTTAAAGAGAGCGGCTTTCTATTGTAGAGTTTAATGCATTTAAACCTCAGAGAGCTAAGACAAACAAGTTAATTAATAATATGTCTTATTATTAGGCGCTGTTTGAGTTTATTTTAGAATCAGTCCACGCCCATAAATCAATGAAAAGTGAATTACTAGTGTTCATTTATTTTATTTTGCCAGACAGTTCATTTTTTATAAATAGAATAACTATCACCATTCTTATGATTATTTGGTTGCTATCGGTCAATAAACATAGAAGCTAGTTAAGAAATAAATCAAGAAGTTACTAATTTCCAAACCCCTGCAAAGTATGCAATACAAAATAAGTTAAACATGGAAGTTTTATATTCAAAATTATCAAAGTCGAGCTCTTTTTTTTTTTTCAAGGTTATTTATTATTATTATTATAGTCAGTAGGAATCGTTCAGTATCATCTGAACTTAGCCTAATGTTTGGCTTAAGAGATAATATGGATAAAGTGTGCCTGGGGTGGGCAACAAGCCAAGAAATTAATTTGGTCTCCCAATGGGACAACTTTAAGGTCCCTTTCAATAATTCTGTTGTCGAGCTCTTTTAACTGTTTTTTTTTATTTTATCTTTAAACTTAATTTATTTATTTATTTCATTATGGATCAGAATACATATATTTTTATAACCTAATGAGCATCTATGGTTGTTACTTCTCCAAGACTACTTATAAGGAGTTTCTGTTCTTTTAACTGTAACTATCGTTCTTGTTTACATTTATTTTAAATGTCTCCAAGTATACAATTAAAATTGTAAAGGAGTGGAAATTGAATCTATAACAATTAATTTGTATATACCTAATCAAAAGAATCTTTGTTATTTTAATTTCATTTACTCAAAACATTTAAAATGAAAATAAAGACATCTTAATTTACCAATTTAAAGCTGACGCTTAATTACTTTTCTCAGTTTAAATTTTGTACTTAGTCAAGCTTGGTTACTAAAATAATGAATCACAGCTAGATCTAAATAGTAAAAAGTCTTCTCAATCTCGGATTGAGCAAACCAAACTAACCGCAAGATACTTTAGATAGCAAAGCGTAATAGAGTGTGCGGTGTTTGGATTTTGTTGTGGCTGCTCTTGAATTTGCTTTGTGATAATTGGCAGCAAGCAGCAGCGTTGAGGGCCACTTGCCGAGCTGCTCACAAAATCCACTTGAATGGAGCAAACGCTGTGCAGAGTGGCGTATGCGATTAACATGTGTGTTTGTGTTGGTGCTTGTCTGTCTGTGTGTTGCGTATCTGAGAGCCTTTTGCGTTTGTGTTCGAGTGCAGCAGACACAGAACCCTTTCGCGTGCTTTGCATATGCCGCACCATGTTGCAGCAACAGCAGCAGCAGCAGCAGAGGCAGAGACCGAGGCAGAGGCTGCTTTGTTCATTTGCATCCAAACTAATCCGCGATGTTGTTGTTGTTTCTCTGTTATTGGCATTGCCAGTTCGGCATGTGGAAAGGCAGCAGCTTTTTGTATTGTATTGTACTGCGGGCTGCCCCTGCTACCTACCTACTTCCCTCCCTTCCTTTTTCAGCCCCTTTCTCCACCCCCGCCAACTGCTTTTTACGATTGTTTCAACACTTTAGCGCATTGCACTCTCGCCTGGGTTTGCTCTGTATTTAGTTGTTGTTGTTGTTGCTGTCGTTGTTTTTGGCCATTTCTTTCTACGTTAGTTCATTCGTAGATAATACTGTCGATAAGGACGCCTGCAGGCTGCAGCCCAAGCCAGCCTGGCCCCCTCTCTCCTGCCTCCTTCACCCGCAGAGAGCCACAGCTGATTTGGTGCTCGCGGCAACTATTTGGCATATTGGGATTGGCTCTTGGGTATCAATGGCGCTGCTGCTGCTGCTGCTGCTGCTATTGCCACTGATAGACGTCTGCACAGTGTATGGAACTAGCGCTGCCACGCCCACTGCCGCACACTGCCCTGTGGGCTGTGGTTTTAGTGGCTTTTGGATTTGTCGACGTTGATCTCGTTACGCAATCGTAAAATGAAAACAAATGTGAAACGTATTGATAACAAGGGAGTGTGTGTGTTAGGGAGGGGGTGTGTGTGGGAGATGGGAAAGGGTTGTGAGTGTTTATGTGTGTGTTGTGTGTGCTTGCCCCGTGCAGCTTAGCCATGCAACATTTGCCAGCAAGTTATGAGCGCAACAAATTGGACTAACTCGAAGACCTTTTGCACAGTGATAAAGTGGGAGAGTGGAGAGGGGAGAAGGGAGAGTGGAGAGTGGGGAAGCGAGACTGTACATTGTAGAGCTATCTTTGAGTTCACTCCGATATTATCATATTTCATAGCGCATAGCATAAATTTATAATGCCCTCATTAGCGCATTTTATTTTTGCTGTCTAACAAGCCTCATTGTGGCGCAGTTACAACTGTTCCCCCACCCACCCCTCTCCCCTAAAGAGTGAACTGACGTTAATTATGTAATCAAACAGACGGACTAATGTGCAAATATGTATAGAGGGGGAGGGGAGGGGTTTATATATGATTCTGTCAGGCATTTTATTTATTCAACTGTTTGTTGAGGATGACACGACGCGTGGTTGATGCACAGTTGTTGTTGCTGCTGTTGTTGCTGCTGCTGTTGTTGCTGCTACTGTTGTTGCTGCTACTGTTGTTGTTGTTGTTGTCATATTTATTTAATTGCATGTGACTTTGTGCTCTGCGTGCGCCGTGCATGGCTGACGGAAACGGAAGTGGCAGCGCCAGGAAGCGCGCCAAACAAACGCAAATGTCTGGCATTTTGAGGAATTATGTGGCCGCTCGAATGGGAGTTCTCGCACTCACACAGCCACTCACACACACTCACGCACACTCACTTTAGTTACTCATATGAATGAATAGTATTCACAAGCGACAAACAGTAGCAAAACTCAACTCGACTCAACCTCAAGTTGCTTTTGTTGTGCACAAAAGTTTTTTTGTCGTTTCCATTTTTATTTGTTGGCTTTTAATTTCTATTTATATTTTATATTGCTTGCAGCTGCAACATTGTGTGGCATACAAAATTATGCTACTAAAGCGCAATTTTGCATGACACGCTCACACACACACACACACACCAACACACTCCAGCACATGTGTGTGTCTGTGTGTGTGTTGCTGGATAAAGTATTGTTTCAATAATTCTGGCTTTATGAAATAATAACTTTACTGCAAAGCGCCGCTTCGCCGGCTGAGCAGCAGCAACAGCAGCAGCGTCGAGTTGTAAGAATACAATGAATTTCATTGCAAGCTCTCAAGCCTGCCTCCTGCCCCTGGCCCCTTCCCTCCTTGCACCGCCTGCTGCTTTTCCCTTCGCTTTTCCTGGCGCGGTCTCAGCTGCAGTTGTTGTTGGCTCCTCGCTGAGTTTCCGCTGTTTGTTGTGCAGCAATTTTAATTTTGCCAACGCTGTCGCATGCCACACACACACACATACACACATGTAGCTGTAACTGTCTGTGTGTGTGTGTGCCCTCAGCTGCAGCTGCCTCGTTTGCATGCAACACTTTATGAATTATTGCTGTATCAACTCAAGTCGCGGTAGCCAGCCAGCCACATACTCCACACAGACGCAGGCATACACACACACACACACACAGGCACACTCTCACACACACAGGCACACACTCACACACATGCGCACGTATTATGTCATTCTGAATTTCCGTTGCCTCGAGCTTTGTTGGAACTAACTGCGCCCGCGTTGGCGGCTCGTTCCCACTCTCTCTCTCTCTTCTCCCACTCCCACTGTCTCTCATGCAGGGCTACTGTTCCCATTTCCCTGCCCGTTGCTGTTGGCATTTTGCAACTTCGACTGCCTAACGCAGCCAGCAGAGGCAGCAGCAGCAGCAGCAGCAGAGGCAGCAGGCAAAAAGCGACCACAAATTTAGTGAATGAGATGTTTCCGCTGCGGTTGTTCTTCTATTTGTTGTTGCTTCGTTTATTGTTGTTGTTTTATTTTGTTGTTGTTGGTGTGCTGTGAACAATTTTTGGTGTTTGGAAAATGCATGGCTTTTTATTGTGCTCATTGTTGCCGACAACGACAACGGCACACGCTATGTGAGAATGCCTCATTCCCTCCCCAGACAGAGTAGAGCAGAACAGAGCTAGTTACGATTGCGCTGCACGCTCGCTGCCTTTCTCGAATGCATTTCGTATTTTTATTTATTATGTTTATTTGCTGCCATTTGTCAAAAATGTTTGCCAAGGCCGCCAGACAGCAGCAGCAGCAGCAACTGCAACTGGCACAGCAACAACATGAAGTACTACACTGTGTGGCACAGGGATAATGATAATTGAAGTCGGGCTCGGACAGCGACATAATTTAATGAAGCTAAAGAGAGTGAGGGAGGGAGAGTGGTATAGAGAGATAGAGAGACAGAAGATACAGAGAAAGAGGGAGAGCACTTAAGCAGCTGGCTAATCTCATCCAAGCATGAGTTATGCCTGCCTTCAGAGTTATTCACAATTTGAATGAATACTTGAGTGGTCTAATGGATGTCGATAATGTTGGTATATTAGTTGGAACTCTTAATGCATAACCTGTGACTGTACTCTCTCTCCCTTTCTTCATCTCTAATTCACTGAAGTTAATGGCAATTTGAGCAATCGTTGATAGTTTTATGTGATGTTTATGTGAATTACCTTGGCTATCATTCTAAGTTATGATAAGTTATGATAAGGCAGGAATGATGCAATATTAATTTTAATTATGCAAAAATTGTCTAAGTTCAATCTTGTACTGCTAAAAGTGACTAACAGACAGGCATTCTCAACAATAAATAATAATAAAATAATAATTATAACTCATTCTCCTTCACAACATGTAATTCTGTTGACTGTTTTAACTCTATTCTTATTCTCTTTATTTTATTTTTCCTCTATCTATTTTCCTCTATCAATATTCCTTCTATTTTCCTTTCCCTCTCAAGAGATAGCTCAATATATATTTAAAGAACTTCTATCTCTAGATGTGCCCACAAATCTGTGCTACATTTTTGTAAAGTGCGCCTTGTGCGGTCGCCTTGGCTGTGGCAGCAGCTTTGCCACAGTCATGGCTTCAAATTAATTTCCATTCTGTTATAATCTGATAAAGAGGAACATCACAAAAATGTATTGCAGCCCCTTTCCCCACCCCTCTCTGCACTCAGTCAGTGCTCAATTAAACTTTAGCGACTTACAAGGGTAACGACGACAGAGCTCTTCACTGCCTCCCCCTCCCTGTGTGCATCTAATTAACAACAGTCAAAACTGGCGCAGCAGGAGAAGAAGCAGCACAGCAGGAGACAGCAGAGAGAGAGGGTGAAAGGGGAGGAGAAGAAGCAGGAGCAGTTGGCCAGTTGTGGCGCAAAGTTTTTTGGCCACTTCTGTTGCCGGCTGCGTTGTCTTCCTGCAAGCGGGGGCCGAGTGCATTAATTTTAAGCGCACATTGCTCTGCATAAATGCGAGCCACGGTTGGGAGGCGTGTCGGGTTATTAACAATGTTAAAAGCAAATGCCAACAACAACAACAAGCATAGCAGCGGAACAATAACAACAAAGCAAGGGCCGGCAAGAGGACACTTGGTGTGTGACTGGCGCCGCCATTACCGCAAACTTAATGCGGAATAATTCCTTCCGTGTTGACAGTGTGCAAAAACTTTTGGGGCCACACAAATTCTGCCAGGCCTGAAGAGAGAGAGACAAGGACAGAGTGAGACAGAGACAGGGCTGGAGTGGGAGAGGGGGAGGCTGCTGCAGTTGCCTCTTTTTTTGTTTATTGTTGCGGACAATGAATAAGCCGCAAAACTTTTGAGCACTTGGCATATCCTATTCCTGTGTGCCTTCCCCCCTTCCCCTCTTCCTGCCTGCAGCCTGGCGACCCTGGCACAGCGGGCGGCCCTGTTAATTGTGTGTTTTAATTGAAGATTGCCGAGTGCGACTGTCTCTAAATTAAAAATTTAATTACATTTAACATGATGATTATTATTTTTATAACGCAGCAATTGACATGAGAGTGGTGGGCGGGGAGGGGGCAACCCCCCTCTGCCGCATGTGAATAACTTTTGAAGTTTGTTGACGCTCCACACTCCCTCCCCCCTGCTCCTCTGCCCCTCCCCTGCTGCTGTAATCTGCATTACATTTACATTCCAATAACGCTGAAGTGGGCGACAGAGAAGTGCACTTGGCTGTGCCCTGCCCGCCCTCCAGTTGGTCGTGTGCCACGCCTACACACCCACAAGTGCAGCGCCTGTCAGTCACAGTGCAGCTGCCATTCAAGTGCAGCCTGCCGCACACTCCTACCCCCTCTCCACCCATCCCAGTCTCAGCAGGGCGAGTATGAATGCCTGCCTTGACTGTCTCACACACACTCTCTCTCTCTCTTTCCCCTACACACACTGATATATCTGTATAGACATGTGCATAATCATAATGGCCGCCCCTAGGGGCGGTGGCAACGGGGCGGGGGGCATTGGGCGTGGCAAGGCTGGCAACTTTTCTCATTAGGCGTGTTTAGCTGCTTGAAATGATTTAGCAAAAGTAAAACAAGTCAAGTTATAATGTTTTAATCTCAATTACGGCACTTGCCACAGTTTCGCTTCTTTTCTTTGCCACAGCACACAGTGTACACTGCACTGCGTGGTTGTGGTTTTTGCCTTGGCATAGCTTAAAAATTCCATTTTCCATTTTCAATTTTCCATTTGCAATTTGCGGTCCGAGTTGCCCTTTGAATTTTGCCTTCGTTAGCCACAGCTATCAATTCAAATTAGAGCGTCAGCTTCATTTCGATTCAGTGGTGAGTAGTGGGCGTTGCTGCAGGTGCTGTTAGGTGTGGGCGTGGCATAATGGCAGAGTGTGTTTTACTCGCTGCTTCTGTTTCGAGGCTCTGCTCATTGAGGCACTGCGCATAACCTTCAAACTTAATTGCACGCTGGCTAAATCATTTGCATTAAGCAAAGCTGCAAGTGACCTCCCTCCCCCTCTTTCCTTGCCTCTCTCCTTGACACCCTCTTGGCGCTTTTCACCTTTTGCGGTTCATAGTTCATTGCATCTCAAGTAGTTTGTGTTTCTGTATTCGCTGCAGAAAGCCGAGAAGCGAATTTGCTTAAATTAAAATTTAGCATTCTCCACAAAACTTCTCTGCCCTCTTCTCTACACTCTGGTCTAGCCTCTTTGGCTCCCCCATAGGTAGGCTACACAATTTGCTGGCTGCTTCCCTCCGTCCTCTGTTTTTTGTGAATAGTTTCCAATTCGCTGATTATATAAGTCACGAAACGGAATACACAAAAAGAAATATGTACATATATATGTTTAATTAACCTGCACTACTACCGACCAACCACGCCCCCTTACCTCTGCCCCCTCTCTCTCGCACAGCAACTGTAATCGAAATATTTAATTAGTGCGAAAATGCTTTTGAATGCCAATTAGTGGCAAATTAACATTTGAGCAGTGCTTCTCGTATTCACTGGGGCTTCATCCGCCCCTTACCCTTACCCTCTACCTCTACTCTCTCTCTTTCTCCCCCTTGCTCTCTCTTTGTATCTCTCTCGCTCTCTTGCTTGCTTCTTTTTTAGCTACCGCATAGAGTGCAAATTAAAGACACAATCAGAGCAAATTAATCAAGTCCGATTGCTACTCGCGTTGATTGATGTGACCAGTTGCCCCGTTACAGAGACAGCAACTGCAGAAGAGTGAGAGAGGGGGAAAAGGGGATAGAGAGAGAGAGAGAAAAGGAGTGCAGGTTAGAAGAAGACAAAATATGGCTAGCCTTGCGCACATTTTGCTTTGTTTTGCTTACATAAAACAAACATTGCTCCATCATCGCGCCCTCTCTCTCTCTCTCCCCCTACCCTCTCTCTTTCTCTTTATGCCATTATTTATTATTATTTAAGATCGCCCTCTTGCGAATTTGAAAAATGCTGCTGCTGTTGGTAAATGAGTTTCGAAATTTTATGTGCGGGCGAATGAGTTTTCAATTTATATTTCTCGCGCAACAACAAAACGAAATAGAAAGAGAGAAAGCAAGAGAGGGAGAGAGAGAAAGAGTAAGGAAAGAATCGTTTCATGGCAAATTCAATTTTATTTATTTATGATTATACGACAAGCGATTTGTTATTTGGCCCTTCGTCAATGGTTATAGGGTACTTTGAGGTATTTTTGACGATTCTGAATATTTTTAAAATTTCTTGCTTCATTTTCGACTATTCTATGCACTGCCACGCCCATTTACATAATTTCTAACCACCTTGTGGCGAGTGATTTCTGTTTCTTTTTGGGGTTTAAATGCTGTGCGAAAAATGTTGTGGCTCTGCACACTCAACCGAAAATTTATTGCATACTTTGTGGCTGTTGTTTTTATTAATGAGCGCAGTAGAGCAAAGGCGACAATTGCGGTGCGCCCAAAGGGCATGCATGACGTGCGAGATACCCTGTAAAGGGTGTATAGTATTTCAGTAGTTCCCATTCTGTGCGTCGTATATACCCTTTGCTGTGACTGTCTGCAGGGTATGCGAATGCAAACATGAATGCGCACGTTCATGCAGCGCGAGAGGTGGCAGCGTTTGTTTCTGTTGCTGCTACGCGGCGCCATAAACTATTTTGCACATTGCGCAATATTTCAGTTAGTTTTAGTCGCACTTTTCAAATTGTACAGCACAACAGACGCACACACACACAGACACACAGAGGACACACACTAGTGCGACACTTGCCGAAATTTGTAAATAAAAATTGCGCTTGCCAGAAAGAGAGAGAGATGGGTCAACAATAGACAGATAGAGGGAAAGTGAGGGAGTGGCAGAAAAGGAGAGGAGAAGAGAGAGGGAGTGCGGTAGGGAGAGGGGATGTGTAGCAAGTGAGGCAGACATTTGCTTTGCCTGCAGCTTTGAATGTTTCTCCACTTCACCATTGTTGCTGTTGTTACTGTTGCTGCTGTTGGCGCCATAGTCGCCATTGTCCACATTTAAATAAATATTTGCACAATATTTGAATGTTTTCGCATTTCCATTTGTTAAAATGCAAAAAACACATGCGTCCTCAACGTGCCACGGCGACTCTTTCTCTGATTTGTACGTTTAATTGACAAAGCCAAAAGGCAACAACACGGCAGATGGTAATAGAAATAGGAAAAACAATCGCCACACTATTGCACAGTTTGAGAAAGGAGTGTGGGTGAGGAACAGGAGGGATACAAAGGGTCATGCAATGCTTAATTTCACTTACATCCACATTAATGCCCGACACTGCAAAGACGACCGTCGGCTTGGCCTCGCGCGGCACGTAGCGATAGAACTCCGCCTGGTTGAAATACCAACGCACTGAATACAGCACAGCCTGCAAAGAGAACAAGACGAAGACGAAGATGAATAAGAATAAGAAGAAGTAGAAAGCAGCAGCAGATGCCGCGTAAATGAAAAAGCCTGAAGTAATGCAAGCAAAAGGGAAACGAGAACGAGAACGAAGACAAAGTGCGAGTAATTATAATAATTAAGCAAGCTGTCGACGTTGACAATGTCGTAACGCTTCCGGCGTAAGGCATTGGCATCGGCGTCTCCGTCTCCATCTCCATCTCCGTGAAGGAAGTCTCACTTACCTTATTCAAATCATATTGACAGGACAATGTTGCTGCATTGCCCATGATGACAGCTTCCGGCACGAATATCTTTAGATCCTTCAGTCCGTGGGCTATGCAGCAGTAAAGAGAAGATGGAAGGTAGAAGAAAGAAATACGCATTAAAGTCGGCCATGTAACGATAAGCTGCTTATGCCCCAGTACAGTTAACCATAACCTCCTCTCCCGCTGGCACTATTCACCCATTTCGATGCCCATTTACATTGCCCGAGCCGCTTAATGAAGTGAGATGCATTCGAGAGGCTACTGGGCAAGTCGTCTCTCGACTCTCTCTGTCGACTCTTTCGACTCGTACAACACTCCGCAGCCACTCGACCACGTTGCCAGGCTCTGCCTCCTTGGCCAGCAATTTGAATTCGATTATGCTGCTGCGTAAAAACTTAATTACATACGTTCTGGACATCGCGGAATTGTGGGCGTCTCTGGACACAGATCCGTTTGCATGTTAATTTATGACAATGCAATGGACGATGGCGCCGCTGGCGATCTCGATTCTCGACTCTGCTCTCGCCCTGCCCTGCCCTGCTCTGACTCTGACTCTGACTCTCTGTCGGGTTTGTATTGAATTCGGCTTGAATTTAATGCAATTTATTTTCTTTTATTCATCTGTTATTTATTTTTACGGGCCGCCAGCCCCGCCCCTCCCTCTTCAATTTAATTGAAAACTGCGGCACGCGCTCGTGTTCAATATTTAATGCAGTACAAAACGTGCATAACATGACGTACAAGCGATACTTGGTCGAAATTTAAACTGTGCTAGCTGCCAAGTAGAAGTGAAACTGTACTAAATCTTTATATAAGTGCTATATAGACTATATAGAGATATATGTTTGTGTGTTTTAATTTAATTATTCGTTGAATAAAGGATCAGAGAAACAAATTGAAGTGATACGTGTTTAAATAAACGCAAACTATGTATAAATATTCATTAACAATGATCTAAATGAAGCTAGACGCAAGAGGCAGTCAAGCAAACCCTACAGTAAGATACCCTTTAATAAGTTTTGAAAAATCATTACAAATATACTAAGAACGCCTAAAGACTAACTCTGCTACTGCCTATTGCTTTCGGAATGTTACACACATATGCAGGCACGCCCACAAAAACTGAAGCATACCAGCAGGAGCATGCTCGCAGTACTGCAGCGCTAAGGTGACTTGCATAAATACTGTGTTTATTATCGGATCGCATTGAAATTTGAATCAGAGATAGATACTTTAGTCTGCTTAGGATATGCCGAAGTCGGCAAGTTGTATCTTTTATGCTTTAATGACAAATGCAATTGAAAAATTATATTGTTGATTTGAGAGAGCGGTGGGCGTGGCAGCTAACATTTGAAATAGACTTTATCTACTGTTGGTATATAGGAAAATTCATGCCAACTTTGGTGTCACTAGCTTTTATTATAGCTGAATTGTTGAAGTTTAAATAGACAGCCAGAAAGACTAACAAAGCTCAATAGATTCATTTAGTGATCTTGATCTCATGTACCTATATACTACATGATATATATACTTGGCAGGTTCTGGTAAACTTCTTTCTGCCTGTGACATACATTTTTACAAAGTTTGTATACCCTTTTCAATGGTTGAATGGTATACAAATGTATTAAGGTCAGTAGGATTTGTTGGTTTCAAATGTATTGTCATTTAACTAAGAACAAACTGTGTGGCCTGTTTATTTCTATTGTATATTTAACATACCTATTAGCATATTATTCGTTGGCTTTCATCTGCACTGTAGACTATATACATTCTTAAGTTCAACGACAGCCAGTACATACATATCTGTACCATTTAATTACATGTGTACGTAGAATTCTCTACCATACATTCTCTTTATATTCCCAATCTAAAATATCTGCTGTACCTCCAAATGTTTGTACACTGTATTAACATATATGAAATATTTCTACCCAGCCTGAAGTATGTTTAGTTTGAGCTGTACAGAGAGATGCTTTAAGTGGTAATTGGAGGCCAAGCCGGACTCACTTCAATTACACAATTGGCCGGCATGCGGTGGGCGTAGGAATTATGGCAACTTTAATTGAACAAACCAACATTAATCAAATGTGTTGGTTACCAGATCAGCTCAACGAAAAAGCGACAGAGTGCGCGGCCATTTTGTGTAATATTTTATAAATTGACTGCGGGCAAGTGTATAAGTGTGTGTGTGTGTGCAAGTGTGTGTGTAATGCATAATATTAACGCTCATTGGGCAAATTACATAATCAATTTCAACCACATTTGCGTATGCAGTGGACATAATAAATGCAATTGCAAATCGACAAATGCTGCACAGGTTGGATATATATAATATATAGAATATATATTCATATTATATAAGCTACACTGACTTATGCAAGTCTACTTACCGCTCAGCAATAAATCGGAGATTATAATGCAGCACAGTGCGAGCATATTGAAAACTGTCGGCACACGGGGCGTTCCATGTTTCGCTCTGCTTCGTTCCCCCCTCGGCCTCGTCCTCTGCCTCTGGGTGCGCCTGCTTCGGCTGGGCTGGCCATTTTTACCGTTGATGCAGAAGCTTTTCTTGATGTTCTGCTAGTCGTTGCTGCTGCTGCAAAGAGGAGAATTAGAGTATTGAGTAAGTACAGCAAAGTTGCAAGTCATATTTCGAGTTGATGCTATCATGATTATTGATAAGCAGCCTGGCCGGAGCTACAAATTGAAACCGTGACACGCCCTACTCTTTGTGCATGTGTGTGCGGCAACTTTATAAGGCTTAAAGGGGAGAAGAAGGAGGAGAGAACGTACAGAACTTGCAGTAGAGAAGGAGGGAAAGAGTAAAGAGGAAACTAAAGAAAGAGCGAACGTAGTGAACTTTCTGCTGGACGTGCTTGAAAACTTTACAGCAAGAGTACAACCTTTAACTAAGCAAGACTCACACACAGATACTCACATACAGCCGCGTTTGGAGTGTGTGTTAAATGACATTGCCCATACGCAGCGTGAGCCCAGCAAGTCTGATTGAAGACGAGCTGCAAACGGTGTGTGACATTTGAAATGGATTGAATGTGTGTGCGTGACTGACAGCAGAACATGCAGACATACAGACAGACAGACATACAAGCACATGGCCAGACTGTGTGTGTGTGTGTGTGTGTGGGGAGAAAGAAGTAGAGAACGAGTGCCAACTGACCACAACACTGAAAACAATTGTCAGTTGCTGCTGCTGCTGCTGCTGCTGCTGCAATTGCAACTTTTGTCGCCGCCAACTTGGCTGCTCCTGACATTGTTTTCTTGTATCAATTAGACCACAAATAAGTAACAGCAACAGTGTTGCCAGGCCGCAAAAACAAAAGCTAATGGTCAAAAGTTACAACTCTGGCATATTGCCAACGTTGAGCACAAGAAGAAACAGTTGAGAAGTTGAAGTAGAAGTAGAAGGAGAAGGAGAAATAGAAATAGTAGCAGCAGCAATTGAAGAAACACAACAACAGCAACAACAACATTTGATAATGATATCAACGCATTAGTTCAAAGGGGACTTAAGAACTTAAGCATTGCCCCACAGGCTTACAGTTATTTAGCTCTTGCAATACGAATTTGCCATTTGCTAAGCAACGCATAAACATAACACGAGAGCAAGAAGGAGTTGGACTGAGAAAGAAAGACAGAGAAAGCGCAACTTAAATGGCAATGCTGAAAAACAAAAACAGAGCAGAAAGAGAAAGAAGGAGAAAGCAGAGAGAGAGAGAGAGGTACAGCAAGAGAGAGAGAGAGAGAGAGAGAGAGGAAAGGAAAGAGAGCGAGTGACATTGGACTGGCACCAGTTCGGGTCGTTGGCCAAGCAACTCTCCAATCATTTTGTGCTTTTAAGCGAAAGACTTAAAATTATTGTCCCTTTTGCCACAAAAACCAAAGCAAAGGCAACAGCAACAACAACAACTACAACCATAACAACAACAGTAACAACAACAGTAACAACGATAACATTAACCCAACTAACTGCGAACCTTGCGAACTGTGCACTTTGCAGGCCCATCGAGAGACCTTTCCTGTTCATTCTTTGCTGCTGTCATATCGTTTTGCAAATTGTCCTGCAGATTGAGACACACACACACTCTCGCATACACACACACACGCCCGCACATACTTCGATTTGTTTGGGATTCCTCCTGTCTTCATGTCCATGTGGGGCATTTAAATTAAATTTAAATATTATTGTAGGCAAGTCGATTAAGTTCGGGTCATCATTGCGACTTTAATGTCTTTGTTTCATTGTTGACTGACTGCCGGACGAATGGACGGAAGGACGGACAGCAGGACAGACTGACTAAAGCAGTCAGCCAAGCCAGTCGAGAAAGTCATAGCTCTCCCTCTCACTCAGTCTCCCTCTCAGTCTTTATTATGATGTACCACCAGAGCAGCGTTGGACTTTGCGGTTGCCTTGCCGAAATTGTTAACCCATTGTTGCCCCTCCTCTGGCAACCAGCAGCTGGCCAACATGATTGTTATTGTTGGATGCTGCTGCTGCCTCTGCTGCTGCTTCTATTGTTATTGCTCATGCCATGGGAATTTCGGAAATTTCTATTACGCATAAATTTTATAACAACAAATTCTCAATTATTTCATTATGATTTTAATTAAAATTTTCGATCACAAACATAAACTTTGCCTTGTGCGCTTCGAGTTCTTTATATGCATAGACACTTGCCAGGGATTCATTGATATTGGGGTTCATTCTTTATAGATACGGTCGCTTATTGAGAGGCATATTTGACTGTACTGTGGGTTACTTAAATAGGAGAGAACTTTTTATGAAGTTTGATATATAAAAAGACCTATTTATAGAGTTCTTATTATATGTTGATATACCTTTCTCATACTCCAATGTTCTCTAGTTTATAGAGGGGTATATTGTACTTAAAAGTGAGATATATAGACAGGTACTTATTTATTTATTGTTATGAACTTCAAGGAAAAAAAAAGAACTATTTCTTAATAGACCTATTAAAAAATATACCTATTTATAATATATTGATATGCCTGTCTTAGCTCCCAAAATTGCAACAATCCTTTTTGTCTTATTTCTCTTCAGAACTTTCTGAAATATCCGACACATATAGAAGTAAAACTCATCAAGCCTGGCTGTGCCCCTTCCATATACTATATATCCCACTTTATGGCTGCTGGATATAAAAACATTTTGGTGCTAAACATTTCAATAAATCCAGATTTAATTCAATTTGAATAGAATTCTTTAGGCCTTGAACCTATGCGAGAGAATGCAGGAAGTGTAATTAAAAAAGTTATAGCTAAGCCATGTAAAAACTGTGCAGCGTATGGCACTGTGTGTGTGTGTGTGGGAGGAGGAGCTTAACTTTTTTTAAAGTGTAATAAAACAGTTGATTATGGCGTCATTAACGCAGATCTAAGCACGCTAGCGAAATGCCCCCTAACAAAAAATAATCAAATTAATTTTTTATGTAGAAAGTTTGCAGTTTGCCAATAAGCAGAGTGTGAGAGGGGGGGGAGTGAAAAGAGAGAGAGAGAAAGTTAGAGAGAGAGAACTCATTATAAGCTTAAGCTTAAGGGCATTGCATAGAAAGGGGCGTGGCTGGGCGGGGCTTTTGTTTTCGGGGATGGTTGGAGGCGAAATGCTTAGCACGAAAATTCAAATGAGAAATTCAATTGAAAGTCAAATGGAAACAAAACAAACGAAATCCCGTGATTGACAACATTTCAGCTGATAATGAGCACTTTGCTACGGGGCAACTGAAGGAGAATGAGAGAGAGAGGTAGACAAGAGGAACGAGAGAGGAAATGGAGAAAGGAGGAGAGTTGAAAATGGGATAGAACAGCATGTGTCAGCGCTTGGTATCAATTTTCATATACCGATGTGTGTCAGTTGAAATGGAGGGAAGTAGACGAAGATAGGAAGAGAAGGAGAAGGAGAAAGGGCAAGAGGGAAAGACAACGAGGTGGGAAGACAAGTGAGGCTGGAAGAGATGGAGTGAAAGATGTAGTGTACAAGAGTAGATTGCAAACTGGCAAACCTTGTGATAAAGTGAATGTTATACCCTGTAAACTTATGCTATGTGGCAGGGAGAATGGACATGAACCTCTAACAGCTGACAGCTTTCCCTTGAAAGGGTCTGTGTGCGAATAAGTGTGACCAGCCTGATAAGGTTTAGCTTAGAGTTGTAAAAGTATCAGAGTAGTTATAGAGTGTCTCTGTTCTTACGTAAGATGTTTAACGATAAGGATCTGTGCTTGATGTAGCCAAATGATTATAATAAATAAAAATATACAATTGTTTTAACCACTTAACCACTGAATTAATAAATAAAGTAAACGTTAAGCCATTCGTCAATGTATTACAATAGTCTAAGAGCTGTATATCAAGTTGTGTTCTTCAAGCAGTAATAGATGTCTGATTCTAATCAAATTTAGCATATAATATAAGTAAATATATCATCACTGTAATCATAGGTATTTTCTATATATAGCCTGCCTTGCCTACCACCTTTGCCAGGGTATTTCTTGGCCTATTTTCACAGCTAGTTCTGCCCTGTTTTTCTTGGGAGTAGAATGACAGAGAGACAGCCAAGTCGGTTGTCAGTGGGGCGAGTCGACGTTGACCGGTGTCCATTGCGGAAGTCATGACGTGCAACAATGCTGAGCCAGCACAGTGAGGCAGAGTGGTATCGAAGTACCTATTCCCCATTACTCTCTCCCTCCCCCCCTCCATTCACTAACGTACACTGGCACAGCACACGCTCCTATTGATTTCGCTCTCAGCTTATTTCATGGCAATCTCGGCCATTCGAGCTGGCCACGTAGCCAATTTAGCAGATAGGTATCGCAAGTATGAGCCCAAATTGGCTGGACAGCGCAGTGGGCTTTAAAAAACGTAGACCACTTAAAGTGGAGTGTAAGGTTGTGCTGTGTAGTGCAGTGCAGGTGGGGGAAGTGTTGTCGAGGCCAATCATTCACTTATAAGTATGATTCATTTGCTAATCGCCAGCTGTCGACGCAGCACACTCACCTACAGTACGAAAACAATAATCGCAAGTCAAGAGAAATCGTTGCCATCATGTATGCAATCACACACATACACACAAACACACACTTGCACACACACTGCTTATTTATATAAGACGCTAAATGCGCGTTTGATTGATGCGACACTCGCTCAAGGGCCTCTCATTAGGTTTAGTGCCAGAGTGGCTGCTAGCACACATACTCACACACACATCTGCATACACAAACATGCACACATTTAGTATTATTCCACCCGCTCGTTTCTTCTATCGTCTTGAGCCTCTAATCAATCAATCAGTGTTTATGCTCTGCCTCAGCACAATGCCGGAGCACAAAGGAGCACAAGGAGCAACGCATAATGAACAAAGCGAAAAAGGAAACTTGGCGAAACAATTGCTTCAGTTCAGTTGCGGCTGCTCACCCCTCCCTGCTGCCCCTGCACCCCCTTCTACTATTTCTACTGCGTCGTTTGACGAATGCCCTCAGGCAAATCTCAATCCAAATACGGAATACGGAATACTATAATCGGTTCCGTGCCACTGGTTAGCCAAAGTGGCATGAGGCAGCCACTGCAGGCAACAAGCAAGAAAGACACAGACAGAGAGAGAGAGAAAGGGAGAGAGGGAGAGGGGAGAGAGCTCAATAAAAGCAAACGAAACCGGCAGGCACCAAAAATTCCCCCTCTCCTGCTCCTCATTGCCCCCGCGTCATGTTTGCTTTGTGCGGCGTTGGCGTTTTTACAACTTCCGTTCTAGGGACAGAAGAGTTCATCACAGGTTCCCTCAAAGGCTTTCTCTGTGGACGCCTGATTGCCAATGAAGGATTAATGCGCCGTCGTTGCCTAAGCTTCAGCTCGAGCAGGAACAGGAGCTGGAGCAACTCCAGCTGCGTTGTCTCTGTTGCTGCTGGTGATTCGGAATCGCTTTGATTGCAGCAGCGTGTCGCTGCAGGCGACATCCATCGCCGGCGACCCTGCGGAAGCTTTGTGTAATGACACAAAGGATTGCAAATTGCCAAGGCACTTCCTGCAAGGCCATTGATTTCTTTTTATGACATCCGTCTCACTTTCTGGCCACATTCTGCATGTGCTTCTACACACGACCGCATCAACATCATCATCACAAGCCCCCTTCGGCAGTGGAACCACCAACCAGTTGGGCCTTTAATTATCTGCGGTCAGCTGCCATGCGTATATACATATTTGCCATTAATCAGAGTGGCGGCACTTGTGCCACTTATCGATACCATCATTAGATCAATATTTAATCATCTACCGCACGCGGTTTGCCATTTCGACTTGCCCTCAGCTCGGCTAATTGCATATCAAGGTGGACAGCGGTTCGACCTCCGGAAGTGCACAGTTATTACGGATTATGGATTGGCTCAACTATCACATTATATGTTACATATATGATTAGTGCAGTAGAGACGGAAACAAACGTTTGTTGATAGCCCTTTTGCATATATTATAGTTTAAGTTGGTGCATTTAAACTGTGTTTATTGAAATTGAGAAACCATTGAGCTTAAGCATTAACTGAGTGGTTTTTATTTAATTGAAAATTTAAAATTTGAATTGAACATTTTATAAACAATATTTTTCTTTGATTTAGAAAGAGATAAGGTACTGTCGATTATATTAACACTAAATTAGAATATGGAAATTACATACTGTCCTTCTAGGGGTGTCGATAAGTTATACTTAAACTACTTATCCCACTACTCTTTACATGGGAAGCTACCCCATATACCAAACTACTATGTATCAACGAAATTGAACGAATATCAATTTTATTTGAAATAGGAATGGTATGTGTTCATATATATGTATATTGTATATGTATTTAGTTCATAAAACATTTCACAAAATGAAGAAACCAAATACTAATTACATTGACTGTTTTTTCTATTTTATATTAGGTAAATCATATATCTTATATCTGTCTGATAACTTATCCAATCTATTTAATCATTCCTGCACAGAATTAATAAGTTAATCATATTTGTCAGATTAAAACTGCTGGGTATTTCATAGTCACATGTGTTTCTAGTTCAAGCTCTGCTACTAGTTAATACCTTCAAGAGAAACTCATATCAAAGTAGGTTAAACGATTTACACAACTCTCTTTCTCTCCCTCTCTCTGTTTGTCTCTCTAAACACTTCTGGCAAACAGCGCAGAATGAGATTGTTGGCAAAATGAAGCCGAAAATAGGGTATGTGCTGGCAGCTTTGCTCTGCTCAAACCTGTCGCAAAGTGTATCACAAAGTTATTATAACGACGTAGGGTAACTAGAAGAGGGAGACAGGAGCCAGCTCAAATGAGTTGACATTCTGCAAGCCAAAAAGTTTGTGCACACCCCCAAAATGCAAAGAGATAGAGCAGCAGAGGCAGAGGAGAGTGAAGGCGGCTGGAAGGGGAGGAAAGCTATTTGAAGTTTGTATTAGTTAGTTGCCGGAATGGCAAGTCCTGGCAAAGTCCTAGCCTGGCCTGGCTGGGGTCTGGCCTGGCTTGCGGCCTGGGCTGGGGCAAACACGGAAAATGCATTTGCAACTCGAACTGTGAACCTCGAAACCGATAAATCACACTGTGAAAAACGGGCATTAGTACATTTACTGTGGGAAACAAAGGGAAACTTAAAGCATTCAAGCTGCCCCGGCGAGTTGACCAAAAAACTCGGCCAGAATGACGAAGTCCAGACGACGCCGCCATCCTTTCTTTCTCTCGCTATCTCTCTGTGTGTGTGTGTGTGTGTGTGTGTGTGTCTGTGTGTGTTTGCATAGTGGCCCTGTCCGCCGCTATTTATGAAAATAGTTTTTCGTAGCAAGTTTTCCATCCATCTCTCTTTCTCCCACTCCCACTTTCTCTCCGTCTCTGGCTTGTGAAAGTTTTCTAACCACCGAAAACTGAAAAGTTGCTCAAATTGTGGCTCAACAATGGACGGCATCGTGTTGTGATTTCTCGGTTCGCATTTCAATGATTTAAGCTCCAAGCTCCGTTTACCGAAGCTGAGCTAATCACGCTCGTTTCAAAGCTTATCATCGGGGGAAACTTAATACACACACAGCAAGAAGTCGTAGGAAAATAATAGGAAAAGCGCGCCTGCCGCCAACTTGCATAATTAACGCTTCGGGCGCCATTCATAATGAGCATTTACAGGGTTACCACCTGCAAATTTTAACATGCGCCTCCTGCCATTGTAATCGCGTTCGCATGTAGGTGAAGCCTGTTTGTGTAAGTGTAAATTAATTTTAAGTAACTTTGCATTTTCCACACTGTCAAGCAGCCAGCGGCTTGTTCACTTTGCTTAAAACAAACAAGCAGAAAAAGCTACAGGCGAGTGTGTGATTGACTGCGATATACCCGCCATTCACCTGAAGAAAACGGTTTCTTAAATATCTGAAGAGAACACATCCTCATGACCTCCTTACTCGTAAGATAGCATAATCCTTCATTTGTACTGTGTATATATTATTTAAGGCACTTTATCCATATTATTTCTTAAGCCAAACATTAGGTTAAGTTCAGATGATACTGAACGATTCCGTGTTGCATACTTTCCGGGGTTGATAATCAGTATTTCTTTAAACTTATTTCTTTAATAACTTCTATGTTGTTCATCCGAGTGTAACTAAGTTTGCAGATCTCATTTGGACTATTAAACTTATTGTGAGTGCCAAAGATGAACTGTCTGGCATTAACACTATGCTAGCCATTCGATTTATATTGAGTTAGTAGGGCGTTAGGAGGCGTGGCTATATTTTAATACAAACTTTATTAAAGCGCAATATTTATACATATTCTCACCAAATTTAATAGTGCTAGCTCTAATTGTCTTTGAGTTATAGTTGTTCATACGAACAGAAAACAGACAAACAAAGCTATAGCGACTCGACTTGATGCAAATATGTATTCAAACACTCTTTAAGGTCTGCCACACCTTCTTCTGCCTCATTGTTGGTTGGCACAAAGCTATAATACCCTGCTTACCTATGCTAGCGGGTATAACAACTCAACAATCTCTTAACAATCTCAACGACGTTTGAGAAGGCAACCAAAGCCGTCACCTTTCAATTACTTGTTTGCGATTTTTCACCTGTTCTTTTTTATGCCTTCGTTTTTGGGATATTTATTTACATCGCTCGAGGGGGCACAGGGCGAAAGTTTGTGTGTGTGCTTGTGTGTGTGTGTGTGTGTCGGCATGACTGGCTCAGCTCAATTTAGTTTAACTTAAATAATTAATTACTTTGCCGTTGCCTGAGTTATGAAATGCGCAATTAGGCGTATTTAATATTTAATTAAGGGCTTACAGGGCGATCCGAGAACAGGAAAAAAATAACGCGTGCCCCGTTGCGCACGCAAACATACACAGGGGAACTGAGCAGGGAGGGGCGTGGCAAGGCGGGACGAGGTATATTTTCTCTTGGCAGGCAAGGCGCCTGGATTAAGTGGCAGCTTAAGCAAGAACAATGTGAAGAGAGTGAAGAGGGATGCGGGGAGGGGAACAACTGACAGCCGAAATTCGCCGGGGAATAAGTGGCTGAAATATAGCTGGACAGTTGGCGCTCAACGTGGCGTATACTTGATTTGCAAATATGTACTCTTCACAGGAGAAAATGGAGGAGAGGGAGAGAAGGAGGAGCATTGCTTTTTGCATTAAAGAACTGTGGCAAAGTGTGGAATTAGTGAAGCGGCAGCCCAAAAGGGGATCCGCTTGATGGAGCACTGTGCGAGCGATTCATTTAGATAACAAGAAACGAACGAATGGAACTTTAAGAAACACGAGAGAAGTGAAAAAACTCTGAAAGAGAGAGTGGGGGGGGACATTAATAGTACGTGGGTAACTTTAGCAGTTTGGCAAAATATGCGATTATTTTAGCACACATTATGTTTAATGAAACATGCGAGAAGTTTTATGCGTTGGGATCAGATAAATTTGTGAAGGGAAAATTGGTTTATGATGATGATATGAGAGCAGAAGCTGGAAGAAGACTTCAACTTGAGTGGAAGAAATATGTGCTGCATAAGGAAAGAGAGGGGGAAAGCGAAGAGAAAGAAGAAGAAAAGAAAGGGAGACAGGAGAAAGAGAGAGAGAGAGAGAGAGGGACAAAAGAAAAGTAGGGCAGAAAGACTTGAAGAAGACTTCAAGTTCAGAAAGAAGAGAACTGTGCTCTAGACAGAAAGAGATGTTGAGATAAAGAAAGGTAGAAGAAAAGAAACAGTAAGAGAGAGGAAAAGAAAAAATTTGAAAGAAAGAGAGAAAGGGAGTCTGAGAAAGATAGAAATATTAAAGAAGAGCTAATAATGTAGATGAAGGGAAATGAATGAAGGAATGATAGTGTAAGTGACAAGATGACAATCACAGTGAGGTGCAAAAAGAATCTGAGCGAGGAGAAGGCAAACAAGAAAGTAGAGAGAAAAAACGACGGTATATTAGAGAGAGAAAAAGAGAGGGAGATAGAAAGGGTAAAAAGGAAGCAAGAGGCCTTAAAGGAGCAAGCACAGTAAGGTAAGGTAAGAATGATAGTGTGAGCGCCAAGGCGTCTTGAAGTGAAGGGCAAATAGAGTCTGAGAGAGAGGAAGGCAGAGAAGAAGGCAGAGTAACGAAGAATATACAAAAGATAGAGAGAGAGGGAGAGAGAGAGAGAGAGAAAGCAACAGAGAAGCGAAAAGAAAAAGTTACAAACTTGACAGAGACATGGAGAGAGGAAGTAATGGAGCGAGTGAAAGTGACTGTCTAAAAGCCTCGATAATTTGCTGTTTGAAGTCGGCCTTGGTGGCGTGCGGAAGACGATACGTTGTCATGCCTTGCAGCCACACCTCCCCCTTCTCCTACCACTCCTCCCACTGCCACACTTCGTACTGCGTCCATACTTGAGCGATTTTTATTTTACACTCATTAAAAGATAAACGAGACAAGCTAATGACACTCTGGCTTAATAGTGAGCTTAGTAGCTGGGCTGGGAGTGTAGCAAGTACAGAAGGGGACGGTGCACGTGGCAAGTAACGAAAGCATTTTGACGCGCAGCAATGAACTGAAAAGAAAATGGCGGCTGCGTCGCCACGACAAGTCATAAAATTAAAGAAGCCTTGCCAGCGACGAAAGGCAAAGAAGCAAAAAGAAAGTGTGTCTCTGTGTGTGTGTATGTGTGTGGCAGAGGCACAAGCAATGAGCGGCTTTGTTGTTGCTGGGGGCGTGGCACAGCGATTGCCTAGAAAAGGGCACAGAGCGGCAGCTAAGGCAGATAAGGGCGACGTTTATGATGCCAACGTGCGGCAACACAAGGCATAAGCGAATGTGGGACAGTGTGTGTGTGTGTGTATGGTGTGTTTGAGTGTATTTATATGTGTGTGTGTGGGAGTGTATATATCTCTGTGTGTGTGTGTGTGTGTCTGCATGCCACAAGACAAATGCAAATCCCTGGGTAATTAGGAGTTGTGTTCATGTCGTCGTGGTAATAGTTTTATGTTGCCACATTGTTGCCGACACGCTGCGTGGCAGCAGCAACAACAACAACAACAACAATGTCAACTGAGATTGAAGCGTGCCTTTGCCATTTCGAGGTTAATGTTTGTCTTTGCCTGCATGACACACAAAGCCCCTCCTCCTTCCTTCTCTTCCCCACTGCGTGGTTAGCGGCAGATGCAGTCAGACCTCGTGCACAGACCCCAAAGCCGTTCTGAGCTCCTTCTATCTCTCGCTCTCTCTCTGCCTTGCTATACCTCACTTTATCTCTTTAGCCTTTTCTCTCCCTCTCCCTGCTGCTTTCCCTCTCTCTCTCACTCTTTAGGGGCTTACTTGCTCTTCATCAGCACAGGCTGCATTTAATTTGATTTGCCAACGATAGTCGCACTCATTAGCGCGTTTTCTTAATTTAATTTCAGCTAATTTATTTAGCAGCAGCCTCACAAATGTTGCCAAACACACACACAGAGAGAGAGAGAGAGAGAGAGAGTAGGGGAATGGGGAAGACAGTGGCAGTGGGATGTGTAGAATTCTTTCCTTCCCCCCTTTGGGTTTGTCTTTTCTTTTGCCCGAGCTTAAACTGAAGTTATGTTTTTTGGCTGCATTTGGCATATTTATTGAGCGAAACTTTTGCGGCGACAACAGCAACAGCAACAGCAACAACAACAATAATAACAACAACATACAAGCCAAGGATAAAAGTATTCATATTTATTTTATTAGAAATTTATGATTTTGTTTTTCCACATTACGTTGGCATTTGGCTAATGCGACTGCTGATGCTGCCACAGCCACTGCTGCCACTGCTGCTGCTGTCGGGCATAATAGAAAACGGAAGCGGAAGCGTGAAATGAGCTTTTACATAAACAGCACATACTCACAACACACACACACACACACACACACCAGGCAAGCACAACACAGACACTCTCTCTGCCACACTCCTTTGGCCTTGCAGGTGGCATCGCAGTTGTTCTTCTTGTGGCATTTTATGACACGAAACTCATAACTTTTTGGGGCAAGCTGAGACGTGGAGAAGACGGGGTGCTGCTTATTTTGCTCATAGTTCGCCACATAAATTCACTGACAAGTCGCTGGCATCGTGTTATTGCCCCTCTCTCTCTCTCTCTGTGTCTCTCTTGGGTTGCACTAAATAAAGTGTAACAGCCTTGCAACAGCAGCCGCGGCAGCCTTGTGGCAGCATCACCCACAAGATAAAGTGCCATTTGAAACTTCTGCCAGCTAGTTTTGTGCATTTTTTCAGCAGTTTTTCGGCAGCTTTGGCGTCTTTTGTTTGCAACTGTCTTACAAGAGACGCGGCCCATTAAAGGCAGCGCTCAGGTCAAATCTTGTTTGACTGACAGATTTCGCTTGTTTTGCGCCTCCATTTCAGGTGATTAAAATTGTCAAGCAAGGGAGAGAGATAGGTAAGAGGGGGCGTATCTAAATGTTAACGCTTTTTATGTGCCGCCTTTGTTATAATTTATCGCATGATATAATGCGCCATTAAAAGTTTGCCAAGGAAAGGAGGAGGCAACTTTGCATGCACGTGTTGAAAATGCCAGCGATACAAATCTAAGTCAAACTTGCGGACCAACCACATCAACTTGCTGATGCCCAGGGGGGAGTGGGGCGTGGCATGTAGGGCAAGCTGAAAATGAAATCAACGCTGGCAGATAAAAATCGTTTGCGTTGCAAGCTCGTTAATACATTTTTGATGAGACACAACAAGTGGCAGGCACTTGCGCCACGCCGTCGGGCAACGGGCAGCGGGCAGCGGGCTGCGGCAAGTTATGAGCAAACTTCTGACAGAGACAGAGACAGAGTGTGTGTGGGCAAGTGAGAGAGAGGAAGGGGGGAGAGTGGGAGAGAGAGAGACACTGACACAGTTTCGGCCGCTTTTTGCGTTGTTTGCCCGTTGCTTTTGAAATGTTTTGCTGTTGCCTACATAAATCAAAGCGGAAAAACTAAAAGGCTGCCACAGGCAGCACAGCAGCAGCAGCAGTGGCAGAGACTGTGGCACTGGCAGCGACAGCGGCAGCGGCAGGTGCAGACTCTGCCTGGACGGACGTAAGCCGGAGGAGCCCAACTACAGTTAAATATGTTGTAACAAATAAAGTACAGCAGCAGTTGGCCAAAAGGGATAGCAATGATGGCGGAAGGGGTTAGCTGGGCAAGGGGTAAGGGCAGAGGCAGTAGCAAGCGGGGGCAGGGGCAGAGCAACTGCTGCTACTCGTCAGCTCATTCATATTTATGGCATTTTTGCATTCAGCCGACATCATTTCGTAATGTAATGTGAAGAGCTGTTACAGAGCTCAACCCCTCCCCCCCGCTACCCCTTTGCTATCTAATTCAGCTGGCAATTGGCACGTTGCTCATACGCCGCGTTGGCCCAGGCCGTCTGTACCTCCGTCTTTATGTTTTGGTCATTTATGAAGCTCATAAATTTCACAAAAATTTCCCCTTCTTTCTGCGTTCTTTGGCGAAAATTACTCGCCAAAAAAAAAAAGAAAGAAAATAATAAAAGAAAAGAAAGAGAGAGCGAGAGAGGGAGAGCAGGGAATTGTCTAATAAACTTTGCAATAAATTCGAACATAAATTTTGTACACACAGCGTCGAACTTCAAGCGTTAAAACTATGCCAACAAAAGCCATTAATTCCAGTCAGCAGAAATGAAGTAAAGTGTCAGTTCGGAAGGCCACTTGGACAGTGGACATGGGCAGCGCACTCCCCCTCTCTTTCTCTCTCTCTCTCTCCCCCTCTCTCTCTCTTTATCTCGCTCTATGTGAGCGGAAATTAAATGCCGACTCTGCCCCTTGCTCCCTTAGTTGTTGTTGTCGTCTCATAATTAGATGATTTAAAGTTATCGCAAAAGTTACGCTGCGAGGGGCTGGTGAGAGTAGGCGGTAGGCGGTAGGCGTGGCAGTGCTACACCTTGCCAAATGTCTCGCAGCTCGAGCTTAATTGCAAAGTTTCGCGCTGACTGTGGCCAAATTGATTTTGTTGAACTTTGGTGCATAAATTATGCGATTTTTAAACAGCTTTCGGTTTAGCGGGTTTCGGTTTCGAGTGCTGGCAATCTGGCACAGGGGTACACTCCGTTCCAAGAAAATACATACATATAATTTTGCATTAATGAAATTCACTTTGCAGCAAGAACTTTGAACGGGCCGCGGGCACTCAAAGTGGCTCCAGGGCCAGAGTGGGACAGGATAATGAGCACACACAAGGAGACAGGCAGGCAGGCAGGCTGATGATCCCTTTTTGGCCGTATGTAGCTCCCTCTGTGTATGTGTGTGTGTGTGTGTGTGCCGGTCTATGTTTGCCTGTATGCAGAATGGATTAAAAAACTTTTGATTAACCTTATCAAAAGCAAAAGCAGTGTAAACACCACACACACAGGGCCAGCACGGCAATCAGGACAGCAGCAGCAGATCAGCATGAGGCACTGAATGAGGAGTATGGAAGGGAAGAGGGAGAGTGGAGGAGGGGTACTGGGCACAAGGACGTACGCAAAAAGTCTCATGCAAGTTGTTAAAAAGAAAATAAGTAACTTTTTGACAGCCTGCCCTGCCTTGGCTCGGCACACAAACTCACACGAGCTAAACTGGCATCCTAAATGTTTTTTTTCTTCTTTTTTTTCTCAACTGCTTCGTCTTCTGTTTCTCTTCTCTCCTCTCATCTCCTCCCCTCTCTCTTGCCCTTTTTTTCTTCTTGCTATTTTGTTCTTGCCGATGTTTTTGCTCTTTGCACAAAGCAAAGCATAGCAAAAAGTTTGTTTTTTCAAAAAGGCAACTCGCTCTTTTTTTTGGTGCAAGAAAAGAGGAGAAAAAACGAGGCAAATAAATTAAAATAAATGCACGAGGGTTGCTCGACAAGTAGCCCCAGCAGCCAAATTGTTTTCGCAGATTGCGTGCTAGGCAATACCTCATTGGGTAATTATCTGTAGGCGTTGCTTACGGGAATAAATCAAATCAGTTTTGGCCTTGCAATGTTTTATTTACTGCGGCATGAAGTCAGAAGAGTTTGGGTTGAGATTGATTTTCTTAAGATTTTAGGGTTTTATAATGTTGAACAGGTTTTTAAAATAAAGTTGAAACTGATCGAATTGTGCTGATGATTACTGTAGGTCTTAAAACTTGTAGGTAATGCATTAAAGCAATTTTTCTGAAAGACAAGTGATTTACTTTTGGCTGGATGAACATATCTAGAATGTAAAGTGAACATTTAAATTATAGGAACTTCTTTGAAAAATTTGATGTCTCTAGCTCTTTTAGTTACTGAGATCAGCGTGTTCATACATACACATAGACAGCAAACATGACTATATCAACTCAGCTATTGATGCTAGCTGAGAATATACCTTGTCAGATCTAGCACAGCAACTTCAGCCTTCAAAATACAATTGCTCTTAGAGCTTAGAAGGCTCTGATCATATATTGTTTTAAATGAAATCATTTTTTTCTGTTTAACTTTATTTTATTATTTTAAAAAGCTGATCACTGTCTTTAAATTGAGAGATGTCTCATTCATGATGTGCATTAGAATGAATTAGTATCATGCCTTTTTCCAGGATACGAATCCACAAACTCTGTTTAGTTTAAATATGAAAACCACTTTCCATATTTAAACCTATTCCTTATATATTTCTTAACGCTTTAAACCACTTTCTTTGGCCATGTTATTATTTGCTGTATTTCATGCTCAATATGAAGCTTATCTCGTTTTCAATTTATGTTTCTCAATGATCGATAAATAATTATTTCACTTTTCCTAGCATTGAATTTCGTTAGGGGTTTCTTTTTTTTTGAGCCCCTTTCAAGTTTGTGCGCTTTAAATTCACATGTTTTTTTCGCCCTTTTGTTTCATTTTGCAGTGCAATAAAAGCATAATTTGGCACACGCTCTCACACTTTTTTCTTCACACACACACACACTTGCATACACACTCTTGCTCTGCTCACGTGTGGATGAGTCTCAAGTGTCGCGCACCTCTTACGCATTTGTAGGCAGCAACGTTTTTTAATAGGATCTGCGGAAACGAAAATAAAAGGCAACTGGCGACGGCACGTTTGCACAGTTAAATGTGCTTATCGCTGAGGCGTCGCACTTCAATCAGTCAGTCGACGAGGTGGACGAGGAAGACGGGAGGAGGGAGGAAGGCAGCAGTAGGAGAAGGCAGAGAAAAAACGAAGGAGGCAAGCGAAGACTGAACACTGTTTGCTGTTTGCTCTGCTGGAATTAACATGTCACATTTGACGTGCAGCAACGACTTCCTGCCACCTCTACCCCACACCTCCCCTCCCCATCCCCACCCCTCTCTCTCTCTCTCTGTGCCCCTTCCCCTCTTCCACTCTGCATGTCTCTATCAGCTTAACTCGTATGCTTTTCCTTCATTTTTTTTCTCCTTGATTGCCAAATGAGCATTACTTGATTACCCACAATTGTTGTTGTTGTTATTATTGTTGGCTGTGTCTGTTTGTTGTTTTTGTTGCTGAAGTCGTTTTGCGGCTCACACACACACACACACACACACGCAGTCATACGATAAGTGCGCCTAATTGCCGCACATGTGACATAAAAACCCTGATTTTTCAGCACAACGCCGACAGCGCTGCTTACAGCATACTTGACATTAGTGCGGCAACGGCAACGGCGACAGCGACGTCAGCGCAGTAGAAATTTTAGGTCAAAATGCTAAAATTCTCTCTCTCTCGAGAAAGAGAGAAAAAACTTAAAACATGGGTGTGCATGCGTGTGTGTGTGAGTGAGTGTGTGTGCACTTGTGTGTAAATGTTGCAAAAGCTCGCAGTAGTTATGCGCTGCATTTAATTACAGTCGCCAAGTGGGCGCGGCAACTGAACAGTAACCAAGGGACAGAGAGATAGAGAGAGAGGGGGGAGGGGGAGGGGGCTGTGGCAGGGGGTGCACTGCGGGTGGTGGTATCTGGGGCGCTGAAAAAACTTTCACTCGGGCTCGACAAGTTGCAAGCAGCAGCTAAAAATGCCGAACGCATTTCATTAACACAGCGCAACTTCAGCACAACAATAGCAAAGACAAATACACACGCACACACACACACAAACACAATGACACTCGCACACACACAACTGTTTGTCGTTGAGCATTTAACGTTCCATGCAACCAGGCAAGGCACTTCAGCCGTAAGCCAAACCTGCATGACACAAAAATATTTATAACAAGCGAGAAAGCTACAGTCCAGTGTGCTCGACTGTGACATACCCGCTATCTTTAATATTTCCTCTTCTATGTTTAACGTATTTTGTGTTGCATACTTTGCGGAGGCGCCTTGGCAATCAGTAAGCCCTTATTATTATTTCTTGTATAACTTCTATGTTGATTATTCGATTACAATCAAATTTTTAGATCTCATTCGCACATTCATAGTCATTTTGTTTTCCAAAAAATGAACTGTCTGGCATTAACATTACGCTTGCAACTGGGTTTTTATCGCTTAACGTTGGGCGAAAAAGGCCGTGGACAAGTTCTACTATAAACTTTGTTTGCGCACTATAATAAAACACACTGTCAACAAATTTGGTAGTCAGAGCTTTGATAGTTTTTGAGTTATAGTTGTTTATACGAGCGGACAGGCAAATGGACGGACAGACAGACAGACAGACAGACAGACAAACAGACAGACAGAGAAATAGAGGGATAGACAGCCGAATATGACTATATCAAGTCCACTTTTAATGTTGATCAGGAATACGATATATATATATGGTTTAATATATATATAGATATATATTTTGTATGATCTTCTACACCTCCTTCTGCCTGTTACAGCTATTGTCGTTTGGCATAAAGTTAAAATACCCTTCTACCTTATGTGTTGCGGGTAACATAATATTCCTCTCTCTTACACACACTGCCTCTCACACACACTCGAACTCCTTCTCTCTTACACACACTCCCTCTGCCAGCGACCTCAATTTTCAGTACAAACAAAAGCACGTAAAAAATTACTTTTCATTGTTTGCTGCATTCAATGAAAGTTGAAACACAACGAAAAGAAATTAAAATATTCCCAAAATATAATAAAAATAGTAAAAAGAGAAAGAGAAAAACGCTCGTAATGCGAAATAACTGCTTGATTAAATACCTTAATACTCCTTAATTGCCCAACGGCGGCCAAAGCAGAATAAAATCTGCACAGCCTTACTTCATTCACTTTGTCCAAAAGGCAAATATTGTATTTATTTACGGATCCAAAAGTTGTTTTCGTATCTGTAAGCTCTCACAACAACAGGCTCGAGAACATGAGTAGAGAGAGAGAGAGAGAGAGATGAGCATATATAGAGATCGAAGTGTTAATACCCTTTAGCAATGACTGAGTGAGAGTTGCAGATATGAGAAATGTTGAGTTACGTCAATTAGGGAAGAATATGGTAAAGAACTTGTTTAAATCTTTATGAAACTTGTAGAAATCTTTAAACTACTTTAGTTATTTTTGTTTTTCTGCTCGATGTTAAGCACCTTCTTATATAGTTGATATTCCAAAGTTGATTCTTCATCTTTATAGAGCATAAAGCTGCAACGAGGTCGTCAGGGATACCGACATTATTGCTGTTGTCCGTTGGAGAGGTACAGAGTGGAAGAGGGAGAGACTGCCTTGTTTACACAGCTACAGACAAGCACAGACACAAACACACACAGACACAGACACAGACATATACACTGACTGTTACATGTGCTATCTTCGATGTACGCAGACAGTAAGCGACGGCCGAGCTGGCCAATACGCTGCCTTAATTGCTTACAAGTTGTTGTTGCTGTTGTTGTTGCTGTAGTTGTCGCCGAGCATGTTTATCGTTTAAAGTGGAGCAACCTGACCCCAACTGACCCCCTCCGAGTGTTCTGCACATTTGTTTTTGCGGCCCCAGCCTGTCGGCATTGATTTTTATGAAGCTCGAGAACTCGTTCGTTTTCCATTTTTATGATATTTTTAATTGCTTATTTTGCTTCAAATTTGTGTAGACTAAGCGAATAAACAAATTTGGTAGAGCAGGGAGTGGGAGTGAGAGAGGGAGACAGAGATAGAGCAGAGCTAGTGCTAGATTTGCAGATACAACTGTGTGTAGGCTGTGTGTGTGTGTGTGTGTGTGTGTGTGTAGGAGATACACTTGCAGAAATATGGCTTCGTTTATAGGCAAATAAAATAATGAAAATTGCGATACGAAAATGCTCCCTAGCCGTGGCAGAGGCAGCAGGCAGCAGGCAGCGCAGCAAGAGAGTCCTTTGTTTGTCTTTTATTAGGACAGTAAAAGTCTTTATTATTGTTGTTGTTGTGCCTGCTGCTGCTGCTGCTGTTGTGTTGCTGTTGCTGTTGCTGTTGCTGTGGTTGTGTTTCCCCGGTCAGTCTCGGCTGTTCTGACCGCCTTGCCTCCTCTCCGACTCTGTCTGCCGCTTGACCAGGCCCAGGCACAATGACGACAATGACGATGACGTTGTGTCGACCTTTTGTCCATCAGCTGGGGCCCAGTTCGGGGCGTTGCCCTAGCAAATTTTTATATAGTTTACCATATTGCTTTGCCGTTGCTGTTGCTGCTGTTGTTGTTGCTGCAAATATTTTGTGAGAATGAGGCCAAAAAGGCAAACTCCAGGGCTCACAGCATGGCATAATTTGGAGCGCACAGCTAGGCAGTATGTGTGTTCGTGCCAGTGCCAGTGTGTGTGTGTGTTAGTTGTGTGTGTGTGTGTGCTGTAGGAACCACAGTTACGATGAGCACAAACAAGTTCTAGCAGCAGCAGCAACGGCAGCAACCTGCTCAGTAACTCAATTCTCGAGTGTCTCTCTCTCTCTCTCTCCCTCTACCTCCACTTCTACTTCTACCTCTCCTGCTTCTACTTACACTGCAGAATGTCTAAATAGACATATGCAATGCCCGGCCTGGTCACTTTTTGATTGTCTTCATTTGGTTAAGTTTTATGCTGATTTACTTAGGCCACAGCAGCAGCGACGAGACATTTACGACATTTTAACGCTCGAGTGATAAAATCTGTATCGCGTGATATACTGTATATAAAAGAGGCCCCCCTCTTCTGTCATTCTTCCCCTGGGCACAGCCATAAAGCGCACAGAGAATGGACCACAAAATGGCCAAAATCTTTAGCTTCTCTTTTGCTTTTTGCATCACGTTTTCAGTTTCCCATTTGGGGCAACAGCAGCAGCAGCAGCAGCAGGCACCGATTGTGTCTCACATTTCGCTGATTGAAATTAACTTCAAATGTCGTTGCTCACTTTGACACCATGACGACGACCCTGATCTGAACTCAAAAGGGTTTTGCCCAGGATTGTCTTGGCCTGCTTGAATATGGATGGACGGACAGACGAAGACAGGTTGACGTGCTGCCTGCCACGTTATGCCAGCTGTCGTGTGTCTAATGAATATTTAAAGTGCTGCCCCAGAAACAGCCACACACAGCCACACACAGCCACACACAACCACACACAGCCACACAGCCACACACAGCCACACACAGCCACACACACACACACACACTGGCAAAGTACGTACTCTCTCCCCCCTTGAGCAGGTAGCTGTGGCAGCGCATTAAATAAAATTTACAAGTATATTGAATGTACAATTTATTTAAATCAGCACCGAAAATCGCTCAGTGCTTAACTAAATCCAGTTGAAATGCGGCACACACACAGACACACGTATTACGAGTGTATTTGTGTGCATAGATAACGCTTTGGTTTGTGAATGAGTTATGTAAAGTGACCGCGCCCCGTTGCGGTCTTTAAAGTAATTAAATTTTGTGTGAGATTACGCATACGCCGCGTGCTGCTAGACAATTGACTGAGGCACACGCACACAGACACGCACACAGACACGCACACACACACACACTGTGGCGTCATCCGGTTTAGCTCATCTCTGGCTTCAACATTGTTGCAAAGTTGTTAGCTTCAGCGACGCCAGCATCGCAGCGGTTTCCAGCATTGAAATAGCAGAAATTTTGATTTTACGACCTTGTTGCCGTCATTAACGTTATTTTATGATGACGCTGATATGACCTCAAAATATTGTGGCACACACACACCCCTGCCTGCACTGGCTTAGCGACCCCACAAGTGGCGAATCGTCTGGCCCCCTTCTGACGAGATTATTATGCTCGGAAGTATAAGTAAAAAACCAATAAATGTTAATGAAAATACAAAAGACAAAGTTGAGTTTAGTTTAGTTTGGCATCAACGGACGATCGCAGCATGTGTGAGCCTCTGTTTGTGTGTGTGAGTGTGCGTGGCATCGAACATAAGCTGATAATATTATTGCGCTATTAATGGTGCCGAGGGTTTTTATGGCACTTTTAATCGCTTTTGTTACAGTTGCCAAAGTCGCAACAATAACTTGACAATGCTCCACTCGTGCAGCACAATAAAAAGAATGTTGCGTGCCACGCAGACTATCTTCCGACATGCTCTGCCTCCCTTTCGCTCTCTCTTTTCTTCTCTTTGTTTCTCCCTGCCTCTCTCTTTATATGTCTAAGCAGTCAATGCAACATTTAGTTGCGGCCAAAGGCAAAAACTAATTGCAAAGCCAAACGCACGAGCCCGAGACGTAGCTGGCAATTGTCAAGGTGTTTGTGTGTGTGGCAAGCAGAAAAGCAATTTAGCAAATTCTTTGTCGTTTGGCAAATAGAAAAGCCAACACACTGCGGCGCCTTGTTGCCTTTTGCACTCCCTTTTTCAGCTCCTTCCCATCTATTCTTTTGCTCTTTCTACGCTGCTGCAAAATCAATTTTAATGGCACGATTGAAAAGAAGCAGAGCGCTAAATATATATACATATATATATACAAAATATATATATAGAAAACCGCTCGAAAAGCCAAAGAACTGATGCAAAAGGCGACAGCGCTCAATGTCGCATCTAGAAAATGGTTGCCATCCCTCTCTCTCCCTTCTCTGCCACCTCTTTTTCCTTTTTTCTCTGCAACATATGCAAGTTGCTGTTGCTGCTGTTGCTATTATTATTGTTGTTGCTGTTGCTGCTGTTGTGTGTGGCAGACCTTTAAAAATAACTGAGTCAATATACATAAGAAATACTCTAACCAATATTAATTAATGAGCTGGAAGTCGCATGCAGATACATTTTTTATACATTTTTTGGTTAGAAAAATCGATAGTAATGTCGATTAATATGCAGATATGTGCGATATATATTTTTAGAATGGATTCTAGCGGTATATTTGATAGGGTACTATAGACTGGATTAGTTGTTTGTGCTATGAACAATGGCTGAAATTCTTTAGAAGTTATATATTTTTTAATTAGCTGGCGATATAGAGAACTTTGCAATGCATTTTAAGAATAGATTTATGCACTAAATTAAAGAAAGTACTGCAAAACAGATTAGTCTGCAGTGGTAACAAGTCTGGAAGTCTCTGGAAGATATTTTCCAAATTTTAGGCAGTAAAACGATCGATTATTATGCAGCGATATGCGATATAGTTGTTCATTTAAATTAAGCGTTGTACTTGAAAACGTACTATAGACTTCTTGATGATTTGGCTAGTTAGAAATAACTTTAAATATGATGAGTTTAAGAGCTAAAAAACCGATAGTAATAAGAATAATAAAAGTAAAATATGTGATATATTTGTGAACTAAAATTAAGCTTAAAATTGATAAGATACTGTAGAGTTTGAACATGATTGTGGTAACAATTTTCGCAATAGTTTATTGCTTAAATTAATCGATAACAATCAATCCCTTTCATGCAACTCTCCATCTTCTCCCAGCTGGAATGTGTTACCAATGCCACAGCTGCTGTATAGTGCTGCACCTCAGCAAGAGCAATACACACACACACATACTCACACACTCTTAAGCACACACAAAAGGTGTAATGAAGGAGCAGTCAGATGGTATTTCTTTGTCGCTTTGTCGCTCGCCACCGAGTGTTGGCTTGTCGCAATTAACGTTCGCGGAAATTCCTGACAGTCAGCGAGAGGGCAGAGCAGGGCAGGCTGCAAAAGGGAGACTGCCAGACAACAACAACAACAACAACAACAACAACAGTTAGTAAGCCAGCAAGGCAGCGAGCCAAGCAATGCGCTGGTGCGTAAATAGCACGGAAGTCGTTGGGCCCACGCGGCGTATACGTGCTTTAAAGAGCGACTTAAGCCGCCAAGTGAGCTCGACCTGCTTGTCCTCCTCCCTTCTCCCTCCTCCCATCTCTTTCACTCTCTACTCTTCACTCTTCCACTTGCCTGTGTTGCATATTGCATACGGCAAACAGTTTGGCTTAGCACTTAGCCACAGTCTCCTCTACCTCCTCCACCTTCTCCCCTGCCCTTGTGCAGTTTAGTTGTTCGTTCTGTGTGACAATTTGGCGGCCTACTTTACCGTTAGCGTGTGCCATATGCCAGCTGTATACAAAACAATTGCTGCCATTACAGTTTGTAATTTGGTAATCAGCTATACGAATCTGCATAATGGCAATAGAAGGAGCACAAGGGGGGCAGCAGTAGGAGCAGTAGAAGCGGCAGTTGCAGAAGTGGAAGCAGCAGTAAACCTCGCTGCCTTTTTAGGTAAAGCAGGCAAGAAAAGTTGCCAACTTTTAATTGAAGTGAAAACGACGATAACGACAGCATTGTTGGCATTGCTCAGCGCAGCTCTGTAGCCCAAAGGGGAACTGAATGAGGACTCCACATGGGGTTTAAGCACACACACACACACACACACACACACACAATCGTACACACACTCGCACACACACTCACACATGTCGTCATGGCGTGCGGCATGGCAAAAACAGTTGCGGAATTGCTTTTTAAGCCCACAGCGCGTCGCATAAAAAAAACGAGAAAGAAAGCAGCACTTGGACATGCCGCAAGTTTTATACACTTGCTGGTTCGTATTTCCTCCGATTGTTCCTACACTAGGGATATATATTATATATATTATTATTATTGAATAGTACAATATTATTTATGTGCAATATTGTGTCTCAATTTGATTGGCACTGATAAGTTAAGGTATTTCTAAATATCAGAACTGCTCATCATACAAAATCTTCATTTCGGCCGTTTAATCCTATGGCAGCTATGTGTTATAGTCGACCGATTTAAATGAAATTTTTAATGCATATTATATATATAGAAAAATGCTGATATAGTAAATTTTGTTGTCAAGATATCTTGACAAATAACAAAAATCGACCGATAGTTTGTATGACAGCTATACGATATATTGGTCTGATCCTGCTCGTTCTGACTTATTTACAGCATGTAACAATAAGAAGCATGTGTGCCAAGTTGCAACAAGATGGATTTAAAACTAAGAGACTTGCAAGCATTGCAACAGACAGATGAAAGGACAGACAGGCATGACTTGATCGACTTCCCTGCTGATGCTGATGTTGATTTAGAATATATATACTTTATGGAGTCGAAAATGTCTCCTAAGTTGCATTGCGAATGCACATACCCTCTGTAAGGGTATAAAAAGCATCAGCAGAGCCAGAGCCACAGCCAGAGAGCACTCTGGGGGCCTGGGATTGAGCTGGGGCCGTTTCCACTGATGGGAAGCTGGAGCTGGGTTAGGGTTAAGCCTTTAAAACGCAAAACTTTTGAGCTGCTCTCCAACTCGAAGCTATGCGTACTTGCCTCATGTGGTCGCTGCACACCGAGAGGGAGATGGAGATGGAGAGAGAGGGAAAGGGAGAGGGAGAGGAAGGGAAATTCGTGTATCGTATTGGCCAATGGTGCAGCGTTTAATTTTGCATAACGTGCTTTGGCATGTTTGTTGGCTCTAACCTGTTGCCAGGGCCAGCATATCGCGACCTGCTGCTCGTAAACTTGCGGCCTTGAAACGAGACACCAAGCGAGTGTATGTGTGGGTGTGTTTGTGTCTGTGTGTGTGGCAGGTGTTTTGTGGTGCGGGAAGCTTGGCATTGTTTGCATTGCAGCACGCGGCACTCGCTGTCGTGCGACATTTGAGACGTCGCCTTCAAGCAGCAGCAGCAGCAGCAGTAGCAGCATGCCAGCCCCAGTTGCCCCGCTCTCCCCCTTCAGCCTAGCTTTGATTTATTGATTTTTGGCTCTTGGCACATGTGGCCAGAAGCAGAGGAGACTCAGTGCTGGCCAGAGTAGCCTTCATTCCATTAGCTGTCGCCGTCAGCATCAGCCCCGGCTGCAGCTGCTGCTGTTTAATAAGCCACCGCATTTTAAATATGCCACAAAAAAAAGAGAGCAGAGTGCAGCTGCAGGGCAATGTCTATGTCCCCCTCCCCTCCTGCTGCCATACTCATCTGCTGCCTCGGCTGGCGCAAGTTCAATTAAATCAAAGCTCGAGCATATTTCTTACCCGTTAGACAGTTCCGGCGCCAGACGCCGTCGTCTGCTGGCGGCGATGTCTGTAAGTGGAAACGGGAAGACAAATTAAATTACATTTAAAGCACAAGTGAAGCGTGAGAGAGAGACAGGAAGGGAGAGAGAGGGAAAAAGAAACTGGAGTACTTGACTTTCTAATGGATACGAAACAAAAAAAAACAACCAAGTAAAATGGAATAAAAAATTGAAGACATTGATTCGATATGCGGAAGCTTGAAACTGCGCATCCTTCATCTGTACTCGAGGGAATGTTTCACTCTTATTTACTGTGTTTTTATATATAAGCAAAAGCTTTATCTGTTCTTCAAAGGCTAAGCAAGTTTTAAAAATTTACTCAGCACTTGAAATTCTTAAATTTCTTCCAGAAAACTTACAAATATTTGTATTACATGCACTAAACCCAACTAAACCCAATGAAAGTTACAACAAATCAGGCACAAAAAAACCCTTAACTAATTAGAAAGTGCTTCCCAGTGCTGAACCCTCCAATGAATGGGTTGGCCTCCTTGGGGACACACAAAAACTTTAATCCTTGGCTGGCATTGGGGAGGCGCCAATTGTACAGGCCATCGACTTCAATTGGCTGTCAACATTAGCTGGCACAAATATGCCCATTTTCAGCCATATCATGATTGCGGAGCATAAGAAAGAAGCCACCAAAGTGTGAGAAATGCCCGAGACGAGGCAAGACGAGAACGGAATCAAGGCAGAGGCAAGAAAGAATAGAGCAAGAAGAGGAAGCAAAAACGAGCACATAAAAGAAATGAAATCCATGTGGGAGCTGGCAAACTCGGGGGAGAGAAGGAGGGAGAGAGGGAGGGAGAGGAGAAGGAGGGCACTGCTGGCAGCAAGGCTGGCCGAGCCGAGGCCAGAGATAAGTAAAAGAACAAAATTAAATTGGACATTTATCAAGAGATTTTTATTGATGCCCCAAGTGCCGCACAGAACAAACACACACACACACACACAGAGGCGCACACACACACATACGTACGCGCCAGGGCGTCGAATTCGCCGGGAGACAAAGTCAAGTGGCAGCGCCAACGACGACGACGACAAATGCGGGCAATTATCGTTTTGAGTGAAAAGTTTTATTGGCCAAAAAGGAAAGTCGATTTTATTTAAATGTTGCCACTGGCAATGGCAACAAACTGCGGCAAGACACGCGAGCATAAATTAGATGAGCAGCCTCCCTCCCCCCCCTCCTTTTATACCCCATGATAGCCAACTAATTACGGCCATTAGCAGAGCAAGGCAGGCAGGGGGAGGGGGAGAGGCAGTTGAAGAGAAATACTCGTAGAAACAGCGCAGAGAGAAAGAGAGAGAGAGAGAGGAAAAACAAAAACAATTACGTAGCATTTAATCACCTGGTGAAATTGTAATTGCGTTGCATACTTTTTGGGGCAAGTTGCTCTCTGCCTCAACTTGTTCTTGGCCTGCGCCTCCATCTACAACTAATTACACGGCCAACAAACAACACAGTCATAAAACAAAATACAAAATAAGTAGAAAAAAAAAAAAAACTTTGCTGCGTTGCCAACACACACTTCAGACTTGTTGTTGGCAACGCGATTTTGAATTTATTGCATGAAATTAACTTTTACAAAATAATTCACATAACTTTGGGGCATGCCTAAGGGGGCCACACCGAAAGTGGCTTAATAAAATAATTTATGGTTCGGCAAAATGCCCATTTACCCCACCCCCGCAACAGGCATGCCCTGCCTCTGCTCTTGCATACTTGTCTGCGCTTATCCTTCCAGCTGGCAGGCTTTCAGGTCTGTCCGTCCTGTTGTCCATCTTTTTCCGACGCAGTCAAGTGTAAAAAACAAAGCAAATTAATTGCAAGTCAAAGCGAACCTTTGACTCAACTAAGACAACGCACCTTTCACACACACACACACAGAGAGAGAGAGAGAGACATGCGCTATGCCTTTATCAATATATCCTTTAAAGCCGAGAGAGCCTAATCAAATGGGACAGCAGCTGTTTTCCTGCCTGCCTGGCTGCCCAGTGACGCGTGCCTAATACGCCTTTGGCCATCGACACGCCCCCTTTGACCGTCTAACTGCGTGACAGTGACAGTGCCATGGCAGGGGGGGTCAGCCAAGGGGCGTGGCAACGCAGCGTGCTGCCCTTTATTGCGATTATGCTGAGCTGAATCAACAGCTGCCGTTGCTGCCTCTGTTCTTTCTACAGAACAAGCAAATTTCCTATTGCTGTCCCCTTACTTTGACACACCACCCCCCCCTCGCTGAGCAATTTTCACGCATTTTTTGTCTACAAATTTCACATGCCATTAGCTTTGCTTGAATTGTGGCAGCAGCAATTAAAGGAGGCAGGCGGCAAAGAAAATCAAAGCGGCCTCTCATAACTTTTAAGTGGAGTTTGCTGCCCTCCCCCCACTTCCCTTCCCCCTCCCCCTCCTTGTGTGACACTTTGTGACGTGTGTGTGGCAACTCTGGGAATCCATTTGAGAAATTGACAAAGGGCACAGGTGGCAGCTGGCAGCTGGCAGGTGGCAGGTTGAGCAACTTGCAGCACACACTCGAGCTGACAGTGCAACACATGTGCAAAGAGAGAAAGAGAGAGAGAGAGAGACTGAGCGAGTGTCAACCGCAAGCGGAACATGCCGCAGACAATTCCAGTAAAAGCTTTACGCTGCGCAACTGTTGGTAAGGGAGGGGGAGTGGCAGGTGGAGAGGGAGGGGGGGACGTGGCTGTAAAAAAGGTGAGCTGAAATTAAACGTCTTGCACGTTATCTTTGCAGTTGCAGCGATGCGACTAAGCATCATAACTCAGGGCAGAGTGTGGCAGAGTGTTGCAAGTGTTGCAGAGTGTGGCAAGTAAAGAAAAAGCTGCCACTGCGAAGTCAACTCGAGGGCGTCGCTGCCAGCATTATGCAGCCAGTAGAGTCCCCAGGCAACAGCAGCAGCAACGACAGCAGCAGCAGCAGCTGCCGTTGCATGCACTTAACATGTTGTACCACAAAATCGTCAGCCATATGCGACGCATATTAATTTGATGGCACTCATATTTATGCCAAAGCAAAGCGTTGTCTCTGCTGCTCCCCCACCATGTTGCCACAATATTCTCTGCTTTTTTTTGACAAGTTGCACTCAGCGTCAGACACAGTCGTCGTCGTCGTCATCCTCGTGGCAGTCTCCGACTCGGAGTCGCAGTCGCACTCGCATTTGCAATGCAACAGCCAAGAGCGAAGCAGCTGCTGCCGTTGCAACTGTTTTGCATATGGTCGAACAAGTGGGCAGCATGTGGGGGAGGGGCTTGACGGCCGCAAAAAGCTGCAAAGCTGGCAATACACAAGCCATGACAGGGCCAAAGCCAGCAACATACACAGCAGTGGAAGCAGGAGTGTGGATTGAAGAGTGGTGAGAGAAGGGAAGGAGGGGGAGTGCAGTGCCTGGCAGGGCAGGCGGCGAACTGGCAACTGCAACAGCGACTTGAACTGCCACCCACATGCTGCGATTGCAGGCGGCAGGAAAGGGGCTGCTCTTGTCACTGCCCCAGCTGCAGTCCCCAATCTGCCTCAGTCTCCCTTTCTCTCTACTTGCCTCTACCTTGCCAGCTCCTTGTCTGCCACCGTCTCTTTTCCTTTCTCTCTGTCTCTCTCTCTCTCTCTTCCTTTCCTTACCTCTCTCCCAGTCTCTCTGCCTGTCTCCCTACCTCTCTCCCTGCCACTCTCTACTTGCCTTTCTCTCTGCCTCTCTCTCCCTGCATCTCTCGTTGCAGCTCACCCTGTCTTTCTGCATGACACACTCTCCCTGCCATACTCTACCTGCCTCTCCCTACTACTCTTTTTTCCCTTTCCTTCACTTCTCCCTCTCTCCGCCCCTCTCCGCCCCTCTCCTACCCTCCTTCTCTTTCCATTTTTTTCTCCCTTCTGTTCAGCGCATTCCACTTTAATTATTTCAGCAATGCTGCCGACGCCGTTGGTAACGACATCAAATTTACATACGCAATTTCATTGTTGCCGCAGGATCTGCCCATTGTCGTACTGTTCCCAGTTTCCCTGACCTGTACCCACACACCCCCTCCTCTCTCGACTACCATCACTGCCCCCGCTGACACATAACGCATTTTATATTCAAATTTTTTTTGGTGTCTTTCTCTCTCTCTCTCAGTCATTGCAGTCTCTGACAAGCATTGCAAATTCAGCTAGTCGTTTCGGCTTTGCTTTTTGTTGTTTTCTGCACTTGACTTTTGTGCCCGGGGGCACTACAGCGACAAAGCCTTTAACCCGCAGCCCTGCCACGCCCTTGCTGCCCACTGTCTGCTCATAATAATCAGTTGCAGCTGCAGTTGCAGTTGCCTGTCTGCCTTCAGCCCGCTCAAATTTAGTGTCGATTTTACACACACACTTTCACACACGCCAAACAGAGTGCAGCCTCACTTATTCCCCTCTTTTCTCTCCCTCTCTCTCTGCCCCTCTCTCCCCTTCTCTACTCACAACTATAACAAGTTAACATAGCACGACAAAGAGCATACAAGATCTGTGCGGGCGCACTTGCAGATTCCATTTGCATCTGCTTAACAGTCGACACCACTGTACTCAAGATGTCTCCATAGTACATTAAGCATATTTATGCGCTGTACATAATTAAGGGTATTCCGTAGTCGGGCATACAGTTAATGTATTCGTGCAACACACTTGACTGCCAAATTGTTTATGAAGTTGCCAGTTTAGTTTCCTTTTTCGAACTGTCAACAGGCCTCTTCACGTGTTAAATGTAGCGCGAACTTATTTGCATTTCTTTCGAGTACAGAGACGTTGGGCTAAGGGGTGTGCAGGGGGGATCAAATGCAATAAACTGCCAAATAAAAGCGAATAAAAAGTAATCAGAATTTCAGATGGGTCTGCCAGCAAAGTAAAGTAAACACACGAAAGAGAAGAGGAATTAAAAAGTGTGCTAAATAATTCATTTTTGAATTAAAATATAAATCACTTTCACACCATTTTGTCCAGCTCCCCCCGTGCTGCTCCCTCTCCTCTTTCTGCTGACATTGCATGCCCTTGCCTTGTCCTTTCTTTTTACTTTCTTAGGGCTCTTCCAGGACACTTGTTTATTTTATTACTTTCCAAGCGCCGCATAATGCAAATGAGGGTACGCGAATCTTTTTAATATAAAACTGAATTACTTTTAGCAGCGATTTCCGAGTATGTCCCGCCCCAGAGTGGCACATTAAAATTGACGAACTGTAAAGGCGTTGCCACGCCCTGGACATTGCCTATGCAGTGGGGCAGTCTCCGTAGCATATTTGCCACAGCAGGTCGCCTTGGGTTATTAGCTAGCTTATTAACGTGGTGCCGCACGGTGGCCCTTGGCACAGCCGGGGCATCATTATCGAGTACTTTGCGGCTGCCCCAAACCTGCCCCCGTCCCCAGCTTGCCTTGCCCCTTCTTCTGCTTGTGGCTGGCCCACACAAAAAGCAATTTGAACGCCCACTGCGATCTTTTTTAATAGGATTGCGTTTTGGGGAATTACCTGGGCTTAAGGCAGCGTCTCCTCCCTTGCCCTGGCCTGCCCTGCCCTGCCTCTGCTCTGTACTGTGCATGGTGTGGTCCAACGGAAACCGGGCTTTTTAAGCGACCACAGGAAACGGAAGGGCACAAGCGGAAATGAAAACGGCAACGGACACTTTTAATTTCTCAAAATGGCAACTTGCTGACATCCGCCTCTCGCTTCGATTCATTGATTTAATGCAGAGCAACAGCAGCAGTAGCTCTGCAGCCTGTGCTGTTCTTACTTCTATCCCTACTGCTACTCCTGCTCCCTTTCCTGCTCCTGCTCTCTACTCCTTGTGTTACTCCTACTGCTTTTCTTTCATTACCCATCTTGGCAGCCTGGAGAATTATTGAGACTTGTTGCAAAAGTTCATATCGTGTGAAATAATTCAGAAAATGCCACAGTCTGCCGGCTTGGCTGTGCTTGGCTATGCCTGGCGTGCCGTGGCATGGCTTGGCTTGCATTGCCTTGGCTTGACTTGGCCATTGCCAAAGGTGGCACCTGGTTACCGAGTTGACTACCTGCCAGGCAGCAGCAGCAGCAGACTAGCAGCAGCAGCAGCAGCTCCCCTGCTTGTCATTTGTGTTTGTGAAATATGCGTTCAATTTTTTACGCTGCATTTTTCGCTTATCTGCCAACTGCCAACTAGCAGCAGTAGCAGCAGCCACAGTCCCCATACCCTCCTCCCCTAGCAGTGGCAGTTCCAGCACACACTGCGAAATCAGACAGCAGTGCTGTAATGCTCATATCACGTATACGCAATGTTGTGGCTTGTTGGTTTTTCTTTTGGGAGCGTGCGAACACGCTGCAAATTAGCCAGGGTTGGGCAGAGGGTGGGCAGGAGTGCAGTATGAAGAGTAGCAGACAAGGGGGGCGGGAAACGGGAGCATGAAGAGCAGAGTTTGCTGCACCACGTGATAACTTACTCATTTCATGTGCCATTAGCTGTCAAGAGTGCCTGCTGGGGAGGGAGAGAGAGACCCTCTTTCTCTTCCGCTCTTTCTCTTTTCCTCTCCCTCTTCTCCTCTCTCTACCCTCTTTTCACCTTACCCTCTACACTCTTATCTAATGCCTGTGTGCATTGGCATATTACGCTCGCTTCGCTTCAGTCCTTCATTTTGTTTGGTACTTTCACAAGTTTCGTGTCACTTCATATTTATGTTTTCATCTTGTCTTCGCTCTCTCTGCTTCTCTTCCTCTCTCCCTCCCACTCTTGTGCCATATTTATCATGGCTCACTTTTGTGTCGGCCTGGCGCTGAAGTTTTCCAGCCTGGACGTTGCATATCTCAGCTATCTAAAAGTTGCACACAGCCAGAGCAGTTGATAAAAAGAGGTTGGCAGGACAATGGCTGCGGCGGCACTTGCTGTTGCCGCTTGTCCTATGTTGCACTTGAGCTCTTCCTGTGTCCTCTTGCACACACACACACACACACAGAGCATCAACAATGGCAGCTGCGCTTTTGCAGACGTTTTTGGTGGCGCTTGCAGGCAGGCAGCGCTTGCTACCCGCTCTGCTCTACCCGTTGCTGACCTAAATTTTTACCAAATTGGATAAATTTTTCGCATTTTCGCTTTACTATTTTCCTTAGCTCTTTTTTTTATGCAGCCCTGGCGACTGCCTGCTGCTGTTGTTGTTGCAATTTCTCGCCACATTTGATTTATCTCGCCTTATATACAAGCCAAACAACATGCGATATAAGCACGGGGAGTATGTACAATATTGTGCCGTATCAAGTTTTTATAACCGTCGTGCTTTTTTGTGTTTCTTCCTACGTGTCTGCCAGGGTGTGTTTGTGTGCCGGTTTGTGTGTGTGTGTGTGTAAAGTGAGTCACCGCATTCGTTGACTTTAGCGGGCGCGACTTGCTCAGCTTCTGCTGCTGCTCTTGCTCGTTTGCCACTTGTATCTCCAGAATTGAATCTCGCCCAGTCGGCGTCCTCGTCAGTCAGTCAGCAACAACAACAACAACAACAACAATAAGTACAACAACAACAACAAGAGCAAGCTGTTCTTGGCTTGCCGTCTCGCTGGCCACAGCGCTTTTTGTTTAAACTTGTCTTCCTCTTTTCTTTCTTTTCTTGCTACGTGCTAGGCATAGTCGGAGTTGAGTTTGCCGTTCGAGTTGTTTCAGGATTGGGTTAGATGTAGTTGCTCTTGCTCTACCTCTTCCCCTTTTTCCCTCTCTTACTCTCCTCCTCTCTCCTTCTTTCTCTGTGTGTGTGTGTCGCCTGAAGCTTTTAATCATGATTTACGAGCTCGTCCGTCAAGCCGAACGACGGACAAGAGGTAAATATAAATGGAATTTTAAAATGTGATCTGATTTAATTATGCAAGACAACCGAAATGTAGGCTGAACTAAGGTCCTCTGCGTGTAGTCCAAGGGAGCAGCAGGAGTGCAGGGGGGGGGCATTTGTTTTGCTTTACTTAGTTCTATGTATTCTATTTTATGCCACGAACATGCTATGCGGAGCGAGCATCGCTTGTTAAGATTAGAGACAACATTTTTTGTTTGACTAACAAAAGGGGAAGAGGTTTTTTCTGCTTTGGTTGGTGGGGGACTGTGGCAGATAAAGAATAATTTAATTTGAATAATGTAGATAAATACAAATAAAGTTTATGTTATGGAATGCTAAAAATATAAAGTTTAAGTGACTTGAAAGACTGTTTGCAATATTGTTTGAATGTTTATTCATTTTAATTGTCAGTTGCATTACACCTCTTATTACAACTTTTATTTGTATTGATATTTTCTAAAAATGTTCATAATATTACTATTAGGTGTTATTATTATTACTATTATTTTCGTTTATTTCTATCAATAGTTCATTAAATTATATATATTTATAATTTTTTGTATTTTATTTTCATATGTTTCCCTGTTTTCATTCCTTTTAAGCTTGAAATCGTTCAGTTGATCAATGTAAACCTTAAAATTCCTTTGCAAAGTGAAGATGCTTGAAGTATCATGCCCCTTATTTCACATACCTCTGTTGTTACTGCTGTTGTTGTTGTGCGCTCTGGCATGGATATAAACTACAAAACTGCTTGACAATGCGCTGCTAATGCTCGAACTCCCCCATTTTTACATGAGAACAAACACGCACAGACACACACACACATATATATAGTATACATGTAAAAGCACTGCACAGCAGTATATCCTCTCATCCCCCCTCTGCACTTCAACCCCTTTGTAACCTCCGTCACTGACCCGCTTTGTTGCTGTTATTGTTCCTTTTATGCCTGCATGCTTTTTGCGCCCGTTCGCCCTTGTCGCCGGGTCGAATCGCTGGCATAGTCTGACTCAGTCGGGTTGAGTTGGGTAAAGTCCGGTCTAGTCGTAGCCCCCCCTCCTGTTTTTCCCTGCCCCTGCTGCCTATGTCGCTTACCTAGGCTACACTGGGAATTTGTAGTTGTATTTGTATTTGTACTTTTTTGTTTTGCTCTCAACATTCGCTCCGTTGCACTTTGTTATATTGCAGCCAATTGGCCGTGGCATAGGCAGCGGCAGCAGCAACGGCATGGGGCAGCAGAGTGGGGGGAGGTGCTAGGAATTTATGCGCCATGTTGTCTATTGGCCATTGGGGTCAATGTTTTTCCTTTCTGCGCGCAGTTCGCAGTTGGATTCCAATATGCGTTGAATATTTGTGCACGCGTATTTTCTGTGGCATCTTTTAGGCGCCGCCTTAAAAATCAAATTCCCAAAAACATCATGTTGATGTGCCCCAATTGTGTCTCTCTCAAAGTGTGTGTGTATAAAGAAGAACAGAAATGCCATGCAAATTGCAAAGGAACAATTTCAAATGAGACATATTCAAAAACCGCACAAGCAGCTCCGCAAAGCTCACAGAAATACCCCAGATTCCCCACCAAACCCATCTCTAACAACTCGGCTCAAATACAAATACCAGACGTAAACGTAGATACGTATAAGTTTCTCTGTGTCTGTGTGTAAGTTTCGTATATGCGCAAATATACATGTATTTACAGTGCTTACATCAAACGTTTTGCTGTCGAAACGCAAAGCTTCCGTGCGAGTGCCCCCCTCCACTCTCCCTCTCCATTCCCACTGGGTCCTCTGCGGCCCGGCAACGACTAACGTCGACGACGTTGTTTTCCTTTGCCATCGTTGACATCGTCATCTCGCCATCGCCATCGACAGCGCCATTGCCATTGCCAGCGCATAGTCAATATGTTTTCATTCAATTTGCAAAGCATTTTCATAAAATTTTCCCACAAGAAAAACATTGAGCACATATAAATGTGTACATGTGTGTGTCTCTGTGTGTGTGTGTTCAAGTTGAGAAGCATGAGAGCTGGGTACAGCCAAGAGTTCGAGCTTTGGCAATAGGAAATTATGCGAAATGCGCTCGATTTGCGTAAACAAACCGGAAATGATGGCCGACTGCCTGCTCTCCATTTTGCAAAATGAATAACAGCAGAGAAAAAAAAAAGAAGAAACCAGAGAGAAGGACAGAAAGAAAGAAAGAACCGGCTAGCATGCTTATGTGTCTCATTCATCCCCTTCTCCTTCCCCATTCCCCTTCCTCTTTCGAGCTGTATTTATGCATTTATTTATTTGCCAAAAGGATCAGTCGCGTCCTCGCGTTCTGTACTTATTGTGTGCCTATTATGCTAATTGAACAGCAAGAACAGGGCAAAGAGTGGCCAGTTGAGGGGAGGGGCGGGGAGTGAAAGGGAGGATGGTTCTAGCAAGTTTATAGGCGCAGCGCGTGCTCAGAGACCCCAAATAGGCCCGAGGATTGCGCTCATAAAAATTTTACTCGCAACGCAACTGAAAAGTATGTAAATGCCAGGGCAGCAGAGCAGGGGGAGGAACAGAGGGGGGAGCAGAGTAAGTTGAAGTTGAGGTTAAGGGGAGGTTCAAATATTTTTAATAAAGTTCATGTGCTCGCTAAGCTGCTTTCGCTGACCAAAATGCTGGCCGTGCTCTACATAATTAGGAGCACTTTCAACTTGCCGTAGATATTGTTGTTGCAACTCTTGTTGTTGTTGTTGTTGTTGTTGTTGCAGGCAACATTCTTGTGGTTATTGCAAATTGAATTAGTAGCCACAGCAGTAGACGAAAAATCCTTTTTGTCCATTTTGCCTTGATGCTACGTGCCAGGCAAATCAAAGTCACTGCCTGGGAAACCTTTAGATGCGATACGCTGCCGTAGCTTTGCCATTCCCCAACCCTCTCTGTGTGACCGCGACGGTCGCCGCAAAATGGAAATGCAAATTTTCCATGGCCCACGCGACCACAAAACCCCATTGTACGGCCACATTTAGCCCCGGACCCGCTGCCAGAGCCCGAGTCAGAGCAGCGCAGTCAGCTTACCCATTGCAGCAATTTAATTTCTTAAGCAATTTTCATAATCTGCTGCAAATTGTTTCTGAATGCTGCTGCTGCCGGGTGTCGGCCTTTGCCCCCGGGGAGATGGAAGGGCGAGGGTGAAGGGGAGGTGATGTCTAACTAACGGGCCGCTGACTGGCCCGTTACATTTTATGCACTTGGCTGCTGTGGCTACGGCTGCATTTGAGCCGCAAGGCAGGCAGCTGCCATGCTTCTCCCTCCTCCCTGCTGCCTCGTCCTCGTTTGGGGCACTCTGCGCACAATTTCGTAATGCACTAGGGAAAGTTTCTGCTATTTTATATTAATTTTCACTCGTTGGCAGGCGACGCGACCTCGTCGTGCCTGCATAATTAAAATTGTAGTTCAATTCAAAGCGCGCTGCGAAAGTCAGTTTACGCAGCAGCAGCTGCTGCTTCCGTTGGTTCTTAAGTCGCATTCACACTATTCCTAACATGCTCAAGACATTGGCATCCCTGGGTATGTGTGTGTGTGTGTTTGTCATATTCACTTGTGGCTGGGCGAGTAGTAAATGTAAGGCAGTAAAGCAAAGTGCTGCAATTTGACTAGTTCAAGTAGTAAAAAGTCTACAAACAGTGCGAATAGTTATAGAAGCTGTGGCGAGGATAGTAGTTGACTGGGAATAACATATGCATTAAAGTAGAAGTACTGCAAGTTAAGGAAGTTGCAAAATAGTAGCAGTAGTAGTAGAAGATTTAATGGAAGAGAAATCGAATATAAAGTAGGAAAGTATATATGACAATCTTAAAGAATAAGTAAATACCAAAGTAGTAGAAAAGAAGCTGTAGTTATGTATAAGAAGAAGTAGCCCGAATAGAAGTAGTAGAAGCAGTATTAGTAGAATATATTATGAAAGATGTGGTAAGATAAGCGCAATATAAATTAGTATAACTATGTATGATACTCTTTAAGAAATTGTAGAAACAATCGAGATAGAATAAGTATTAGAAAAACAAAAGAAATACCAGGAGTATAATTAATAGAATAAGTAGTAGGTGTAATACAGGAAAAAGAATCAGACTCAGTAGGAAATAATAGTAGGAGAAAGAAGTAGTACTTAAAAGAAGATGTGATCAAAGAAGAGATGTAGAGTTGGTTGACTAAGAAATACTCAATAGAAATATTCGATACTGAAGGGAAAGTATTACTATAGAAGGGCAGAAGTAGTCAAAGTGAAGGCCAGAAGAAACACATGGAAGAAAAAGTGTAAAGTGTAAAGGGATCATCAAGATGGTGGCAGAAATGAACAAGTAGAAGAAGAATGGAAGCAGCACAAGAGGTACACATAATAGTAATAGCAGTAAAGACAGTCGTAAGTATAACACAGTAACTACTCCACACATGACACTTCAGACACTCGCAGTTCGCACAATAAATTTAAATTATTCCGAATTGTGGCATATTCAATTTGATATGGGTAATTTGCTAGGCGGATACGTTTGTGAGTGAGCGCGCAGTTCAGTGCAATTCGCCATTTTATACAAATAATTTCGCCATTATTTTTGGCAAGAGAGTAAATCGATTTCCGCCTTGGATAAGTTAGAGATCCAAGCCGAGTCTCAACTGCAGTTGGTGTACTGGGTGTCTGTGTGTGTGTCTGTGTGTGCCTCTGTGTGCGTCTCTGTGTCTGTGCACTGCTCAAGTCGCACTGCCAACTGCGTTTTTGCCAATGCATATCGCAATTGCCTTGCAGACTGGCAGTCAGCCTTGGCTGCCAGCTCAGCTGGCTGTTGTAATTGTTGTTGCTGCTGCTGCTGCTGCGGGCACTTAACAACTTGGCAGTACCTACCCTCACCCCCGCTGACCACACTCTTTAGCCACAGCAGGAGTGTGGAGGGGCAAGAGGAGAGGTGGCCAGTCCCATTGACTGCAGCTAATTGTCGCCCCTTGGGCGTCGCATTTGGCGCGCCCGAAATTCGCACACAAAAACCAATTAAGACACCCGCGGTCTGTTGTTGTTGTTGCCATTGCTGTTGTTGGTGTTGTTGCCCCTTGGGCGCACCGCGTGGCGCGTGATAAATCAAATTTGGTTGCCTTAACAATATTTGCACATACGGCGCCCTGCACAACACAAATCAAATCAAATTAAAACATAAAGCGTGCCTGTCCCTGCCTCTGGGAGTGTGTTCAAGTGTGTGCGTGTGGCCTAGTGTGTGTGCCTGTGTGTGGCCCGCATGCACATGCCCACGCATACATACATACATATGTTCGAGCGGTCGGGCGGAACGGAATTGGATACAGTCGTTTATTATTCCGGCCGCATGCAGCCGCCATGTTGAGCCTGGCGACGCGTTTATGACGCTGACAGAATTATGAGGCCTACATGCGTTGATTTCTGATGGCACCGCACAGCCAACCACGGCCACGATGGCACGGTGGGTGCCTTTTAAATATTTTCACGCAAATAAACTAAACCGTAAGCCGATGCCGAGGCTCGCGCCAAATGGATTTTGTAGCGAAAAATCAGAAAATCGCAAAACGTGCTTCACATATCCAAAGGGGGAGATAACCCCCTCTCTCCTGCCCTCCTTGTGTTCATGCTGCTGCCCATGCTCATGCTCATCCTCATCATAAATACATCAGTTGGGCCTGGCAGCAGAGAAACACTTGAAGTCTGAAGCCTGCGTCTGCCGCCTGTCGCTGGCAGCGTGTCACGCGACCTGTCAGCAGGGATAAGCTGACAGTTTTATTAAAATGTTTGCGCAGTGAACATTAACTGCGACAACTTAGAGGGACCCCAAGGATGGCCTGTTCCCCCCCTCTCTCTCTCACTCTCTCTCCTTCTTTCGTTCCTTCTCTGTTGCTCACTTGACAATCATGTTATTTGTCATTTGCCCAGCTCATCATTGATTGTCCTGCTGCCAGGTCAAACCTGATGAGCTGCCTGAAAGTCGCTGAGTAAGTGCTCCTTTGTGAGCATTTTGCACCTGCTTCTTCTGCTCTTTGTATTCGCTCTCTCTCTTTCTCTTGCTCTTTCTCCCTTTCTCTCTCTCTCTCTCTCTTTTTCTTTCTCTGTGTGTCTTGACAATGTTCTGCGCTGACTGCGCCCTGTTGGCGCCTTTATTAACCGTCTCATTCAGTCTTTCCGCAAATAAGTCGCTTACACAATGCAGCTTTTTTCCAGCTGGCCCACAATTGCATTGCTTCAGTGCATAATGGAGTCATGCAATTGCATGGAATGCTTGTTTTTTAACTTTTATTAAACATTATAATAACTGTAGAAAGTTACCAAAACTTGGCAACTCTTGATTTCTGCACTCGATTAGATTAAACAATTGGTAAATATACTTTATGCAGTTCTTTTTAAGCTGCTTTTGTAGGAAAGATGTTGACAATTATTCCCTATTATTTTGTGTAAATATAAAGGGATAATACAGTCCTGTGATGCCTTGTCTTACACCAGGAGAACCCCCTTAAGCATCCTAGAGGCTCTTTTGTCACTCTGTCTGTTGCAGTGCAAACTAGTCTTCAGTTTTAGAGCTATCTTGATGAAACTTCGCATAGATTGTTTTTACTGTTGCACGCTGTAAATAAGTTGAAACGAGATGGATCGGATCGATATATCGTATAGCTGCCATACAAACTGTAGGCACTTTTTTGTTATTTGTCAAGATATTGTTACCAAATTTACTACATCGGACTTTTTCTAAGTATATATATAATACACATGAAATTTCATCAAAATCGTATTACTATAACTTATAGCTGCCATAGGAACAATCGTTGGAAAGAAGGTTTTTGTATGCAGACAAGTTTTCATTTAAGTAAGAACATATCCTATCAGTGCCAATGAAAGTAAGACATAATATTGAGTATATAAATTTATTCCATTGCTGCACTATTATCTATCACTAGAATCGGAAGGATCAGAGGATAAATAGAACCTTCGGCATGCCTAAGTTAGCCTTGCTTACTGGTTTTAATTCTTAAATAATATTGTACAAGGTGTGCAACTGTGCACCATTATGCAGCCTCTTACATATATTAACTTTAAAATACAAATATATGTATACATATATATTATATTAAGCGTAGAGATTAGAGCACATTTCGTTTCTAATCGGGTTTTTCTTGGGCTTGCCTGAAAGTAGGCAACAAAAAGTGCGCTCGCCGCACACAGGACAAACATTCCACTCCCACACACAGTCACACTCCCACACACGTTCCCACATGCACATGCTGGAACGTACACGTACACACAGATGGTTTACAGCTTACGCACACCCATGTGACATATTTGGTTTGCCCGTTTGATGCATAAATAAAAAATCAAGCACGCTGTACAAATTCATGCAAAGTACATTTCCATGTAACTGACAGAGAACTGGCGCCAAATAAAAAACTGAAGGAGATTCCATGCACCTAAGCCTATGAAATATATTTCTGGGCATATGTAGAGCAAACACACGCACACACACACGCACATACATATAGTCTAGCGGGAGTGTGAAGAGCATCAATTTTAAATGTTGTCTATGTTAGTGTAGTATTTCTACCCTTTTTGCTGAGAGAGTGCCTTGGCAAAGCGAGACTCGTATAAACACAGACTAAATGTAAATAGAAATATGTTATGTCCCTTTATCAACTACATTATTTACAAAGCTGCTAAATATTTTATTACATATTTATTTATTTTTATTGAATTCCTCTGTAATATTTCCTAAAGTAATTCCAATTTACCAACTAAACAAAGCACCCGCATTTAGTTGGAAATATTCCATTCATAGTTCTGCTGAAATTAATGCTGATCTCCAGGCCAACCTGTGTGTGGGCTTTAAAAATAAATTCAGCAATTTAATTTCGTGCTTGGCAAACCGTAAAATTTATGATTCCCAATTAGAGAGAGCATCTGCCAGGTCGACCAGTCCAACCCATCCGCAACGTTACTGCTGCTTTATTTTTTGTAAATTTCCAACAATTTTGGCGGTGTAGATGTTTGTGTTTGTTTTGGCGCCAGCCGCTTGCTCTCCCGCTGTCTCTCTCCCTCCCCCTCTCTCTTTCGCTACCTTCTTTCTGTCCCCCATTCTATGGTTTCTTCCATCGACAGTTCACGCGCGCAGCTGACGCAGCTCAAATCAATCAAATCAATGTGGAGCGCTTGTTTGTACGCCCAGCCCAAACAGGATTGAGGTTTTTCATGCTTAGCTTGGGTTCGCTTTGGGGTTGGGGATGCGATGTGGTTGTGGTAGGGAGTGGGCACAAGAAATGCAATACAATAAAGAGCAAATACGGTCTCAGACAAAGCTCGCACACAGACAGATTCACCTACACACACACACATAGTCGGCCAGACACATAATACAAAGTGGCGTAAACTAACTAAATAACAGTAACAATAACTTAAGTGTGCTTTGTGTATTAGCAAGGTGGGGCAGGGGGCGGGGCTACCATGGGCTATCTCGATATCTATCTGCTTGCTACCTTCAGCTAGGGACGCCACTGGCGACTGCTGCAAAGTTTTTATTTATACACACGTAGCGTGAGCTGCAGCAGCAACTACAACTACAAGCACAATGGAAGAGAGATGGAGATGGAGAGGGAGAGGGAGACTGTGTTGGGTATGGGAATGAGCTGGGCAATGGCAACGTTACGTTTGCTACGTTCACTCCCTCTTTACCTCTTAGCCTCCCTCTTACCACTCTCCTTCATTCGTTCGTTTGTTTGTTTGTTTGTTTATTTGTCGTTTGCTTTGTTTCGTGTGTTGGCAATCTATGGCATGCTCCTAAATTGACTGGCCAGGCAACTGGAACACACCACACACACCCCACACACACGTGTAAGAGGAAAGAATCCCATACGATTGTTAAGGCTCACGTACCGCACACAGCACGATGCCACTGCGACGCGTCGGCCACATGTCGTATACGTAACGTCGCATATCTTTGCCTTTTTCCTTCTCGCTGCTCGCTGCTCTCGATCTTTGTATTTGCAATCAGCCGCTGTGAGTGGCTGGCCGCGCGCCCAAGCGACAAGTGCCCACATTCACACACACACACATACATACACAGAGAGAGAGAGAGAGAGACACGCCTGAACTTTCGATACTTTTAATTATTGCGTACATGACCGTAACGCTGTTGCCGGACTTTGGAGGCGACACTAGCCCGCACAATGGGATAGTGGAACAGTGGGACAGTACGAGAGTGGGACAGTGGGACAGAGTGCCCGTTTAGTGCACGTATGTATTAATCAGAGCGAGCTGTGAAGTTCTTCATTCTGTGTTGTCCATTCCGGCACTCGCCAGGGGACAGTCCCAATGTGCGTGTGTGTGTGTGTCTGTTGGGGCTGCTCTAGTTTTGTGACTTTATACCTTTTGGCTTCTTTAAAAACCCGTCGACGTTTTCATATTTTGAGAAACGTGACACAACGTGAGCGAAATGTGCAAAATCTGAGTAGCTTCTCTAGCCGCAGCAAGCGAACAATTACGAGTAGAGGAAAGTCTCTCTCTGGCTAACCTGATTGAGGCATAAACAGCCAATTATATAGCCAAAAAGCAGCTACAATTGTTACACAATTCAAGCTGCAGTTGGATGGCGCGTTAAATGAATTTCCCACGCACGCGTTTCAAATCAAATTTACGAAAATTTAATTTCGGGCTCGCTTTCATGGTTCGCCAAATGTGCGTGCGTGTCCCGTGTGGTATACCCCACACCCCCTACACACACACACACACACCCCCTATGAACACACACACACAGATAAGAACGCACTACTGTGTGTGGGTGTATTTGTATTTGGTGTGTCTGTGACCGGCCGTGCGCGCTGCTACCATCATGTGACCAGGCCATGGGCACGTTTCAAGATTTGTTTGCTTTGTAGCCAGATGGCGAGAGATGGGGAAGGAGAGGGAGAGGGAGGGGGGCAGGGGCAGAGCAGCGTACAAATAAATTTCTATAAATTCTTGCGCGGCATTTCATTTGCCATACACTCGCACTCGTGTCGTTGTCCAAAAATGCTAGCACAGTCAGTCACAGTCACCGAGTGAGTATGTTTCGAATACTTTTGGGTGCACCCACCACACTCGAGCGGGACTCCAGCTCGGGCTTATTTATTTATTCATTCGCTGCGCTCACTCTCGTGTATGTCTGTCTGTGTGTATTTGTTTGCAATTTTCTGTGTGAAAGGCTATAGTGGAGACACAAAAGGAACCACAGCAGCAGAGCACAGCAGCAGCTGCTGAAGGAGCTGAAGCTGTGCTGCTCCTAAACAACAGACAGACAGAGAGACAACACAACGCACTGTGCGCCAGGGTTGTCAGGGTTGCCAGGCAGGCCGCTGCCTTTGCATATTTAGACGCATAGCTGCCCATAATGTTGACCCGAATTTTTGGCAAACTGTTTGCAAATAAATAAAGCAACAAGAAACATAAATGAAATGGCGGTTAGGCGACGAATGAATACACTAACTTGAAGAAGGAATAAACTTGAATAAATATTTAAAAAGTAGAGTACAAGACTTGATAAATTTTATATTTAAGAGCCTTAATAGCGCAAAGATTAACTATAAAAATATATAAAACAAAACATTTTTACAAGAGAATATTTGTTCCTTTTATTTTCTAGAAATATTTATATAAAATATATTAAAATTATTCCAAAATATTTGATATATTTTCTCAGTTTCCTCTTCCATTTTTCGTTCAAATGAAAATATATACAATGTATTTATTTAACATCTTCAGCTTACTAAATTTCTACAGTCATAGCCTTACCCAACCTTAGGCCCCTGAACCGAGAGAGTATTAAAAAGATTTCTGCATTAGCAGCAACCACAAACAACGCTGAGCATGTCCTGCCGTGGGGAAAAGGGGTGTGTGTCCGTAGCCTCTGTGTGCTTTTGGGTCAACCCAATGCTTTTGGGTTTAAGGTCTTCAATATATTTTATCTTCGGCAAGCAACACTCGGTTTAGAAAAATTGCCAAAACCAAAACAAATAAGATTCGATTTATGTCGCCGTAGCCCTTGCGAGAAATGGGAAACGAGAAACGCTTTCCCGTGTTTATTTATAGAGACGCACAAATAGTTCGTTTAGCATTTCGTTACGGCATACGGAATTGGGAAGCTCAGGAGTAGCTCTGGGGGGAGGGGCTTTTAACAGGGCAAAGTTCGGCAACATTTCCCTTTCAGGCCGCAAACATTTTTATTTGCTTTGCGGATTTGTATGTATTGTGTGCGTTTCTCTGTGTGGCAGCAAATTTTTAATGAATTTACACGTTGTATTTGGAGTGTGGCAAGAGGGAGCGTGATGAAAGGGGGAGCGAGCAAAAGGAAAGGAAAGGAAGCAGAGAATCTACTACCCTTGCCCTTTTTATTTATCACGGTGCCAGCTCGCTCGGCTCTGCTCTGCCCTGTTCTCATTTCATATTCAAAACACATTCTGCAAATATTGATACGGCCGCAAATTGTTTAAAATGCGCAATACCCTAGACAAATTGTTAACTGTTAAGCGATGCGAGGCGCACAGCAGGCGAAGCAGAGATTGAAAATACGCAAATCACGCCAAACTTTTGGCAACATGCGGCGTATACTTGATTATGGAACAATCAGCATTGACGACAAAAACCCAAGCTAATTGCACGAGTATCATTAAGCTGGCAGCCCCCTCCCTTCTCTCCTTTTTCCCCCTCCTTCCCTCCTCTACCCCAGTCTATGCTCTCGACATTTGCCTAACCCGATTTGTGGTGGGAAAGTAAATTAAAATTGATGTCGATTTTTAGTTAAAACTTTGCCACATAGAGAGAGAGGAGAATGATTAATTATGCCCTGGAAAAATTGCACGTCAAAGGAGTGAATTTCGCTTTTGTCGGGAATTATTATTGCAAATGGTGCGCAGAGGGGGGAGAGACGTGGGAGATGGAGGGAAATCAGCATAATGTGCAGCCGGATATCGTTATGGCCACATCAAATTTGTGTGGCTTTTTGTTGAGAATCATTGGCCCAATGGGCGCTTTTCATTGTGTAAGTGCAAAAGTTTTTCGATTATACAAAAGTTGCTGCTAAGCGCACTACTCACACAGTCACGCACACACACACAGTCACGCACACATACTCGGCAATAGTCAGGCTCAAAAGCGCCTTAAGCTAATTTAGCAATTTTTGCTTTGTGCGGCAGATAACAAAAATAAGCAAAAAAGGAATTTTTAATTGGAAATCTTTGACTGCACATAACATTTGTAGCTCTCTATCTCTCCCTATGTCTGTCTCTCTCTTTGTGTGTGTGGCATGTGTGGAGAAAAAAAGACGAAAACTTTGATTGATTTATCTGTCAGTGGATGGGAAAGCAAGAGTAACACAGTAAAAAGTTCAGTTCGCAATGCACAAAGCAGCAAGAAATGTTGAATGCTTAAATTGCAATTGTTAACTCAACTGACTGTGCACGAGTGCTGTTGTGTGCTTCGTGCACCCCACACCCCCCTCTCTCCCCCTATATTTCTCTCTTCCTCTTCGTGCTGTCTATTTTCTGCATATTTGCACAGTCCGTTCGTCCGTCCGTCGGCCCTTCAGCTTGTCACTTGCTTGGCTTTGTGCGCTGGCCAAGCAAATTCATGCAATATTTTTTGGGCCTTGTTTGTTATAATGCCCGAAAGTTCACTTAAAACTCAAATGTGAGGCAGACAGAGAGATGTACGTAACCATAAACTTGCCACATTTGCATAATACACAAGTAGTTCTGCCCCTGCCTCCTTAAATTCTCACTTGGCACGCAACGTATTTCTGCAATAACTCAGTAAGGTTGCATTAGCTATTGCCTGCCTGCCTGGCCATCTCATAGTTCGACTTGATTTTGGTATTCGAATTTGGCAAAATCGCTGTTGATATTCCCAATTGCACTGAGGGCCACGTGGCGTATGCGCAATGTCTGTTGTGCTGTGTGTGTGCATCAGAGTTTGTTATTGCAATTGGTATTGGCTTGGCTTTTGCCATATTTCTACAATGTTAACTTAATATCTGCAACAAAGTGCAAGCTCGTGTGTGTGTGTGGCAAGTGCGTGTGGCATGTGGCAACTGTAGAAGATAAATATTTAACAATTTTACTAAAATTGTACAACAATAAACTGCAAATGAAAGAACAACAGCGCAGACATAGTTCAGGCAAAGGTAACTTTTAAAAATTTCAGCCAAGATTGGGGAGTGCACGACTAGAAGATACTGTAAAAGTAATGGAAGGTAATTGATATTCCAGTTTAGTTTTGTAGATTTTCTTTGCACAAACTTCCATTCCACACACATCAATTACAGGGTATACAAGTATATTTTGCTTGTTCAGACTGCATATTATTTTATTTCCATTTACTTTTACCTTTGATCAACTAATTTTAGACAATTACCGATAGGCATCGAGTTTCGTTTTGAATGTGAAATCTGCGTGTGTCACATTTTTAAACTCTTTGAGTATTAAAAATGGGGAAGACTTAACTTTTTGCAAATGTAAATGCAACAGGCAAAAGAAGGCATGGCAGACCTGATAAAGTATATATATTCTTGTTGTGATTCAATAGACGTGCCAAAAAAAGCCATTTCTCGGTTACTTTAAAAGCTAGAGACCACAAATTTGGCATGAAGTTTCTAATATACCATACCATGATCAATCTAATTTCAAATGTTGAGTGCCACGCCCACCGCCCCTGAAAATCAATAATTAAATTTTTGAATTCGATTTGTAAGCGACGTATAAATGATGCAAATTTCTGACTTACACATATATTTAGCTGAATTAAGTATTTACCTCTCTTCTAAATTTCAATTGGATCGGATAATAAATACAGAAATTATGCAAGTCACTTTAGTTCTGCAGTACTGCCTGCCTACCCCTGCTGGTATGCTTTAGTTTTTGCGAAGTGTGCCTGCACATGTTTGTTGCAGCTAGAAAGCAATAGGCGGCAGAAGACGTTGTTTTTAGGCATTCTTTGCGTATTTGTAAGAGTTTTTCAAAATTAATTTTAAATTTATTTTATTATCAGTCGGGCCTGAATATATCTGGTTCAAATAGCCTTTAAGCGAGTCTAAATAAAAAGCTCTTAAATACTTTTGGCAGCAGCAGAGAACGTAGAAGAAGGCATGGAGGTAGGCAAATTAAAAGAATAGCTGCTGCTCGTGCCTCAAATGTAAATGTGTTGCAAGTTGTCGATTAATTCATTATAAGTGGACAAGTCAGGCGAAAGAAAGAAGAAGAAGTAATAAAAAGGAAACGGGCAGGAGGATAAACATGCGAAACTAGTTAAGGGCTTAGTTGCGGCATTAGGCGTCGATTTAGCATCATCAGAGCCCGGGCGACGCACTCGAAACTCGGCAAGTTTTGTGCGTTAAGAGCGCTTAAAAGCGCTTCGGGCCTAGCTTAGGCCAACTTATGAATGCGCGTGATCACACACACACACACATACAGAAACAGAGAGAGAGAGAGAGAGAGAGAGACAGGCAGCTACACATTGAGGCAGTGTCAGAACGCTGATAAAATGTGAAGCGGATTAAGAGTTGCTTTCCGTGCGCGCAGAGCCTGCTTTAGTTCCTGCTCCTGCTCCTGCTCCTTCATCTTCTCTTTCTTTTGCTGCCATGGTCTACGTAGCCGTTGTACAATCAGTAAATGGCACTTGATTCACGGCGCAAGTGGAATTTTTGATAACTTTGCCGAGTGAGTGAGAGATAGAAGGAGACAGAGGGAGAGAGAGCGAGGCAAACTTGGTCAAAAAGTTGACTGTCGCTTTAATGCGTATAAATGCTTAGCTAGAGCCGAGAGTTGCCAAGTGTGTTGTATGCCAGTGTGTCTATATATATATATATATGTGTGTGCGTGTGTGCCTCTGTGTGTGTTGCTGTAAGTGAGGGTAGCTATGACTGCTTGGCTATGCCGCTGGCACTTGCCGCCGCTCAAAGCCAAGTTAAATCCAGTGCCGAGTTCAAGCTTTGCTTTTTTTGGTAGCTTTTTCTGTTAGCCAAAGTTGACAAAGTTTGCAGCTTGAACATTTGCGCCTCAACGCACACGCAAGCACACACACTCACACACATACATAATTCAAGAAGACGCTGGCGACACGTCACACAAATGTCGCCAAAAGCAACTCTCAATGCGCCCCATCAATCTTGGCTTCTGCAGCTCTGCCGCTGCTCTACGCAATTGAATTATTACTTTAGGTCGAACAGCGTTTTGGCCATTGGTCACTTAACCAGCAACGCCAACGACAACATCACAGAGCAAACAACAACAACAACAGCAGGAGGAGCAGCAGCAGACGGAAGGGGGAGGGCAAAGCTAAACAACATCGAGAACAACCGAGACTCATTTGCAGTCATGTTTGTTTATGTAAGTTTCCCCTACCCTGAGCAGAGTTGTTCGCTGCTGCTGAAACATGGCTAACTGCATAAAAAACAGCTACAAGCCATAGCCGTTTAGTAGCTAAACATGTACTACAACGAATGTATTCATTCTTTCTTCGAGTTATTAATCATAATTTTTGTCATTTGTTTCGTTTGGGAAAACCTAAATAGTTGTCAGTGCTGTTAGTTTATTATGATTGCCAGAGCTTGATACGAATTCACCTTGTGTTGGCAGTCTTTTATAGCTAGCAATTTGTCTGAGCTTTGCTGATTTATGTGGAATAGGTCCTTAAAATATAATAAATATGAACGAGAGGTCTGAAAAGGTAAATAACATATAATCTCATGTGTTTAAAAGATTGCATACTCCAGGGAAACTTTAACTTGTTATAGAGGTTGATACAATGAATGTAAAGTCAAGTGTGTTTTGCAATGTCAAGTCGAGATAAGATTGAGAGTTTTTAACAGTCTATATAGTAAGGCTCAAAATTAATAAGGTGCAGTTTATTGTAGTCCAAACACAATACCCTCTTGCGGCTATATTTCAACCTACAATTCGAAAGAGTTAGCTCTGTAGAATATATGGCAGTTCTAGAGAGCTAAGTCTTTATTAATTCTTTAAGTATTTCAATTACAATTCAGGAGATCATTTCTAAATTCAGTAACATCACGTGAATCTTCTTGCTGTCTAACTTCTCGACAACAGCAATCAATGGAGAAGATATCCCTTTCGATAGCATAGTGTTGAATAACGCCAAAGGACTGGAAGGGCGTCACTATATAATTAGAAACCCAACTGAATGGATTAAATTGTACAAAGAAATTGAATTAAATAAAAAAAACAATAAAGTATTATCTCCACAAAGTATATACCACTAAAATAAGTATTATACAAGTATTTTATTAATTATTATTAGACTTCTAGCCAAATTTCCCTTAAGTTTGATAACCTTTTAGAGCGCTCTAACTGAATGTTCCCACACTCTTTTTTAATTCACTACAAATGCTCAAAAATTGATTAATTGAGCAGTTCTCAACTTCTGGCTGTCGCCAGTTTGGCTACAAAATGGCTATAGTGTCAACTCTCACTCTCGCATGCGGGGGCCTGCTAGGCCCCTGACCTAGCCACAGTGACAGCAGCTTGTTCATTTTCTTGTCGCTACGCACAGCAAATTAAAACAATTTTAACAGCTACTCTCGATGTCGTTTTGTCGCTCTGTCGCTGTGTTGCTCAGTCGTTGCTCCTCGTTTACGTTTGCTCCATAAATAAAACATGTCAACTTGTTATTGCCGTCCCCAGACGCTGTTTGAGGGCCGGAGCTGTATTGGGCCTGCAGCTTGTTATTGTTATGGCGATTGAAATTGGGAGAAACAAAAGTGTGTACAGGGATAGAGGAGTAGAAGAGGGAGAGGGAGAGGAGGGGAGACTATATAGTATATTGGTTCTATTGGCATTGCCTTTGTTATTGAACTATTTACATTTGTTGCTGGGGGTCGCTGTTAATTTACGATTGCTGGCGGAAGTCTGGCCTTAAAGCTGGCGGCAAATTGCTGTTCATAAATAAATATGCGACACATAAATCGTTGTGTTGAGCCATAAACAAGCCGCATAGAACAAGGCTAAAACAGGCAGGCGCGACGAACGTGATAAAATGCGTGTCCAGCAAGGGACAGAGAGAGAGAGAGAAAGGAAAGTGAAAGTGAAAGTGAAAGTGATCGCAAAGTTTTGTGCCACGTTGCCAGTTGCGTGTATTGGCCACACTTTGACACTTTGGGGCATGTTTGCCTTTCTTTGCTGCTGTTGCACGTCTGACACTTATTAGATAAGTTTTAAGGCCTGCTTCGACGAGCTCATCAATTCGCCATTCGCTTCACTTCGATTTTAATTACATGCTTAGCTAAAAATACTCTCAAAAAAACACACACACACACACACACACACAGGCAGCACAGGCAGCAGAAATGCCTGTGGACTCCCCTAAGGGCTTAGGCGACGCCTGCGAAGAGATTTCGTTGTCTTAGCCTGGCATTTAAATTGATCAAAAATATATTGCAAAGGAATGGACGAGTCGAGTCTTTCTCTCTCTAGGTCTCTCTGCCACTGACACTGGCCATGGCCAAGACAATTTCATTCAATCTATAAGTAATTTCTTTGCCTTCCAAGAGGGGGGAGTGGGAGAGAAGGAGAGTGCGAGGTATCGACAGGCTGGGCTCGGTTCAATGTGCTGAGACCACCCACGTGATTTGAATATTTTTCCAATAAACTTCAACAGCTTTTCAAGTTTCAGTTTGGAGGCAAGTGTGGACGTTGCTTCAGCTGCCCCATGTTGCCCTATCTCTGCCCCCCACAGCTGAAGTGTGCCTCTGCCTCTGCCTGATGCTGGGCCGTCTGTCTTTATCTATTGGATTTAAATTCCCAGCCTCACTTTCATGTCCGGCTGAGTGTTTTTGCTTGGTGTGGCTGGGCTTCGTTTCAATTTGATTTGTTTTCGCTTTGCTCGGCCTTTTGTGTTCGCGAACTTAAGCTTAATCGAATTTGCCACAAATTGGCAATAAATTTTAATTCTGAATAAGATAGCCCGCTGTTGATTGAAGTTAATCAATGCCATGACCGCATTGGGTTCTTAAATTTCCCCTCAGTGCAAGGCACAAACAGTCTTCCACTTCATTTACCTATGTTGCCCATTGTAGCAGCTGTTCTTGTTCCTGTTGTTCTTCTTGTTGTTGCTGAAGGCATTGCACTCTGGCCGAAAACCCATTCAATTTGCTAGCAAAAGCCAGCCAGCAAAAATAGAAGGGGGCAACACAAGAAAAAAAAGGAAATAAAAACGAACTCAGCGGTAAACAAGTTGCAAAGAGCGAAAGGCAAAAACAACGACGAGTTCGTGCCTCACCTTAGCCAATGAATACCATTTCCCTTCTCTCTCTCTCTCTCTGTCTTTCTCTCTTTCCTTTTTTGTGCCCTTTCTTTGTTTTGGTGTTTTTGTTGTTATTGCTGCTGATGCCTCTTCGCTGCCCTACGACCACTTCATCAAATTCATTCAGCGCTGCAGCAATGCTTTTTCCTATACTATATATACCCTGTAGTTTGAGGGGGCAATAAAGCGATATGAATGGTTAAGCGCGAAAAAGTAGACAGTTTATAAACCAAAAGGAATTTCTAGTCTTAAACGCTTTAGTTGGGCAAGTTCTTTAAGAATTTGTTAGCCTAAATGTGCAGGGGAAAATTGTTAGAATAGAAAGACATTTAATGATAGAAAATAAAGATATTTAAACATAAAAGAGAACTGCCTTTGGGTTTACGATAGTCTTGAGGGTTTCTTATAGGAGTTTAAGGCATAAAGAAGTAGTTATATATCATAAGATTAGTGCCAGACTATGATAAACAATATATACCGATTTCCTATAATATTTTACTAAAGGAATTTGTACCTTGTGCCCCAGTGTCATCTTGCTCTTTCAAGTATTCCCAAGAGAGTTAATATAAGTCACAAAGCTCTAGGAAATCCTCAGGTTTATCACTCTGCTTGTTTCAGTGCATTCCTAATCAGCTAAAAATGCCTTGCCCAACTGAAAACAGCAGCAGCTGCAACAACAACATCAACAACTGCAGTTCCAGTAGCAATGATGGCGCATAGCAACGATGGCTGTTGCTGTTGCTCCCGTTGCTGTTGTTGTTTTAGTTGTTGTTGTTGCTGTTGCTAATCTTGTTGCTGCTCCTGCTGCTGTTAGAAATGCCGTCAGCAATCCAGATAACGAGCAGGGCGATTATGCCCTCTGCCGGCCTGTGGGCGAGCTACACGGCTAGGCCATCACTCGCCCTGTCGTCATCGTCATCATCAGTGTCGCTCCGTCTATCTGTCCCCGCGTCTGTCTGTCCCTGTCTTCCTCTGCTGTCCAGGAGAACACAAAAAAAAAACAAGAGCTCAAGAGTTGCGCGTAGCAACGGCCAGTGTGGCAAGCAGCAAGTGGCAAGTGGCGGCTACTCGCCGTGAAAATGCAAGTGCATGAGGCGCTGCGGGAATGAAGTCCAAGAGGGAAACGTCGCCGGAGAGGAAGAGGGAGAGGGAGACGGGAAGGGGAAGCCCGCTGCCATTGCCAGTGGCAAGTCTAGTCGAAGTTGAAGTTGCAATGTTTTGACACTAATTTCATTCCGTTGAAGCGTTTTTTGAGGCAGCGCCAAAGTGCAACAAAGTGCGGCAACTATTGAGCCAAAGACAATGGCAGCAAGGCAGGAAACGAAGGAGAGAGAGAGAGGCAGCTGGAGACAGATAAAAATGGCTGTCACGCATCTGTTTCCGTTAGGCAATGCCTTGCACAATGCCTGCAATAAGTTGTAATTGAGTTGCGCCCTACACAGCAAGCACATTTCATTTGCAGAGCAACTGAAAAAGTTGTTGGAGTGTGCGCGCTGTGTTTATTTAGCTGCTGCGCTGTAATTTTGTTTGCATCTCGAGTTAATTGAGAGAGGGAAAGGAAGAGACACTTGGAGAGAGGGAGGGAGGAGAAGAGAGAGGTAGAAAGTGAGTTAGAGAGTGATACACATTATTGGCAGCAGCAGCAGCAGCAGGAGAAGGAGAAGGGGCAGGAGCTGCCGACAGCAGCCACTTGTTTCAGCTCGTTTAACTAAGTTCTCAAGTGCGTCAGGCGAATGGGATTTGCGCGTCGGCCGCAAAGTATGCAACGGCAAAAACCCCAACTTAATTTACGTCGTTGCGAAGTGCACATTGTGGCAGCACTGCAGTTAATACCTTTAACGTGCTGCAAAATCAACGAACAACAACAAAGAATCAACATCAACACCAGCAGCAGCAACAACAGCAGCAACAGCAAATCCTTTATGGCAAAATACTTTGTTGAATTTAATTGCAAACAAGCGGAAAAAATTCACAGAGCTCTCACTCTCTGGCATAGAAGTTTACGATTTGTATATTCGTATTCTATTTTAGGGGAATTGTTTTTCATTTATTTGTAATGCTGCACAAAAACATTGAAGTTCCGTTTGTGTTGGAATATTTATTGCCTTTTTGCCAAATAAATGAATAAACAAGTTGGACAGGGGCGACGAGACTGCACGGGCTAGGGGAATACCCTGTACTCTGCGGGGTGTTTTGAACTTTTGGCGATGATATTACTTATAATGTATTTATTTGAGATATGATGAGAGGGATAGAATTGCATAGAGGATCATCAAAAATTAGATTTGATCTCAGCTGAACATATAAAAAGTATTTGTTATAGATAGAGAAATTATAATGTTAGATAAACAACGATCTAACACAAACACAATAATATTATCTAATGAGGAATCACCTCTATAGCTGGCTTTAAATAAATATGATACCCAATAAAGTTCGTCAAAACAATCAAGATAAAAAATATAGAGATATTTATAAATCATTAATAAATCTCTACAGTATATTAGATTTTCTAAATAGGACCCTTAAAAAAGGTAGAATAATTGTGGTAAATCACCAAAGTTTTAATAAATCTAATACATTTTGTACTACACGGCAATCAATTTTACTACAAATGATAAACACTGAGTTATATTAACCATATACAGATGAAGATAAAGATAAAGATACTCAAATATCTAACTAAAGCCCTCTCTGCCTAACTGTCAGCTCATAAATAGTAAAAAATCCTGAGCAAACACTTTCCCATTCATAAGCCAGTCACCTTTCTTCGCAATGTCAACAGGGAATGCACATCAGCAAATCATGTCCAACTGCTATCAAAGGCAACGAAAATATATGAACACACACACACATACATATACTATATATATCTGTATTCATAATAGATATTTAGTGTTGCGTTTATGGCAATCAAGGCACTCTTCATTTGCCTAGACTGGAGTAAAGTTAAGGTCGAATGGTGCCAGGCACACACACGCACTACACACCTGGCAAGGTAACTGCTTTGCCCTGCCCTGCCTCCCCCAATCTCAGGCTGTGCTGTAATGCGTTTCCTATATTCCTTGTTGTTGTTGCTGTTGTTTGTTGGTTTTTCAAGCATTCGAATGTTGTTCCGTCATCAATTGGGAATGCCAATGCGTGTGTGTGTGCTACGCTTTAATGCGAAACTCTGATTGCGCTCGAATGGCATCATTTATTTTCACCCAAAAAAAGGAAAGGAAAGGAAAAAAGCATAGGAAAACAAAAAGAAAATAGCAAAGAAAAGCACGCGAAAAAAGGCGCAAAGCCAGAGAAAGAGAGAGTGAGAGGAGAGAGAAGGCAAACAAACTCGACAGTTGTACATAATATTTCACTAATGCATGTGCTCGCCCCCTACACAGAGACTATGTGTGTGTGTGTGCGTGTGCGTGTGTTCGAGTGCAAAGTGAAATGAATGAATGAATGGCATGCGTAACGTTAGAAAATTTGTTATAGCAATTTGAACTGTCAACGCGAAACCGAAAAAGTAAATTAAGAAACATTTGAAATTTAATTCACTTGCACAGCAGTACACTGCCTGCTGGCACTCACTGTGTGTATGTGCAAGTGAGTGTGCCAGTGTGTGTGTGCACTGAGTGAGTGCAAAGTGAGTGCTACAGAGTGTGTGTGTATGATACAGTCACAAATGTAACTACGAGTGCCTGCCTGTCTGGCAGGTGTCAGCTCTGCTGCCATGACGCAGAGCCCTTGAGCAGAGCTACAACACCAGCAGCAGGAGCAGCAGCAGCAGGCACAGCTATAGCTACAGCAGCAGGCACAGCTACAGCTACAGCAGCAGGCACAGCTACAGCTAGCGAAACAGACATGCAAAATTAGGCGAGTGTCACGAATTTAAAATAACTTTTAATTCATTCTTGATGAGGATGCGGCTGCTGCTGCTACCACACGGCGTATGAGTGCGGCAAATGTGCCCTTGCTGCCTGGCTGTTGCGGCTGCTGCCACGCCTCTTAAGTGGCACATAACTCGAGCTTAGCATAAACAACCGTACGAGCATAAATGTTCGTTAAACTCAACCTAGACGCAGCTGCTTCCTCTGCTGCCTCCCTCTCTCTCTGTTCCTGGGCGACTTCAGTACTTGTGTGCCATATAATTATTTAGTTTCCAGTTGGACGCAGGAAAATTGCAAGCAGACAGATGTGAGGGAGTGGTGGGGACATAAAGGAGAGAGGGGAATGAAAGGAAAGAGAGAGTAGAGCAGGCAGGCTCATATGTAGATAGCAGGTGGCCAAGCGTGGTGCATAGACATGCGGCAGGCAGTGTGTGTGTAAGAGGGGCAGCTCTCTTGCTGTGTGTGTGTGTGTGTTGAATATATGTGGTGTGTGTTGGGTGTGTGTGAGTTGTGTTTGAGCGGCTTTCGATTGCCATAAATCAAGCTGCTGCCAGTGCGGTGTCAACCGATTGTTGTTGTTGTTCTTCGTCTAGTGTCGCGCTCAGGTGCGTGTGTGTGCTGCAACTTAACCCACTTAAGCGGCACTTTGAATAGACCCAGCAAGTAAAACAGAGAGAGAGAGACAGAGAGAGAGAGAGAGGAAGAGGCAGAGCAGGCATGATTTGGGTTTGGTTCACTTGAAGATGAAAGCAACGACGAAATGGCAAAGAAAACTTTTCTTAAATTATGCGTCAGCGCGCGCGACCGTTCGCCTAATGGAAAAGGTGAAGGGGCGACAGTCATAGATGGGGTGGGGGGGGGGAATGGGGGCTAGCAAGAGGTCAAAAACTTATGCTATATGAAGCTGCCTGCTTGGCTGCCTTGTGGCGCATTCAAGCGCGCTATTCAAGCAAATAACCCCAAGTAGAAGAAGAAGTAGAAGAAGCAGAAGAAGAAGAAGCTTAACAACAACAACTATTGCTAGCAATACCAACCTGATTGCGATCCGTTTTTGTTGCTGTTGTGGCTGCTGTTGCTGTTGCTGTTGCTGTTATTATTATTTTGTTTTTGTTGCTGCCGTTGTGGCTGTGGCTGTGGCTGGTTATGCTTTTTCTAATCCATGCACGTCTCGCTTTTAATATTTATTTTGTGCTTTTTCACACTTTTCCTCGCACACACACACACAAGCACAAGCACAAACACTCACACACACACACACACTCACACGCAGACACAGACAGAGCAGAACGTAGCAGAGCGACTTCAAAGGTCGAGACTGTCTTCAGTTGTGGCTTTGACTTTGCTTTACGGCTCGCAAGACCTTCGAGTATCGATGATGATTTACACGGTTTGGTTTTTATTATTCACGCCGCGCTGCCTGCACAGTTCATCAATGTAAATTGCCACGGGGACAGCAGCAGCAGCTCTAGCCTGAAGATTATCAAGCAATTATATATTTTGTTTATATGTTTTACTTTTGGTATCTTCGTTTATGAGTTCATGCACTGCATGGCTTAGCATAGTATAAGTATTGCTCTTCTTCTTCTTGTTGCTGTTTACTTTCGTAGAATTGTTTAACGCTTTCTGTGCACTCTGAGCGCTGCGTGTCTCTCTATCTCTCTTCCGCTGTGTGGGTGTGTAGACGAGCGCCTTAGTGGTATCAACCGAACCGCACGAGGGACATTTTCAAACTGATTGCGAACAACACAAGCGAATTGCAGCCGAGACGAAAGCATCACACGAGCACGAGCACGAGCACGAGCACGAGCACGAGCAGGCACGAGCCGAAGACGAACTAAAAACGAAACGAAGTGAAACGAAACGATGTACGTGCTCGGCTCTGTGGATCCTGTGTGGATGCTGTATGTGTTTCAATGCCAACTGTCTCTCTCTGTCTCTCTCTGTCTCTCTCTCTTTCCCTGTGACTGTAGCTGATAAGCGGCTAGTTGTGGCTTTTGACTTGCAATTGGTTTTTGCCCCCTTCTCCGCTCACCCCCCTCTCAACTTGACAACAATTTATATTTTGCACGTTGCGCGCATTTAAATGCTTGCTCTCTCCTTCTCTCTCTCTCTGCCCTTGTGCACTTTTTTTAATCACTTAAAAATGTATGCGAGTGTGTGCGACACGTGCGTGTCAAAATGTTAACGCGCGGCCAAAGGATTAACAAGAAGAAGAGAATGGAGAAGGTGCAGAGAGTGAGAGGGAGAGTGGCAGTAGAGAGGGGGAGAGGGAGGGAAGGCAGCAACAAGGGACACGCGGCCCGGCAATTTGTTGCCAACTTTATTACAGTGACAAACAGGTCCAAAGTCCAAGTTGCGCACGCACACCGTTGCACTCTTTATGTGTGCATGCGTGCCTGTGTCTGTGTGTAAGTTAATGGAAATAATTCAGACGCAGGGAGCGCAGGCAAGCCGGCAACTCTGGCAACTGGGCGGCAGTTTGTTTTTACGAGCGCGTAATAAGAAAGAGTGAAACGTGCAACCAGCCACGAGAGCTGGACGTGATGCGTGGCCAGCTCGAAGACAAGCAGCAAACACCTTTCAACAATGCACACACACACAGACACACACTAATACACACAACCCTAACACCTTGGCTTGAAGTTGGAATTAAAAGCTTAAACATAATGCAGGACAAAATTAAAAATAGCAACGACAAGAGCAGCCGAAAGAGCGCAGCTAAAGAGCGCAAAGAGAGCGTCAATAGAAGAGAGAGAGAGAGTGGGCATGGGAGAGAGAGAGAGTAAAGAGCGCACTGTGTTGATTAACGCGCAAAATGCCGGTCGCCTCATTTTGGGTTAGTGGCACAGCCGCTCGGCTGAGTTCGTCGTGCAGCTTAAGCCAGCAATTAAAATCGAGTTGAGCTTATTGACTCACTACAAGGCGCTGTCTGTCTGTGTGTGTGTGTGTGTGTGTGGTAAGTGCGTGTGTATTTAACACCTGTACAGCAACTGCCAGCAGTGACTGTTGTCGCACAGCTCTGGCCAAAGTGCACTCAAGCGTTGCTGCTGCTGAAGCTCGAAGTGTTTGCCATTTGACACTCTCTTGAACTTGAAACAGAGACGGAGACTGTGACTATGACAACGACAACAAAAAGTGCACAAGCAGCAGAGAGAAAGAGAGAGAGAGAGAGAGAGAGAGAGTGGAAGAGTAAGGTTGACTGTAAGAACAAGAGTTTGCTAAGTATTTTTCAATTAAAACGTCGGCGAAACTTGCACGCATGATAAGCACAAAAGTTGCTCATTGTCAGCGCCTAAAAGCATGCCACACTTACACTCACACACGCACGCACACTTGGCCAGAACTTTAGCCTGGCAAATTGCACAGCAGACAGAGTGAAATGAAGAGAGAGAGGGAGAGAGTGGGGGCGCCACTCGACGGGCGCCAATCAATCTCGCTTCGCTTTAGCATAACAAAATGTTGCCATTGTCGGCGTATTTCCCTCTCTCTCTCTCTCTCTTACACACTCTGGCTCTCTCCCTCTTCCACTTCCTGCTGCTGTTGGCTTTTTTATATGCGCGACATATTTAAATCACTGCGGAAAGTTACTTCCGACCGTTTAGGCAGTTGAAAAATTAACTTGTCTGACGATGACGAGATGACTATAATGACAACTGGCGCCAGTGCTGGAATAAGCCAGGCAGGGCTGGACAGAGGGGAGTATGGGCAGAGACAGAGACAGAGACTCAGTTCAAGTTGCCCTCAAATCTTGCTGCTGCTGTTTAAGTGCTATCAGACAGTGCGTATGCGTATTGGGAATGGAAATTGGCACAGCTAGAAGGGTGGAAAGAGGGGGTAAGGGTGGAAGGGGGGTACATGAAGAGGGATGTGTCAGCCTGAGAGTTGCCAGCCAGCGCAATTTTACGGGCATAAGCTGGACAACTGGCAGCCCGTTGCCATTGCTGCCTTGCTGCCGCCTTGTTGCCTGTTGCCTGTTGCTCGATGAGATCTGTTCAAGTCTTTCCGGTGGTCGTCGTCGTGACACAAGCTGCAAAGTGAAGCACGTGTTGGCGTAGCAATTTGCCAGGACAACACAGCCAAAACACTTTTATGTGGCGTAATGAAAAACTGTTATCTGTGTGCGCAATTTGAACGCAATTTGGTAACGCGTTGCGCCACATAAAACTTAAGTGACCCGCAACACACACACACACATACACTGAACTGCGGCTCGGCATTGGCAAACAGTGGAACGAATGAATGGCAGCAACGTCAGCTTCAGCTACAGCTTCTGCCTCAGCCACATGCGTTTATGGCGCTGCGTGCAGCCTGCAAAACTGTTGACATTTGCACAAAAGTCAACGCCAAACAGCCAAAAACAAACAGCAAACAGCAAAGAGACAAAAGACAATGACAATGACACTGCCAGGGGGTGGGTGGACACGGAGAGAGGCGGAGTGGGAGATGGAGATGGAGAGTGTGAGAAATGAAATTGTTTGGTGATTATGCCGCATTAAAGCCAAATGTGCTGTGCATAAAGTGCAAACATGCGTTGCCAGTCACCGTCAACGTTTCACGCGCACTTCAATTTTATTGACATGCCCAGCAGCCTCCCCCGGCCTGCCCCCTCTCCAGCCCTGCACTCGCCCTGGAGCTTGCAACAGATTTGTTGCAGCTGACACTAACATTACCATGCCCCTACAACAGGTAAGCCAGCGAGAGAGAGACCCAGCGAGACCTGTGGTATATTTTTTCAGCCAGTCAAGGTTCGCCTGCCTGCCTGCCTGCCTGCCTGCCTGCCTGGCTTGTTTACTAGTAAAATTTATTAAATATTTGTGTGGCTCTTGTTTACACTCGTTTCATCTCACTTTTACGTATTCCCTCTCTCTCTCTTTTCAGCTTTTTTCTCCTGTCTGCTTGCAGTGCAGCACAAAATTGCTGGCATGCTTAATCCATAAGAAGCTCTTGGCTCACATTTTTATTATACACACACACACAGGCACATAAGAGCATACTCTGTGTGGTTATGTTTTACTTTTTTAATATGCATTTTGCATAATTTTCTTATAAACATCACTCATACGCCATGTGCAACGCGAGCGCAAAAAAATAATAAGCAAAACACAATTTTGCAAGCTTAACACAAAATGAACACTTGCGGCCATCATCATTTTATGCCTTCACAAACAACTCTTTTCATAGCCCCCCCCCCATATGACCACTCTATATGTATCTAACGTATCTCTCCACTCATATAAAATTATCTTTCGCGCTCGCTCAATAAACATTAAATTAACTAAACCACACACTGCAAATCTGTGTCTACATTTCCAACTAAGTAATCGCAGATATTGGCAAAACCTTTCTCTTCTGCCCCCTTCTATCATTCACTCATTGCATTTTCCATAGCACACAGTGACTGATTGCTGCTGGCTATAAACATTTAATTAAAATATAAATAGTAGCCTGCTCATCTCGATTGTTTTACACTCTAGCGGTTTATGGGTTATGATACAATTTATTTCATGTTTATATTGCAGTTTCTATTAAGGGAAACCTTCTAAATGATCTTTATAAATTAAGGGTGATTTTTAAAGAGCTATAGAAAAGTTTTTAAAAAAAAAACACATAAAATTCAGAGGAATTCATGAAATCTTTATTTGAATGTTTGAAGATAATTTCATATGAATGTTGACCGTGACTGCAATTTGACTGATTGTTCTTATGAAAAGGATAGATAGAAAGATAGACAGACAGACAGATATGTACACACAAGATCAGACTTATTTACAGCTCAATTTGTACAATTTGTTTCACTTTTTGACGATGAACGAAGCCATTCCTAATTTGATCCTTCTTCCTCCTGCAAATATGTCTCCTTCATTGCAAACTACACTTTAATATGTATTTACCTTCTGCAATAGTCACAGACAAAACTAATGAATATGAAAAATCGCTTAAAATGCCTGACAACAACTTGCAACATGTGTATTTGCAGAAGAGCCTTGGAAAAACGAGAAGGCAAAAGTAATAATATTCATCAAATAACTCACAAAGATACTGCAATGCGTTTGTAAATACCCTGTAAATTGGACAGACTCTGCTGCAGAGTATAAACGATGAGAATAGAAAATAATTATAATAAATTAATATAGTAAATTCGTTGATTGATTTGCAACTATTTATGGTTGAATATAAATGAATTAAAAAAATGTATTTCTGTGCATTATCGTGTTAATTAATAGGTAATTACCTGACAAATAAATGCAGCTAACAACGAGGTATCTCTACGTTGATCAAGGTGTCTATACTCTTGATCAATTGCTGGCCTGCTTGTTTCGATGAAGTTTTATTATTTTAAGCAAATTGCAACTTTTGCAACAACAAAAAGAGAAAACCTTTGCTTACATAATATTGTATCAAAAGAAAAAGAGTGAAAAATTCGTTCACTAAGGGAAATAAACCAATACATCTATATAGATTTTATTTATATTTTTTAGCTATGTAAACATCATATGTTACATGTAACCTATGAATTGTATGAGAAGCAAAAACCCTTTGGCAACTGCACTGAACAGTCGCAATGGGAAGTGAAAAAGATTTGTTAAGATATTGAATTAATACTTTTACATTTATTTATATGCATACATACAAGTGGGTGTAACGTTTATTGTTATACTAATCAAATATGATATAAATAGGTTCTCAGGCATAGCTAAACCAAATTAATTCCCGTTTTCCTGCTAGAGTTTCTCTCTTACACTCTTTTTGGCCTTTTGTACCAATAATTATAGCTTACATGCGCCTCTTTATGTTCTCTGTGCTGATTACAATGGACAATACAGAGTACTTAACTCAAAGTTGTCTCTTTATTCTATGAAACTTGATATTCTTAATACCTCAAGACTATATTCTTACAACCAACACAAATCTACGCATCTGATTGGGTATTTCCGCAATGATCTGCAACAAATGTTGTATACATTATTTCATTATTCCAGTTTAAATCAAATTATATATAAAATACATATAAATGTAAGTGGGAATGCTAAATAGTAGCTTAGGAATGGGAAACTAGTAAATGCGATCTTGTTAAAAAGAGTTGGCAGACCAAAGATATGTTGGCAGGATCGCGATAAGTTGGCAGAGCGAAAAGTTAAGTTCAGAGTTAGCAAAAGAATCGTAGATAGAGTCGAGATAAGAGTTGCAAGAGAGAAGACAAAGAGTTGTTGCTGCGAGAGATTTTAATTCGAGAGTTGATCAAAGGTTATTGAATTAACCAGAGACAGTGAGAGAAGAAGAATAATATTAATTATAATTATATTCAGCAACCTAATGCAAACGTCAAACTAAATAAACTTATGCTTTTTATATGAATTAAATAAACCAAACATAACAATTTTACCTTCTTAAACCATCAACATTAAATAAATAAACAAAAAGAAAAAAATATCTATATAAAGCTTCCCTTATATCAAGATGAAGCATAGCCTTTATAATCGTTGGTACTTCTCCTGGCTATCAGTCATGCTTAGCCCCACCAACTATTCACTTAAACTCATTGTACCTGGGACTGTGTCTATGCCTGTATGTGTGTATTTGCGTGTGTGTGTGTGTATATGTGTTTAGTGAAAACTTTCTCCAGCAGATTGCTTGCTGTTGGCAAGTTCAAGGAACTGCCGTTGCTTGGTAATTAAACGCAAAGAGAGAATGCCAAAAGAAAAGGCAAAGCAAGGAAAATATTTTCCACTCGCTTGGCCTGCAACCTCCTGGTTATTGTTATTATTGTAGCTGCTTGTTTGGCTTATAGTTCAGTTCATAGTTGGCTCGGCCTCCCCTTCCCTCGCACAACCACAATCCGCTGTCTCTTTCTATGTCTATGTCTGTTTCAGTTGCTGCTCCTCCTCCTCCAGCAGCTGCCACTGCCTCTGCACCTTCTACTTTCCCTACTGTTCCTGCTTCTCCTCCTGCTCGTGCTTCTGTTTCAGTTGCCGTGTATTGTTTATGTATTTGCAGGATAATGACGCGCTCTTCATTATGCGATTGTGCGAGAAAGAGAGAGGGAGAGAGAGAGAGAGCACCTCGAGCGCTTTTGCTTTATTTTTGCCCCCGCTTTTCTGGCATTTTCGCATAGATATTTATTTTATGTTTACTTATTTCCAGTTCTTTTCTTTTTTTTAAGTTGCCTTGCGTGAAAACTTTTCGACTCCTAGACGTCGCGACGTTTTCCAGCGAGAGATAATAGAAACCCGATACGCTGTGCACATCTAAGCTTTATCTCTCTCCGCCTGCCTTCTTTCTACTCACATTTTCCGCTGTTTTGGCATTGTTTTTCCCCCACGGAGATGCTTTGTTTTTATTTCCTCTCCCCCCTCTTCCCAAACATACATAGAGAATGTGTAGTAAATTTAAGTTACGCCTGTCCCACTGTGGTTGAAATAAAAATGTTGAATCGTCATAAATGGCTCCATAAACTGCGTCAATAGTGTTCCGTTCCTGCTCCCCCTCTCTCTTTTCTGTACTGACTGTCTGCTTCTGCTCAACTTGTAAGGCAGCCTGGGCAAGAATGGGCATAAAAATGAAAATGAAAATAAAAATAGTTGGCCAACATAAACGCCTCCGTGATTTTTACATAAGACCAACACTCAGCTCAGCTCATGCTCATCCTCATCCGCATCCGTATTGCTGTCCAGCCACTTGTCGTTGTCGTTCCTCTGCTGCCTCTTCTCCCTGTGCTGCCTTTGTGCTTTATTGTTTGCATTGCGACGTCATTGCCAGGGGCAATGGGCGCAAAATGCTGGCAGGAATTAATTAAAATGAATGAGGGGACATGTCATAAACAAAAGCGAAGTCAACTGTTGACTAAGCGAGCCAGCCAGCCAGCTAGTCAGCGTGCATGTGGGCGTGGCGGGCTGGGGAGGGGGGGCGTGGTTGTGTGGCGCGTAGATAAAACCACATCAGAGTGTAAGCCACAAAAATGTAACCGAAAAGAAACTCCATAAATATTTCAACTCGCTGGCGCTGCTTGGCTCGCGAGTGGCGCCATCTATCGATGGAGTGTTGCTGTCTCCCTCCGTATGTGTGTGTGTGTGTGTGTGTGTGGGTGTTGTAAAACAAGTCATAAATTACCAGCCAGCACTGTCAAAGTTCAGCTGACTGCGTTGGCCAGTCGGGCCCCGATGGCGCAGCCAAGTGCCAAAGAAAATGCTGCACAACCAGCAAATATTGCGCATACGCCGCTTGGCACTGCCCCCCGCCCCTGCTGGCTGACAAGTGCAATGAACTCAATTTGCACAGACACGCGCTAAAGAAAACTGGAAATAGAAGACGAGAAAAGAAAAACGCTAGTTATGAGCGCAACATTTATATTGCGATAAAAATTGAGCGCGGTCCGTACAAAAATGGCCAGTCAGCTGACGTTTAATTAGCAGAGCATATAGAAGAAGCACCGCAAGAAGAAGCAGAAGCAGCAGCACAAGAAGAGGTAGCAGGGGAGTCTGTAAAGAGTCACAGTCTAAAAAAGGGTCGCACTTTGATGTGGTTCTGCTGCTCTCCTACCCTGGCCTAGCATGGCCTAGCTCTAGAGCCAAAAAGCAATTCCATTGGAATTTGAAAAAATATTTGCTCGCAGCTATAATTAACCAGGCTTAAAGCAGAGCAAAGCAGCTGGGCAAAAGCACCAGGTCATCAAACGTGCTGCCCCCATCTGCTTCTATTCCCATGCACGTGCCACAGCAAAACCTTTCAATTTGACCAAACTTGCGACTGAAACTCGAAAGCGAAGCATGACGATAATACGATTGAGTGGGAGATGGAGAACGAACGAAGACTGCAGAAGGTGGAAAGAAACTGAAACTGAGACTGAAACTGAGACTGAGACTTAACTCAACTAAAATGAACTCGAGACGGAGACGAAGACGACACTCGACGCGGGCTTGGGCTCACGCACTCAGCCAGCTAATTATGCTGCAAATACCAAAAAGATGACGCAGCAGAAGGCACTTAACGCCACCAAAATGTGTGTTCGTGTGTGTGTGCCTTGTGTGTGTGTTTGTGTGTGTGGCTGCGAGTCAATGTGCCAGTGTATTATTTCATAAAATATTTTCTTAGCTGGGCTAGCACAAAAGATCATGTCAAGACATAAATCTCGACATTTCAGTTACGCAAAGCGAGCAAACGGATGATGGAAACTATGCGAAGCCGGCTTAAGACGACCAAAAAACAACAACGGCAACAACGGCAACAAGAAAATGGGTATAGTTACCACGATTTCCACAAGCCTTCAGTTTGGCAGTTTGTCAGCATGCACACACACACACACACACACACAGACAGAGAGAGAGGCTCACACATACAGAGAGATATAATAAAAATACTCGTGGCATATTTTCGTTGTCATTACTTTTGTGGCGCTGACACAGCTTATAACGCGGCACATGATTGCTGCAAACGCTGCGTATGAGTAATCATAATGATGCCCCAAGCACTCACCCACACACAGACAGGCAGCCGCTTAAGCACACACATACACACGCACGCACATATGCCAAGAATGTTGTCGAATATTTTTGGGCAATGCGTAAATTATTTTCGCTAACTTTACCAAAGCAGAAGGAGCAGCAGAAGAATGGCGAAGGCGTTGCAAACATAATGAAAAATCGCCTAAATTTTGTAGCGAACTCGGCCCTGAAATGTATGCTACACTCTACACTCACTTTACGCCTTTTACGCCCCCCACACCCGCTTTGATTAATACTTCCATATGGCAAGTGGCGCAGAAACTCGTCGTCGCGTTCTAAACGCATTAATAAAATATAAGAATTTATGGTTTGCTTATTACAAGTTCAGACGACAAGCAGCCTACACAATGTACACATACTTATGTACATACAGGGTGTCACACACAGGGTGCCCTTAGACAATTAGCGTGATATACGGCGGGGCCAAGCAACTGTTTACTCTTTTTCATTACATTTTTCTAGCCTATGTTATGTTCAATCCTTGCCTCAAGTACAAACAGAATGTGCTGCCCATCGTTCTTACTCTCTCCCCCTCTCTCTCTCTCTCCTCTCTATCCTCCTTTTCTCTCCTCTCTCTGTGCCGAAAATCATATGAAAAATTTACTTAAACGCAGTTTTCCGTTACATTGACAAAGTTTGCCCAGTAAAGTGCTCGAAAAGCCAACAATGAGGGTTCCTCTTCAGTTCGGTCCCTGCTCCAAATGCCACACAACAAAAGGCCACACACATAGACACACACACACACACACAGAGCATGACTGATACTGGTATATTATATATACTCACCCAGACACATACACAGATCTATATATATATATATAGATATACAACAATTCTATAAGAGGCCTGCTAACTGTGCGCATTTGTTAGACTTCAACGTGGGCCACGGATTTTATGCCGCATTTAATAATGCTGCCAGCAACCCACAAAAATCACATCCGCCAATTTACAACGGCAACGCAAATCGAAGCCCCAGCCAGCTCCTGCTCCTCAAGAGTTGGGAGTGGATGTGGAAGCTGTAGCCTGGCGCTGTCGTCTGACGTCTACTCATAAGAAATATCATCGAGGACAAACTTTGCAACAAAGTTGTCCTCTACTTATTTGTTGCCTTTTTCACAATTCATTAAATTTTATTAGAGAACTTTTGCCATAAAAATTACGAAATTGTGCCGTTGAAGGCTCACTTCGTCTCCGGATCAGGCACACACATATGTAAGTATGTGTGTGTCAGTGTGTTTTTCTGTGTATCTGTGTGTGTGTGTTTGGGTTCGACTAGCAAAGATTTGTGTTTGTTGTGCGTGAATATGATTTCGTGCATGTGTGTTTGCCTTGGCATGAGCAAAACTTTTCAAATGTCAGGTGGCAAAAGCCAATTGGCCAGCCAGTGGAATTTTTCACAATCAATATGACCTTTCCCTCTCACCACCTCCTGGTAGGTCACCCCCGAACACAGCCTTCTACTTACAGTTGCATATTGCAATGGAGTTGCAAGGGGTATATATGTTCTCGTGAGTAGTCGGCAGCATATGTTTGTAGAAGGCTTTGTCTTTGTAAGGAATATAGTTTATTGTTGATCTGTTCTGATGTGTAGACATAATAAATATACATAATTGATATGTTAGACAGATACATAGACATAATAGATATACATATATATGTTCTGGATCTTCTGATTTAGCTTTGTCTGTTTTCTTATGTCTGTTTCTCTCTGCCTTAATTTGATGATTACAAACTATCTAAACTTGCAACCTATTTCAGTTGGATTTGCACATATTGTATTAATGTAGGAATGTTCTGACAACGCCGAGTCAGAGAACTTCAACTAACAGTCGACAGACTGGCAACGAGTTACAAGAAGAAGAAGAGACAGGCAGAGTTCTCGCGGCGATGTGAAGAGTTAAGGCGTGATAGAACAAGACCACACGCTCAATCTATTAACGACAATTAAATTGAAGATTAAATACAAACTAAATGATAATTTAAAAAAACATAACTTAAGAACGAACGAAATCTAAGGTGCCTTATTACCAAATAAAAACACTTAATTTAATATATGTATTTTATACAAGTGCGACTTGATTCTTAAACAAAGAGTTTATCCCCCAGTCCCACATTAATGGCTTAGTGATTTAATTAAAGTAAAGCAACTATTTAATATGCTGTCAAAATTGCATTGAAACCTATCAACTACATTAAACATAGTCAAAATATACCCTAGAAATTAAGTAATTAAAACCAAAAAATACATTACATAATAAACACACACATAATACACTCTCTTAACTAATATATATACCCTCTTAAATTATATAGAAACGCTCCGGCAAAGCTGTCACAATTAAAACACAAATTGCAGGGTATTCAGCCAGTCAATACGCTGCCTACAAACTTGCAACTTCTTTCTTTTCATTCATGACTGAGGCACAACTGGACTGGGTCGTCCAATTATTAGAGATTTGCAACGATTCGAACACTTGAGAGTTTCACTCAAGTATTTTTGTATTCCTTTCGGCCTTAAATTCGGTTCCCTAAACTTATAATTAAATGCAAGCAAGACGCTTGTTGCGATTGCGATTAAAAGAAAATAAAGGCAAAGGCATTGCCATTGCTTTTAAGGCTGATTAATAATTGAAACATCTTAATGGACTTGGCCCAAACGAGCAGCAACAGCAGAAGCAGCAGCAGCATCAACTCGTTCACTGTCTCCGTCTCTATCTGCGTCTTTGTCTTCCATCTCTTTCACTGTTCCCTCGACTCTTTCCCTCTTCGTTTCACTTCGGCTCTCTCCCTCGTTGGTGACAAAAACTTCCTTTTGAGTGCAGCGTCAATTAAATTAAGTTCCAGCTCAAAGTAAAGAGTGTTTCTTATATTTTTTTCTATAAATGTTTGAAAACAAATTAATAATAGAACGAGGGATGGGGCAAGGGGGGCTGTAGGGGCAAGCGGCTGCTTTACAACTTTGTGGCACAGACTGCGACTGAGACTGAGCACTGGACACATTTCATTAGTGCCGGCAAGTTGTGAGCTCGCTTATTAGATTTGGCTATCGCTTATTTTAGACCCAACACGAAGATTCCTTAAACAGCAACAAAAACACTCCAAAAACAACAACAACAACAACAGTAGTGAGAGTAGCGGGGAGGGGGAAGGGGAGCAAGCAGCACATGAATGCCTGCATATTTCAGTGGCATTACGGGTAGGGAAAATGAAAATGAATGCTTTTAAGTTTGACCCACACATAAACTCCAGCTGACCAAAACCCACACCAGCTCAACTGCAATACCATCCCCCACCCCCTCCATCCCTTTGCCCTCCTTTAACGCAGCAAACTATGCGCTTGCTTGTCCGCCATTATAAAGCAGAACTGGCAGAGCACATTGAAGATTCTCTGGTATTCGACATAATGTTGTGGTCGGTCTAAACGACTGCATAGAACAAGCTTTTTATGCCAGCCAGCGTCCGTTAGGCCATGTCCCACACACCCCCTCCACACACACCCCCATACACATACACACACCAGCAGACACACACGCAGAGAGGGAACCACACACATGGTATGCCTTGCGGTTGGGCATATGCGATTATGGTCTGGCTCTGCTTCGTTGCTCTATTACAACACTCCCACACACACATACTTCCACTCACACACACACACACTCCCACTCACTCACACACATACACATCATTTACCATAATAGTAATATCTAAAGAACGCAATTCTATCATATTTACACCTAGAAATATTTTTGGAATTTCCACAATTTTATTGCAGTTAATTAAAAACAAAATTTAGTTTACATTCAAAGCACAAAATAAAAGAGAAATTAAGTGATATTTCTAATTAATTTTTCCAGTTTTTTATAGTGCATTCCTCATTCGTACATTTGACATTCCCAATAGTTGCCCCATTGCGTATTCAAATGAGAATTTACCCAGAAAATCCATTTTAAGTTCCGGCCACGTTGCGCGGCGTGTGGCGTGCTGCTCGTCGGCTGCCTGATCGTATTCAAACTCCATTTGAATGAGTACTTATTTCCGAATATTTTCTGCACATTTATTGCTAAACAGCTTCGTATTTTTTGCCCCATTTCTGCGTGTCTCTCTCTGTCTCTGTGTGTGTGTGTGTGTGTGTGGCCGGCGGAAATGGCTGCGGTGGCACCCCGTTGCGTCATCTGTCCCCCCAAACTGGCATTCCATTAAGCATATGTCATTCAGTTCTAGTTAAAGACTTTCCATTCTTAAGTGACTTACTTTCAACTATTCATATCACTTTAAATATTCATCAGCAAGTTTCAATTAACGCTACAACTCATAAATTATGCGCCAAAAACAATCAAAATTTAATTCGATTTGACTTTCCATTCACAGTTCTTTTCATCTTTTTGATTGTGAATGGCATTGTGAATGGCGTACAATCGGTTATTCATTTGTTGTTGTTTGTGTAAATGAAAAATAAATCGAGGGCAAAAAATAAATATTTTGAAAACACTTTGCAGGCTGTTTTAAAATCATTTCGAATACATTACTGGTACTCACTTCACAAATTCTGTGATAACCCCATGCAGAGTTCATTAATCCCTCGAGGGAGATAATTTGAAGCCCCCTTGAATGTTCTGTGCATTATTTATTTGTTTTTAAACGCAAAGCAATAGGTATTATTGGGTCATATTTAATTAGACGGTCTGTTAAACATTCCACGAAACTTAATTAAACTACAATTTAAATCCGATTACAGCTGAGAGCTGATTTAGAGGGGCAAACATTTATCATTCAACGTGGATTAGAAAGAAAAGTGTAAATTTATTATAATATATTTTATATGACATTTTTAAAGAGCAAAGCAGATTAAATGAGTGCTGGAAAACTGTGAAACTGTTAAATGTTAAGTCTTATGTCATTATGTTAAGTCTATGTTAAGTGTGACCTAAGTCGATACACTATCGTAAGGTTTGTCGATATTCCCACCGATAGAAGAGTGTTGGGTAACGCCGAAGGAGTGGCAGAGCGTTACTATCGTTGTGAATTGATTGAAATTGAAAGAAGACGTACAAATTCAAATAGAACAAAGTATTTATTATCTACACATAGAAGTATTTTTATAATCTTTCTTTACTACATATAATCTGTTTACTTTAGCGCGCATTTACTGTAGCGTTGTCAACTGTGCTCGCTTTTAGTGCTTCTTTATGTTTTGATTTAATTGATATTTGCTTTAATTAGTTGAAACAACTAATAAATCGTTCAATTTTTACAGCGCTGTGGGGGAAATATGTGTGAGCAGAGTTGGCGAGATGTCTTTGCACTCTGCCAGGGCAAAGTTCACGTTGAGTTCGATATCAATTTAACCTTCGGCTTGTTTGCCTTGCCACGCACACAAGTCTGATTGATTTTGCAGGGTTCAATTACATGCCACATCTTATTATAGACGTCCCCCCCCTCTCTCTCTCTTTCCCTCTGCTGTCCCTCTCTGGCAGACAATTGGCAGTCTGTTCTGCTGTGGGATCGCATGACGATTTTGCAATGTATTTGACATGATATTAGCTTAGCGAGTGCTAATGGCGAATGCCATTGGCAAGTGAAATGAGATTCGATTCTCAGATGCGAAAATCGAATGTAATCGCTAATGGGCGTACGCCATTGCATGGGCGTGCCTTGCCACAGGAGTGTCTCTCTCTTCTCTCTTTCCCCCTTGACAAAGAATTTGCTGATAATTGACAATGCTGGAGAGGGAGAGCTTCTCTGCTGATTTTCTGCTTATGAAGTAATAATCCAGCCACGTCAACAAATTTGATTGTCAGCACTGAAACACTGAACGCTGCCAACACTTAAACACCAAGCGACAGCAGACATCTACATCGACATATACAATATACTATACTATATCTACAATATGTATCTCAGTGGTAGAGGAAACAAAATCACAGTCAGCAATAGCGACAGCGATTGGAGTGTACGGCTAAATCAGTTAGCAAATCCACTCAAAATAGACGGCATACATTTCCATAGACACATTGACAGCTGCCCGCATGGTTCCAGCTGGGGGAAGCTGCGTGTGTGGGGAGGGGACCAGCAGCAGGCAACTCAGTAAATCTCCTCCTAACTCTCTGGCCAAACTCACAGTGGATTTCTCTCTCTGCCAGCGGCTGCTCATATGAATAGAGTTGGCGGAGCATCGATTTCACTTCATTTGATTTCGACCAGCCAGCGGAACGCAGTAAACAGAGATAGAGAGGGGAATAGAGAGAGGGAGAGAGAGAGGGAGAGAGAGAGGGAGACTGGTTGACTGACTGACTAACTGGCTGACTGATAGGTGGATAGACAACTCAATAACAAGTCGAATATCGCACAAACCGCGTCGAGTTGCCGTTGCTGCTGCTGCTGCTTTTGTTGTTGCTGTTGACATGAGATTTTCAATTTTGCGTAGAAAACTTAGGCAATTTCCCTACCGAAAAAGCAAGCAGCCGAAAATTTCAATAAACTTGTGTGGCACACACAGAGACGGAGAGGGAGAGGGAGAGATTCCCATATCCTTCTAGTCCTTGTTGCTGTCAATATCAAGCAGCAATGTCGTCGAGTGCTTAATTATTTTTTGCGGTTTTGTCCACAGCACAAAGTGAAATTGCTTGAGCCATCAGCTCACTCAGTACTGAGAGAGAGACAGAGCGAGAGAAAGAGCGAGTGAGAGGGAGCAGAGTTAGCACGCTCGCCCTGCCCAGCCGCAGCAAAGCCGCAGTGGACGCAAGCCAAGGCCAAGTCGAGGCTGCTGTGCTAATGAAACCAACGCGAAATTGGATTTTCATGTACATGACAGACAGACAGATGGACAGATGAACAGCGGGAGAGAGAGTTGGATATGCGAACGAGCGAATGGACACAAAGACAGGTCCGACTGTCGCCTTTGACTGATGGACGGGGCGTGGTCACACACTCATGGACACGTGCCTGACTAATCGCAGCTAATTGAGCGCGCATAGACGTAATGCGAGCATATTAATTGTCCCTTATAAACTGAGACAGAGTCGCAGCTCGACTCAAATATAAATAATTCAACTGATTGAAAAACAATTCGAAAGAGTTGCGCAGAGAACTCTTAAAGTAACGTGATGAAAATTACAGTCTAGCATGCCTGACCTGAAGATACCCTTTATCAGTTTGGAAAAACCATTACAAATACATTAGGAACGCCTGAAGCCAAAGTCCTCTGCTCCCATTACTAGTGACTAAGCAAAACACATGTGTAGGCACGATTGCAAAAACTGCAGCATACCTGCAGGGGCAGGCAGTGGTGAAATGCTAAGCTGACTTGCATAACTTCTGTGTTTCTTGTCCGATCGGAATGAAATTTGGAGAAGAGATAGATAAAATAGTCAGCTAAGTATATGTTGAAGTCAGAAAGTTGTATCTTTTATACGTCGCTAACAAATTGTATTGCAAATTTTTATTAATGATTTTCGTGGGCAGTGGGCGTGGCATTTCACATTTGAAATAAACTTTATCAACTGTTGATATACATGAAAGCTTCTGCCAAATTTGGTGTCCTTAGCTCTTATAATAGCAGAGATCTGACTGCGTTAAACGACTCTTCTATTGTTCGAAGAATATTAATATCTCACATACAGTTCCACAGAGTTAGTATACCCTACTTTAATCAATTTTCAATGTTTGAAGGTTATCTAAAGTTGCGCAAGAAAGACGCAAAGACACGTAGTGCACTTGCTAACTAGTTGGGGTAAGTAAGAAATGCAACTAATCAGACACTTTTTGTATACGCTGTAGAGGAGAGTTAAGAGTGAATTTAGAGATGAACATTTGTGTTAATAAAGAACGAAATTAAAGATGAATATAAAGAGAAATATGTATGAGCATAACTTCCATCAAACTGACTGAGACTAAGCAATCTTGTAGTAATTGCCTTAAGGGTATTTGCCAGTCAAGTCAGTGTCAAGTTGAACCTTCAAAGTTGTTCATTAAGAGCTAATGGACTGGGTTGGCTGGCTTAAAACTACAAGCAGCAACTGTAAAATCTGCTGGATTAGATGCTATCAACAATAACAGCAGTAAAATATGGTAGATAAGGGAGAGGAGGAGAGGGCCAGGGATTGGGGAAGCTGGCTGAGCAGCTGGGTAAACTTTGCGGAGCGGAGTAGTATGTCAATTCTAATTGTCATTACGTATACGTAAAGTGCAGAGAAAGACAAACGAGTTAGCCACTGATACCCAATGACAGACAGCAAACGAGAAAACGAATGGGAGTGGCAAGCGGAAGGAGCTTGAAGGGGCTAAGAATGTGTGCTGGGAGTGTGCGGGTGCGGGTGTGTGAGTGGTGGGAGGGGGAGGCAAGTCAAAAGTTTTTCGGCCAAAAGAAAAATGAAAGAGCCAAACAACTTGGCTGTCGATGAAGACAAATGCAAGGATAAAAATAAAAAATAACCTCAGCGACGAGACGAGACGGACAGAGAGAGTGGGAGAGAAGATGAGCGGGAAGAGTGTGGAGGAGGGTAAGATGAGACAGGCAGGGCAACTGCTAAATGGCAACTGGTGAAATGGCAATGCCAAGTTGTGCATTTTGTAAACTTCAACATCAACATCAGAAAATACACACACAGAGACAGACATAGATCTGCCCCCATAGTTGGTCAGAGCTGCTGTAGCCGGAGCCAAACAAAACACTAATGAAGGTAGTCGTGCTGTGCTGGTGGTGCAGTGGTGCAGCAACCACTTGCTCACCGCCAAGTGGCTTCAACTGCAAGACCTTCTTGAGCTTTGTCTTGCTTTTCTCTTGCTTTAATTTTTCTCATTTTTTTCGACGACGACGACGACATACGGCATCGATAAATTACAAAGTTAAACTAAAATTAAATTCTACGCCAAACAATGCATCTTGCTGCAAAGGGCGCTGCCAGCTCGCTCGCTCGACTTGTGCCTGGACTTGCTCGGACTTTGCTTTGCCGGCTCTCTGCTTCGTTTTTCGGCTGGATTTAAGCTGCCTGTCAGTGGCGCTGGCTCCTGTCCGGGCTTTGCTATATATACCATATATATCTATATAGCATTTCCATGTTGGCGGCAACTAATGCAGCCAGCTAGGTCCCTCCTTCTTCTCCCTCCCTCTCTTTCTCTCTCTTGTGCTTGATGGCGCCCAAGTCTGCTTGCCAATGGTGGCCATTCATTATCATGCCGGGGACATTTTTGTGCTGGCCAGCGAGTCCAGTTGCCAACAGAAACCAATCATTGTGATACTTTCATTAAAATGCTGCCACTGCCACTGAATCTGCCACTGCCTCCTTGGCTTGGCATCTTGTCTTGCCTCTCTCGCGGCTCCTTCGTCTTTTGTTTATTGATTTTAAATGTAATAAACGACATTGCGCTGCTGCTTCCATAATTTGCACGCCTTCGGAATGCTCAATGCAATTTAATTGGACAATGTTGTTTGGCTTTGTCATTGTTAGCATTGAGTTGCAAGTGCAGCTGCCTCCCCCTCTTCCACTTTATTGCTTGCCTTGCGGGTGCAGCCCGTTCATTATGCATGCACAGTGGGTGCCGTAAATTTTGATACACTTGTGGATACGCTGATAATTTAAGCGAGATATGGCCTCAGCAAACGAACAATGCGTGACATTTGGCCTGCACACAGTCGCAAGCACAGTCACAGTCGCATTTGCAGTCACTGTGGCAGTCACACTTGCAGTCACTGTGTGCCATCGCGCAACATGCGATTAAATTTACGCTAGAAGCTTTTGTTTGTGGCCATAACGGTATCTATTAGCTGAAACACCTTGGGCAAGCAGCAAAGTGCAGCTTGGCTTATTTGCTCGCTTTAATTGCATTTCGATATCTTGTTGAGTGTGGAGAGAGAGCGAGAAATATAGAGAAGAAGAGAACTGGAGTGCGTGGGATAAAGAGAGGCAAAGTTAAGTGACAACTTAATTGAAATTCAGCTGCAAATGCTACTGGCAGCTGCAATATTAAGACTGCCAAAGTAGCAATGAAAACTGATCGTGAATTTTGAAGAATAATATTTATAATAAATATATCATAAAGATCATTTATGTTTATAAAGTATACAGTTCATACAGTTCAAATCCAAGCTATTAATAAAATTCAAAGTTATTCATATTGTTATCAAAAAGGGTATACTTTGTGAAAGTAAATGTAACAGGCATAACTTTCTGGCTTCAACATATAATTAACTGATTATAGCATCTATCTCTGCTCTAAATTCCAATCCGATCGGACAATTAACACATAAGTTATGCAAGTCAACTTGGAACTGCACCACTGCGTGCCCCTGCTGGTATGCTTCAGTTTTTACGCACATGCCTGCTACAGTGAGAAAGCAATAGGCGGTAAACTATTTAGACTCATAGGTATTTTTAGAGTATTTGTAATGGATTTTAGGGCGTCATACCACGATATTGTTTGACTTTAGCAATCATCTGTTTATATTCAATTTATTTGAAATTTTATATAAATATTTCATTAGGTTTATCTTTCCTTACTAGTAAGATAGCATAATCCTTCATTTGTACTTTGTATATATTATTTAAGGCACACTTTATCCATATTATTTCTTAAGCCAAACATTAGGTTAAGTTCAGATGATACTGAACGATTCCTACTGTCTATAATAATAATAAATAACCTGTAAAAAGTATATCTTATTAAATTGTGTAAAAATTAATCGATTATTTTCATGTTTGGTAAGTTTGGCACATTGTTTTAGTAATACTGATTGACAATTGGCTTCTTTGTATTAGTGATACTTTCAACTTTAAGAAACTGCACTCTAATATGATAATTTAAACAGTTTTAAAGTATTAGTTAATGTTGTAACTTAACTGCTGCATTGATATTAGTCATCAGAATTCTTGGAAATTGTTTAGAAACATAATCTTCTAGTTAACATTAGCCTACAAAGTTGCAGTTCGCTTAGAGACAGTTCTTCACGTCAGATTATTATTACCTGTGCACATTATCGAGGCAGCAACATCATTTAACACTGCCTCTCTCCCCTCTCCCTCTCAGTCTTTCTTTCCTTCTCTCTCTCTATCTGGCTTGCTGTTGCTTATAGCGAACCTGTCTAAGTAGCGCGCTGTGGCACTTGCAACATTCAAGCAGTGCAAGCCAGGGAGAAATCCTTCATGCCGCAGTGCTTTATATTAATGCGACGCTTCCCGGCCACACGCTGCGCTTTTGCCTCGGGCGGCAACTGCAAATTGCAGCTGTTATAAAAGAGGGTACGCAAAAGCAAAAGTACAAAAAATACATAATAATAATAAAACAAGCAAGTTGCAAGCTGGCAAACGAGAGTAGACAGCACGACTGTGAGATACTGTGTAAACTTTATTTACCTGAAATGAAACATAATCCACTGATAATCGAACATTGTCGGCTACTGCGCCTGTAGATATATAGCATATATCTTCGCCTGTCTTGACTACAGCTGCAAACAGATACCGCAACACATGAAGACACTTAAAACAAGTTGGCAGGCCACTTGCACGCCCTTTATTATACCCTTTACGGGGTATTTCATGGCAAGAGGGTATCAAGAGAAAACCTCGCACAAATTTATATGCTGCAAGTGACACTACAAGGCCGCACTCACACTTGCACTCGCACTCACACACTCACACTCGTAGTCAGAGTCAGAGTCAGAGTCAGACGCTAACGCGAAGGCGATGCGGACGCGGACGCGCTTTCCACTTGCCACTTGACACTCGGCGGCTAACCTTTTGCAGGCAGAGCGTTTTGCAGAGTCCTTGAGTGGCTTTTTTCGGCTGTCGGCTCTTCAGAATGTAGCTGTGGGGCGGGGGAGCAGTTAAGGGGAGACTGAGGAAACGTGCTTTCAACTTTGCGCCACAATTTGTGTTGACATCATCAGATTAAAAATTGGGCGCAAAAACAAGCAAAAATCATTTCTCAGCTGCGCCTTCTTGTTGTTGTTCTTCTACTCGTTATTGTTGTTGTTGTTGTTGGGTGGCACGCTTGTTGTTGTTGTTGTTGCCGCGCTTGTGGCCTGGCATTTAACTCGTTTCACTTCATAAATTCACTTTTACGTAATAAGTTGGCTCAGCCCCGTTCCATGCACATCCCTCATCCTTCATCCCTTTTTCTTCTCTCATTTCTTTTCCGTTCTGCACATGTGTGTGTGTGTGTCGCTTCCGCAGAGTCGCTCACTTTGCATTTCGCGGCTGGCTGACTGACTCACTCACACAGGGACCAACCGAGTCGGCTCCAGCTCTGGTTACTGCTGCCTCCTCTGTGGCCCGACTTGGTCTGCCTTTCTATTCTTTATTTGAGTTATCATGACACATTTCGCTGAATTCAGTCATTTCTTCTCTTCTGCTCGGCACTGGCATCTTTTGGCGCACGGCTGTCACTGCGACATGGCGCCAAGTGACGCCATACACACGCAGACACACACGCACACACGCATACAGAAGGAGACACGCACGTATGCTAGTGTGCGTCTGTTATCTTTGTACGAGTTGGCTGCTGCTGCTGCTAGTGTGCCCACCTTAGTCAGGCAGTTGCCTACCCCATTGTCTCTGCACCAGGCAGTCTCTGAGCCACCTCCCTCTCCCCCTCATCCCTCTAGAGAGAGAGAGAGAGAGAGAGAGAGAGCGGGGCAAGTCTGTTTTTGCGCTGCCTGGTTGCCTTGCCATTTTAAAGCAATTTTCAAACAAATTTACTGTCATTAACTTAGACAGTTGATGAAATTTATGTCAGACATATCAACATCATGACGTTCCCCCCATGTACACTCCACCCACTCATGGCATGCTGCAAGCTACGGCATTTGTCTGAGTGTGGCATGCGCATGGGGCAAGAAGAGTCGAGTTGAGGCGAGTTGAGTTTGAGTGAATGACTTCAAAAGCAAAAAGACATTAAAATTTTGTTTACACAAACTCAACGAATCCAATTTAATTCAATTCGTGTGTGCATATGCGTGTGTCGGTGTGTGTACGGTTTTCACTACGCTCATGCTGTGTGCGAGTATGTGTGTATGTGTGTGTGTGTGTGTTGCAACAACAAATCGTTTACCACAGTTCACTGCCTTACATCATAAAACGTCTCTCTGTCTCTGTGGCTACGAGAGCAACTTTACCCATCACTGCCAACACTTTGCACAGCAATACGCCACAACCATTTCGCTCTGTGCTTTCTTCTTCTTCTCTCTCTCTTTCTGTCTCTCTCTACCTCTTTCCTTCTCCCTTCTCCTTTTGCCTTGCCCTGTCTTCTTCACTTCTTGCTGACAATCGATCAATTGGGCCGCAGTAATTTGTGGGCAAAGACGCAAAGTGTTCGCCAACTGTCGTGCATATGCCACCAGCAACTACAACAATTACAACAATTACAACAACAACAACCACCACTACAACAACAACAAAAACAAGCATAGCAATAGGTAGAAGGCAAAAAACGATGCTAGCAGCAGTTTTGCTGTCTGTCTCTGTCGACTCTAATGTGCCCTAACTGACACAAATTGCTGTAAACACAAGGCAACTTTCAACTACAACACTTATGAGTATGAGCATATTAAACACTTATACATACTGAACAATTGATTAAATCTATTGCAACTTTATAGCTCTCAAATAATGCAAAAAATGCTAAATATAAATTGCTGATATGTTTATATACTTATGGCAGCAACTATACACAGTGCCATCAAATTTGCAATCATAAAAAACTTTCAATTTTCATAAAGTTTTTCTAAAGTTTTATTTTTGATTATTTTTATATAAGTATTAAAAAAATTCCTCTATAGTTAACTGTCAAATGTTGCACAATTTGCATGCTTTTAAATATTCCCAATTCAATATTTGCTGCTAATAATCGTAATAATCAAAAATGATATTACGTATACGCGCAATAAGCCGCTTAGCAAAATGCATCACATAGTTAAAGTATACCCCGTGGCAGGATTACAATAAACAGACACAAGAGAGGTATAGAAGAGGGAGAGGAGGAGGGGGAGTGGCAAGGGGGAGTGGCAAGGGGGCAGAGGCAACACATACAGCGTGAGCAAATCGTGTGCAAATTTTAATTTTACGAGTTGCTCGGGTCACGAATCAAGTTCGACTTTGTTGCGACGTCTGTCATAAACAGCAGCAGCAGCAACAGCAGCAGCAGCAAATTGTTCATTGCCTCTTTGTTCAGTGTTTCCAGCATATTTATCTTCTCGTTATGCGTGCCACGGTAGTTGCCCCTGCTACTCTCTCTCTCTTTCCCCTCCTTGCTCCTTGCCTGTGCAAATTAAGTGGCAGTTATTTCTCACGCAACTCGTCCGCAGCATCTCGTGCGCATATAAACAAAAATGGCCTATAAATGGCTTTAGTCCGATGTGGCTTCGATGAGTCCCTGTGTGTGTGTGTGAGTGTGTCAGCGAGTCCTTGTCAGTCATCACTTAACTGCTCCAGCTGCTGTTGCTGTTGCTGTTTCTGTTTGTTAATCCGGCATTGTTTGCCTTATAAATGCGTTAATTTTATGACAAGTTCATTTTATTGGTTTTTCTTGTTTGCAGTCTCTCCTTGTCTCTCTCTCTCTCTCTCTCTCTCTCTCTCTCTCTTTCAAACATAAAACGCACAGACAGCAGGGCAGACGATAGAGATAACGGACAAGGCGAGAGCACAAAACAACAAGGCAAAACACTCAATTTGATCGTCTGTTAATTGCTTGTTTTAATTGTTGTCTTTGTTCGCATTGTGTGCGTGCGACGCTCTCTCTCTTTCTGTGTGTTTGCGTGTGTGTGCAACTAAAGCAAGCATGTGTAACAGAGACGCACACACTCATAGGGCACATGCAGCATTTGGTCAATAGTTATCAAACCTTTGGCCAGCTCAATCGATTTTAATTGCATTAATAAGCCTAGAATTGCATTATTTCTGGCTTATTATTATCACAACTGAGCAGCAGCAGCACCACCACCACAACAAGAGCAGCCAAATTCAACTTGACTCACCTGCAGTGCGTGAGTTCAACATTCATTAATTATCTCAAATGCTTCGCTCGAATCAAGCCGAGCAACAATCAACTTTTAATTAGAAGGTATCATCGCTTTTTTCTCCCCCCTCTTTCCACACTTGAGTTTTTAATACTGGTTTATTAACAGGAACTGCTGCTGCTGCTGCTGCAGCCGCGTCAGTTGAGCTCTTCATTATCTGGGCTGCTGGACTGGCCAACGGTTATTGTTGCGCTTCGACGCGTTGCGTTGCTACCTGCAGGCGTTGCGTATACGCCATGTTTGCTGTGCTGACCATAATTAAGTGAAATACGCTTAATTGGTTTAAGTTGAAGTGTCCTTCGGCTGCAGCTCATCAAACTCACAAATGAAGTCTTGCTGCAAGTAAAGCTGCAAGACGAACATTATGTGCCACAAGTTTATGACAATCGATTGTGGCACCTGTGTTGCTCCACTCTCCTACTTCCTCGTCTACTTCTTGTCGTTGCCCATGACTAACTCACATAGTGAAGCACTCTCATTCTCTTTGGGGCGCTACGCTGCACAACTGCGCAGTCAATCATGCATGTGATGTCGCCGCCAGGCTTCAGCTCCACTTGCAGCAGCAGCTCCACGGTCCCAGCTCCGACTGCTTGCTGTCTGGAAATAAGCTCGTTAGTTCCTTGTATTGGCTTTGCTCCTCCCCCTCCCTCCCTTGCTGCTGTTGTTGCTGAAACAGCAAAATATGTGCAATGTGAGTCTGCTGATGTGCTTGAGCAGTTGCCTGCAGGCTCGTTGAGCAAACTGCATAAATGTCAGCTTGTTTCCAGTTATCGCACTCTTTTTCTTCTTCCCCTTTCTCTCCCCCCTCTCCCCCAGTTCACTAGCTGCAGGCACTGGGGCGTATTGATGTGTAGGGAATGCGCGCTCTTCTCGCTGGGCAACATGCCACAATTTCAGGTATCGATGCTTTAAGCCAGTGTCAATGTCAATGTGCCGTATGAGAATGTGGCCAGTATGTCAATTGAATCTTTAAAGCAACACACATACCATACATTTACACACACATACATACAATACATACATATGTATGTATACATATCTGTGTAGTTATTACCTCAGTGGCACAGTTCAGGCATCTGCTTGGATTATTTTTCACTTGATATGCGACTCTGCGATACACAATAAAAAACGAAAGCAATGGGAAAGCGGAGAACGAGCCGAGCCATCAGTGCTGACATCCACATACACCTTCAATAAGCGTGAAGTTGTCAAAAGGAACCGCTGACGGACCCACTTGATGCAGTTGCTCCCTTGCTAACTGCGCTCCGTCTCCCTTCATTCATTTATGCTACGAGTCGTTTTTCCAACTGTCCCAGCACACAAAACTATATAGATATCTGTGTGAATGTTTACATACGTGTGTGTTTGTGTGCGTGTGTGTGTGTTGGTGTGTTGTGCTGTTCAGAGTAAAGTGACCAGAGCAGTCGCTGGCCCGCGTCTGTCCGTCGCTTGTCATCAATCTTCCTTAATAGATGTTCACACAATTGAATTATTACATGTGTCCAAGTGGCTGGCAACTGACTGCTTGCCTGCTGCCACAGTACCAGCCAACTGTGCGCTGCCACTTGACACTCCTCATATGCGCACTCAGTACACTGCCTGAGCTCTTGTGTGCTCCCTTCTCTCTACCACTCTCTCTCTCTCTCTCTCTCTCTCGAGTCACTGTTTGCATGTGTCGGACATTAATGTTGTTTGCATTGGACGAAACGAAAACAATTTTTGGACATTTTGTGGTTCAGTGAGTATCGCCCAGAGCTTTAGACGCTGCTTCATTCATTCATTCCCTAATGAATTCAAAATAAATAACATATTTTCCTCTTCTCAATTTTATTTAACATGAAATTTAATGTGTTTCGTTGGTATTTTATATAAATTGAGAATGCTTAATCTGCTCAACTCATGTTGCTTCTTCATCATTTCCATAGGGATAAGTGCAGAGAAATAGACATAGTCTCGCATTTGAAGCGTAGCTCTTGAGTTTAGCTGCATGAAGTTTTTAATAAGAGGGCACGGCACAAGTTTATTGCAGTTGACGGGCGTGGCAGGGCCGCCTACAACTTTTAAGTGAGCCGCATTAAAAGTTACTCAACTTGTCAACGGGTTGGGCAGCTGGCCAAGTTCAAAAGCCTCATCGGAAGCCAGCACAGCTGCCGTTTGAAAACGGATTACTTGACTACAACTTGAGATGGTCGGGAATTTAATAATTTCATTGTTTCCATTAACTTATAAACCGAAAACTATGCGGTTAACTGTAGAGATTGTGTTCAGTTCGTTAGTTAAGATAGGGAGATAAACTTTCAACCCAGTTAACCCCATCTATTACCAGATTACTCCACATTAGGAATGCCTAAGTGATTCACTTTTAGACTTTTAATAACTAAACAATATTCACTTTATTGCTGATACATTTTATTAACTAAGTAACACAGCCTATTTCACCATATTTACATGCTCATATTTTGACTCTGTCTCAAGTTTGTTGCCATGAATTTGCTTTATGTTTCTGTTGAACCATCAAATACTCCGTCCCTGCAAGTTGCTTATGCAGTGCCAGGCTGCTTCTTCTTGGTAAGTCTCACTGGTACGCCACCTTCGGGCAGTAGGGGAACTCCGTTGACCTTGAACTCAATCTCTCGCTTCTCACTACGTGTTTCCAAATCAAAGTTGGTAAGAATTTTGGTCACTGCCATCTTGACGTTCAACTTGCCCATTCTGGCAGCTAGGTAAGAAACAAGAAACGATTAGATCATGAACTTAGAGAGATTGCGAGGTAATCTTCACTTACCAATGCATTGACGAGGTCCCTCGCCGAAAGGCATATACGCTTTCGCTGTGTAGCCCTTCTCACCATCGCTATAGCGGTCTGGGTTATAGCTAAGAGGATCCGGGAAGTATTCCTCGTCACGGTGCATACCGATGAGTGAGATGATAATCTGGGTACCCTTCTCAATGATATTCTTAGTGCCAGGTATCTGGTACTCCTTGGTGCAGATGCGATTGAGAATCGGCAGTGCAGGATACTTGCGGGCAGTCTCAGTAACACACAGATCCAGATACTTCATGTCCTGAATGCAATCGTATGTGAGTTTTCCATCGTGTTTCTCCAGTGTCTGGTTGATATCTTCCTTCAGTTTGGCCAGCACCTCAGGGCTCTGCATGAGCTCGTACAGAGTAAACGCTGCCGTTGACGCAGATGTCTCGTATCCAGCCACAAAGAAGAGGAACATATGTGCGGCAATGTTATCTTTGGTCAATGTCTTCACCTTTCCATTTTCTGTTTTTGCAGACCAGACGCCATCATCTTTGCTGATTTTGCCCGTGTTACGCAACTGCAGCAACAACTGCATTAGATCACGACGTTCCACATTGTTCTCCTCTCTATAGTTAATCGTACGATGCACAAGATCCCGCATATGTGCCTCTCCATCAATTTGCCAGCCCAATCGATTGAAGATGCGCTCCAAGCTTTAGAGGGATAAACAGAATATTATTATTCAGTCTGTAGTCCGATATGCTATTCCCAACATACCCAGGGTATAGGAAGTTTGTTGATCCACGAAGAATGTTTTTCCAATCGGCCTTGTTAACTGCCGCACTTATCTGACGGAACTCGTTATTGGGATCCAAAAAGCTGTCGACCTCCAAACCGAATATGGTAGAAGCAACTATATCGATAGCGTAACTAAACAATGATTATAATCATGATTAGAATTGATAAGATCGTTTGCACTTCAGCTCACTACTTACGATGCCATCAGCTTTTTCATGTCGATTTCACCAGCTCCAGTTTGTGGCAGTTGTGAATTGAGGTAGTTTAACATCTTGTCGGCTGTGGCATCAGCGGTGGGGAACATAGCCTTCAGCTTGCCCGATGTAAACGAGGGCGACAAAAGCGTACGCGACGCTCTCCAATTGGCGCCCTCTTGGGAGAAGAGACCCGCCGAGAGGGGATCATGTACCTCGTCCACATACACACCACGATCGTGGAAGTTGGCAAAGTCCTTGATCAGAATGGTGTTAACCAATTGAGCGTCGCGTACAAGTATGGCGGGTCTCAAGAAGAGGTAGATTCCCACAAAGGGTTCCTTGGTTGAACAGTACACATCGTATATTGCCATGCCGAAGGATCGCTTTTTTCTGCGCACGGCATCCAGAGCACCGAAGGGAATGTTCACTGCCGTGGAGGGGAAACCCTTACGGTCCCAGAAGGTGAAGATTCTACGCACGTAGACATAAAGCAGCGTGACTGCCGATACCAAAAGTAGTAGCCAGAACATTCTGTTAGCCAAGTGTGTTCCCAATGCAATTCAAATGCAAACTAACCACTGAAAAATCACTTCGACTTTATTAGGCTCATTATCATCTTATCGCGCTTGCGCCAAACACAATACGAAGGCAGTTCGTGTAGTTGACGAACTGCTGATAAGCTACAGCGCAGTAGCCAGTCGTCAGTGGAGGTATGTTTTGGGAATAATATAAACATTGAAAGATTCACTATGACTGCGCACATTTCTATTTAATATTTGCTTTAAACCATGACGGGAATGACAATTACAAGTGCTTACTACACACGAACTCGGCTGGTAAATACCCAGCCAGCAAATGATTGCCAACTGAGTCTGCTAAATTTGCATAATTAATGTATAGAACGAATATAACTGCAAATATACTGCAGATTATACTTATATTTCGACAATAATTTCAGTTTTATATATTCACAGTATACTTATTTAAGTAGTAAAATAACTTATATTGTATTCATCTTTTAAAAGTATCTTCAATTCGAGTTATATTTCTTTCTATAAGTTCGCGATCGGCGGCATGCGGGCTTTACTTTTCATTTAGCAACTTTTTATATTGCTGGGTATACAAATGTTTAATGATAAGCATGGCAATGTAAGTACATATAACTTATTCGCCTCACGAACGCTGCTCGTATCGTTGACATTTTGCGATAGTAGCCAAGTCATCGCAGCTTGCGAAAAGTTTGTCATGATAAGACGCTGTTAAGCTTGTTTAACTTATGCTTATTTTGTGAAATTACTAGCAAAGAGTACAAACGACCTAGGTGTTATCTATCACTGAACACTATCAGGAATAACAAAATGCTTGAAGAAATTGAGACGCTTTGTCGTATTGTAGAACTCTTCCGTACAGCTAAGTGACCATGCAAATTAATGGCATGAAATGGGTGTGGCGTTTAAGCTTGGAATAGGTCAGGTATAAGATTGATATAATCAGCTAAAAATGTAAACAAAAAACGCGTATAGAAAGCGTAGGCGAAACGATCGCTGCTTTCAGATACTCTGTATTCAATTTGTGTTTAATAAAATACATACCACGTAAATGGAATATACGTAAGGGGATTTATTCTGTTTCTATTTTTATTATTTTAATTTTAAATACTATTCATAGATATATTAGTTTGTTTATGAAACTACAGTAACATTACAAAAGTGCTATTAATTTGGGTATAGGTTTCTACTGAGCCATCAATAAAACACTCTATGCAGATTACCCTGCGGTTCTTGATGAGTCAAACTAGAGAACACTATAACCATTGATCGAAAATTGTCTGTTTAGAAATTGTATGGATTTCATAAGTGAACCTTATCTATATTAGGATAATAAGTAAAAGCAAATAGAAATGTAAGTAATTTGCCGACAGCCCTTGACACTGTAATCTTATCAGTTCAAACTTCACGTTGATTAATGCATAAGACCCTTAGCAGCTTGTCTACAGTTGATAAGAGAACCTATAACTACTGTTGGTAACTCTTCAGTATTTGTATTATTTTAGGTTGCTAGAAACTATTGTTTGTATATATTTGTTTGTGCATTGGGTGTTTGTTTATTTATGCATACGAAAGTAAATAAACATTTTCTCTAAAATATTATGCTGTTGGAACAATAAACACTGCACGCATTCGAATTTGTGCTAATTTTATTTGCTTTGGAGCGTGTGAATTCATGAATTTTAACATCTTGAAAATGAAAATGTTTGTTTAAATAAATAAATTTACAATATTTTGCACGTGAGTGTAGTTAAAGCACAACAAACCAAATGATATGATATTTATTGTATGTGTATTTAATACCACTTACGGCTTTTAGATAGGTTTTATTAGACCACAACCACCATAGAAAGTTATGAAGACATTGAGTGTCAGTGTATTATCACTAATTTAAGCATCTTTGGCTGAGTTGCGAAGGAATTCAGCTGAGCATGGACGACCTATTATAGAATTATCATGTTCAAAGCTAAATTATGGATTTGTAGCGGCAGTGGGCGTGGCATGCAAAACATAAAGTAAACTTATTTTGCGCACAATATACAGGCAGCTTCATGCCAAGTTTGGTAACTTTAGCCCCTATAGTTGCAGAGATAAGCGCGTTCATACAGACAAAAAGAACCAGTTTAAGGGATTCAAACAATTTGTTGGTAAATTGTTTTTAAGCTTCATGTATTTCATGTCCGTATAGTTATTTGAATATACTCTCAACACGTTTGCTGCAATTTTGCTATCATTTTTGTATTATTATCGCAATTAAGCGCGGAAATCCATTTATTATGCGTGAAAATCAATTTTAGCGCCGAACGTGGCGGAAAACAATGCCGACAACTCGCTCGCGCATATTCTGGCAGACATTGAAATTAAAATTTAAATTTAAATGCGCCACGCTCTTCCCCATGGCATTTAATATCAATAATGTAATAAATTGCCTCGAAGGTGACGTCAGCAAAGAACAGAGGGGAAGGAGAGACTGGCTACGCTGGCAATGGTGCCAACTAGAAATGGTGACGGTACCCACAAGGCAGGCAATATCTGAGACGAAGACGAAGAAGGAAATGGAGACGGAGACGAAGACGAAGACGAAGACGAAGACGAAGACGAAGACGAAGACGAAGACGAAGAAGAATAAGAAGAAAAAGCAGACTTAGTGGGAGAGTCTGGGTAAGCGTATGTAACAGGTTCGATTGCCATACATCAATTTGTGTGTGTGCTCAGTCATGGCATGTTCGCAAATGCAAATGCTAGACGATATAGAATGGGGTGTATATAGCACGTGTGTGTGTGTGTGTGTGTGTGTGTGTGTGTATGCTTCAGCTAGCCAATAAATCAAAATATGAAACTCTTAAAAGCATTCTCAGGTATTACCCACAAGCTGTGGCGACAACTAAACACATTTTGACGCGCTGGAAAAAGCTTTTGAAGCCACGCCCGGCGACAAATGCGCTTAGTGCGCTTAGCGGACCAAGAGAAAATGCCGTTGGCAGCGCCACGCGGCGCTGAACCCGTGGCTCATTATAAATTTGCCAGTTTTGCACGTTTCCGCTGTGCGCGCCAAAAAATGTCACAAAGTTTCAACCGGCTGCACACACACACACACACAGGCACAGTAAGAGATGAAAGTAGAGGCTGAGAGAGAGAGAGAGAGGAAAGACAGGGGCATCTCTCTCTCTCTGCTGTCTACTCTGTCTACTGCCTGTATTTCTCCTTGGGCTAAATGTCAGCTTTTGTCTTGGCTCGCACGCCAAAAAGTATGCTGAAACAATGTCAAGCATAATTTGCATACAATTTCTGCGTTTGCTTTGCATCCGCCTCGCATCGTGCCACAGTTCTCAGTTCTCTGTTCACAGTTCTCTCTGGCCTCGTGCCTGGTCTCGTGCCTGTTTATCGTCTCTTGTTGTTGCCTTGTGCCGGTGGTCATTATGTTTGCAGGCCGTGTCAGGCACGCACAGACACTCATTCGCTCGCTCACAATGCTCTTTTGACACTAATTTAATTTGCCTCAGTTCATCTCCTTCTTCTTTCCACCACCTCTCTCTCTTTCTCTCTTCCTCTCTCTCTCTCTCACTCTCTGTTCTAACTGCCATGAAATTGTGTTTAGACTATGTCGCAGCGCTAAATGAAATCAACGCACTTTACCAAAGAGGAAACCATTTCAATTACAAATGCAGCCTTTGAGCGCTCAATGAGTTTTTCCACTGGTTTGCTAGCTAATGGAGCCCAGTCCACACTATGTCTTTTCATTCCACACTATGTCTCTTCGGGAATGTTTCCAGTACTGTTCTGCTACGTTTTCTATCTAATTAGTGTCTATATTAAATGATTCTTGAGATGTGTTTATTGTGATATGAATAGGTACCTACAAACATATATACTTAGCAGCTATCCATAATATAGAAGGGCATCATAACCAATTAATTATATAATAAGCAGAAGAATCCGTGGCAGAACCAACAGCCGAGTCGATATTGGCAAGTCCATCTGTCTTTTTGTTCGTATGACAGCCTTGATCTCAGAGACTGTCAAAGCTAGAGCTACCATATTTGGGTACAAAGTGTTTAAATATTGCGCGCAGATTAACATTAGTTTAGAACTTTTCCACGCCCTCATTTTCTCCTTTTAATCAATAATCACTGAATTGTAGGCATTATTTCAATGCTTAACAGTTTATTTTTGGTAAACACAATACAAATTATCCTCTTAATGATTTCTGAAAATTTGGTTGCCAATGAATAAATAATATAGCATTTATTTAAGAAATATTGATTACCAAGGGATCCCCTGATTCCTACTGACTATAATAATAATAACCTTGAATTTAAAAAGGGATCCCCTGCAAAGTATGCAACACAAAATAGGTAGTGTAGGTCAGGTGGGTATATCACAGTTGTGCACACTCAACTAGCTATAATATAAGGAAAGTATTGCTTAATTTATACTATGACAGCTACATACATCACAATAACATACTCACCTACCTGCGCTAACTAATTCTACGATCACAACTGAGCTGATAGCTACATAATATATAACACACTATCATTCTCTCCCACCTTCCCTTACCACCCTCCTTCCACTACTATTTGCATCTCTACCCCCTTTGCCATAATGTATCTTCCTTCTTTGTGGCAGTCGCCAATTAATAGGGCAAAATCTCAGCTACAAAATGTGCCCCGTTTTATTGATGGTGGCCCTCGGGTGTAGGTGTAAAGTGCGAGAATATTGTTTTAATTGCATTGCATAAAAATCAAAACTGCATATGCAACTTTGTAGCCATTTGTCACACAAAGTGCAACACTTAACAGCTGCGCTCGATCATAAATTAAATGCTGGCGCCGAACATTTCAACGCAAATTACAGCTTCACTTTTACAAATTAACAATGCACACCCCTTTCCCAGCTCAACTGGCGACACACACCACTACTAATTGTAATTAATAATGCAGTGCAAGTGGCACACACACACTCACACACACCTGATGTTGCCACGCCCTTGAGTGGCCCCTTCCTGATGCCACATCTATGATGTTGCAATTAATTAACGCGACGTGCACAACTTGAAACAGAACATATAAAACGATGATGACCACTTCCGCTCATTAAGCAGTTGAAAAATTAACATGCAGCTATAATTTATGTATGCCAACTTGAGTACATTTGTCACATGACAAAGGGCATGGGACGGGGGGCGTGGCATGTGCCTAAATGCATTTATGTCGTCGGCAAAAGGTGCTCTGACCTTTGGCAATTGCTGTGCATGTATTTGCATAAGCGTTGCTTGAGTTCTTTCAAGGCGTATCTCATCAAAATATTTGATTTCATTTTCAAGTTTAAGCCAAACTCAACCCATGGCCGGCAGCGCAATGCAGAAGATTGTTCAGAAACACAAGTTACACACACATACATGAGGTAAAAGTAAGAAATAAAGGAGTATGAGGCATACATACTTGGGTAAACTTCTACATACCCTGTAGGCAGCATAAAGAACAACAAACTATAAATGAACTTTAAGAAAATTAACTTACTTTAGCTTAATATAATTTTTTAGCCTTACAACAAATGCAAGCAGCTTTACGCAACACTTTACAGAGTATTCAAAAAAAAAAAACAAAGAACGCTAGAGCTGCAAAGCTTTGAAGCATCAAGATCTGTTTGCATTATTGATGGCCTGGCTTATCTTCCAACAGCGACGTCGCTGCCAGTGACGAGAGCGTTGACAGCACTATATAGAAGACCTAGTGTGTGTATGGGTGTGTGTGTGTGTGGGTGTGGCTGCAACGCTGCCAACACTGCTGCCAGCCTGCAGTTGCTTCAAGAATATTTGCAATTTAATTAATTTAGAAGTGTTTGTTTTATCAAGTGTTGATTGTCTCACTTGTGTTTGCGGCACTTGCGACACGAGCATGGCCAAGTCGGCAAAGACAATGCATCCGTTGCCGTAGCCGTTGCCATCTATCCATCCATTCGTCTGTCCATGCAGCCCAAAATCGATAAGCCGCACGAATGGTCAAGCTGTTCCTGCTGCAGTTCCGTGCCATAGTAGAGACACAGAGAGACAGAGAGAAGGAGAGTTTGTTGTCCCCATTCCCTGAGAAGAAGTAGATTGAGAATTGTCTGTTCGCCGGTATGCGATGCTTTTTATCTTAATCTGCTGCAAATAGACATTAAATGCTATTTCTTTAGATTTATTCAGAGCAACAACAACATCAACAGCAGGGAATAGCAATGGCAATGGCAATGGCAACAAACATAGCGACAGATTGGCACGAGCGGGCAGCCAAGTGGCAATTTGTGGCTTTGCACGGCAAACCGACATCATCAGCGTTGGATAGAACAAAAGCCAGACGACCAGCTCAGGCAGTTGGTTGCAAAGTGTGTGGCAGGAAGAAGTGGGTGGCCAGTGGGGCAGGGGTTGCATGGGCATGAGTTGTCGGCATTTGTCCCACGGGCATTGCATGTTTGAAGCAAATTTATTACAAGCAACAGCCCGCAGTCGCAGTTGTCTGGGCCATCAGCACTTGGCTTCACTTCTCTCTCTTTCTCTTACTGTCTTGGCCCGACCATGTACGTGTCGCTTTGTATTGAGTGCGAATCTGTTGCAAGAATGGGGGTATGTGGGGGGAGGGTGTCTCAGTACTGACCCTAGGCCAACTATCGACAAGCATCTTGGAGTCGGTCTGCTGTGTCTCTGCTGACTACTTTGCCACTTATAAATTCCAGCAGTACATGGCCCAAACACTTGTTACATCAATTAGATGGCCACAGACTGTGTGTGTGTGGGTGTGAGGGAATGTGACACGCTCAGAATGTGAAAAGAGATTGCTGCCCTGGCCAGCAAGGTGTTCAAGCGGGAGGGCCTGCCAGCCAGTTCGTAACCGCTTAGCCGGGCGTGACAATGGCATGTGGCTTTAATTATTAGTTGTGAGGCCAAGTGCCAAAGGTCAGTTGCTCTTGTTTCTGTTGCTGCTGCTGTGGAATGTCCGAACACCAAAGATGCGTGGTGTCGGGTCGAAAAGTTTATGCAAAAGTTTAACTTGCCAAGCACTCTAATTGATTGTACCAAGTTCTTAGCACAGTTCTCCCCTCTAGCCAATGGCAAACAGTATTCGACCCACAACAGAGTTCGAAATGTGCCTAAATGTAAATAATATGTCAATTTATTGTTAAAGTTGTGTGTTAATCACCACATTCAACTCTGAACATCAAGTGAGTTGTAAAGCGCAAAAAGTCATCTTAGTTACAAACAAATAACATTTTATAATTTAACTCTAAAAAAAACTCATAACAACATTCGATATGACGTAAACATATTAATTGCGATAAGAAGATTGTTAACTATAATTGTCAGTCGTCTGCATAAAAAATAGACGCTGAATATAGACATCAGTGGAGATTCTGCTGCTCATGTAATTTTTCATTTGCCACTGGCTTTATTGAATCACACTCGAATTGAAGTATGAATAAACGAATTCCATTCACACACATTCATCGAACTATAACAATTCCAATACCTGTATTTACAACTGTAAACGATGCTGCTGATTATTTAAAACATTTCGTGCAATTATAATAAAAATCCGGTGTAATTGCGTGCAAATGCGGATACCCTGTAATCCTAAGTATGTGTTAGGGCATATATGAACGTACAGAGGTTAAATATAGACAGGGACTTAAAAAGCAGATAGACGTTCTGTAGATATAGCAATTTCATATTTATTGCATACTTTTCTGGGCCAAAAACCAATTTGCTGTTTACTTTCTTATTACTTCGATTTTAAGCCCACTTAGTTGGTACTTCGCCGTTGAACCTTGATGAGTGTACACTCCCATTGAGTGATGCCACACTACTTCATCAATAATTCGACAATTCGAACCACAGCAAACATTTCCGCGAACATGTGTGACTAAACAATGTAAAGACGATGTTCAAATTTCAAAATTCCATTTAATTATTTAATGAGCAGAAATTATTATGACCCAACGAATTAGTGAACATCAATATGAAGTACATAATTGCAATGAAACAAAGAGGAGACTGTACGACAACAACAAAAAAATGACAAAAGTAATTAAAATCAATTAAAACGCTGGCAAATGAATAATTCGCACGAAACTAGAATTTAAAATGCACTTTTCCAAATTTATAGTTAATATGCTTAAATTATGGCATTAGCAAAATGTTTTTAATTAATATTGGGGCAACACAGCATGGCGTTTATTTATGCACACACACTCGCAGAGACATTGATTTGTGGTTGGCCCCGGGACAGGTCGCCAGGTCGACCAACCAAGGTGGACTAGGTAAATTAACTAATTTTCCATTTATATTTGCCGCTGCTGCATTTGGCATGTTCTAAACCATTTGCGGCAATTACCAAAGCAAATTGTTGTTAAATATACCCACTCAAGCTGGCTTAAGTTATCAAGCAAATAAACATTTTAAATTGAGAGAATTTCTTCGACTTTGTGAATATTTCATCTTTGTTTGGAATCTTTAATGTGCAGCAATTAAATATTGACCGAATAAGCTGTTTTAAATTAAGATTAGTTGAACTTCAAGTTATCATGTGAGCGAGTTCAATGAAACTAAATATTATTTAATGGCATTTCACAATAATGAGAGTAGTTTGATTAAGATGGGGGAAGGTGTTAATTTCCGGTTGGTCATTAATTTATGCAGAAAGAACTTTAAGTATGCGTGTAATAATTACTCAATTTTCTCCCCTCTTCATTCAACTATTCGATTACCTTGCAATTCATTTGTATTCTGCCGTTTGTAAATTTAGCAAATTTTCTTCTCATTAATTTGTTATTGCAATTTGTGGGCAACCTTAAGTGCAATTTGGTCACATCGATTCGCTAATCCATTCAATTAGTACAACCAAAGTCAAATGCGGATCAATTTGCCATGCCACAAATTCAATTTCGCTGCCATTGCGAGTCGTTTGAAGTTAAACCGAACTGAAAATTGAGCACAGAATGAGTTGTCCACGACGTTGCCTGCATCGGTTGTCTACCCTACCTGCTACATCCCCCTTTGCTACCTTTTTGTTTGCCGTCCAGTTGGGTATACGGGGTGCTTTGTACTATTTGCTGTTGATTGTGTGCTGTGACAGCTTGCAGCAAATGAATATTTAAATCCAATGTATGCAAATGCGTTGCAAGGTTCGCTTTAAACAAAAGCAAAATATTTGCACGGGGTCTTCGTTGACTTAACAGCATAAAATAAAGGGGACTGAAAGAGAAAATACAGTAAGGTTTAAAGTAGTGTAGATGGTAAGTCTTCCAGAAGGAACATCATTAGTAACATATTAAAACTGCAACCTAGCAACCTTTAAATATCTCTCTCTGCTTTGTTCTTCTAACTAATTTATTATATATTGTATTATATGTGTTTTCTCTCACTCATTTCAACTAATGACAGCTCCTATCCGCCTTTATTGCTCCCCCTGGGACTGTACTTAGCATGTTTGCCAAAGCCCTTGATGGAAGTTTATGAAGCAACAAATAAACAAATAACGTGCGGCGTGCCGTAAAGCGCAATAAATAAAAGTAAATGCCAAAAACTGCACAAATAGCTGTCATTAGGGACAGCAGCAACAACAAAAAGCAGTCTCAGGGCCAGCGATAGAGAGCAGGTGTAACATAATTGCCGAGCATTTTGCCCGTTAACCTAAAGCAAAATGCCAGCACACAAAAAGCAGCAGCAGACGCTCACATGAGAAGGTCAGCAAAGGTAAAAAGAGAGAGAGAGAGGGGCGAGAGCAATAAGAACAACAAGCTTAGCAGCTTAAAATAATTTATTGTGCTTAAAGTAAGTAAATGGCTAAATGCCGGCATATGGCAGGTCAGCAATCGAGCTGAACGAGGCTCCACGACGGGCACGCACGGAAGTCAAGTAATGTTAATGTCTGGTCAACTGGAAAAACAAAGTAAATTAATTGTAGGTTCAAAGAACGCAGGCAGCCGACAACTGGCCAGGTCACAGCAGGCCAGGCAAGCGCTAAGCCTGTGCCTGGGCTGGTCAACTGGCCGCCATTGCCTGATTATCGAGTGCGACGCGGTCACTGAAGACTTCCTGCTTGACTTGAATGCTGAACCTGCTGAGCAGAACTGACCACCGTCTACTCCCCCTTTCTTCATCTCTCTTCTTCTTCTTCTCCCTCTCTCTGCCTGCTCCTTCACTGCCTTGCTACTGGGGTTTTTCAGCAAAGTGCAGCCAAGCGAAACCAATTTCCTATACATTGTAACCAGGCCAAGCCATCGACCATCATGCATGTGCCTGCCACACACACACGCTGTGTATGTATGTTTGTGAGTGTGTGTGTGTTTCCTGTTGCAGCTGCCTCGATGGCTTGACAAAGCGCGTGTTGATGCGCGTGTCAAACTTGCACTGCCTGCCGGAAGTGCTGCCAACAATGTGCCCTGCAACTGTGTGTGTGTGTGTGTGTGTGTGTGTGTGTGTGTGTGTGTGTGTGTGTGTGTCTCTCCCACTGTTGTCCTGGCCAGCCTGCCAGTTCTCATCTCATTCGTGGGGCATAACAAACGCGCGGTTTACTGACACGTAATATATCAATGCGCTTCGCTGGATCAGCTTGGTGCTTGGCTTGGTTGACCATCTGAAATATGAGTTGATCGGGGAGCACAAACCCTGTTCCTTGGCGGGCCTTGCTTATGCAAATACTTGTGCGAGGCAGAAACTTTCAGTTCAACTTGTAAGCATTAAGCTATAATATCTATTTACTTAGGCCATATGCTGCTCAATAACTCGCACACACACGCACGCACACACTAGTGCAGTTGCTTAACAGCGCAAACATACACACACACACGCGCAGACATGCAGACAGACACACACACATGTGTATGTTAATAGGAACTGCTTGAATACATTTCAATGGAATGAGATGCTGTTGAGTTGTTAAATTATGAAAAGTACTAAACAGTAAGGAATAAATTGCTAAAAAGCATTTTGGAATATTAAAAGAATTTCAAAAATTATTTATTTTTTTTTTTTTGATTTATTTTATTGTACAAAATAAAAGAGTTATTTATTAAATAGTAAATATTAAATATAAAAACAATTTTTAAGAAACGTTTTTTATAGTTTTTAATAGTTCTTAATGTTTCAATTAGCTTTATATAGTATATATCAATTAAGAGACCAAGAATTAATAATTAAATAAATAAATAAACAAGTAAAGGATTAAAGAAATAAAGAAAACAAGAAAAAAAGAAACAAAGAAATAAATAATTAAATTGATAAATAAATAAAAAAGTAAATAAATAAATTATTTGATAAATTAAGTAATTAATTTATTAATAAATAAATTATATAAAAATATAATTAAATAAATAAATTTATAGTTAAATACATAAATAATTAATGAATAACAAATATCAAAATTAAATTCACAAATAATGTTTTCATCGTCTTTGTTTAAGAAAACAGCTTAAATACTTCATCAATTTTTTCACCTCCATCCTTATTTATTTGAAGCACAAATTTCATCTGAAACGCTGTAGCACCTCAAACTTTCTGTAGGGGCTTTGTGATTTCGTCGCAGCATGAAGAGTTTTCAGTTCTTTTTTTTCTCTCCTTTCATTTCCTGTTGGACTTCAAACTGCGATTCAATTTTTGAACTGTTTGCAAACGCCCTAGGGCCCCTTTCTGGCGTAGGGCAAGCAAGTTCGTGACATGTGTGTGTGTTCGCTTCTCGTGTGTGTGTGTGTGTGTATAGAAGCCCGCAAGATCCGAAAAATAAAATCATTTGTTGACAATTTGCTTAGCTGCTGTTGCCACTACAAAATATTTTTTGCTCCCCTTCCAGTGCTGCCCCCACACGGGTTTGCTCAGCGACTTGCAAGTTGTTTTCACAAATTATTTGGTATGCAAAACACTTTCGGCAAATATTGATTTTGGAAATTTGTACGCAGCAGAAGGAAAAAAAAAGGAGAGAAGCCAGAAAAGTACAACAAAACGGCAAAGTCTACGCGACAATGTAGCAGAGAGCAGCAGCAGCAGCAGCAGCAGCAGCGAGCAGCATTAGGCATCGACGTCAGGCCAAAAGGCACTGAAATTCGTAGCATACTTTTTGGAGACGCGCAACCATCACAAGTCGCACGCTGACGTCATAAAGGCTGCTTTCTGCACTGCATTGGTATGCATAGCGACCTCGCCTGCAATGTCTTTGCAGCGTCGCGCGCGGCACGTGATGTGTGCCACATGCCGCCGTCGTGCAGGCATCCTCAGCTTCTCTATCTCCCTCTCCCTCTTTCTTTCTCTTTCTCTCTCTGTGTGTGCAAGGCTTTAAATTAGCTTTAAAAATGCCACAGCAGCTGTATCATATTTTGTGCAAAATAGCCAGCAGTGCCTTCTATGGCTGCTGCACGCCATTTTGGACTCGCATTTAATTAGCTGCCCCGGCGAGGCGCCACAAGTGCAACAACCCGAAAATTTGCATTCACATAAATGGGGGCAGCGCCACAAGTCTGAATGAATGCCTGAATGTCTGTTAGTTGAATGGGCCGCCGCTGGCAGTGCCTCAAAGCAGCGTGGCTCGTGGTGCACTCGTGTGCACTCATAGACCCACTCACATAAGTCTGGCTATATGTATGTATGTATGTGGATGTGTATGTGTATGTGTATGTGTATATGTATGTGTATGTGGATGTGTATGTGTGTACAGCTGTAGTCAGCCTGTAAATGCAAAGTTTTTCGATTTAAGTTCATAATTAAAGTGCGTGGCAAGGCAAGGCGAGTAAAAGTTAAATTGAGTTTCAATTTCGCCTACACTTGCATTGCTTTGCCCAACTATTCGAAGGTCACACACACACTCTTACACACACACACACTCGCGCACTTAAAGTGTCTAACGCAGGTGTCTCTAGTCTGCGCTGCGTGTTTAAGACAATAATTTTGGCAATTTTGGTGCTTCGCATCCGGTCTGACATTTATTGAATAACTTGGCGGGTATTTTCAATATTTGAGTTGCGCTAATGCGCCTAAAGTTTCATAGCCCCTCCCCTCTCCTCTTCCCCTCTGCTCTCCCACAACTGTCAACAGAAATTTCGAACAGCAGAAGAAGCTGGAAAAAAACCGTTGCAAAAGTTTTAGCCGTTTTTCGAGTTGTCGGATTGTTTTTGGGGAGATCGTAGACGTTGCTGGCTGGATGAGGTTGTCGACAGCATCGCTGACATTATGCAGAAGTTAAACATTTTCGCGGCTTGCAGTTTATGAAAACTGAAGCCGAAAACTGAAGCTGAAGGCGGCTGGCTGCAGTCAGTCGTGCGATTTGCTTACGCTGCCTCCCTTGCCTTGCCACACTGTCTGTCTGTCAGTCTGTCTGTGTGCCTGCCTGCCTTAACTTCTTTCTTTTGGACACGTTTTTCTTTTTGCCAATTAGGCAAAGTTTTTGAGAGACTTCGCAATGAAGATGAAGGCATAAGAAGCGCCTAAAATTTGCATTCGCAAAGAGCAGAAGAGGGCGACCCTCGGCCAGCTGCCGCACATAGTTAAGCGTCGTCGAAAAAGAGTTTGCCTTCAAGTAATTATCTAGTTCATTATGTTGAAGGGGCTGCTGAGGAAAGGGTGCGATCCAATTAAAGTGAAAAGAATTCAATATGTAAAGGGCATACAAAAGCGACTGTAATTCAATTGAATTCTATATGAGATTCTTTTCAATTCCCTTTCGATTGTCGAGTTATTTGACAAAGTGCATATTACGCATACGCCGCGTATTAGTTGCAAAACTAAACCGCTTTGCGGTGGCTTTGCCATCTTAAGACAGAGACCACAAAACCTATGTATGCATTTTACAACTAATTGGCATATCAATGCGTGCTTCAGCTGAGATTTTTGCAATGATTAATGACATGAGAACAGCAACAACAACAAGAACAACAACAACAACAACATAAAGAGATACAGTAACAAATTCTTGAGGTTTTTGCAACGCCAACTGCATTCCGTGTACAATTTGCATTGCTTTGAGCTGTGCCAAGCCGGCAAAGGCAGCAAATGTCATTGTGCATTAAAGTCGAATCAAAGTGTGTGTCGCTGCATACAAACAGTTGCAGAATGCCTCAAAGCAGGCCAAGGCAGTGGCAGAGGAAGGGAGGGGGGTAGCTGCAGCATCTACAGCAGACAGCTAAGCAAAGTGAAATGTTTTATTTATGGGCGTTGCCGGGGCGTGGCGTAGAGTGTCATATGCGTTGTAGCAACAAGACAAACAATGAGGCAGTCTCTTGCTTTGCCTCAATACCTAAGCGCCGCACTCTGTACCCCACTCCCCCCTCTCTATCACTCTCTCTCACTCTCTCTGTCTTGCTGTTGTTGTCGTCTGTCAACTGCCAGGCAAATGAACAACTTTAACAAATGCAAGACGGCGCCTGCTCACTGCCGACTTGACTTGAAAGATTTTGCGTACAAGTCAAACACACTGACAAAGTTGACAATGAGCATGTGAAAGGCAAAGGGCTGAGTACAGGGAGGTGGTATATAGTTGCCATACACTCTCTCTCTCTCTCTTTTGCACAAAGCTAAACTTTCTAATGTTATTTAAAGCACTTTAAGTGCCATATTTCCTGCTGCCATTGCCGCAGCCGCAGCCTGCTTTATTTATTATGTGGTGCATACTTTTTGGCACTCCCAGCAGCAGGAAGAATCAAGTAGTTTTTTATGTTTTCCGGCTGAACTGCAACTCATTGCCGCAACTGCAGCTGCAGCGCACACTGTGTCTGCGTCTGTGTCTGCTCTCTCGGCTTGACTCAGCGTTGTTCACAGTACGTTCGTCCTGCTGCCTGGCTTACTGCCTGCTGCCTGCTGCCTGCTTTTATTCAAAAGTTTAGTGAGCCATTGAACGCGTCGACGTCGACGTCATCAAGATGCTCTGCTACTGCTGCCTGCTGTGCGGGTATCTCTCGCCAATGTTTGTTTTATGTTGCAAACTTTGCCAGCGACCAGCAGCAGCTGTAGCAGCCGCAACAACTGCAACGGCAACGCAACGGCCGCAACAGACTGAGCCGCCACATGGCACGGCAATGGCAACTTGAACTCTGCCTGGCACCGCAATTTAATAGATTTTCTATGTAAGCCTCTCAAGGCTCTTCGCTTCTCAGATTTGACACCGGCGACCACCGGCACACAGACAGACGACGGCACACGCCCACAAACGATTTGCGAGTGAGTGTAGCTTGGTGTGTCAGTTGGTGTGTCTCCTGGTGTGTTGCTTTATTTGTGTGTGTGTCTGTGTGTGTGTGTGTACAGTTATTTTGCACATCACAAGGACACACAACACAACTCGACGTTGTGTGAACACCTCAACAACTTAAAATGTAAATAACTTTTCAAGTGGTTTCTCAAAGTTTTTGGCCCGAAGTTTCCTACCACGGCTCATACCCCCCCAGTGGCCTGGTGTATCTGCAAGTCTCCCTCTCTGTATGTTTGTGTGTGTGTGTGTGTGAAGAGCTCTGGCACTCAAGTGTTTCGTTTCAATTTTCACACGAGCTTTGCGGCCATCCCCAGCTCAACCCTCCGCAACTACTTGCCTGCAATCTCTGCCCTTCCCCCCCTCTCACACCACCCTATGCCCCTCCCACCCCCCCCTCTTGCTACCTCGTCCAATACAAATAGCAGCCAATGTCTGTAAATTAATTTTGTTTTGATGGACTTTCAAGCGGCGCCTGTTGGAAGGCAGCAAATAAAAATGTTGAATAAGCACGCTGCGTATGCGTGATGTGGCAGCGCTGAAAATTTAGCATTTAAAACGGCAAACTTTGCACAGCCAGCTCAATGTCAATTAAAACTCTCTCTCTCACACACACACAGATATACATACTGTGTCTAAAAAAAACTACAACAAAAAGGCGAACTCGATTCGAATGGCGGAAAAACAACGCGAATAATGTTTGTAAAAAATTCAATTTATATGCAACGCAATAACCACAACAACTGCATACACACACACACACGCATGCATAGAGCACATAGAGAGTCGTATAGCATTGCAGATATTAGAACAATACATTGGCAGTCAAACAAACACATGCGTTTCACGCACTGTTTCACAGCAATCAACGCTTTATTTCAACTAAATTCAGAGAAGCATGGCATGAGCAAAGGTTTGCTAGGGGAGGCGGTTTACAAAGGGGGAAGTATTGCTAGGGGTGCTGCATAGTGACCACTGTTAAGAACCTGTCATAACCTGTAACATAAGCTTGTGTATGTCACAATTAACATACGATCTGCTGCTGACAGACACAATGGAATCGCGTTGAAACACTTGAAATTTGATATACTTGTATCGAGTGCTTGAAAAACCACACTTCAAATCAATAGTAAAACATGTAGAAAGAACTGTAAGTTATACAAAATAAAACCTACGACTCATAAATAATATTTAAGCACAGTTTACTACTCATGATTCTCAATATGAAAAAGGGAAAGGGAGAGTGGAAACATTCCGCTAAAACGATAAGTAAGCGTCGCTTAAATCCACTTAAATAAATTGATGCCATACTACTTGTAAAGTTTTGCCACCCGACCACACCCCCTTGCTCCTCCCCCTACTGCCCGTTTTCATACCATTCATTACGCTTATGCCACGCGGCCGAGGAAGCAACGGAAACGAAACCAAACCAAACTGAACTGAACTGAACTGAACTGAAACTAAGCAAAGCAAAGGGGAAGGAAGCTGCAAAGCCGTCGCCCAAGGCGTTGACGCTGGCAGCGACGTCGACTTTGTCAGCGCTGGAAATGCGGCACTTGCGTAAATTGGCAGCATTGTAGTTGAGGGATTAGTGCGGCATTAAACGCAGTTTTTGCACATTACACGCGTGTAAAGCGCAAATCCAGAGTTTGCCGAAGGCGACGCCAGCATCGCAAGTGTGTTCATGCTGTGTCCCTCTCCCTCCCTCCTCTCTCTTTCTCTTTTTCAAGTAATGCCAGACAGCTACACACACACACACACATATATGTACTGCCTGCCTGAGTGCCTGCCTGGAGGCAGTCTCTCTCTCTCTCTTTTCTAGTTGGCACTTGGCCCAGCTCGACTCGCCTCGACTCGCGCTTTAACACTAAAAGGATTAAGCGATTTAAGCATGATGTGAAAATTTGTTGCCTGCCTTTTGTGTGTTGTGGACTTCACTTGATGAAACACGTTGTCTGCCCCTGCCTCCGTCCCTCTCTCCTTTCGTTCTGTGTTAAAGCTGCAATAGCAGCAGTAGCAGGCAAGCTGCACGTAACTCGTATTTATCACTGAGCTGAGGCAAACGACTTCTGCGCCTAATAATGATAATGATATAGTATGCGTTTTAAAATACGTTCTTGAGCAACTAAATGAACTGCCATTAGCCAAGAGCAGTACGTGCTGCAGACCAGGGATAACCCTTTTAAAATTGTGCAGAGGTTGAAGGCAGTGTAGAGATCTATGCACAGAGGAAAACTTACTGTGAGTAAGGATAGAATAGTAATCTTTATTTGTATTAGGTTTAGTATTAAATGACAGAATTTACAGGTTAAATAATTTAATAATATTATTTCTGTTTATACTGCAGAGATTACAGCTCTTGGGAAACAAATGCCTGAGCATGATATGCGGGATATTCAGGCCAGAAAGCAGTTTCAAACCAGAGCAGTGTCGCGTTATGGGAGAGCTTCTTAGACACCTCCAAATATGTAGTAGAAAGCAGATGTGTATAGGCCATGCTCTCAGAAAGCAACCAAGGAGCAACGTCAGTTTGGCACTGTACTGGAAACAGCAAGGAAAAAGACGGATGGGAAGATTAAAGGCAGTCTGGAATAGATCTGTCCTGCAAGAAGTGTGTCAAAAGAACACATCATGGTACATAAACAAACAGCGCAAAACATAGTTTGATGGAAGGCAATATTATAGCCTTTTACAAGGGAATAAGAGGGCAAAAGAGATGTTTGTAAGTAGTGCAGTACATCCTACTAACTTCTTAAAACAGGGTATAGCAAAGACGTGAGAGTTTGTTCATTTTAAATAAAACACACGTTTTAACCGACACAATTTAGCGGCTTAGGTGGGCATCAAATCAACAATATTTGTGTTTTTGCAAAAGCTCAACAATATTTTAACAAAATTACAGGGATTTCAGGTGCGACAGAACTTAATGTGGGTAAAAATTTCGGTAATGCTTCGTCATCATAAACAACAACAAGAGCAGAGGAGGAAGAACAACGCGACGAACCGACAACAATTTTGCATATGCTACGTGTACTTGCTACTTGTTAAGTGAGGAATGTCAGGGGGTAGAGCAGAAGGGGCAGAAGGGGGAAAAGGGGGTGTCTGTGCAGGCAGATCGGGCATGTAAACATGTGTAAATTCATGGAATGAACAATCATATGCCAGTGTAATACATCACGCACTGCGTCAGAACGACACGAGCCTCATTTTTGCCTTTGCTACTCAGGTAAGGGCGGACGGACGGACGGACAGAGTGACTGACTGCATGACGTACTGACTATGTGTGTATATTATGTGTGTCTGTGTGTGTGTGTGGTATGTGGCTGATATTGTTTGCCTGCCACCTGCCAACAAGCAGCAGCGAACAGGCGCCAGACAAACTGACAGACTTTTGAGTTTCGCGTAACATTTTTAAACAGGCTATTAATATGAAATATTTCAGAGAGAGCGGGAGAGAAAGAGTGGAAGTGAGAGAGAGGGTGACGGCGGAAACAGCGGGGCTGGTGGTTGGGTTTTTGTGGTGCTGGGTAATTTGGCTGAGCTCAGAGAATCATAAATAATGCAAAATGACTTTGGCGAGAATGAAGCTCATGATTGCAACTGTGTGTGGTTTCACCTTCAATTTCCCACACACACACACACACACACACACACTGAAATCATGTCGATTGACGCCCGCAATTCAAAATTATCCGCAAGCTAACAGCAGGTTTGAAATTTCCTGATTGCACTTTGCACAGCCAGAGTATCAATTAGATCATCGCAGAATTTAAATGCAGTTACATAGATGGTAAACGGAGCTCAACACAATGAACTCTTTGGTTAATGGGAATTGCAATAAACTCCCATTGCAATTGATTGTGCAAATAACTGCTTTAAGTCCGGCATTAATTGTTAATCTCCAACTGATCCGATTATCTCCGAGCCTGCACCCTTTTTTTTGCCTGTCGCTCAAAAACTTTCCATTTCAAAGTTAAGCCACAACAATTTTAATTCAAAACAAACATCAGAAACGTAAAAAAAAACAAACCATAGCAATTGTGTCCACATCAATAACAGCTACAGCAACAAGAGCAGAAAGTTTACCTAGTTTCAGATCGAAGATTAACATTGGTTTTACCAGTGGAAATTAAATAAAATTGTTACGTTGACTTGGCCAAATGCAAATAAAACAATCGATATAATGTGATTTATTTAAACATCAACAATATTTATTTACCCATCGTGCGAGCGCATTTATAATACCAAAGCGAGGCGAGTAAAAACCTAATAATTGTTTGCACACATCATTCACGATGCGAAGAGCGACGGCGATTGAACATGTAAAAAACTATTTCGCATATGCAACCAGACCGCACTCACTCAGTTGCATGCATAAATAATTCATAACGATATTATTTGCATGCAAAATGAGTTAGAACAAAAAAGAGAAGAGAGAGAACGTTAAACCAAAAACCAAAAAAAAAAAAACAATATTAAAAAACAGAGAGATGAGCTACCTGCGGCTGGTCGAATGTTCTATACCCTTGCAGGTGTTTATATCGTTCATGTGCTAGTTATATACATATAATGCCGTAGAATTTAATGGTATTGTGTAAATTCAATATTATGTCACTGATAACTAAGTTAAGTTATTTCTAAATCAAAAACTGGCCTTCATACAAAAACTCTCATTTCGGTCGATAGTTCCTATGGCAGCTATATCTTATAATAGTTCAATTTTGATAAAATTGTATATGCATATTATATATATAAAAAAAGTGCGATCTAGTAAAGATGGTTGCAATATCTTGACAAATAACAAAAATTAACCGATAGTTTGTATGGCAGCTGTACGATATATTTGTCCGATGCGGCTCGTTCCAACTTATTTGTAGCATGCAGCAATAAGAAGCATGTGTGCCAGGTTTCATCAAGATAGCTCTGAAACTAAGAGACTAGTTTGCATTGCAAAAGACGGACACACGGTCAGAGAGACAAGGCTTCTTCGACTTCTCTGTTGATGCTGATCAAGAATATATATACTATATAGAGTTGCAGATGTCTTCTAAGTTACATAGCCAAAACTAATATACCCACTGCTTGGGTATAAAAGCAGTATTAAAATAAAATACTGAGGCAGAGAACGCCAAACAAAATGAATGCATTTTCGGCGCCTTTTTTGTAGCATACTTTTTCGGGCACACGAGTTTTTCTCTGTATTCAGCAGTTCCGGCAATCCCCTACGCTTCTTCAACAACTTCAGGCAACCCCCCCTGAATGGCCGCACATTTGGTTTTATTGTTAGTGCTGGCCGTGTTGCTGATGCTGTGTGTTGCCCCGTTACTGGTGCTGCGGTTGTACCGTCCAAACCAGACCAGACCTGACCAGGCCAGAGCAGAGCAGACCCAACCAGAGTCACAGCCGCACCTTGGCCGCAGCGACTGCATAGCCGCAGACAAACGCGTAGGTGTGCCCATTGCCGTATCCTGCCCGGTCGAGGCGCACTGCTGATGCTAATGATGAGGCAACGAATGCCCGTTGCCAGGCACCAGGCAACAGCAACACCCGCTGGGCCAAGCCTGCACGGCATTAGGGAAAGCAGCCGCGATGGCGATGGCCATGGCGATGGCAATGGCAATGGCGAGACCAGCCAGTCAGCCAGCCAGCCGTTCCGCTGGCTACTGTTGACTCAGCAGATTTCTATGCTCTGCACTGTGGGGTATGATTGAAAAAGCGGTTGAGAGGACTTCATAAAGTAATAGTTTAGCTGCAGAGTTATAGAGCTATCATGCAGAGGTTTTTCTGTAAGTTTCTTAAAGTTGAGCTGAGCTTGATATTTCTATAAGAGATAAGCAGCGAACAGTTAAGACTTACTTGCCAGGCTAAAAATGGCACGTTTGTCTATATAGTAAACATTTCCACTCTGATATCTCTTGATCATATATCTCCGCTCTGCCCCAGAGTATCATACCCTCGACAGCATGCAGAGAGCTGTTCATTCTTGTTTTTGCCTGCTCTTTTTTTATATTTTGTTCACACTGCACACACAGGCTTAGTTAGCTCGCTTGCCCGTGTGTCTTTATTATGAGACGGAGGAGGGGCAGCCAGGTGGGCAACGGCGGGCAGCAGACAACGATGTGCGGCTTGTTCGTGTCCTGTGGCCATTTGCGGCTCATAAGGCATAAACTTTCAAGTGGCCAACAGCGTTCGAGGGAGCTGCTGTCGTTACACTGAACTCCTCTCTGCCTCTCTCTCTATCTCTTCCTCCTCTGGTGTCTCCACTCGTGTCGCACTCGGTGGGGTGCTGACATGCTGAAGGACAACTTTTAATTGAGATAAAATGAAAGCGCCAACGTTTGCCTCGCCAGCAGCATCAGCAGCAGCGGCAGCAGCTCTCTGGGCTGAAAATCAGCATCAGAGTAACTTCTAATTTAGTGGCCGTGAGAGTCCAGTTCAGCCAACATGTAAATCAGCGCACTTTTCTAGCACCTACCACGTTCCGACTCAAGCTCCAGCTGCTGTTTTACCTTCTGGCTTGTTTGCATGGTAAACTTTGTTGTTATGCTTGTTGTTGTGCTTGTTGTTGTTGTAAGTGTTGCTGCTGCCTCTGCTGCCTCTGCTGCTACTGCTGTTGTCATTGCTTCCGCTGCTGTTGTAGTTGTAATTTGTGTTTGTGGCCATAAAGTTTGTCCTGTGCCTGGCCACAGCAACAACGACAGCAACAACAACAAGAACATTCAATTTTAATACTGCTGCTTATATATTTTTTTGTTTTTTAAATATTTACTGTGTACGACGCTTTTGTTGTCAAATTAGTAAACTTTGGCCAGGCTGGCGGCGACTGTTGCTCACGTTTAATGATTTTGACATGGCATCTCCCGTGGCAACACCTCATTAATACGCACTCGAGCGACCGATCCATGTGCATATATGCATGCCGGTGTGTATGTCTCTATCTCTCTGTGTGTGGGCATGTATGTGTGTGTGTGTGTTAAGCGACTCAAGCGAAATCGTAGTGGAAACCGCAGACTTGTGCCAGGCTGTGTAAAGCGATGTGATACGATGCGTGGCCAAGTGCTCTGCTTAGAAACTGTCACCGCACACACAGATACACACACACACACACGCAGAGACACTCAGGCAAACACCCACAGAGCAGCACACTAGATGCTGCAACAGACTGGCACACACACACACAGACATTCACACCCACATTGTAATCTCACAATCCCAGTCTAATTAACCAAATGAATTCACACTTATGCTAAGCAGTGTAGCCTGTCACCAGCAGCAGCAGTAGCAGCAGCAGAAGCAACAGCAGCAATTGTGGCAGCTGCAGCAATTATGCAACGCTTGAGCTGCTTTTGAGCCGCTTTAAAGCTCGCTTCGTGTGAATCTTTTCAACTCGAAACGATTCGATATTTATTTAACACAAATTAGAGAGTGTTACGAGTGTGTGTGTGCGTTTGTCTGTCTGTGTTTTTCTTATTTCAACAGCAATTCCAGTAACAGTTTCCCGCACAGAAATTAATTTCACTTGAGAAAACTTTCCATTGCCTACTTTTCAGTGCTGCAGCTAAAGGTCATCCGGCCAGCTAAAAGTTACTACAACAAATTTATTACAAAAATATATAGAATTCCCCATGCAAGTGCAAAGCAAACTGTTGCCTATACTCTGTCCCTTTCCCCACAGTGTCTGCCCCGCTCCTCCCCCTCTCTGCTGTCCACTTGTTATCGTATTAAAATTCTTACAAGCCCCTCTCTCTCAGGCCTCTCGTTGCGGAAATAACAAATTTCTGGCTAGGAAATTAATATTTCCATTACATGGAAAAACTTTAACGCTAAATGCAGCAAAGAAAGAGAGAGACGGAGATAGCCGGAATATGCAACAGAAATAACAAACAACAAATATGCTGATAAATATTGATAGTTTCGTTTCATTTTTCAATTTTTTTTTAAAGAGAAATTTCAATAATGAAATGTTTTTCATTTCTCTGCGAAAAAATCAAAGTTTCAGCAGCAGCACCAACAAGAACAGGAATTTCGAGGAGCATCAGGTTCCGGCGATATAGTCGAGTCAACTCGACTTCGGATTGTTAGGCCAGCCAACCAATTCGAGCAGCAAGAATTGAAAGAGGGAGAGTGGGAAAGGGAGGCAAAGAGGATGAGAAAAACTGCAGTCAAAGCCGGAAACTGCCGCGCCAAATTGAAAGTGTGGTCGCTCCACACACACACACGTGCACGACTCAAGTGTTAAGAGAGGCGGTAGAAGGGGGGAATGGAAAGGGATCAGGGGTCAGTTTGGTATAGCCAACGGCTCGTGCCACGTTTTAAATGTGCAAAATTGACCAGAGCCGAAAGTGAGAGCCGCCACACGCGCCTCTCATGCTGCAGGGGAAGGTGGCAAACGGGCAGAGGGGCACAGTTTGTGCGCTGTAGATTGCACTGAAATTGCTTCCTTGGCACGTGTTTCATTTAACAGTAAAAATCGAGCAAGCCGCTGCTCTGACGCATTGTTCAGACCATTCGATACACAAAAAGGGAAAAGGAAGAGAGAGAGAGTCGATTTAGCTTCTGATAGCACGAGGGACACGAGTGTAATCATTTATTACAAAGTCCGCAAAATGGGCAACTACAACGAGGCGGAGAAGAAGGAGAACGACAACAACTACTCGGCATGCGTGAGTTTTTAGCCGCGTGCTCTCATAATGCTAGTATAGACCCTTTTATGGCACACACCCACACACAGACACACAACTACACACACGAGCACACACACACACACACACACACACACAGCCCAAAATGACAACGAAGTGAAGCAGAAGGCAATTATTTTTATTTACTGCCCAGACGCGCACTATGGCGCCAGCAATATCATACCCGCCAACGCTGCCGACGCTCTGCCACATAAGCCGCATCATTGTCAGTTGCTGCTGCTCGCCTCATCAACGCTCCCAGTCGATTGGCGTATCCCCTCGTCGTGCCATGCATAAGCAAATTACAGTCGAGAGTTAATTTTTCACTTGCTTAACGAGCGGAAGTTACCATTTTGCACTGATTTGAAAATATGTCGCTGTTTGTGGCATTCGCGTCGCCACTGGCAATGCCAGGCGACTCGCTTCCGTTGCCCCTCTCCCTTCCCCCCACATACATACTTCCCTTTCTCTGGCTTCACCCGCACATATTCATTTGTTAATACGCGCATTCATATGTGTAAGTATCTGTGTGTGTGCTGCTTTGCTGTATTTGTGCGAGCCTATTTCAACTGCGATTGTTTGTCTGCGGCAAATGAATGAATCGCTCGTCGCTTCTCTCTGCCAAATATGCCAATTTCGTATGCTCCATTCCCCTTCCACTCCTCTTCCCTGCCACCATTCACGACTCGTGCCTGCGCTCCATAAAAATCTCTCAGTCTCATTCATTCATTGACATGTGCCGTCTATTGTAAGAAGCTACTGGGCTGCCTGTATAACTGTCTGTATTTCTGTCTCTCTGTATGTCTGTCTGTCTGTCTGTCTCTCTCTCTCTTTCTGTCTGTCCGTCTCTCTGTTTTGTTTGTGTGCCATCCTCATCAAAATAATCCACCAAAGTTGACGTTTTTTATTTTAAAAACAATTCGCATCTGCACAATTTATGTGACTATAAAAATGAAGTGTCGAGTCTAAAATACCAAAAAAATAAACCAACAAAAAAGAAAACTAAAACATGCAACTTTTGTTATTTTGCTCATAGACATACAAATAAGGATATGTATATAGTAAATATTCGTACGTGCTGGGGAATTGAATGGGTATATGCGGTTATCACAGCATTTTGTTGACTGATTCCCTATGGTGACAAAATTGTAGTGCAGACTTATTCGTGCAGGTGGAAAAAATAGGTTAATAAATACTTTAAAAAATACTGTTTTTGTGGAGCATAAAATCTGAGTGTGGTTCTATAATTTAATTAAGCAAATTGAAATTAAATAGCATATTTTATCTAAGTCTCTAAGGAAAACATGAAGGAAGTATTGAAAAAATTAGAAAAACATTTTGTTTATGTTTGCAATGCAGAGATTAATATAATTTAATATACAATAAGTCTAAAATAATGTAAATTATAATATTATACTATACAATAATTAGTAGGACACATTATTTCAGAGCATTCCCCCTTCGACTTGTCCCACAACAAATTGTGTTTACCCTTTTGCCCTTTTCACTGTTTTCTATTTGTGCTGCTTGGGCATATTTTATGTTTGTTTGTTATATAATTTCCCTGATGTAGGCAACAATGATAACAATTTAGTTTTTTTTATCCTAAGCACAATTGGGCAACCCATTTGTCCTCCCCCTTTCCACTATCATTGCTTTGGCTTACTAAACAAACATCTCATTCAGCTCTGATGAGCATCTGTAGATCTCTCTATTGTCCTCTGGCATATCATAATTTAATGCTATTGTTCACTTTATTGTACTAATTGGTATCGAGTCTATAATTAACTTATCGAGAAGTCGAAAAACTAATGAGATTTTCATATGCATTGTGGTTTTTGTCCCGCTTGCAACTGGCAATGCAAAAATCAATTGTTCATGTTCATGTTGATGTTGCTGTTGCAATTGTCGAGGCAATTTGTTGAATTTTGGGGCGGCGAATCATGAATAAATTAATTTTGTACCTTTCACATACGCACACACATACACAGAAGCACTCACACAGACACTCACACATAAATGCGACAATCAATTGTTGCTGCACGAGCTGACCGGGCGGCGTTCAATTAATTTGCCAGCACGACGAACGCACGAATTGGCGTTTACATATGCTCTTACTAAGTGTGTGTGTGTGGCTGTGTGTGTGTGCGTGTGTTTGTGTGTGACTGTAACAATAGCCAGCAGGCTGAACCGTATACCCATGTCTGGATGATTGTCTCTCACCCGAGTGCCTCGAAGGCTTGAAACCGACTCAACTCGGCATGGGGCACGAGAGCCAGGACTGATTTATGTGCTCTACGTGTGCAGCTGTGATCGAATTTCCAATCATGTTTACGCACACACACACACACATACGTACAGTAGTTGAGAGTGTGTTTATCTCGCTCAGCTAGAGCAAAAGGATGTGGAGGAGGCGGTGGAGACAAAATCCATGTTGTGACGATAGACACGCCACCAACTTCGTCGTTTCGTTCGGCCAGCAAACGTCGGTGTTGTCCATTTCTGTTGCTGACTGTGATAAAAGCAACAGCAGCAACAGCAGCAGCAACAGCAGCAACAGCAGCAGCAACAACAGCAACAATAGCAACAGGAATAAAAGCAACAAACAGCATCAACAATACAAATGAACATGAATTGCAGCGAACAGGTGCCGCACATGACTTCATTTTCTCGGTTACATATTCATGTGTTGTTTATTGTGTGGGCGGCAGTCCTGTACCCCCTGCCCTTCCCTTAGCTGCCTTGCGACTCTCCCCTTTAGCACATGCTTGCTGTTTGCTACTATTTATGTTTTCTCTAGCAAATTGTGCGTGCTATGCCTGAGCTGAGTTTGAAAACAGTTTGGTTTTTCCTCTTCTCTACCTTGCTTAGTTGACTTTTGTTTGCTTTTTTTTTTTGTCAAGCTCATTTCCCCCTTTTTCGCGCAAATTGAAAATTATCCAAGTAGCCAGATTTCCAGGCGTGGTAGCAGTAGAGTCGAACCAGGCCTTTTGGGGCAGCTTAAATTGTTCATATACCCGCTATTCATAATGTAGAAGGGTGTGATAAGTTTGTAGCAACTGAAGATGTATGTAACAGGCAGAAGAAGGCATGGTAGACTCCAGAATGTGTGTATTGTACATTCTGGATCAGCAACAATAGTCGTGTTGGTGCAGTCATGTCCATATGGCCATTCTGCCATTCTTGCCATTCTGCCTGGTTGTCTGTCCGTCCGTATGATAACCTAGATCTCTGGGTATGTAAAAGCTAAGACTACCAAATTTGTTAACAACATGTCTTAATATTGCACATTGATCAAACATACATTCGAATTTTTGCCACGTCCCCTATTGCCCCCACAATAATTAAAACCGAATCGCGAGCGTAATGTTAATGCTAGAAGGTACATATTAAGTAGGCATAGCATCTATAATCTTCCTCATTAGATCTGTTAATTTGATTGCATTCGAATAATTAACACAGAAGTTATTAAAGAATTAACTTAGAAGGATACTCATTTCCAATGCCTGAAAGTATGCAACACAAAATTAACTTAGCATAGAAATTAAATATTTGACAAATAGCTGTGATCTGTTAGGTATAGGATATTCACAATCGCGCACACTCGACTGTAGCTTTCGTTCATCTTTTGTTCATCCCTTTTGTACTCCCCAAGGATCAGCCAATATCAGCAGTAAGGGCACTCTGAAAGTAACTTATAAGACAGATATTACAATTATAAATGCAGAAAAAGCGTATTCAAAAACTGTTTAGGCCTTGCCCATAACTTTTTTCAGTTTCAATTTTCCATTATGTTTTTTGTTTTTGTTGGTTGGAATAATGTTTTTACGGCAGTTAATCTTTGCGAGCAGAAACCCAAGCTGCGCTCACAGCAACCAAGCGTTAAATGTGCCTGCTGCTGCTGCTGCTGCCACTTGAGGCACTCCCTAAAGGTGCAAAAGTGTTGAGTGCTCTGAAAATTATGTTAATTATTTAATGAGTGTGGCTTTTATTTTTGGGGCACAAGTGAAATTAAAACTTATTTTGCGTATGGCATTCTAATTAGCTTTACTCGTACATTTCTATTTGCTGAATCACTAAACACAAAGCCTACCTGTGTCCCCTGACAACATCCCGCACCCCCTTCTTCATCCCCACCCACCTCTTTACTGACTGTTCCGTTCGCATAGAAAATGTAAACTTCAAAAGCAAAATGCGCTTGGGGATAGAGAATCTATGGCAATGTGTTTTCCATTTTAACCACCCACTTCCCCCTCTACGCTTTCCTCTCCTCTCCACTCCTCTCAATTCCAGCTTGTGTTGTCTACAATTCTATTTCAACCTTTTTTGTTCTGGCGGAAAATCCTTTGACGCCAGTAGAGTAAAAACTGGTGGGGTATAAAAGAAGAAAAGCGCACGGAGAAAAAAGAAAAAAAAAATGGGGAACTGCTCGTGCTTTTCTTCTATGTACAAAATGAAATTAGTGTCAAAATGTTTTTGCGCTGGCTGTGACTGAGTTTTCATGCTGTTTTACACCGGCGCCACGCCCCAAAGCGTTTAGCGCGCCTCAGACACGAGCGAAAGAAAGAAAGCGAATGAGCGAATGGGCGATAAAATGTGCAGAAATGTTGACTACAAAACAACAACAAAAACAGAAACAGACAACAACAAAAACGAGCTATTTCATTCAATGTTATTTTGAGCTTAAAGCCAGAATAAAACCTGACACGCCGTTGAGAGTGAAAGAGAGGTGGGTGTGGAAGAGAGAGAGAGGGTGTGTGGGGGGCGGTGTTTTTTTGCAAGTGAAATACAATTTTTTGTGACAGGCCTTAAATGCTTGTCCAGCATCGTCTACCTGTACGTCAGGCAGCGCACAGAGAATTGTTCCCTTCCTCATTCAATGTCGCGTCTCGTCTATGTCTCCCTCTCTCTGTCCCTGCCCCCCCTCTCTCTCTCCTATCACTCATCACAACGTATGCAAAGCATTATAACTGTCTCTAGCCAGATAAATAGTGCCTGTTGCTGGCAAGCGTTAGATGCATCGACCAGAAATGATTAACTTATGCGCTCCATTAAAGCTTATGCAATCGAACGCAAAAGTGACCACAAAATAACAAAAATAACAAGAACAAAAGTAATTTTTGCTTTATTTTTGCAGTTACTGAGTCCACTTTCATTTGCATTATGCAAATTGCAGAGATAGTTGCACTGCCTTTGCTGCCTCTTGCTGCATGCCTCATGCTGTATGCGGCATGCGGCATAAATAAACATTACATTTTAACCGCAATATAAATATGCTATAGCTGTTCTACGTGCCATTGCACAGTGCAGCAGACAAGACAGACGAGATGACTGTGTGGCAACATGGCGTATGCGTATTAAGCCCAAATTGCATAATAAACTGACCGCATATAGCTTTAAGTTCCTGTTTATACACACACACACAGAAACACACACACACACTCCGACTGACATATGTACATATATGTTTACCATACATAGTTCACCCTCCGCGCCTGACTATATGGAAATCATATAAAACAGAAAATGACAGTTTAAGATTTTCTACTAAAGCTCCTTTTAAGCTTTGCAGCAGCAGCACAAAACGTGACTTGCAATTTTCTATTTTTTTTATTTTCTATTTACTGAATACATCTGTTTGTATTTTGGCTCAATATGGCGCTACAGAACTGTGCAAATAAAATCCTCATATAACTTAAAGTATTAGTAAAAGGACTTTGCATTGACTGTGATGTTGTGAGTAAGTAAGAAATTATGGAACCTGTTTGTACCCTTCTTCAAGCAATGAAATTGTTCAAAACAGGGTATACTAACTTTGTGCAAAATGTATCTAACTTGGCAGACCCCACAAAGTATATAGCATCTTCTGCCTCAGAAGCCTAGACGGATCCAGTTAGTATAAACTCTAGAGACACTATCTATCTATCTATCTTTCTATCTTTTCTTCCAATTTTATTCTGATCGGACAATAAACACGGACGTTTATCAAGTCTCCTGGGCGCTACAGTACTGCCTGCCTGCCCCTGCTGGTATGCTTTAGTTTTTTGCCAACCTGCCTGTGCATATGTCTGACAATGAAAAGTAAAAGGCAGCAGAAATCTTTAAGTAGCCTTAATGTTTTTATTATGGTTTCTCAAAACTGTGCGAATGGTATCTTACTGTCAAGCACACTCCACTGTTACTTGTTTGCTTGTTTTAGTATATTCTACTAAATTAATTGGAAACATATTCACAACAAATAAACGATAGTTTATTGGAATATTTTAGATTCCGTTTCCGAATATTTTTTATCTCCATTTAATTGTTTTATTTTCATCAGTTCTCTTTCTGAAAAAAGGGTATTTCTATCTACGAGTTTTCAATATATATATATAAATGCATGTTAAGTTTTCTGTCCATTTTACGCCCTAAAATTCTTTATTCCCTTCACAATTCAGCGCACGCTACAAGTCTATAAAAATATGCAAATCACGTTGGTATTTGGTCCATAGACCAACATAGAACATAAAACAAACATTCGCCCTACTGCTCGTTGTTGTTTTAGTTGTTTTATGTATTTTTTTCTGTTTGGAAATTTGTTCTATCTATCGATTTTGTGTGTCATCTCGCAGCAGCAAAGGCAAGTGGTGCCTACGAAAATATTGATGCTTACAAAAAGTGACAAGAAAGAGACAGAGAGAGGCAGAAGGAGCAGGTGAGAGAGAGGGAGACATGCAACTGGTTGCAAGTACAATTCGCGCATAAAAGTATGCTACAATTCGTGGCGCCAACTTGGAAGGCAGGCAACATGACTGAACTTATATCTGTATCTATAACTGTGTGAGTTTGTAGATGAGTGTGTGCCTGTAGATAGTGTGTGTGTGTGTGTGTGTGTGCGTGCTTGGTACTTTATATGATGTTGCTTGATTTTTATTTCGGTGCTTTCTTCATTTGTTACGTAATATCAATAACTCACGCGCAGCTGACACATGTAATAATTCAATCGTGCGGACAACCATTAAACAAGATTGATGATCTCTTTAAAGCTGCGCGCACAGCAGAGCCATGAGTACACGAGGTCAGCGATGCAGAGATAGGGGAAAGGGACGAGGGGGATGTGGCAATGAGCTGAAGCCAGTCAAGACCCAGTGGCGCCCTTTAAAGTTTTGTGCCTTGTAAAAATGAATTTCTGGCAACAATTAACAGGCCAAACAGAGGCAAACAAAGTAGCTTTGTTTATTTATAGGCCACACACACACATACTCGCCTACTTCAAGGCGATAAGCATTTGGGTATGATTGATGAACTGACAACCTTGCACTGTCATTTATTCGAACATTCATGCCATTCATGCACTCATTCATTCATTCGTTCGGTCTTTCGTTCGTTCATTCGCTTGGCTTGTACAAATATTTTGATATACACGGCCAGCCGCAATCCCCACTCGGTTCACACTTTATGGCAACCGCAGATTAGTTGAGATTGCCTCGGCTCGAGCCAGAGACAGAGAGAGACAGATAGAGAGAGAGAGCTCAAAGCTCAGCACTGAAGACAGGCTACAAATTCCGCAGCTGTTAAAAAGCTAACATCGTCACCTTTGCCGACTCTGTACGAGCATTGTGCCGCATAAATATTTACGGCTGACATTCCATTCCCCCCATCCTCTCGAGACGGCAACAGGCGTCAGACCAGACACCCAGACATGGTAGAGACAGAGGGGGGAGAGAGGTAGCACACAACTGACAACTGACAACAGGCTGCAGACAAAAACGTCAATGTGGCAACTGTTGGAGCAGCTAAATTGAAATATCCTTCTCGGTCTGAGAAGCTGAGCATTGTTGCGGCCGGCTTTGCTGCTGGAGAATTCATAATGAAAGGTGTAACAATGTCGTAGCAAAGTAGCTAATAAAAGGCCTCCCTCCCCTCCTTTTACTCCCTGCCTTTCCCCTTGTAAACTCAAACCCCCTCTTAAGAAGGAAAGACAAGAGCCGAGTGGACTTTGCGGACAGCCACTGGCTGTGCCTTGTTTACTGTCATCATAATTATAAAAAGGGTTTTTACAGCCAACGCCGCCGCACAAAAGCAACAAAAAGGTATAAAGGTGAGGCGGGTAAGGCAGGTGAGGCGGGTAAGGCAGGTGAGGCAGGTGAGTTGTCGCCGTTGGGATTTCAGGCGTTTTTGGGTTTTTATTGTCGCCCTGACACCGTCAGCCATCATCGGCATTATCAGCATCACAACCTTGGGTCGACAAAAGGATTAAAAGCGGATTATCTTAATATGTTGACAAGATTCTGATTAAAATTGTTTGTGCTCCTCTCTCTCTCTCTGTGTGTGTGTGTGTGTGTGTGTGTTCCCCTTTGTGTGTTCAGCAACAATAAAACAACAAACACACACAATCAGGTCAAAGAGTATCATGTGCAAGAAAAGGTAATCGATTGTTATTTGTTGTTGCTTAAGATTAACATTGCCTAATGAAATTAATAAGATTCTTTTATCGGGCCTCAAATCGGGGTTAAGTTGCAGACAGACTCCCCGCACGTCCTTTAAGTTGGCTCGAATTACAGTAAACTTTAATGGAGCGAGAGAGAGAGAGAGGAAGATACTGTAGAGATGACAAACATTAATTATATAAATATACATATATATCCATATACTCCGTCGCCTGCAAGGCTGCGGGCCATTGCCGAGAATTCATGCTTCTTAATTGACTTTTATGGAGAAGCAAAAATATAAAAACACAAAAAAAAGGAAGAAGAAACATGAAAAATTGTTCATTAAATGAAATAGCTGCAAGCAGAAATTTCACATTTTATTAAGTTTAAAAAAAACAACAACGAGAATGATTTTTGTGGAGTTAATAATGCTCGACTAGAAGCTACGCAGTAATTGAGTAAAGAAGAATATTGAAATATTCTTTGGCTTTATGCGAACAAGTTCAAAGTTTCTTTGGCGTCAGCAAAACAAGCACACAAAGCGTATACTTTATGAATGCTACTGGGCTGACAGTTATGATATGTTCCATATATTTTACATATTTTATGTGATTCCTCTCTCTCTCTGTTTGCCTGAGTAGGCCGCTTAACCAATTATGGATTGTAGGGTATTGTATTGGCAGTAGATCTGCCTTCTCTCTGTGTGGGGACAACTATTAATTTCTTCTTTGTTTCTGTTTGATTTCCGAAAAATGTTGACCGAACAAACAACCAAGTAAGCAGTGAATATATAATAATGTATAGAGAGTGGATATATGGATATATTTATGATACTATTCGAGTGCTTCCTACTCCAGTAAATTCTGATTTAAATCTTAAACGTTTTGTCTTCAGCAAATAAGTGGCGCAATAAAGACATAAACTACACACAGAGCAGGAGGCAGAGGGAGAGAGAGAAGAAGATGAACATGAACCGATAAATACGATAGCAAATACACATACACAAGCATATACTTATGTGTGTGTGTGTGTGCGTGCAGAGACATTGTGTCATTTTTATATACTATGCGGATGACATCATCATCATCGGATGCTTGAGAGCCGAGAGCTGCCGTTGCACATGATTGACAACCCGCCGCCAGAGAAACTGACTGCAGAAATTTGAAATATTTAAATCATGCAGGAAAATTATACAAATATCGAACAGAGCACAGAGACAACTGAGAATTCTGCGAGAACTGTGTGAGCACACGAGACAAAGTCAGTTGAAGTAGCACAAAAAGTATAAAAGGATCAGAAGGAAAGGCAAATAAGGCGCATGCATGAATTGATATAAACGCGTGGGAAAGTATGTCGTGTTGCCCTCTCTCACTCACTCTTTGCAAGTAACATGTGCATATATGCATGTGTATATGTGTTTGTGTCTGTCTATGTGTGTCTGTGTATGTTCAATATTGGCGCGCGTCTGCCAGTCAATCTGCAGCTGCACTTATGTGGCAAATGTAAATCGCTTAATTTAGACAATCAACTTTCAGGTCAATATACTTCCTGCTGTTCCTGCTGCCCACCTTGTCCCATACAACCCCCCACTGCTTTCTCTCCGAGTATGTCTCAATGTTGCGCTTCAAAGCTAAAGATTTTCAATTAAAACTACTTTGCCAATCAGCATGTGAAAGCAGCTAGCTAGTGCATCTAAAAGAGTGAGACAGACAGAGATGGCTAGAAAGAGGAGAGAAAGAGAGAGAGAGTGAGAGGTAGAGAAGTGCGAGCAGCGAGCTGCACAGTTTCCCATGCCATCTGCATCTTGCGCTGACTAAAGCATTGCAACTGTAATTATGAACTTTAATCGAAAAACTTTTTACAACTCATTGCTCATTCCCGCACACGCACAGAAAGCTAGACACAGACTTACAAACTCACACACACAAGTACACACACACACATGTGGAGCAGCAGACATAGACAGCTGTCTATCAAGACATTTGATGCAAGTACCGAAAATCGCTTAACGGGTTTCAGCAAAAGCTTAAGTGAAACTAAATACTTGCAAACAAGCGATAACAAAACTCGAAAATGGAAATTTAATCCTAGAAGTGATTTCCATATTGACAGCGAATTAAATTTTAAATATTAAACTTAAGTAGCTTCATTGTATACATAAATTTTAATTTAAGTCTATCGTTGCATCATGTTATAAGGATACGATTGTGATCAAATTTAAAGAGATTATACTCTTTATTATAAATTTGATTTGAGTTATGCGTTGTTTGATTGCAGCAGTTTACCTAAATATAAAAATTTAAATCTATATTGCATGAATCTCTATTTGCCTCTCTTGTAAGAATGTTCCGATTTGAATCAAATATCAAAATCAGTCACATTTAAAACTAAATTCAAATTAAATCTGTTTAATTTAAATACAATAACTTACATGAATATTAAATGAAGAACCATTATAATAATATAATACAAATAGAATCCATAGTTTTTCAAGTTGTAGCTATCCGAATGTAAACAATTATGGAAGTCACATTAAATATACAGTTCAAACTAAGTGTGCAGTTAACATGAGGTTTGATTTTGTCAAGTTATATGCTAAGTTTTATGTTAAGTCTTATGTTAAGTCTTATGTTAAGTCTTATGTTATTAAGAGTGAGCCTAGTTGATACACTATCGTGAGTTGATTTAGTTAACGATAACTTTGTCGGTAAGCTTATCGATGGAATAGTGTTGAATAACGCTGAAGAAGCGAAACAGCGCGACTATTATATAAAAGAGCCAAGTAAACAGATTAATATTGTGCGAAAGACATTGACAAATCAAAAGAAAACAGTAAAGTATTATCTAAACAATATTTTACTTTATTTTACAATTAAGAAGAAATATAAAACATACAAACTTCTATTAAATAAACTCTCTTTCTATATTGTAATTAAAGCAATTGCGCTTTGATTGTCATTCACTTTTTCGCAACAAAGCGCCAGCATTTTAGCCATTCGTACGTTGGTTAAATATTGAAATGCCATGGCACTATTGCCGCCCGCAGCTGTTGACTAGTTGAGCCGGGTACGGGTCCGGGTCTGTGTACGGGTCGACAGCGTCTATGTCCATGTACGGCTCCCCCGGGCTTGTCCAATATGTTGGCGCCTTTGCCTGGTTTCAGAGTAAAACTGCAAAACAAATACATAAACTGGGGGCTTTGGAAAAAATGCAATCCGAATAACACACGGCTACAAAACCAAACGCCAACACACACACACCAACACACACTTGCTGACCCCCTGCTGCTAGATAGACATATGTATTTGAACCAGTCTGGTTGAAATTGCATTGAGAGTCAGAGGCGCGTAACGAATAAAATTTCGCAATTTTGTTTGGTATCGTACGAAATAGAAGAAAGACAACAACAGCAAATGCAATCCCACTAAACTGTGTGTGGTCAAAAGGCCAAGCAAATAGAAACTATATTGCATACAATAGGTGTTGGTGGTAGTAACCCCCGTTTACCTCCTTCTCCCCCTTGTGCTTGTCAATCAAGTCGAGTTGCATGCTAAAATCCTTCACCTGATCTGCTGCACCTTCACTTTCCGTTCGCCTTTGGGGCAAAGTTTTTCGGCGAAAACTTGCCGCATCTATCAAAACTTTCGACAGCGCCTGCCGCTTATGGCGCTGTCTTGGGAGACAGCCCGCACACAGTGTGGCGCGCTGAGCGAGCAGTTATCTGCATTTTATTTGGTTAATAAATTGAAACTTGCTGCAAAGTTTCCACGCCTGCCCTCTGCTGGTTGCAAGTTAGCTTCAGGTCAGCGCTGAAAATCTGGCAACAAATACGAGTACGACGACGAGACTTTTCTGCCATGTCAACGGAAAATTTTGAATCGCTGTCTGCCTTTAATAGGCCTCTTGTGCGTAGCATTGCGGGCTGTCAAGCGCTCTTAACTGCATTTAATGGACACGTTTTTGGCATTGCTTTAAAGCGAACACACACACACACACGCAGTTATATCTGTGTGTTGCCAAATGCCCAAAGTTGCCATCATCGAGCTTGGTTGTCTGCGGTTTATCGCGCTTGAATTTGATGGGCAACGTGCTACCTTGGCTTAATTGCATTTTGTCAAGCAATTAAATGCTCAATAATTGTTTTGTTGGCAGTTATTCAAAGGGCAATCACCCTGTAGACAGTATATATTGTGTTGGTAGCTTTGACTGCGTTGAAAATATTGCAGACTCATCTCTAGTTTGTATGTCACTCTCTCTTATTACAGGGGATACCTGCGTCTATATGTCTGCAGTTGCATACCTGGCAAAGGTGCGTTGTGTCTCTGCTGGAATTCGGCCCTAGTGCCCGTGTCCGTTTGTCTGCATGATTTATGGCACTGTAATAATGATCAGGCATTTATCTTCCTGCTGCTTCTTCTCATCTTCCTCCTCAGAGTCTCGCAGACTTGTGTTGTTTTGTTTGTTTTTCCGGCATTTTCTTTTCAGCTCTTCAGTGCTGCCTGCTGTTGTTTTTTAACCGTATCGCTCTTAATTTTCATCAGACGGGCACACGCGGCCCATGAATAATGCCTTAAAGTTTGCTTAAACTTAATTAATATATGCAACTACCTAGCGAACTGTCTCCCTCTCTCTCTGTCGCACTCTTCTTTCTCCCTCATGTTGAGAACTCATTTGTGTAAGATAATATGCTTGTGGAAAATCGAAGTTTACCGAACTTCAGTGCAGACCCTCACTGACACCCTTTGGCATGTGCTCGCCAAGTGCCTGCGATGCGTTGCCCCGTATCTGTACACCCCTTTCTCCCTCTCTGCCTCTACCTCCGCCGACGCGTGCGATTGACACTTGTGTGTGTATTGATAGACGGCGTCGGAATAAACAGACAGCTGAGAATGGCAACTCCTTGTGTTCTTCACATGTCTCCCGCTGCTGTCTTCCTGCCTGCTCTGTCTGCTTGGCTTTTACTACCCGTTACTCCTTGGATAGAAGGGTATTTTAACTTTGTATCAACTGACATTGTGTGTAAGAGATAGAAGGAGGCGTGGCAGACAAAGAATTCTATTTATATTCTTAATCAACCCCGTCAGCCGAGTCGATATAGTCATGTCTGTCTATCTCTCCTTCTGTCTCTCGGTCTGTCTGTCTGTCTGCCTGTCCGACCATGTAACAAACTATTTTTCAGAGACTATAACAGCTAGAAATACCCTATATAATAGGTCTTAGGACTGCGCGTAAATCTAGTTTAGAACTAAGCCACGCCCCCTACCGCATTCAAAAATCGATAAAAAAACAAGTCGTTAGTGTAATGTTAATGCTAGAAGGTTTAATATTTGTAAGCATAACAATTGTCAATGTCCAAATAAGATCTGAAAACTTGGTTGCAATCGGACACCTAATATAAAAGTTATTTAAGAACTAAATTTAAGGGGTACTGAAAACAAGCGCCCGTTTGTATGCAATACAAAATAAACTTAACACAGATGTTAAATAATTAAGCGGGTATACCATAGCCGCGCACCCTCAACTGTAGCTAGCGTTCTTTTCTCTCTGTCACTGCAGTTTTCCCTTCCTGCTGTGCGCTTTTAAACCTGAAGCTGATAATGCAAGCAGCAGCTCCTGCCACAGACGTTTGTGGCACGCAAACATAACTTCAAATCGAGCTAGTAGTGTAGCATGTGGTATAACATGCTGCACTTTTTTTGCTACAGCCAGCAAAATTTCAATTTCAATTTTGTTTTTTATGAAAGAAAAACTGAAAATTGTGCGAAGGAAATGAATGTTTCGAGTAATGTCTACGAAGCTGTAATCGGCGCAATTGGTAACGTCAAAAGTTGCAAACTAAATGAAATTTTGCAAAATATTTCATTATACATTTATAGCTCTCCCCCTCTCTCTCCCTCTATCTCTTTCTCCCAATTCAATCCATTAGCATATTTCGTATAACCGTTAAATGAAGCCAAGCATTGACTTTGTTTTGCATTGATTTGACAACCGAGTGCAGCTGTTTCTACTAACCCACCGCACACCCCCTCTCCCTCTCCCTCAGTCATTTTATCTGCTGCATGTATCTGAAAAGTTTTGCAATAGCAATTCGAAAAATACATCGCACAACTTTTCTTCAAGCTTAAGAATAGCTCCGGCCAAGGCGTCTGTCTGTCTCTCTGTCTGCTTGTCTGTCTGCCTGTCTGTCTCCCTGTCTATCTCTGTGTCTGCTTGTCTGCCTGGCATGGCTTTGGCTGCTTTTAGCCAACCGCATGCTACAACAATTTCCCATAAGAAATTTGCAAACATTCAAGGCAATTAAAACTGTCAGTGCGGCCCACTGATAACTTTTGCCATGGCTGCTCCGACCAGCGGCATCAGCGGGCCATGACCAACATTTTGACCAGAGCGAGCTGCCTGGCTATCTCTATATCTCTCTCTCTCTCTCGCTGAGTCCTTTTCAGTCCATCGCCACTCAACAGTCAACAGAGTCAGCTGTGCACAGTCTATGGGCACGCAAAAGTTTTCGGCCCACATTAGTTGGGATTTGTGTTTGAGCTCGAATATTGCGCACTCTCTGGCTCGAGTCAGATCGGCGCTTTTGTTTTTGTTTGTGTGGCCAGGAACGCAAAAAAAGAGAGAAAATGGGAGAGAAAACACAACAACAGGCGACGACGACAACTAGCGACAACAACAGCAACAACAACAGCAACTACAACAATGGCGACAACAACAAAGGCAAACAACAAGGATGGCACAAATTAAGTGCACACTTCCTTTGCATATTTAAATGCCCCTATATACTTCCGCTTTGAGTGTAGCAGAGCCAGGCCAGTGTGTGTACATGTGCGTGTGTGTGTGCATGTGGGTAAACATTTTTTTGACCATTTGTTTGCATGTTGAACACGGCCACACCAACTGGCCAACTGGGAGGTGTAATTGAAGGCAACCAAACCGTGGAGAACGCGCCTTGCCCCCTCTCCAAATCCCTTTCTAACCTTTCCCTCGCTGCTGTCAACCCGCTGGCAGCCATTGTTATTTGATTTCTAATGCTTGTTTTGTATTTGCTCTGCCAACTGGCAATAATTTCAGCTTTAATTCGAGTAATGCTCAAACCGAACCAAACCAAACCGAAACGAACCGAACCGATTCAATCGCTTTGCCCCAGCCGCATTAGCTAACCACAGAGCTCGCTCGACTCATAGATATATGTGCATATGTATCTGTATATATACCTATTTATTGTTGTGAGGTGTATGTTGCACATGTCGTCAGCCATTTATTAATAAGTATTGTACATTTAAGTTCAGCATATGGCGTTCCATATCGAACAGGGGATTAAGCACAACAACAAGAGTGAGAGTGCAGCTTAATTTGCCCTGAAATTTGCATTGTACAATGAAGCAGAGTTTGATTTCTACTCTGCCAGCAAGTGCTTAACTATGCATGTATGGGGATTGTCTAAAGGGTGCTCGTAAATCAGCAAATTGCTCGTAACTTGGCAGTCTGAAGTTCGACAAGAGGCCGTCGACACTAAATGCAGCTAAATTGTTAATCCTTCAGCTGTAAGTGAAGTGCAATTGCAGAAAGATGCATGGAGACTTACTTAGAATAGCTGCAAATCTGTGCTATGAAGAGCACACTTGAAGATGCAACTGCTCCTTTTGTGTTCTGCGATATGAGTTGTGATAGAAAGATCGATGAGTTGATAAACCCAAGCCATATATACAGTTACAAACATGCTACTGTGCTTGACTGTAACACACCCTTAACTTTCTTAAATACTTATTTTAATTTTGTGTTGCATACTTTGAAGAACATCACCCTCATAAAATGACATCCTTAATAACTTCTTTGTTTATTATCGGATCGCAACTAAATATACAGGTATCATTTGAATATTTATAATTTTTCTATATATCAAGAATAAACTGTCTGGCACTAAAATTACGACCCCAATTAGGATTTTATTGATTTACGTGGGCGGAAGAAGACGTGGCCAAATTCTAGAACAAGTTTGATCTGCGTAAAACAATAAGACATATAGTATCTAAAATTGGTTAATCTAGCTCTTATAATCTCCAAGTTGTAGCTTTTCAAACGAGCGAACTACATACTGGGTACCCGGCTTAAGCACTCGAACGACAGAAGGGTCGCCAAAATAAATTTTTAAAAATGTATAATACCTAATAAGTGCAGTTTATCAACCACACAAGATTTAATGGCATCTTTATAAAAGCGAAATAAATTTTTATATATATATTCCAATTAATGAAGTGCTTATCAAATACAAAACATTAATGACTTTATAATAACAAATTTTGTTAATATATTATTTGCAATCTATATAGCGATAATAAATAAACAATTTAATGCGGGTATTTTCTCCAAAGTAAAATGCAAAATTTGTTTACTTCTAATCAAATTCTATTTCATTTTTAAACAACTAAGAATTTCGAACAAAGCAGGCATAATTAGCAAGAAAAGTGTAAATTAGAGATATATCTTGAATGCAAGTGAATCATAGCAGTAGTTTGTGCTCAGTTAACCATGAGTTCGTTCCGACAGCTTAAATCAGCTGCCAAGTTTGTTGTCAATTTGTCGGGCATTGTCAAGTCATTCGGCTGAGTGGGCGTACTTTAATTACACGCAACAATAGGCGCTTGACCACATAATTAACATTATAATTGGGCATATTCTCCAAGCACTTGGAGCAGTCATAGTGAGGCCAATGTCGCCAGTGGCAATGGCAAAGTGCTGCCAAAGCCGACAGGCGACGCGTGACTTGGCAGCATTTTGGTGGTTCGCCGACAGGCGACATGTCTGCGACAAGGTTTGTGGATGGATGTTTTCAACTGATTTTAATTACAACGCTAAGCTGCTCTCGATACAAACTGTAGGCGGCTAATAGGATTATTGTGTGGGAGGAGGGCACAGAAGAACGGGCTGCAAATCAAGCATTGTGGCTCCATTAATGGCATAAACTTAAAAATACCCTGCATTTCTCCCTCTCCCTCTCTCGCTCTCTGACTGTTGAAACTTTCGCGCAGTGTATTTAAAAAAAAATAAAATGCAGACGCAATTGGGAAATCTAAACAGGCCGCCACATGGCATGCATACTTATGCAGGCGACTGTATTTAATGGCCACTATGCGCTGCGTGTAGAGAAAAAGGCGTAAATTTTGCTAATGGCCTGAAAATTGGGCAATTTTATAGCCTCATGAATAAAAGATTTTCATTTTGCTTCAATTACAGTCACACACACGCAAACACACACACACAGGCACACATACAAACAGGCAGCACATTGAGAAGGCCAGTGGCAGTCATGGATGAAGCCAAGATAGCAAGCACACACGCACACACACACACTCAAACATACACACACACACACACATGCGACAAGTTGGAGGCCACAATCTTGGATTTATACGGCTTTGAGTGGCATCCTTGGCGAGTCAACTCGAAGCCAAAGTCTTGGCAAGGCAAGGCACACAGCAAGTCGAAGCTGCTTTTAGTTGGCGCTAACAGCGCTGCCTATTTAAAAATTAAGAATATATTAAATTTTAATGCCGCCCAGGCATCCATAAAACTGGTAAGTTATTAGCCAGCCAGCCAACCAGGCAGTCAGGACTTTGCAGGAGCTCTTCCTCATCGCTGCCATCAATCGCGAGCTCACGCTGCGGCCGCGTTGATTACAAAATTTCCACTTCAGCGCATATTTTTGTGATTAATTTCGTGCTATGAGCTATGATCTCTTCCCCAGCGAAAATATGCATTGCGTGAACAAAGAGTATAAATATTTGATATCACAAAATGGGACATCCCTAGCGCCAACTCTGTTGTTGGGTTAATATAGACGGGCCGAGAAAAAAAGAACTCATCCGACAAATAAAATAAATAAAAAACATCCAACAACAATTGGCAAACCGCACACAAAGTGAATTTTATTTCGGTTTGTGGCCACAAACGTGTCAGTTCGGACACATGAATGATGAATTATGTTCGGTGGTCGTCGCCACATCGATACAATTTCAAACACACACCCTCACACACACACACACACATACCTTATCAAAGCCACAGTGCGGGGCAATAAAATGTTGACAATCATCAAAATAAAAGCAATTATTCCAACACACCGAATTACTGAGTTCACTTCATCAATCAAAACAAGCGAGAAGAAATATATCTAGGCTGCAATTGAAGATGTTTAAACATTGCAAAATGTATTTAATTTATAATTACATTCATCTACATTTCAATTACATTTGTTTACATATAAAGTTGTCATATCTTGGCAAACTGAATTAATATTTGATGGCATTTTATATATTTTCTAAATATTACTTAATTTATTTTACAACTAGTTTGGATTTCCATTTCTTTCTACTCCCAGCCGCATCAACTCAAATTCAATCTATTCATAACTCTGCAATTTCCTGCGTATATATCTCATTTTGGATACTCAAATATGCCCTGTAATTTGTATGTTGGCTGGGTAACTAGCAAAGCGCTTACAACATCAACATAAAATCAATTTCAATGCCAAATTTGCAGGCTTACATTGGGTGCATGGGGCATGTAGCATGTGCCACGCCCCAACACCGCCATTATTCGGCTTTGTTGCAGTGGGGCAAACAGGCAGAGGCAGCCTGGTCTGGACTCTGTCTCTGACTCCTGCTGACCGAACGGCGGTCAAACCGACTGGCGCTTAATTGAAAAACGTAATTAACTTGCATTTTCTGCTTTCGGCGTATATTGCCGCTCATTTGCAACGGTTGCAGCCAACTGCAGTTGCAAAACGGCTAGAAAATCCGGCTCTGTCGCAGTTGCCGCTGCTGCTGCTGTAGCTGCGTATTTATTTGCGTTTGACGCTGCAAACGAGCGGAGCAAGGTGCGGTGGTATGGCATAGATTGACTAGGGAAAGGTTGCCCAACTGCGACTGCAACTGGAACTGTAACTGCAACTGAGAGTGGATGCCATGATGGCTTTGGCTGATGGACGCTTGTTAATTTTGACCGCAATACGTGCAGCAGCCACTGACTGCCTGCAATCGAAATCGAGCGTCGGCAATTGCCGAATGCCCCGGGGCCAAGTGCGCGAACTTAAATTTGCACACAGTGTAACTTTAATAATAGCCAAAAGGAATTTCGTAAGAATTCGCAGTACAGTAGAGTTGAAAGAAACTGACACTGCAGTTAATTCTCTTCTATACGCGATGGCATGAAGGTTGCAGTCTAATGAGCTTGCTGGACGCCTGCTAATTATTTTGGCCGAAAAACATCAGTTGCTCAGGTAGGAGACATGGCAGTAATTAGTAATTTAAAATGTCGCACGTGCTGCGAATTGCGATTGCTATAGCTAAATATATATATATATACATCGGTATAGTAGTAGCTATATAGCATTGATTGAGCGCTTAAGCTGTGTGCTTGTGCAAGGCAAACACGTTTAATTTAATTGTTGATATGGCGACGCTACAAATGAATCAGCCAGAGAGAGACAGACAGATAGACGAGAAACGAACAAGACAGCTAGAGAGACAGACAGACACAGAGACCCAACACACACAGCGAGTTAGCTTTGCGATATTTGCCAAGGGGAATCGGCTAAGAAAATCCAAGTTGACTTTCGCCTGCTGTGCGACAGCATGCCGCATGCTGCGTTCAAATAAGTAAACATGATGGTACCAAACCAGTCAGACGACAGACGGCTAAAATTGCTGACTTTACAGCAGCAGAAACCAACCAACAATAGCAACAACAACAACAACAAGTGAAGCAGCGAGAACAACAGCAATGATAGAAAATAATCAAGAGCAAGTAATCCGAGATAATTAACTAAATAAGCAAGACACGGCAAATTTGTTGCGACAAAGCACAAAAGCGGCATGTGACAGCTATAATATTGCGTTAGGACATGTCTACAGAAAGTGAGAGACACGAAGAATGAGGAAGGAGTGAGGGAGAGAAAGAAGTGACGACATGCGTCATGCTGCGTTTTCTGTAGCATACTTTTCTGCGAGCAGTCGCACGGTGCGTATGTTTGATGCAATTTAAGTGCGCAAAGTATGCAAAAACTTTTGCAAGTATAAATTTCAGATTTATTTCAGTTTCATCAAAGAACAACCTGAATGTGCACATGATTCTTGGCACTATACGAAGTTGTTACAACTTCTAATTAAGTACAAAAAACATGTTGCGTATGCTTAATGCATGCGCAACTTTAATTGAGTGGAGCATATAAAAAGCTGCTGTATATACAGTTGTATAAGCTGGCACAACTAACAGCAACAACAACAATCAACGTCAGCTCAATTAAGCAAAGGTTAATCATACTGACCCTACTTTATGCAGCCTCAATTGTTAAAACTAAATTAATTAGTAAGTTCAACGTTTACTGCTTGTAATTTTTGTTAAATATTTTTATGGCATGCGAAATTAAAATTTAATCAACTCTTTCTTTCTCTCTCGTAGGCCACGGGGCAAGGTGTGAGCGCGTGTGAGTTAATTTCATTCATTTTTCAAATTATAATTAAGTGGTAGAAAAATTATTTCAATGAATATAAAACACACACACACGCAGGACAACAAAAAAACACAGCCCATCGGCCGTGATGGATGAGCAAATAAAACAATAAAGTGCAAACAAACGACACGTGCAAAGGGCTGGACAGAGGGCGAGCGGGGAGAGCGGGAAGAGCGGGGGGGACTGTCAGAAGGTCATCTCTGCTCGGGTCTCGGCCAGAACTGTTGGTCATTGATTGAAAATTTGTGAACCGTGCGCCGTGGCTAATAAGAGTGAAATTATTTGCTAATTTGTTTTCACAGATCCCTTTTGCGGGTTTGCCGGGCAAATCAGCTTAAAAAGATTTTAACAAGAACAAAAGCGATGCGTGGAGAGAGGCAGAGGGAGAGAAAAGTTGATAAAGCAGCCTCAAAATAGAAACAACGAATAAAAGACAAAAAATTAAGTAGGTCAATCAGAGAGCCTGAATGCGCTACCCAGAAAAGGGGGAAAGACAAACTAAATGAGATTAAGGGATATGGAAAAATAATATTTTAGACTTTTAATCTCATAAGTTACGTACATCACCTTCTACTTCCTCTTCATCATCTTTCTCGTTTTTACAACATCTACTTAAAGCTGTGCTGCCACTGAATGCTTAATTTAAATTCAATTTTAGTCAGCGCAATAGGAATAGTTAATCTGCCTGGCGACCCCGGCAAATGCTTTTAATGTAACGCCCTGAAAGTCAGCCAAGTCAAGTTGCCCCCAGGTTCAATTTCTTGTTTCCCATTTTACTCGTTCGTTTTTATACCCTTACAGAGGGTTTATTTACTTTACACAGAAGTTCGCAATGCACTTTAAGGAACATCATTGACCCTATAAAGTATATATACATATATTCTGAATCAGCATTTACAGATGAATCGAACCAGCCCTGTCCATCTGTCCGTGAATTGAAAACAATCGGCCGAGATAAAGGTTTTTGTATGAAGAGCAGTTCTGATTTTATAATTAACTTAACTTATCAGTGACCAGCAAAGTGAGACATAATATTGAATATACACATTCATTCCATTCAATTCTGTACCTCTATATATAACTAGCAAAGGAACAATCGAAGAAGATAAGAACCTGCAAGAGTATAGACCCTTCGGTATTCCCAAGATAAGCTTTCTTCCCTGTTCTCTGTCTCTCTTTTGCGCTACTTTGCATTAACATTTTCTCAGTTTTTGCAGCAACCAGTAGCAAGCCAATTTTCTGCTTAATAAAAATTAAAAAAGGGTTGCAAAGTTTTTCATTAAGCTGCGACGGCGACGCTGCTCAAAAATAACAACAACAGCGACAGCAGGAGTAGCAAAAATGCAGCGCAGCTCAGTTAAGCAAAAGGATGAAGTAAGGCGCAAGAAAATGATGGAAGGAGGGGTGCTGGGGGTGGGCTAAGGGAAGTGAAACCGGCCAGGCAACTGGCGAACTGCCGCAAATTGTGTAATGAAGATAAATGTTTATCGCTTTCAAACGGATGGCAAGGCGGGCGTGTGTCTGTTCAGGGGCGTGGCTGGCTGCCAAAAAGTTGCTAACGCAAATTTCCACGCTGATTATGCCAATAAAATCGATGATAAGCGAACCCCCGCCCCCCTCGAGAGCAGCAAGCAAATTTTAGCTAGATACGATGAGGCTTAATTTGAGTTGGGTCAAATGCTCGTTGACTGCCAGCAGAAAAGTTTTCGAATGCGCGTAATGCCGATAAACAAATGAATTGGCTAATGTATTGAATGAAATTGATAGGGTTGGATCGCCAACTTGCTCACACACACTCACACCTCGCACACAAAGTCAAATAAGAGAGAGAGAAGAGGAAGAGGGATTGGGTCACACTTTGGTCAGCGTGGCAAATGAAAACCACGTGCTGCATTCTCACTTTGCCTACAGCGCAATTAGTGAAAAATAATTTCACATTTTCGGCACTAATTAAATTTTATACGAGTTTCTGCGTTTTGTGGCCCGCACTTTTCACATTTCGCACGCTTGCGTTTTTGTCAAATTTCAATTGTTTTATTGCATCTAAATAAATGTGAAATTAATTTACTTCGAGAGATTCGCTCTGCACAATTATACAAATGCCAGGGAGATATGCGTGCATGTGCATGTGCGCACATGTCTATGCATATCCGCTCTACAAAATAATCACGCTCTGGCCATATACGAAAATTTTTGCTGCTTGTGGTCATCACATTGTTAGGTTAGGTTCCGAAATAGTTACATCTACTAAATATAGTTTCTACAGCTAAAAAAAAAAATAAATTGCTTAAAGTGTGAAACATTTTTTAATTAAACATGTAGAACGAGCAAAAGTTGGGGAAATATTTCATTACTTTTTAACAGAAATAAAACAAAACTCTTTGAAATAAAATACGTTGAGAGTTTTGAAATTTATACGAAACTTAAAAAACTCTTTCATTTTAAAGTTCTGAATATAACCGAATTTAAACTTTTCGGTTTATATTAAATTTGTCTGTCTGTATGTCTGTCTGTATGTCTGTCTGTATGTCTGTCTGTATGTCTGTCTGTATGTCTGTCTGTATGTCTGTCTGTCTGTATGTCTGTCTGTCTGTCTGTATGTCTGTCTGTATGTCTGTCTGTATGTCTGTCTGTATGTCTGTCTGTCTGTCTGTATGTCTGTATGTCTGTCTGTCTGTATGTCTGTATGTCTGTCTGTATGTCTGTATGTCTGTATGTCTGTATGTCTGTATGTCTGTATGTCTGTATGTCTGTATGTCTGTATGTCTGTATGTCTGTCTGTATGTCCGTCTGTCTGAATGTGCCTCTATCTGTATATTTTTCCGTCTCTCTGTCTGTCTATTAGACTGTGATCTGTATAAGTCCAAGCTAGACTCTAAACATAAGCTATTAGTATCAAACAGCGCTATCTGCGCTCGCTATACGAAAACTAATTTTTTCATAACCTTAATGTCAACCTGTCAAAAAACAAAAATTATTATATGTGCATTCGTTTGGCATTCGGCATTATCAGGAATACGGCATTGAGAAGACAACACCGCACACCAACTTCATAATAACAGATGACTATGGTGCCAATGATATTGCGTTTATTCACATGAACAGGTCTATACAGTTTACAGACAAGATGCAGCCCATTTGCTTGACCTTCGGAAGAAATTACATTGTGGCACCCTCTATGAACAGCGTTCATCAGTCTTTGTGAGAGAGACAGGTGTGCTCCATTCTTTCCGGTGGATGAGACAAATGTCTGCACCTTCGAAGCTGGCCAGAACATATGTAAAGGTGATTCTGGTGGCCCGCTGATGTGGCAGTTCGACCGCCGACGTCTGGTCCTCGAAGGCATCACATCCAATGGAATTAAAAATTGCAATAAAACAAATTTTCCTGTTGTTTATACACGAGTACGTAGCTACGGTGCCTGGTTGAGAGCACAATTAGAAATGTAATAAGCGAACACATCATATAAAAACTGTACAGTAATGCAAAATTTCAATAATATATGTAGATGCCGAAGGCTTTATAACCACGCAGCTTTCGGCTTGAATCTTATGATAATAAAGAGTTTCTTAACATTGATAGACTCTTCATGTTTTAAATATACAAATTTTTGGGCATAATCTAACTTACGCATAACATTTAATGTACTTCTTGTTTCTATACGGCTGAAATCTGAAGAATAACAGCGCAGGGCGAGCCTTATTTAATTTTTTTCTTCACATTAATAATATATAACCATACTCCAAGTCGGACTATTATCGGAACATATCAATTCCCAGCTGCGGTGCCTGCGCTCTGGAATGCTTAGGCTTAGCTAATCTTTGCTTAACCTTGATGTCAACGCATGAAACAAAAATAATAAAATAAGAAAATAAAGCTTAATATATATATATTTATTATGTGCTTTCGTCTCAGTCATAAAAATTTTGGGATTTTTCTAATGACGGTCCTTATCGACAACAAGAAATAGCTTAGGCATCATGCAGACTTTTAAATACCCTTGTCGTTTGCTTTGCTTCTTTAAAATTTAACTTATTCAAAGAACATTTGAGAATGTGATTTATACCCTACAAATATGTAAGCTTTGGTGAGTTTGATTGTAACAAAATTCCGGTCCAGTCGTATATTCCTAAGGGACCCTGCTATGCCGTGGAATAGTGTATTCGATTGTTCTGCTTATGCAATTAAATTTGTTTATATATAAATTACTTTCATATATGTATTTGTGCTATAATGAATTCACCATGGGGATCTTAAACTTATAAAATGTTGCATTGAGATTATTCTGTGCTTATTCCACAGTCGACGCGAAATCAGTATGAATTCGTTTTTAATATTTGTGGTAGTTCTACAAGAGCTGATACCTCTCTGCCGCACAAGTTGCCGCACAAGTAATGGAGAAGAAGGCATTTGCCAAGCCCCTAGTGATTGCAAGACGTCCCAACCATTAACTAGATGTCGCTTGAGGGCCTATGTTTGTTGTCCAGCTCCAATTGTGCAATTAGAAGAATCAAAGTTTCCTAAAGAATGCGGATACACTCCAATGTATCCAAGGGAACAAATTGTTGGTGGCAAATCTGTCCAACCAAACGAATATATATGGTTAGCAAATTTGCGGTATGGAAATCAAAGAATATATCGATTCTGTGCCGCATCGGTGATCAACTCTCGGTATTTGTTAACGGCTGCTCACTGTGTGATAGGACGTGCTGTTACAGAAGCTGGAGGATTGTAAGTTTCCTTTACTGCAAACTAGTTAGGTTCGTCACACAATATAATTGTTCCATTCACAGAATTGGCGTGCGACTAGGAAAGTTTGATGACAAGGGCAAGATGTGTGATTACGGCACTGAAGAATGCAGGAATTACCAGGAATTCGGCATTGACAAAATTATAATACACGACAAATTTAATGTAAGCAATAGGTATATTGGCAATGACATTGCGCTTATTCGTGTGGACAGGCCGATACAGTTTTCAAACGTGACACAGCCCATTTGCTTGCCCTTCGGAAGTAATCAAATAGAGGAACCATCTGTGACAACCGTGTTGACCGTCACAGGGTGGGGCCTTACTATGGCTGCAAACGATAATGGAGGAAAACTTGATGCGTTAATCAGTCTTCGGGAGAGAAACAATTGTACTCAACATTTCAGGGTGGATGAGACACATCTCTGCGCCGTCGATGTTGGCAAGAACTCATGTAATGGCGATTCTGGTGGTCCGCTGATGCAACAGATTGATCGCAAAAAGATGGCCCTCGAAGGTATCATCTCATATGGCATTAGAAATTGCACAAACACAGACTATCCTGGTGTTTACATACGAGTGCGTAGCTATGGTAATTGGTTGAGTGAGCAAATGGAAATGTAATAAGTGAACAAATCAAATATAAAACTGTAAATGGTGAACTGAATAAAGGTATAGAAGGTCATATACCCTAACTACTACTTCGTATAATGGTTAAGAAGTTGCTTAATATGGTTCAACACAGCACCTTATCTAACATCGAGAGAGATATCATTCATTTAACTTGTGTATTCATCCATTGTAACCTCATTCTTTTTTAGTTCTTTTGCTTTTCCTTTCCATTCATTCAGTTGCAAGTGCAATATGCTGCGCTATGCATTCACAGCAAGGTATTACAATTATTTCATTCAATTTGTAACAGTCATTCGCCTGCTCTCGCAGCTGTCCGAGCTGTCCCCGTTGTCTGTGTCAGTGGGTCGTCGGTCAATGCACCTGGACAGCACGAGGAAAAGGAAAAGGCGAAGCAAAGGCAGTTGCCGTAGTCCAAGACGCTGCGCCAAATGCCGGTTGAAAAGGGGAGAAAGAAAAAGAAAATGGGGAAAACACATGGCGCCCGCAGCTATGTGCTTACATGCAGCAGACAATGCAGCAGGTAACAGGCGCATGAAAAGCAGATGAAGAGGCAAACGAGTAAGGCAGAAAAGAAATGGATCAGCAGCTGTCGACTGAAGGGCAAAGCGGAGACAGAGAGATAACAAGGAGAAGCCCGGTAATAGAGCATAGGATAAAGATAACTGGCAGAGAGCAAAAACTTGTACGCGGAAGCAGATTGTCAATGGCAACGCATCTGATGCTTATTTTAAGTTTGATTCTGTGTCCTTTGCTGCTCAACTGCCTTACTGCAGAGAGAGCCTGGGAGAAACTCCTGCTTGAATAGCCACGTTCCATGCGGAAGTTTCAAGCGGCTTTTCAATGAGCTGTTTGGCCGTTCTTTGAGTACGTGTTGAAATTACTAAAAATGCTCGTATCGCTCTCATGTATCTGCGATTTAATTTGTTTAATTTTTGCTGCATTTATTGCACTTCACATGTGCCCAACTTTTTATTTATATAATAACAACAAATTTATGTTGTTGTTGTTGTTGTTATTTCTCTACTGCCGTGTATTGTTCAAAGTTTTCAACAGTCGCCGGTGCTGGGCCCTAGCTAAAGTTATAGCAAAAGCACTTAAGCGATTTCATGTAAATTTTTGTACCTCTCTTTTCTCTTTCTCCTTTTATTTGCGCTCAGGTAAGCATTATGGCAACATGACTATGGCTGCGACTGCTGCAACGACTACAACAACTACAACTATAACTACAGCAGCAGCAGGAGCAGCAGGAACAACAACAGCATGAGCACTACTACAACAACAATTACAACTACAAAGCAACGCTGCGGGGTACTGAGCAACAAAAAATGACTGGTAGTAGTCAAAAAAACAAACGAAGAGGGAGCTGCAATCAATTTTACTCAACTATAGGATACCCTATGCAGAGCACAGACTTATGCAGAGCTCTAGAATGATGTGGAGTGGCATACAGCAAGCCATTTGTTCGATCAACTCTGATAGAGATACAGTTCATGAATATGCCCTACCCAATCTAACACTTTACTTATATTTTGAACACCCTGTTTCGATTGAGTTCAAAAGTTAAAAAGTTGAATATTGATACTGTTCAGGAATATATATGCTATGCACAGCTAACTCTTTATGAATATTGATACTGTTCAGGAATATATATGCTATGTACAGCTAACTCTTTATGAATCTTTATCAAGACGTAAAAGTTGGATATTGACATAGAACACGAATATATAGTATATGTAACAATGCCTTGTACAGTCTATGACAGACTCTATTTATATTATATATTTAGAACTATCTGTATCAATTGAACTAAGAAGTAAACAACATATACCTCCATACTGTTCAGGAATATATATGCTATAAGCACTTAACTCTTTATTATGATAATATATATGTATGTACGGTATATATGCTCTCAAATGTTTGACATTGATATGGATCACGAATATATATATATGTCCCTATGCCTTATATAGTCTGTGCCAGACTCTATATATATATATTTAGAACTACTTGTATTAACTAAAAATTAAAAAAGATATACTTTGATACTATTCAGGAATATATGTATATGCTATCTTTACTTTACTGTTTATTATGAACTTTTCATTACAATGGTATAAACATATACATATACGGTTTATATGCTCTCAAATGTTAAACATTGATATAGATCACGAATATATATGTACCTTACCATTATATAGTCTCTGTCAGACTCTTTTTACATATATTTAGAACTACCCGTTTCTATGGTAAGCAGACTCCAAAAAGTGAAAAAATGAAAAACAAGGTAAAAGTTTTGCCCTCCTGGGCTTCGCATAGCTTGTATGTATATGCAGGTGTGTGTGTGTGTGCGTGTGTATTTACATGTATTTTGTTGCCTCGACTGCATCTACGTAGTTTGTTTAATTTAATTTAGTTTAATGTTGTTGCCCGGCAAATGTTAATAAATAGTGGAAGGATTTTATTTAAGACCTACTTAACCTTACAGGCTTAAACGAATTGCTTTCCCAAAGCGAGCCAGACATAAACGATGAACCTAGGCTTAGTTGGTCAAGCTTATTTATGATAAAAGATTAATTGAAAGTTGCTCTACTTGTTATTTACTACAAGTATTTGTTAAATTGGGTTTACAACAATGGAACAAGAAGTAATATATAATACTAGCCATGAGTCAAAGTCTACAGTTCGGCATTTTGATACCCTTGCAGTCGGTATATTAATTTAGGAGAGAAATTTGCAACTCATTTTTTGGGAGATATCTTTAAAATTAGAAAGTAATCAACGTTTTCTTTTTCCATTTCAATATAGTCGATTAATTATAACCTTTCATAGGAACAATCAATTACACGTAAAGAATTTCATAAACATTTTGAATATGTTAATAAACTATTATAGAAACAATCGGATAGATAAGAGCCTGCAAGAGTATATACAATAGTTTTCGGCATGCCGAAGATACCCGTTTTCTGGTTTAAAGTTTATTTTCCATCAAAAATAAGAAAAGCATTTAAGTGAAAAAGAATATAATTGAGGTTTCTTTTCTCTGCTACTTCGACTTCTTCTTTTTCTAGTGGTGCAGGTAGCTTAAGTTTCTTTTTGGCTGGACGAAGTTTGATTGCCGCCCAAGTAGCGCGTGCTTGTGACGTCATAATGTAAGATGCTTAGCGACAAGTGCAAAATGCTATTTGATTTTTGATAGCCAGACATAAAAAATACACGTCATAAGTCGAAGACGAAGGAGAAGAAAGAAGACGGCAAAGAAGAAGGCGAATGAGAATGAGACTGCTCTCGATATGAGAATGAGCGTAAGTAATGCTGAAAAAATAAAGTTGTTTGCCTATAAAAATTACTTGGGGCATAAACTTTTGCCACATAAATTAGAAGTGCGTGAAATGTTGGCATATAAATTTAATATGCCGCCGACAGCGGGAAAAAGCAACAGGGATGAGAAATCAAAAAAACACTTTTAAATGCGCACGTCGCTGCCGTAAAAAAGTCAACACATTCTCCATAACATGCACACATACATGCATACATAACATACACATATACATACTTACCATCCCCATACATATTTATGTAATTTAGCAGTTTTATTTATTGAATGTTTAGCGGGAAAAATGCTGGAGTTCGTTCTCTCGGCTAAGGCGCAGCAAACGGCAATCAGCGTATATTGTTGTACTTTTGTTATTGCAGTTGTTGTTGTACAACAATAAGCCACACACTTAAACATAACTCAAGCACATGATAAAAGGTAAAAGAACTCAAGCCGAAACTTTGGCAAAGTGAATAAGAATGCGAGAATCGAACACGTGTTCGCGGAGGAGTACGAGTTATGACTAAGTGCGTGCAAATTTACGCACTACCTTGCACTCTCCTCCTCCCACCATCCACACACGAGAACGAGTGAGAGAGAGCATGTGGATCAAGAATGGCACAGGAGAACGTGCAGTTGAGTGCGCTGCTAACGAGGAGGGGAACGTGGGCGAGGAGTACGTGCAGTGCAATGCGGACAGGGACAGTGCTTGTGGATCAAGTGGATCGTTTGTAAAGAGAACGTAAGGGAATATGTGCTGGAGAGCGCTTCTAACATCGCGCGAGTGAGGAGTACGTAAGGCACAGTATAACAACAATTACTGCTCCACACGAGACGGATTGGATGAAGTGGATCGTTTGCAAAGAGAGCAAACAAATGCGTACTGTACGAATGAATTGATAACAATAACAACAATTACTATCTCACATGAGACAGAGATTGTGGATTATGTGGATCACGTGCAGGGAGAGCGCAGGATAGCGTTGCCAACACACAGCAAACAAAGCATGTGGATCAAGTGGAATAACTGAGCGTGATAAAAGTCTATAGACAATAAACATTTTATTAGACTGAGAAATGTGTTTTGTATAATATATTAAAGAAACAAAATTGTCAATTAAAAAATGGCAAATCCAATAAACAGTAAACAAAACAATTAAAATTTTATTTGGGCAAAGCAAAGCGGCTCATGCATGACTACAGACCACAGACTGTTAATTAACAGTTTAACTAAAGACTCTACTCTGAACATCTTCTCCCTTTCGCACTCAGACACTTTATTGAGACGTGATTGAAAGCATAAGTAAATTATATTTACATATGTAATGTAAATTATTATAATATACAAATTTCTTAGCGTCTGTTAAATCAAATGTGTTCAGTTCTTCTCGAGATTTATGCAAAATTCAACAATTTGCATGATTTTCAAGTTGCTTGAAACGAAAATGAAACTCGATAAATGCGCAGTACTGTGAGTACCAAAAGTCAACTGCCAGCTTCTAATGGAGGTAAAATGGAAAGTAACATCAGCATTTCTATCGTTGTTGCACTTTTTTTCAACTTCAGCTTCAGCTACGGCAATAACTATGACTCAGCTGAAGTCGTGCTGGAGAAAAGCATTATTTGGCAGATAAGACAATGCGATAGACAGAGCAAGAGAATGGGCGAGAAAGTGAGAGAATGCCGAACAGTGCCTGCCAGTTGAAAGCCGACAGCAACCATTCTCGAGCTTTGAGTGCACTTCAAATTGTCGTTGCCGTGTTGCAGCTCGAATTTGCATGCCACTCACACAACTCGCATGTCTCCGGTATTTCGCATTTCTGTTTACGCATTTTCCACTTCCTGGCTATCTCTCTCTTTTCCTCTCTCTCTCCCTCTCTCTCTCCTTTCGCTTTGGCATTGTTTGGTCTAATTGAAAAAAAAAGAATAAAGACTAAAAAAGGAAAATATTTTGTTGTTTGCACTTCATTAAGCCACCCGCCTGTAGAATGTTGGAAATCTTTATATACCCTTCGAACATTGGGTGTGCAAGGGTATACTAACTTGTACAAATATAAGTAACAGGCAGAATAAGATGTTGCAGAGCCCACAAAGTATATACATATGTATATTCATATATTCAGGAAAACCAGCCGAATAAATAGTCAACACACAGATCTCAGCTATTATAACAGCTAGAGGCACCAAATTTGGCATGAAGTTTCCTGCAAACCAGCAGTTGATCAAGTCTATATCAAATGTTGAGTGCCACGCCCACCACCCTCAAAAATTCATTACTAAATTTATCAATTTTATTTGTCAGCGACTTATTAAATATACAACTTTCTAACTTCGACATATACTTAGCTGACAAAAGTATCTATCTCTTCACCAAATTTCAATTCAATCGTACAATAAACACATGTGTAATTCAAGTTACCGTAGCGCTGCAGCCTATTATGCCTGCCCCTGCTGGTATGCTTTAGTTTTTGAGAACGTGCCTGCACATGTGTCAGACAGTGAAGAAGCAATGGGTGGCAAAAGACTTTGTCTAAATGCATTTGTAATGGTTTTTCAAACTGATCGTAGGGTATCTTACTGTCGGCTGTGCCCGTAACTGTAATGTTCGTCTGATTTAACATTGTTGTATACATTTTTCATATAGTTTAACATTTTCTGCTTCGTGCTTAATCCAAAATGCAATCATTGAAATGTATTTTATTTAAGCTGCACTCGGTTATTGCATTTTTGCATACAAATTTGGCAGCTTTTGTATGTAGATGAAGTCGCTGGAGACTTATTTTTATATGCTTACAACTATTGTTCGTCTCTCTCTCCTGCTCTATCTCTCTCTCTCCTTTGCTCTGTCTGTGTGCAAATTCAATGTCATTTTGTGCTTTTGGAACTTTCAGTTGATTCTTTATTGTCAATCGAACAATAACGAAATCATCGGGCAAGTTACGCCAAACGCCGCAAAAGCAGCAGACGCAGCACGGCGAAAACTTTAAGGTACTCTCCGTTCTCGTATAGGCCAGTAGCCGTGAGTGAGTGGGAGAGAGAGAGAGAGGGAGAGAGAGATGGAGACAGACTGAACTGATAGAGAGTCAGAGGCAGAAGGCAGCGTCAGCTTCAGCTTCAGCGTCGTGACACGCCCCAGCAATGAGATTTATATGCCCAGGCGATGTGACTCAATCAATGGCATTTGTGTTGTGCGACAACAACAACAACTACAACAACAACTATAGCAACAACAATAACAAGAGCAAAAGAGAATGAGTAGAGAAGGCAACAGCAGATCAGACTGCGAGTGAGACATGCACAGCATTTTGTGTAAAGAAATCAAAAATTTATACAAACTTTGCACAATGAATAAGCAACAACAAAGGCAGCACAACGTGGCATGGCCATGTCCAGGCCGAGGCGAGGCAAGTTGCTCGTTTCATAGCAATTGCCGAAAATTGTTGCAGTTGCCGTTGCCGTTGCTCCTTTGACGGCAACAGCAGCAGCAAAATGGACACAGCAAGCGAACTGCAACGGGGGGGTCGAACGAGGGCGAAGGGAGAGCAACAAAAGGACAAGGCTCAGTCGCCGGACTTCTCAGGATGTGCAGAAGCATGCATGTATCTATGTGTGTGTTTGTGTGGTGTGTGTGTGTGTGTGTGTGTAAGCTCTGACTGTGCCCTGTGCAGGGGAATTAATTAAAAATTCCGAAAATATCCGGTTAGGTCTTTATAACAATTTCTCATGCTGTGTGAACTGCAGCTGCAGCTAGGCCAGAAAAATCACACACACACACACACATATACACACGAATGTGAAACACATTCACACATATATTCAGTATATTGTACTTTAATGTACTTTGACTTTTAAACTGCAGAGGATACGATTTCCTGTCTACATCGTATGCCACCTCAGCTCAAGATAACTTTAGCTAAGTCTGCACCTCTCTCTCTCCCTCTCTCTCTCTGTACCCTTCTCCCCTCTCTCACATCTCTTCCCTCAATCTTTCCCTCTCTCTCTCTCTCTCTCTCTCTCTGTCTCTCTGTTTTGGCCACTTGCCCAGTCGCATTTACAGATTAAATTTAATACCAACATACGTATACGTAATATTCGAAGTTGCCACTTTAATTGAGCGATTAAAAACCAACCAACAACTGCATATATCTGTGAGTAAACTAACTTTTGGCCAACCACAGGCAATGGCATGGAGAGGAATATTTATTTATTCTAACGGAAATATAAGATACAAACGATTTGATGCAAATATTTTACTCTGACTTTTCGACGCCAACTTCTTTAACCTGAGCTATTTATGCCAAGTATTTCTCTCTCCTCTCTCTCTCTCTGCCACAAATTCATCAATTTCTAAATGGTATAGAACCGTAACCGGAAGTGCTTTGAGCTTGGCGCATGACGAAGCAATTTTTCAATAAAAATAGCTCGTTAAAATCGAAAACAATTGACCACATAAATTAGCGACATTAAAAGGCAAGAAAGAATGTCAGCACGGATATCAGTATTGAAACGGACCCGACCGTACCGTAAGCGGGGCAGGATGTGCAGGCGATTGATTCAATTAATTGGCAAATTAAAAAGGCAATTTTTCCGCTAAACGCGCCGTAAAGAAAAGGCCAAAATGACAAAGGACCGAGGATGCGATATTATGACAAAGTTGCAAAAGCAAATGACAATAATAATAATAATAATGATTTGTTGGGCCGTCCTAGAATTGGGACAAAAGCGCGAGAGCGTTCTCACAACCTCTTACTATACCCCTCTCTCTCTTTCCCTTTCTCTGTCGGATTTGGGGCAATACAATGGTGACAAGCGCCCGGGGGGCCTCTTAGATACAATTGAATTTATTATGGCATTTCAACTCGACAAGCATCAATTGAATATAATTTTATCAATGCCCCAATACACACACACACACACATGCACACACACAGAGTGAGAGAGAGAGCAAGAACTTGGCAAAGTGTAAGCGAGACAGCAACACTTTGCAGGGCCTTGCTCGCTTGCAATGGACCATCATTATTGGACTAAACCGAAACTATTTGCCTCAATGGGCCACAATGCGACACATTTGTAGATACAGCCAGCGAGACAGACACACCAAAAAAGAGAGAGAGAGGCAGAGAGAGAGAGAGAGAGAGAGCGAGACAGGCAGAGGATGAGAGAAAGGAAGAGCTAGAGACAGGGAAACGATTGTTGTTCCAATGCCCTCGGGGTGTATTTTTCGGCACTTTCGCCAGTGGTTGGTCACCAAAGTGTTGACTGTCTTTGATTCTGTTTGTCCGAACTTGCCCGGAACTTACATACCATATAAATACTTGTACACACACACACATACGCAGACACTTGGAGAGCGAGAGTATGTGTGCATTGTTGTCTGCAACTGGTTGTGAAACTTTGTCGACTCGAGTGCGCTCTGTGTCTGACGCGATTTCCTGCTGAGTTTTCCCGCTGGCACACATTTTCACTCGATTGGCATATTTTCGCAGTAAATTTGCAAGAGAATCAATATTTGTATACGATCTGCTTGTGCTATATAGTAAGTCAGCTGGTTTAGTTGCTCGCGGTTTGCAGTAGCTTGAATAGTTTGTTGTTGTTATTCAAATAGAAACAAGCAAGGCAAATGCAGTCAAGATTGATCGACTAGGATATACCCAGCACCGAAACGATTTCATAAATATTCAACTTACAGTTAATTAAATAACTCTTTATACACATGTACATGTTAATGTAATGTACATACGTGTAATGAGTTACTTGACTAAGTGTATATGTTTAGCGTATTTCGTATTGCATACTTTAGTGCGTAGTCTTGGAAATCAATAACCTGCTAATATTACTTTTAGATGAACTTCTATGTTAAGTATCCGAAATCATTTCAACAGTGTTAGTTATCGTACTCCCCAAAAATAAGTTCTATATTCTTGTAACTCCGTTTTTATTGATAAACGAAGGCAGAACAAGGCGTGAACAATCTCTAAAATAAACTGCATCTGCGTGCAAAAGAATTATGTACATAATGTCATCAAAGGGAGAGATAAGAGACGGACGAAGAGATAGACGGACATGGCAATATGGACTTGCTGATTAAGAATATACATATTGTGGAGATAATACTTTGTTATAACTTAACTTATTTAATGTCTTTTCACAATTTCCATTGGCTTTCTTAAACGATAGTGACACTACAGTGTTAATCAACACTATTCCATCGATAGAAATATTAGCAGCGTTATCGTTAACTTAATAAATACGATAGTATATCGATTTAGGTCAAACTTAACATAAATACATAATAACATGTTACTTAACATTATATACACTTTGTAAGGTCGGAAATGTCTTCTTTTACCTGTTACATGCATTTTTTTTTGGCACATGAGTGTTAAGTGCACAATATGATATTCAAAACTAACTATTAAAACTAGTCCACATTACTTGTATTTTACTCTTATTATTTAGTATTTTAAATATACTGCTGCACATAGCAATTTGTACTTAGCTGGCCACAATCAAATGGTATTTTAAATACGTGACAATCTCGAGATCGCATCGTCCGCAAATCGATGTTCCCTGATCAATTAAATAGTTGTAAGAGCGCTAACTAAATGTGCACAGCAATCAGATACACACACACACACACACAAAGAGATGTTGCTGTGTGTGTGTGTGTCACATAGTTTTGTACATAATCGCTGATACTGCACGTGCAATAAACCGCAATGTTGTGCGAGAAAAACAACAACTATTACGTAAACGTGCGTGTAATGTGCACGGCCCCAGCACCAGCCTGGCTACGGCATGTGGCACACGGATTATATGGCAGAGTATGGGAAAGTATGGAATATGGCATAAAGGATAAAGGACATCTGTAGGCACGACAGGACAGGGCGGCTCGTGGCGGGGCCGGGGCAATACAATCGCCAATAATGCATGGGGCATTAACAGCGACGCGGCGTTGATTTTTCGTATCGTTATTAACATGGCTTAATTAGCCAGTGGCTTAAATTCGAGCGCCTTTAAGCGTAATTTAAACTGCCAGTATTAAACACTTTGCCACAGCCCGAAGGCAGCAGTCCGCGAATATCAAAATTAATGGTGTATTTGTGTTGGGTCAAGGGCAACGGATTGAGAGATTTGTCGAGTCCATGCGATGTATGCGGCTTAAGGGTTTCCCTGTACGATTTTTAAGCCTCTGCAGAGTTGCCTTTGTCAGGTTAACTTTTATTTACATTTCTCTGAAGAGCTTATGTTGTAAAATTCTGTATTTTATTATATATTTATCGAATTTAACGAGTTCTTTGTTAGTACTTTTTATTGTTAGTGAATTAAGTACAACTTTTTGACATATTTATAATATTCTTAAAACCTCTTAACCTACTCTTTGAGAGCAAGTAGACAAATAATCATTGTTTGCCAAATTAATTTCTACATACATATATCCTCATAGGAATATGTAATATAGAATTATATGTATATGCATGTCTTATATAATTCATATTTAAATTAAGTTCTCCTTTTCTAAGAAAGCGATCTAAGCATAGTTACATACGACATGGATGTCCTTACAATCTGAAATAATAAATATACAATTTTCAAAAATTATAATAATCAGAGCAGTAAGTTTTCGATTCAATCGGCAATTAAGTGCTGGATAGAATAAATTTTAAACTAATAACTGAATATATTTTCTTTTAATGTTGATTACTAGTATCAATTCATATTTTTATATTTTTTGTCGTACTCATAAGACTATAAGGGGTATAAGCCTTCGTTTTTAATTTAAATATTTAATTTTTAATTCATTAATTGTTATAATTAATAATTAATTAATTTGAACTTTAGCACCTCCCTTTTTAAATATCCGATATTTGTTATTTACTCAACACTTATCTGTAGATTATCGAAAGTGTGGCGGTAAGCCGATAGATAAGATAGAAATCAATCGCAACGTACTTGAATTAGACTTGAATATTTAAGTATAAAAGCCAATTGTGAATTATTAAAATAAACACTAACTTTGTACTGTTTACAAAGATTAATTTCTTACCGAAAGGAATGTCGCCATATCGGCCACGAAATAGAATCCATTGATCTGGAAACCACGCTGGGCCCGCATCATGCTCAAGAGCAGAGGTCGCCCCACAGCGGACCAACTGGAGCCGCAGTCGAACCAGTCGCTGTCGTAGATGGCTGCAGCGAACTGGCTGCTCTCCGTGTTGACGCATTCGCCGCAATAGCAATACATATACAGCTGGGCGAGAATGGAGCACGTGAAGGCCGCGTAGAAGAGCACTTCGGGCTGGGTTAGATTGGCGGAAAGTTGATAGGACAGCACGCACAGGTGCAGCGAGGCCAGCAGAAACTGTATGGTGATTAGAGGCCTGAAATAGTGTGCCATAGTGCCAGACATGTCCAGACATTCACGGTAGAGCTTCAAGATGTGCGACAGATTGGCGAGTGTCTCGTCACCTGCCACAAAATGTTGCACTCGAAACTGTGCGATTTTGAGGAGAGCACACAAATTGTGCGTCAGCGAACAGAAGAGCGTGTCCACGCAAACGGTGGGCAGCAGTACGCCCAGGGCGGCTGAAACATTCCACACATACGTTGCCAAATAGTTGAGAACTCGCCGATTGTCCCACGGGTAGCTGCAATGCAATGCAAGACGTGGCAAATTTGTCGTGAATAGTTTGTGAAACTTACACACTGGGAAAGGGCAACTCTGGCTGCAGTTGACCAGCGAAAAGCCACCGCACCAGGGGCAACAGACATGCCGATGTGGCCGCGAGTGTAAAGCAATTTCTATAGACGCGACTGATGAGCTGCTCCCGTTGATTCTGTTGCTCGATGATCTCGGCACACCTGCTGGACCAACGACTCTCTGCAAAGAGGCAAACTCACGTCTTATTTGCACTACTAATTTACCTTCCCCCATCATGATGAACCAACCTTACCTTTGGTCAATATGCTACGAAATCGTGCAATGAGCCGCACAAAATCCTTGTGCCGCCACAGGATCAGAGCAAATTTGAATAGGGCCAACAGATCAATTAGCACCGAGCACAATCCGTCTGTCAGTTTGTCCACATTCTGCACATAACGCACACAAAATGCCACTGTCAGCGGCAGGAAGCTTGCCACCGACATAATGCTGTAAATAGTCCGGCAGGGATGCCTCCAGATGCCCCCATCATCATCACCACTGGCAAATATCTCGTATCCCAGGAGTCGAAAATATGCCGCCTGCAACTGTAGGAACTTGTCCGTCAGCATGTTGCAAGTGAAGTCCGCTGCATGTTCGGTTCTGAGCCAGCTTTTATACACACACAAACACACACAACATTTGACGTGGCCAGGCAGGCCTGCTCAAAGCACCAGATGTCTAATTGCGAAATAATTGAGACGCACACAGAGCCACACACACTAGTATACTAACTGCGAGACAACCTGACGAAATGTTGAGCTCATTAAATTTGAATATGCACTCATTATGGGCACTTCGATAATCAATATCAGGTACATCGTTTTCCTGTTTCGAGCTCTGCAGCCGCACCTCCTGTCTCTGCCAAGGTTCCAAGGAACCCAATTGACTTCGCTCCCACATGTTCAAGGCGTCAAGATTTAATTCCAGCAATTTCAATCAACGTTTGCTTTGCATTTTGTAATTACTTGCTGCAAGTGAAGGTTCTCGAAATATATTGCTAGTCTCTTTAGGTTACTTTGACTGCAGCATTTAATAGATCAGACTTAAGACCTAGCTTCAAAATGAATAATATACCTTAGTACTTTTACTGTAGCTATTCTTGGATAGAATACAGGGTGATTTATTAAGAACTTTAGGAAAGTTTTTCAAAAAAACCACATAAAATTCAGAGAAATGCCTGAAATCTTTATTTGAATCAATAATACGGTGAATATAATTTAATGTTTGAAGATTATTTCATCCAAATGATGACCGTGACTGCGCCTCAAATGCTCCATCCGCATAGTCCAATTTTGGCATACTCTTTCCAACATTTCGGCCAGTATCTCACGAATTAATGCTTTAATGTTGTCCTCTAATGCGTCAATTGAAGCGGGCTTGCCTGTATAGGCATTATATTTAACAAAGACCCACAAAAAATAGTCTAAAGGAGTTAAATCGCACGTTTCTCCATATAAAAATCAATTTGTTTCAAATACCTTATTGAAATATGACTAGTTTTCATGGCCGTAGCGTGGCATGTGCGGTGCAGGGCGGGGTGCGGGGCGTCTACCTGCTAGGGGCCTCGCTAAATGGAACAAGAAGTCAAAGCTTTTGTACGTGTATACTGAGAGTTTCATCTATTAGTTTCTATAATACTATAGCTGACATCTTGACGTTCAAAAGGACATTGACCTTTAATAATACTGAACAAGCATATATATTTTTCAATAACTATTGACGATTCGTACATTATATAATCTAGAAAAGAGTCCATGTTATTAGTTCTATATTCCTTCATTTTGTAAAATTTAACTTTATATATAAGTATATGTAATTAAGGTAATTTAAGGCAAGCTTATTACAATAGGGCCCCCGACAAATTCTGTACAGAACCCTAACACTTCCGCTACGGCCCTGCTATTTTTAACATGGTACCATACCTGCTTTTTAATTCGATACGTTGAGTCTTTAAGATAACACTTTCCCCATATCAAAACCTGCCAAAACGAATTAGTCAAGTTGTTACTCAAGTTGGCCATATTATATGATACATACCATACGTAAATACAGATATACAATAAACAGATATTTCACATATATTTCCCATAGCATATGTTAATATATATATGCAGTTATTTTTCAATTCGTTCATACATCAAGTGCAATTTAAATTTGCAATCCCAATCAAACCAAAACATAGTGCAGTTCAGACCACCTAGACGGCCTAATGCATTCATACTTATTTAATGTAAACAAATCTTATGATAACATGTTGATTTCATCAAAATGCAAATGCAGCTTATTTTCGCACTGCAACTGTCCTTGCATTCTTAAGTCCTTAAACTGTGAAGAGCAACAACAAGGACAGCAGCAACAATAACATGAAACGACAAGGACTACGAGGTTTGTTGCCGAAAATTGCGCATTGTGAGCTGCTTAGTTTGTTTGCGCAATAAATTATACTTAATTAAAAACAATTAAAAGCAAATCCAATTTGGTTTTGCATAGATCTACATAAAGGCTTGACCTCGCCCATTTTCCGGTACACTCAAAGCAATTTTCCATGTCATGTTCAGCCTCTGAGCTTCAAGCTCCATTCGAATGCCATTGCAAATATTTGCCAACATTTCTGGCAAAAACTAAACAAATCTTTGTAACATTTCAAATGTGCAAACTTTTGTATAACTCTTCCCCTCCATTGACCCTCTTCATGATTCTCTATTCGGTTTGTACTGCCCCCCCCCTTCGGAAACACTTGTCATTGATAATCTCCGTTTGTGTCGAGCATTAAAGTTGATTTTGAGAATATTTCAATTATTCAATGGCCAGAGACAATGTTGGCTGAGCATAAGATACTCGAGTCTGCAATACTCTTTCTTTTTGATATAGCTTTAATAATTCAGGCTGATTTTGATGTGAATTTCCTTGAATAACTAAATACTCTGCACTCTAAATATAATATAATAAATAAACAGTTGGGTTAACTTTAAAAACAACATTTTATGTCAAATAGATCTTGAGATCTGTATAGATAAATATTTAAAATAGCGTTTTTTTTATAATAAATCCTTATCCAAAAGTATGCTAATTTTGCAAGAATATAGGGAATACTTTTATTGACTAGTGTGAAATATAGTATGTATTTCATATAAATCCTGAAATCTATATAGATATTTAAGCTAAAGAGTTCTTTATTACAATACTTAAGTTTGATCAAACATTGTAAGAATATAGTGAATATTATTAAAGACTTGTGTGGTGTATAGTATGTTATAAATAACATGAGATTTGCATGTATATTTTCATGTTTTCTATAAGAAAGTCCTATTCAAAATTAAGCAAACTTGAAGTGTACATTTCTAACACTATAACAGACTATTTATCAAAGTTTGTTGAGATTTCTGAAATGAAAGGTTTTTTAATTGTATAATGATGAAATTTTGACTATTGGTCTATTACCATAGTATAAACTTATGTAAGAACTGCTTTAGATAATACATTTAATGTAAAGTCTTATAGCTAGCAATCCCAAATTGAGTATTATTATGGATTGATCAATTCCTATACATATGTATGTACTATATGTATGCCATATACTCTAAACTCTACAACATATCATTTTGTCTACTTGAATATATTACAAAATTGGTGACAAAGTTTTCGTGGCCATTAGGCAGTAGGGCAGTTATAACAAGCATGCAGAGGACACACACGTAATACGTACTGAACAGGGTGTTGTCGGTGGCGAAGGTCAGGCGGAAAAGTTAAGCTCAACAGTTGGCCAAACTATGTTGGCCAACATGCAATCAGTGGGTAACAAATTCATGCAATTACTGCCAACATGCAATCGGGCCACTTATGTAACCGGTGAAGGGGTTGAGGTATGTAGAGAGAGTGATACTGTTGCACACACACACACACACACAGAAACACACACTGTCACACTCACACAAGCACATGCGCTTACGTAAATGCGATTTAAATGTGTAGGTCGACAAAGTGAGAAGATTTGACAAATATTGACGGCATAATTAATTTGCTGCCTCGCTGCTGTGCACTGCACAGTGTGCAAAATACATATTTACCGTTGCTTATTTAATTATTAACAATAACAATTTCATTAGCAGAGACTTTTGCATTTTACAACTGTAATTAATTACAATTTTTGACAAGCTCTCCGCACGGATTTGCCAGTCTTCCCCTTTGTCCTCTCTCCATCCCACTTCGCGTTGTCTCTATTTCTCTGGCTCCCAGCGGAAATGGACAAAAAGTTTTGCAGCTAGCCTACCGTCTAGGCACATAAAACAAACATTGACACACTGCCACGCCCACTCGGCTAAAGGAGTTGAGTTGAGTTGAGTTTATACTTTAGTATTTTGTAGCACAAAACTTGCCAGAAACTCAGCTGGCAACTGGCAGGCGGAACGGGTGGGGGCGGGGGGAATGAGGGCAGAGGAAGGGGGTGTGGGCAGTTTTAAAACTCCCAAGAAGTTTTTTGCACTGCGTGGTATTGTTATTGCTATGCTGATATGGCCTAACTCTGTTTATAGGGTATATTCAACCCAGCAGAAAGAATATCTTAATATGACCAAGAATTGTATCTATAAAATGGCAATGTATCTTGTAGATGTACTTCCCTTGCTTGGGCCTCATTTGGCTTAACTTTCTCTCTCACAAGTCTGCAATGTGCAGCTCTGCCTGTGCTGCATCTTTACAGGGTATTTGCCGCTTCATGCTTGCTACTTTTATTTAGTTTAATTTGCCATTTTGTAGCTGTTGTTGCTGCCGGCGTCGCTGCTGCTGCTGCGCTGCAATGCTCGGACAGCAGTTGAATCCAAAATGAAATACTTGATTTCAGCCTCCATGGAATTTGCCGAGCAAGTGCAGCGGGCGCAGAAAGGAAGAAGAAGAAGCAGCAGCAGAAGCGGCAGCAGAAGTTGGGGCTGGGAAACTTTGCCGCTTGCGCAGGAAGTCAACTTGGCAGGCTTGAATACGACAACGCCAAAGCGAAGACGGCGAGAAAGATGTGGGCGAGGCAGCAACAGAAGAAGAAGAAGAGCAACGCGCAACGGCACGACGCTGACTGCGGAGCAGTTTACTTAAAATGTTTAGTGGAAAGTGTTTTAAAATACATTAAAAAGTTCAGGACGGCCGTGGCACGCATAGAATTTATGCGAATTTGGTGAACTCGGAGAGTGCAAACTTTTTACATTTGCGCCCGCCCAATCAACTTAAATATTTGTTTAGCTCAGCGCAGCAGTTCAGCAGCTGAGCCATACAGCTCTTAAGCTTAACACACACACACACACACACACACACACAGATAGAGAGAGAGATAGATACAGATACAAATGTATCCGAGCAGCTGTAATTAATGCCCAGGCCAAGTACCTTACTGATTGTCTGGCTACCTTATTGTATCTGTATGTGTCTGTATGCGTGTACATGTGTGTGTGTGTCTGTGTATATGCTTATGTGTGCCTAGGAGTGTGTGTGGTTGTAAGAAAAACACGCAATATAGAATTTCAACTAATCTATACACTCAAAGATACAAATGTATCTTTGCCGTTTGCGTCAAGTCATCTAATGAGCTTCCCTCTCTTTCCGTCTCATATTTATGCGGAGCAGGGGGCATGATGTAGGTATAATTGCTGTAGGTTGGTGGGGGCAGTTGTCTATAATTTTAGATATTCCACGTGGGCGGCGCCTTCGCCATATGATACGACTTGGCGTATTTCCGTTCTGACGGTGTGTTTACGTCTTGATTTGATACGCTTCACGGAAAACTGTCGACGCTGCACGAAATGTTGTGAATGGGGGGGGAATCGAAAGATGAGAAAAATGCCACAAATATTTTTCGCAAATAAACAAAAACAAGTTTGTTTCTATACACATGAAGTCGCAACATTATTTATTATAATTTCAGAATGTGAATGTACGAGTTGTTATTCTTATTTTATTTTTGCCCGCAATTTGCCAGAAATGAACAGCTTCGCATCGACATATCGGCATGCTGATTATTCCACTTGTCGCAAATCGGTTTAAATAAATATAACGTACATTTTTATAGAATTAAAGTCGGAAAGGAGAATGCGAAAGGCATGTGAACAGAAAGATATCCTGGATGAGTTATGCGATTGAAAATCATGTTTTAAATAACTTTTTCCCATGAAATGAACATTTTATAGTCATGATATGAGTTATTTGAATACTCAACTTTCAATAACTCCAAAACAGTGCCGTTTTTATGGCCCATTTCACAGTAAAATCGTTTTCAAAAACTATTGCATACTTTTTAGGATGAAAATACACGAATATTAAAAGTATAAAGACATATGGATGCCACATTAAAAACCGAAATGTCCACATATGTTGATGCCCTACTTTAAAAGTGCATATATAATTCATCATACCCCACTATTCACTGTCTGGTGCTGGGTATACCACAAGAAATAGCCCGCAAACAACATTAAACACAATTGTTGGCTTAATACACGCAATAAACGCATTTAATTAAATAACCTGTTTAAATTATAATGCGTTACAATAAAATAAAATACAAAAAAAAAGAGAAAAACGAGAGAAAATATACTACGCACTCAACAACACAATCGCGCTGAAAAGAAATTGCACATTAAATTGATTCAACTAATGAAAAAATCGAAGCGAACGAACAATAAAAAAACAGAAAAGAAATTAAATTAATTTAATTTGTGTCAATTGGAAATTGCGAAAAATAAATTATACCAAGTAAATGACATTTTCGATTGCATTATTATGCACAAGAATGAACAATATGCCCCCGCTATGGTACACGATCTGTCAGTACAACAGATAAAGAGGCAAAACAGACAAAAAATAGGCCAGTCAGTATATAATAAATACACAAAAAATGTTGTATTTCACAATTGATTAAATTACATGTGAATTTATTGTAATTTTTTTTGGATTTTTAATTAATCTATTGGAATATAATTGAAATATTAAGCGAATTTATTAAAAGTTTAACAAGCAGAGGTTTGTGTGTGTGGTATTTTTTTAGTTTTATAGTATTCAGTTTATAGTTTTCATCTTAAAATCAAATCTTTTAAACAAGAGCCCACTTTGGATGCGTAAAGATGAGACTGGAATGTATAACAAGAAAATCTTGTGTAGTTTGAAAAACTTTTCTTTACACTTGGGAAACTTTCAAAGATTTGTAAAATTTATCTTAAGTAAGACATAAGATTGGTAATTGATTGAAACTGCTAGGAACAGCAGAAGGGAAGGCTAAAATAGTTTGGGCATTTGGGATGAGACCTTTTTGGGGCAATGTTTAAATCATGCTACTAAGTTCAAAGTTTTTTAGAATTGTAATCTGAAATACGCTTGATAAATAACAATGTCTATTCACATTAAAGAGCTGCTTTTTAAAAAAGAATGTTAGTTATAAGAAAACTTCTATTACGGTCTTTACAAATGAAGTCAAAGCAACTTAAATTAAATCACAGCAACTAGAAGTACATTTCGGAAACTATTTATGTACATGAAAAAGGTTTTTAGTTCATCCTTTATCTTTATCCTTCAAAAGCTCACACGCATTTAAATTATATACTATTTTAAAGGATAAAAAATATGTAGAATTAATAAACATACGATATTTGTAACTTATTTGGGGGTTTTTTAGTAATCTCACGGTTGTGAAATCGGGTCATTTCTTTAAAATTTAAAATAAAAAATCTTTATAAAGAAATACGAAGTTAAAACTAAAAAACCTTCTAAATTGCCAGATATATTTGGTTTATATCATCTTAAAGGGGTTGTGTTTATGTTGCCAGCCCTGCACAATGATATTTTGGTCTCCTGGTCATGACGTGTTTATCTTGCTGCAATTCTGGTCAAAACATTTGCAACGCTCCCTGTACATTAACTGTAAATGCAGTCCAACCTAACGGCAACGGAGTTGGCCAACAACTGAGCCAACAACTGCCGAGCAAATGCCGAACAGAAGCGAGTGAAATAAAATGAATGTGAAACGAAACAAATTGGAAATGAAACAAAGCAAGAGAAATTCCAAGAGTTCTTTCTCTCTCTCTCTCTTTGATTGGATTTAAGAGAGCACAGCTTGCAAGAAGCGTCTTGGCCGGTCTCTAGCATAGTTTGTTGGGCAAGCGAAGGACTTTGGTGCTGCTTTGTCAACAACAGCAGTGGCAGTGGCAACAATTGCCCCTCCCTTCCCTGCCCATCGTCATACTTCTCCGCTCACTGTCGAGCATATTTACACGCTTGAAGTATCAACAAATGACAATAAACAAACGCGGCGCATGCTTCACACATTGCCCGCCAAATTGAATTAATTGCGAGCATGTTTTGTTTGCTTCCCTCCCCTATTGTTGTTGTTGTTGTTGCAGTGGCAGTGGCAGCAACGCTTGCCTTGCCTCCGTCAACATTTCACGCCAAAGATGGCAGGTGTTGCCCGTCGGCGCACTTTCTGATGACCATAATGACAACAATTAAATATAAATCACCGCGGCCAAGAGCAGCAACAGCAACAACAACAACAAGCCAAGGTTAACCTGACCCCACCCCCTCCTTCCCTACCCTCCAGGGCACCCCTGGACGCACGCATACAATTAGCTTTTATGGCCGACAGCGGCAGCGGGAAAATGCCAACACTGTCGGCTGCCCTTGGTAATTTGAAAATATGGTAATTATGAGGAACATTTCGCGAGCAGGCAAAGAAAACACTCGCACACACACATACACACACTCGCACACACACATATATACACAATACATCTGTAGCTTTATAGCTGACACCCTCGACTGTCTGTTCTAATTAGGCGCACATAAATCGAGAGTGAAAGAGAGCGAGATAGAGAACAGCAATAAAAGCCAAAGAACAGCAGAGAAATCCTAAATAACAATTAAAACAATTTACAAGATTAAAAACACCTTCAGGCCCGATATGCTTTAATATTTTAATTAAAAATTCTTTAGCCGCAATATGCTTGCGGCCAGCCTAAATGGTAGGTGTAGCCACTCCCCCCTCTGTACCTCTCCTAGCATGCCTGGCCTGTCCAACTGGCAGCTCGAACTGACTTCGGGTCTGCTGAACGGTCTCCGGAGGCCGATGACTTTGAATTATTGCAGGCCGAGTCATAAATTAAGTGCTGCAAAGTGCGTGCCTCTTAGGGGGCTGCCGCAAGGCAAGGCAAGAGGCGTGGCAGGAGGGCGGTCTTAGGGAAGGAAGAGAAGTGGAGTGGAGCAGGTGCTGGGGCTACTTGAGCGCACCGTTTAGTGCCTGCTGAACTGTTGATAGAGTGGGGGGGGGTTGTATGCCTCATGATCGATGGCAGTCGGGCCAGCTGAGGAACTCTGCTCTATTTTACAATAGATCACACTAGAAAGCGGGATACTTAAGCATACTTTACAACTTACAAAATGTTTATAAATTAATTAAAGGAAATTTTATTTGAAATACACAACAAACTAAATTTTTCTTATTTGAATAACTTACAGTTGGATTTTATATTTTAACTACGTTAAGTGAGTTGCGCCTTAGGTTCGATTGATTCTCTCATATCAATCGGCTTACCTCCACACTTTCGATAAGTCACTGATCAAATCTAACGATCAGTATTGAGTAAGTTCTAAATATCGGGTATAAGCAAAGTGAGATGCTAAATTACAAATTGAACAAAACAGTTACAATAAATAAATTAAATAGTTGTGTATGAATAAATAATTTAATTACATTTCCTTAGAAGTCTACAGAGAACAGTGGGGCGCATAAGTTGAAATCTAAACACACCTCTTCCGCATTTAATTTTGTACACAAAGTCTTCTAAACTTATCAGGCTCAACATGTACTTAAGATCTTTTCAATGTAACCTAAAAATTCTACAAAATATTAGAAAATGTATAAAACACTTCAGCATTTTATAAGATTACTCTTTATCTCCCTCTCTGTAACCCTTTCCCTCACTAATTAATGTCTAAAAAATTTGTCACACCCGAACTGAGAACGTGAATTGTGACGTCATCAAGTTTGTTGAGGCTGTAAACAGCTTGTAGAGGCGAGGATAATTTACAGAATTTGTTATGTACGAGAAGGAGGGGGAGAAGGTGTGTTACTGGTAAAGGGGCGGGGCTCTGCCCCTTCTCCCCACGCATTAAGTGAAACTGTTGTCTGCTGAGGGTTATTCTCGAGTCGAGCCCATCTACATTCGTATTCTGCGCTAAAGATGCACAAGATAAACGTCTAGTACGTAGTGAGTGGGAGTGGGAGTGGAAGTGAGGGGGCGTGACAGCGGCAGTCGAAACTTGTTGCATAAACAGCCAAAGGATTCTTCGACACCTCCCCCACCTCCACCCCTGGCACCGTGTAGGCAGAGCAATTTGAGCACAATAAAGGCAATGCCAAGGCGGAGACCAAATCGGAGACGGAGTCTGTCCTGGGCCCGTCCCTGGTACAAACTGAGCCTGCATATTAAATCTACAAGTACCCGAGGATGGCCTCCAACCCTCGTAAATAAAAGCCAAAAGGATTTGGCTGCTGAACGAGTTAAACGCGACCGAGGACAGACGTTGTGGCCGCGCAATCAAATTCAGATACTACGCCGAGACCGGAGATGGTAAGGGAGCAGGAGACGAGGCTGGAGACGAAGCAGGAGACTCCGCACTGAGAGCGCAGTTGCTGCTGCTGCTGCTTAAGTGTCGTAAAGTCCTTTTGCGTGCAACAACAACAACAACAACAATAAGAGCAATAATAGCAACAACAACAAGAACATCTTGGCTTGGGCTTTTATGATTTATGCAACTATCGCCTGCAGCCCGAGTCTCTCGCTCGGAGTAAGCAATGAGGAAGACCCAGCCCCATTGCCGAAATCCTTGAAGCGCGTACACCGTTTTTCCAATACCCTGTAGAGCGCTGGCTGTGGGTGAATATGTTAGAGGTGTGATAAGATGGCAGGTAAGAGTCTCACACTCTCATTACCTGACAGATCCACTTCGAACCCAAGTATCAGAATATCTCTGAGACTATAGGAGTTGAACTTGGGAATTTTGGTAGAAATATGCCTTCAGTATTTCTACACTCAAGTCAGTTTTACATGCATAAGTAAGGTGAATATTTCATTAACTTTATCTATATATTGTATGTTTTATATTATATGTATTGCTGTAAATTTATTTTCAACCATACGATCTGAGCTAAAATCAGAACTAAGCTTAAAGGAATTGGTTGAAAATAGGTTTTAGTTCCTTATAAAACATATTATAAATATTATATTATATTATATAAATATTATGAAGACAGATAATCAAAAAGTTTACTATAAACTTGATGATCTTAGCAAATATAATACAAGTAAGCTTGGAAAATGTTTGGGAATATTCTTTAATTACTTCTACACCCAATTCAGTTTCTAAATAAACTTGGATATTATTACTAAGACAGAAATTTCAATAGCTCTGTTTACATAATATAAATATCTAAGTTACTCATACCTCTATATTTAGTATAAAGTTAAAGACCTTAATCTTTACAAGAGCTAGACTTGGAAAATTTGACAAAAATTCGCCAGAGGTACTTCTACACTACGCTTTTTACCAAATGCAACTTAAATGTCATTATTAAGACACATATTTCAACAAGTCTAATATTACATGTTATATTTTGTATCTGATTCTTGAGTATTTACTGTTAAGATCTTAAGATCTCAGTGCCCATTATCAGTTCGAGTTGAAAAACTTGGTAGAAACACACTTAGGTTCCTTAGAAATATGAATAAGATTATATTATAATAATATTATATGTACATATATTATATTATATAATTTAGAAGAATTTTCATTATAAAACTGCAATATGTCATCAAAACAAGAGTTTCACTAAGAACAAAGCACAAATACTTAGTTAAATTACTTTATGAATACATTAAAACTTTTGTTTTAATATAAATGTATTACAGGGTATCCTAATAATCACGCCTCCAGCTCTAAGCCTGTACATATAAGTTAAATATTATTCTTAATTATTTGTAAACATATAATAAACATTTAATACGACCTTTTCTAAACTTCCTCTACAGGGTATCTCGCAGTCCAATCAAGTTTCTTTCACAGTGCCATTCCTCCATTTTTTTCTTCACATTTTTTTTGGCCAAATGTCTTCGTCGCCGGCGTCGACGTCGGCGTCGGCGGCTCTTCAAATTGTGTGCAATTTTTATGGGTTAGGGTCGGGGAAGAGGGGGCAGCATTCATGAATAAAAGATTTTCGAGTGTGCTGCGCCCGCATGCCGTGCCACACTGCCCCTGCCACTGCCCCTCGACCCCACCCCATCAAGCATTGCACCGCAAGGCGTTTTCTCTCAATTTATTATGCTTTTGGCCTTGCCGGGGCGCAAATAATAAGCGGCAAGTGCACACGGCCACGCCCAGCGCCCACGCCTCGGCTGGCACCTTGCACCAGCAGCAGGCCACGCCCACACAATTGTCTCGCCCACAGACAGACAGACAGACAGAGAAAGGCGCCCGCGTTAAATTAGCAAAGCAAAGAGTTGCAGTTTACTCGCCATTTAAGCGCCGCACTCGACAGCTGCGTTTGTCAGCGGCAGCAGCAGCAGCAACAACAACAACAACAACAGTGAGAACAACCGCAGCAGCAACAAAGACAACAACAACGACAACGAAACAAACAATGTCAGCACTGAGGCTGTTGTTCTCTATTTGACTGTATATCTCCCTCTCTCTGTCTCTTTATTTTACTCTCTCTCTCTCTCTATTTATTTTTTCTCTCTCTCTCCTCTTTGTTTGGCTTTGCAGTTAAGGCTAATTTCCCTTATTTGTTTGTCTCCTTCTAGATCGTTTGCTCAGCTCAGCTAAGCCTAACTTAAATTCGCACAAAACAAATGCAAATTTGAAATATTTTAAAGTAACAAATATATTTTCAAAATCATTATTAATTATGTATATAATAAGAATATTACTTATATTATTAAATGAGTAAACAAATATGCCAATTGTCCGCAATTCAAATTTAAAATTCCTAGATCGCCCGCCAATAGTTACTTTTCTTTCTATACAACACTGCCAGGCAGTCGCAGCCAACTTCAATCTATAAATGAACTGTTAACTAACATGCTAAAAAATACTGCCTGTAAGCAGCGGCAGCCGTAAATAACAGTACGCATTTCAACAGTAAATTACGAATAGTTTAAAGTCAGATAAGTATTTTTATATAAAAAAAAATTTTTTTCAATATATAATAAAAGTCTTTATGACTAAACACAAATTTATAGTTCCTGTAATTCAAATTTAAAATTAAAAACGCGCGCTAACATTTACTTTTTTTATTTTACAACACTGCAAAGCAGTCACAGCCAACTTCAAGCTCTACACGAACTGTTAATTAACTGCCATGTTATAAATACTGGCTGTTAGCAGCAGTCGCAACGCTCCTTTAAATAACAGTGCGTACTTAACAGCTCGCTAACAGTTTAATCGACTAAGACCACTCGATTGTAGAACGCAGTCTCACTGTAAACTTTTCCGCCTCTGCCGTTTTTGGTCACACCGCTCAGTTGCCGAATTGTTTTTGTCGCGAACGGTTGATGTGAACGGGCGCAGCGCTTAAATTTATTTTGTGTACGTTGATTTGTGTAAACGCCGATTTTATTGTATATATGCGCGACTCTCTGCATGCGTATGCGTGCGTGCGTTTGTGTGTGCGCGTTTGTGCTTGCCTGTTTTTGCCCAGTTAGTTAGTTAGTTGCGCACCCCATGTACAGTTAATATTCATAATTTGTTGTTACCTGCACTCGAAAGTAAATGTAAGCGTAAGTGGCAAAAAGAAGCGTGCGAAAAAAATGTGCAAACAAGCGCCGTGTAGCCAAAGCCGACTGCGACGCTAACGTCAACGCCGACGCTGTTGTGTGTGTGTGTGTGTGTGTAGTAGTAGTAGCCGACTATGACCAGAATTTTGTTGTTGCGCAGCGCGCATTAGGCTGCTTTGTCTGTAGTGTGCGTGTGTGTGTGTAAATTCCAAAACATACGCTGCACAGTGGCACCAAAACGAGCTCACAATTATTTCAATGCCCATGCCCGGCTTTGGGCGTGTGTGTGTGTTTGTGTGCGTACGCTGGCATTGTTTGCGCTCGCTTGTGTGTGTGTGTTTGGGTGTGTCGTTGTTGGCCGTGTTTATTATAATTTTCCTCGCTTTTTTATAACGTTGAATTTTTCGACCCAAGTGGAGTTTTTTTTCTCTCCTCTGCTGGCGTTTTTCATCTACGCTTTGTGGCGTCTTTCTACAATTCTCCCATTCTAAGCCTATTCGTAAGCGGCGCGCCAGTCAAGTGTCATTGTGCGTTGTTGTTGTGTATGAGAGAGAAGCAACAAATGCGGCGATTGACGCTGACTGCGCTGCTGCGCCTCTGCCGTGTTGCCACAATTATTACAAATGTGGCAAGGCTTGTGCAGCAGCAGCAACAATAACAACAACAACAACAACAACAACAACATGGTAAAGTGCCAATTAGAATTTATTATTGTGCATAATTCCTTTTCTTATTACATACACACAGAAGCACGCACTCCCTACGCACACACAGACAACGAGTCTCAGTCTGCGCGCTCTCGCACTCAGTCAGTATGTCTCCCTCTCTCACTCTCGCACGCGCCTTTTAGTGGAGTCACAACAGCAGCAACAACAAAACTGTTAAGGCAAGGACAGCAAAGCAAAGGCAGAGAAGCGCGCAGGCAAAGGCAACGGCAAAAAGGAAAAGGCAAAGGCGAAAGGAATCTTAACGTGTGGTTCTTCTTCTGCATCGTGATTCGTTATTGCGAATGCGAATATGAGTGTAAAATGTAATAATAAATAATATCCTAATTAATTGCAGTTAATTTGTGCAAAATGTGGGCAAAACGTGCGCGATAAAAGCGATAAAACGAGAGTAAAATCAAAAGCAAAACCTAAAAGTAGAACAACAACAACAACCACCACAGCAACAACAACAAGAAATAAAAGTGCAGGGCCAGGGACAGCAACAAAAACTGCGCGTGCCTGTTTCTGTCTCTGTGTGTGTGTACGTGTACGTCCCTCTCTCTGTGTTAGTGTGTCTCTCGTATACGTATCCGTGCTTGCGTGTGTGTGTGTGTGCGTTTGCAACAGATGCTGCAAACATTTCGCGCAGTGTGTGTGTTGTTGTTGTGCAAACGAAACGACAATAACAACAACAACAACAACAACAACAACAACATTGGCAACGATTACAACACGAAATACGACGTCATCAATTGAGAGCGACAGCGGCAACAACAACTATAACAACTACAACTGAGCCACTACAGCAACTACAACAAGAACAACAACGAGTGCAGCCATGTTCAAGTGCATTCCAATCTTCAAAGGCTGCAACAGGCAGGTGGAATTCGTGGACAAGCGCCACTGTTCCCTGCCCCAGGTGCCCGAGGAGATACTACGCTACTCGCGCACCCTTGAGGAGCTCTTTCTCGATGCGAATCACATACGTGATTTGCCAAAGGTCAGTAAAGATACAGCGTACACATGCATAAAGATACATACATACACGTACACATTTACACATGTGCATAAGTGTGTGTGAGTACATACAGTGGGGCAAAAGAAAACTTTGCTCTCTCTGCAAGGAAATAATTTATTTATTATTTTATTTGTTTTACGTTTTTAATTTGACTTTACTTTTGCGTAGGTTTATTTTCCGCAGATTCTTTATACTGAACTTGTACTGTATAAATATGTACATATATTTTGGACTTCTTTGTACTGCATTTTCACTGTATAAATAAGCTAAAAGTTCAAAATTGTGAAGTTCAAAGGCTGAAGCAGTTTGTTTTCTCTGATATCATTTGTATTTTAGAAGGGAAATGAAGATTTAATTGATTCTTTTACTTAAAAGGGAAATTTTAGTGGAAATTTGTGTTAAAAATTATATCGGTAATTAAGAATATAATGATCAAATTACATAACACATATAGTTGGGGCGATATTCTTCTCTTCAAAGGCTGAACAAGTTTGTTTTCTCTTAAATCATTCGAATTTTAGAAGGGGAATTGAACTTTAAATGGGTTTTCTACTCCGGAAATAGACTTTTAAGGAAATTTTATGAATAATTTTGAATAATAAGTAAGTTGAGTTAAAATTGTGTTATAGGGAACACATTGGATTAATAATATATCATTTTTATTTATTTTATTTATTTAAAACCCTTATTAATGGTTTAGTGTTGATTAAATACCTTACTATAGACGAAACTATTCAAACTGATCTTTAATATATTGTGCCTAAAAATATGTTTATCTTTCGATTGAAATATGTAAAAATGGTTGATTAAGTCTATGTCTGCTTTGCACTCTCTCTTACAATCCTTTTAGATTCAATATATCATGGAATTTATTATTATTATGATATTAAATTACTGTAAACTGAAGGAAGTTTAACTTTCTATCTAAAGAACTCCTTTACTATTCATGCTTATTGGCAATGTTATTTTCCTAACTGCAGCCAAGATCTTGATCTCTATTCATTCTTCTTTTTCTCTACTCTCTACTTTTTCTGCCTGTCCTTCACTCTCCTTTTCTCTTGCTCTTCTAGTTCATTGAACTTTACAGTCAATTGCAGTTAGATGCGATTTTCTCATTATCTTGTGCAACCCTTTGCTAGTCGAAGAAGAAGTCTTTAAAGCTGCAACAGATTTCTAGTTGTCCCTACCCCTTTTTGTCCAGCCTCATGCTGCCCTACTTCCATACCCCTAACCCCCTGGCAACTCTTACCTAGCCAGACTTCATCATCGTCTTGATCTTCGTCTTCTTCTCTTTCCCTTTGCCCACTTTTGTCTGGCATAGACAATAATTACAACAAAAGACGCGTCCGTTCTTGGGCAGTTCAGGCGGAAGTCTTTAATTAATACGAAGGGGCTGCAGTGGAGTGGGGGAAGGGAGGAAAGGGGGCTGGCATAGCGCGGTTTTCATTCACAATGGCCATGTTAAGGCGGAGTTTGCTGCTGAGTGTTTGTGGCATGCATGCATAATTGAATCTCCAATTACGCAACATGCAGATGGGGGGCACACTCACACAGATACAGAGCATACCTCCTCTCTTATTGTGTATGTGTGTGTGTGTGTCAATTAAAGATCAAAGTGAGCACCGTGTACTGTTCTAATTAATAAGCAAGTGTCACCCGAAAAACAAGAAGAGCTAGGCCAATTAACAGCGTCAATTGTGAATCATTATGCGTACAGTGGCTGCAAGAAAATTATGAATTTCATTTGAAAAGTTTAACAAGAAATCTTGCCACTTTCCACCTGCCATTTCTTCATTGTATTTCCAGCTGATTAGTCAAGTGTTTGCTAGCGCCCACTGTACCTGGAATTGAGTTGAAACTACATTTATTTATTTAGCTTAGTCTGCGCTGGCTTCCGTTTTATGCAGCTGACAAATAAACAAATCGAAGTAAACAGAAAACAGAGAAAACACAAAACGAGGCGTTGACATAGCAACAAGTGTTGGTGGGTGTTACCCCCAAGGGAGTGGGAGAGCAATTCGAGTAGCAGCGGGGGTGAGGAATAGTTGCCCGGCATACACACATACAGAACTGTGTGTATGTGGTTGAGTGTGTGGACAGCTGCATCCCCTTTCTCTTCCTCTTTTCCATGCAGTGCACAATTCATTTGCGGTCAGTCGAGTTTTTCCCCATTTGCTCTTTTCTTTAGCTTGTGTCTTGGAAATTGTGCAGTTTTCATTTAGTTTTTCCTGCCAACTATCTATCTCTCTTTCTCTCTCTGTCTGTCTCTCTCTTTGCAGAGCTTCCTTCGCGGTTAGCCGCACTCGCTAATGAACTTCTAATGCAAATTTCGTTTCGTTTGCCTCGTTTACATCAATAAAGCGCATTGCGAGAAGCAACAACAACAACATTTAATAGAGCAATGGGGACCCACAAGTTGCTGTTGCTAGCAGCAACAACATGTTGCTGACCGTTGACAACGAGTGGCAACAACAACAACAATGGAGAGACATAATGATGATGTTCTTTCTGCTCTGCGAGTTCGCTTGAATTCCAAAGCAACTGACAGCATCGGATGTGCGCTGCATTGTTGTTGTTTCTACTGTCGCTGCTGCTGCTGCTGCTGTTGTTTTTCTTGCTGCTGCTGCCGCTTGTTGCTGCCTCTGATACTGGGAAGCTGGTCGGACATCAACCCTTTGACGCTTTTCAAAAGCTGCAGACAATTTCCGCGTTGTCATAGCAACAATAAACATCAGAGCCAGAGCAAAGAGCAGAGCGAATACCCCGTGTGCCTTCAATTGAATTGCGCTTAACTCTCGACAACGGCAACGACGACGACGACGACAATCTGCCTCAATCTCTCGCTCTATTCATGTCGTTTATATCGTTGTCGTTTGACAGCCTTCTGTGCATGGATGTGCATTTGCCCCGGCAAAGAGTTACAAATACAAAAATCAAAGCGAAAACTAGCAGAAATTTTCTATTTATGAATTCAAAAATATGAAGATTGTAGTAGAGGAAAAGAGAGCAGAACTTTAGAGAGAGTTAATTTTGATTGAAAAGATTTTTCTGTTGTGGGTTTTCTATACAACTTTCTTGCTTTCTTTAAGGTTCTCAGTAGTTGCCAAGTTTCCCATTTAAAGACCTTTTTAATAAAGTGACATATATATCACATATAAAGTGTAGATTGTATGATAGTAAATTGAAGTATTTAAATTCTTTCAATTCTATCTTAATTACGATTATTGAAAGGATTTCAGATTGGTTTACAAAATGATTTTAATGTCATCTTAATGCTTATGTGGCTTTATTTGCAATGGTTACTTAATTGCACATTCAACAAGCTTTATATCACTTCTAAAGCGTAGATTGTAAGATAACAAATTGAGGTTATTAAATGCTTTCTACTCCATCTTTAAATTGCATATTGACAAGGTTTTCTTCTTGTTAAAAGAATGATTTCTCTGCAGTTTGTACATTCATATTTCTTGCTGCCTTTTGAAGTAAGCTAAAGTTTCCAAGTTCCCCATTCAAAAAGCTCTTTAATAACTTGATAACATATATAATAAATGCTTTCTCCTCCATCTTTAAATTGCATACTGAAAAGGTTTTTTTACAGTTCACAGAATGATTTCTTTGCAGTTTGTACATTCATCCTTCTAACAAGTTTTACAATAATAGATCACATACATGTATGTGTATGTATAAATAGAGGTATATCAATTCATACACTCCCTTCTTTTTGTTGAAAGCCCTACTGCATGTACATAAGTGACGCTACTCTCTATACGTTGCTTCCCCTGTTGAACCTTCCCAGTTATTGGTAAATGCTCTGCAATATTTGAATTATGCAATTAGCCTTCTTCTCCTCCTTCTTGTCGCACAGAACCTACCCCAAGTAAATTTCTTGCGTTATTCATTTGTGAAGTTTTTCATTTAAGCAATTGAAATTGGGTTGTTTAGCTGCTTCCATTCATTTGGGCCAATTAGTCACGGCCACAGAGAGAAAGAGAGAGATAAGATATCAGGTAATCGCTGGGCTTCTTATCACCTGCCTTGAGGTCTGGACTCCTTTCGCAACCTGAAACGTTTACGCTCGCTTGTTATGGCAGGTGTGTTCTTCGCAAGGGAGTGGAGAAGGGGCACAAAAGGGGGTGGAGTCCGTCTGTCCGTCTGTGTAGCTTTGAGAACTCAATACCTCAGTCGAGTCGGCTTCGCGTCGCGGCGGCAATGACATCATTTAGCAGCTGTCGGCACAGCTATGAAAACAGCTAAGTAGTAGCGAAAATGGCGTTTTGGCGTCGCTGCTCAAAGCTCAAAGCGTTCTCTATTTCTTTATCTTTGCTCTCTGTTTCACGCTCTCCTCAGACTTGGCTAAGCCCTCTTAAGTTTGCTCAAACTATAGCAGACAAGATAGTTGAGACACGTAGAAGAATATCTTTTCTTTGTGGGGCTCAGGGTTCGGCATTGATTTTGGTGGTATTTAGCTTGGGCCTCACAATTGGTCACAGTTAGTTAACGAGCTGCGCACTCAGCCGCCGTCGCTAGCTGTGCTTATATAAAAGTCTACTGAGAGGCCGCCGTTGCTCTAAACCGGTTTCTGTCTATAATAAATGTTCCCAAGTTATTTCAATTAGTTTTTTATACTCGCTAACAATAGAAAGATCCCAAAGGGTAGATGGATTTGAAGTACAGCGGGAATATACACTTTTTAATGATAATAATCGATAGGAAATATCAATAACTTTAATTGATTAATTAATATGTTGATATGCGTAGATAACTGTGTGTATATATCGATTATTTTACTTTGGCATTAGATTTTTTATAACAATACTGCAAATGAAACGATTAATACACTTCTGATATCGTTTCTATTCTGAAAATCAATCATATCGATATGTTTGCTAGGAGCTGCCTGTCTATTTGGTAGAGAATTTAAGTTTTTAACACTCTTCATCGATTGTATATATGGAAATCAATGTAGTTTATCGATATTCATCGATAACTTTTCATTATTTTACTTATAAAGTGGATTTGACTATCAGTACTGCGAAACTGATGATTTCAACGCTTCTGATATCGATTGCTATAGAAAACTCGCTCATATCGATATCTTTTATTGGATATACGTGTACATCTGGTAGAGAATTTAAGTTTGTAGCACTTTTTATCGATTGTATATATGGAAATAAATTTGGTATATCGATAATAATCGATAACAGTTCATTAGTAAACTTAAAAATTGAATTTGACTATCAGTAGTGCCAAAGTAATGATTTCCACACTTCTGATATCAATTCCTATTGAAAAATCGATTATATTTATATCCTATCTAAGCACTGTCTTTCCATCTAGTAGGGAATATAAATATTTACATGTATTATATTATATATTTAATATGTATATATATATGGGTAGCTGTGCATAGTTATAGATTATTTCACTTTTCAATTGCATTTCATTCAATTGCTTACTTGTTGATTTCCACACTTCTGATAAAAGGTATCGATCATATCTATATTTGTTTAACGACCTTGCAAGCTTTAACTCTCTTGTGTTCTTTCATTCAGCCCCCTTATACAGGGTATATATTAGTCAGATAATCGATACACATACCCAGCTTACCTGTTTTGCTTTTCCAGCGGCTTTAAACAATAACATACACACACACACACACACTCGTACACACACACACTCGTACAGACACACACAGTAAGTGACGTCAAGGCACAGTTTGGGAATGCCAACGATTCTCTGTACAGTCTGAGCCTGCACTCGCTTACTTAATTGCCTTGGCATCAGTTAAGCCTGCGCAGAGATTTATCTATCGAATTTATTTTATCTAAACTCGCGCAATTAACTAAAGTTCTAACTGAGCTAATGAATAGATTTGCCAAGTTAAAATTGAAATTGTCAAAAGAACTGACATATTGCAAGGCGGTGGCAACATGTGGCTGCAACAACACGAGCAGCAGTTGTAACTAGCTAGCTGTGTGTGTGTGCAGCCATTGTTGTTGTGCGTGTGTGCGTCGCTAGAAAAATGAAGATGTACAGATTGGAGCAGGCGCACAGATGCGACCAGCAGGCGAATTGGCCTAGAGACGATGCTGTTGCCTGGTGCCTGGTCTAGTCGGATGGCACTTTGAGTCGCATCTACATAGAGACAGAGTGCGAGCATGTGTATCTGCAACTGCGAGAGCGACTTGCAGATGTTGCAAGCGCGCGCTGCCGCATACACATGCAGTACACTGCAAGAAAGAGATTGTGAAAGGGTAGCTTGAAGTGGGAATTGAAATGTTGGAACTACAAGAAGTATTTGGCTCGTAAGAGGTCAAAGATACTTCTTAAAGTTACTGTAGCTTATGCTCGCTGTTGGTCAACTGACATCTATTTCGTTCAGTGTACTTTAATCTAGCAGCACTTGAGCCTGTTGTGTTTATGTGTTGAGTGTGACTGAAGCTCATCCGGTTTGTCGTCTGCGCTTTGTTGCCGGCACTGGCGCTGCCACTGGAGCTGGTGTTGTTGCTGTTGTTGCTCTACTCTGGCACCGTGTTGTGTTCTAGCTCAGCTGGTTTTCGCATTCAGATGCGCAGCACTAGCACCACCACCACCAGCAGCGGCGGGAGCAGATACATGTGAATTGTATCTAGAACTTGTTTCGGCTCTCAGTCTGTCCTCGGTCTCTCTCTCTCTGTCTGGCTGCGCTTCCATTTTGCTGCGAGCCCAGTCATTTGCAACATGCACACCACCAACCAAGGCCTTTACATGTGCCATGTGTATGTGCGTGTGTGTGTGTGTGACGATACTCGACAAGATACATTTAGCTGATTACACTTGCAGATACATTATAAAATTACTCAAAATCAACGAAGCGCAGTGCATGAGTTTGAGAATGTTGTGGCTGCGTGACTCTGTGTGTGTGTGTGTGTACTTACCTGTGTGTGTGTGTGTGTGTGTGTGCCCACCTGTGTGTGTGCCTGCCTGTGTATGTGTGTGTGATTTACATACATGTCATGGTTCAGCGCATAAAGCCCACACAGTTAATTCCATCTAGCTCTAGCAACAAAAGTATCTGCATCTCTAAAATGTATCTCAGCTTTGCATCTGCAGCTCTCTCTCTCTTTCTTCAGCTCTAGTTGGGCATGCATAGCTATTGCATTCATCCATCATCGTCTCCAAATGCGCTTTTAACAAAACTAAGTGCATTCCCTTCAACCTCACAACCCCTCAACCTGCAGCATGTCTCTGGATACGCTCAATGCCTTTACCCTTTTGGGTAATCAATCGAATTATGTGGCCTCATTTTGCAACCAACAAGTGCAGCAGGCAGGCAGCGCAGCCTCGTTGTATGTCCTGTGTGCAACGTCATCACGGCGGGGCACGTCACCAGCTGCCGCATGTCGTAGTGCGTGCGTTGACTGTGATGCAACCCATGCAAGTCGCGCTCTGGCACAACTAGTTGGCCTGGCCAACAAGAACAACAATAACGAAACTAGTCGACGTGCAGCAACTTGCAGCGCTTGCTGTGCGCCTGCTCCAACTAGATACAATAGTAAAAGTGTGTTGGCTCTCGCCTCGACGCGGTGCCGAGTGCGCTTCGTGTGTGAGTGCTGCACGTGTGTGTGTGTGTGTGTGCTGCTCCAAACTGGTCGTAGTACGTTGCCAATGCCGGCCGGCCGGCCCGTAATTTATGGCCATGTACAAAAAGTGACTGCAAAAAGATACAACAAGCTGCCGTTGCCGCCATCGCGTGGGCTGTGCGCTCCTGCCTTGCTGAAGGGCAGCGAGGAGGGAGTGGCGAGTAAAGGGGGAAGGGAGAGTGAGGCGACTGCACTTGGCTAAAAGTTTACAATTCGCATTCGTTTTTATTGTCATCACGTCTTGTCCTCCTTTGGCTTTTGCTTTCGCGTCTCTCCTCGTTGTTGCCGGCCATTGCACCGACCCCGCAGTGCGCCCCTCTCTGTGTATCTGTGTGTGTTTGTGTGTGTGCAGGCCTTTTGCACATGCAATTTGTTGGAGTGTACGTTTTATGCCCACGTTGATTTTCCTTTTGTTTTCCTGCATTTTTCGTAGCTCGTTCGGCTTTTGTCACTGACAGTTACAACTTTCTGACGCATGATTTGTTGAAAAGGCCTTTCGTTTTTTATAAAAATAACAGCAAGCAACAGCAACAACAACTGCAGCACATCAAAAGAATCTGGCACACAGCAAACAACTGCGGGCACAAAAGGCTGAAAAAGAAACGTAGCTTTAACCTCCTCTCCTCCTTCCGAGTGTGAGGAGCTTTATTACTTTGCATTTCCACGAACACTGACCCAACTCTCAAATGACACCATTCTTTGGGCATTCAGACTGTGAATGACGCGAGTTTGTTGAGAGTAAAGTTGAAAGGTTGACGAAAGGTTCCGAGTTAAACTACATTGTTGTTAGGCTAGCTGAAGGTTTCTTCATAGGCCCAAAAGAAGAAAAGAGTACATTGAAGGCAAGGCATCAACCGAAAGGTTAAGATTAATTATTTCCTTTAGATAAGTACCTTCGTTAATTAGAATATGTTCTAAGAATCAAAGACCCATCTCAGATTTGTAATTCAAGCTGTTATCTCAAGAGTTTGCTGTCGGCGTGAGAGCTTTGAAATGTTTCCTAAATAAAGTTAAAATAAATGAATATAAATAAATAATAAATGAAAAATATAATAAGAGAAGAAATAATGAAAGAAGTTAAAATAAATGAGTATAAATAAATAATAAATTAAATAAATAAATAATAAATGAAAAATATAAATAATAAATATAATAAATGTAGTTTGTGGAGATAATCCTTTAATATTTTAATTATTTATTACACTCTTTTCAATTTTAACAATGTGTTCCCTTAGCTCTCTTAAACAATAGTGACGCTCTCCCTCTCAACACTATCCTATCGATAGGGTTTACGATAACGAAATATATTTACGATAGTGTATGAACTAAGGTCACACTTAACAACATAAGACTTAAGATAATAGAGTGTAAATTAATAAGTTACCACGGTTAACAATTTCCTATGTCGGTATGGTAACAACAGGCACAGTGTGAGAACACTATTCGTCGCTTGGTTTCGAGTCTTTTTAAGCACGGGATAGTAGTATATCATGAACAACCCATTCATCACAGACTAAGACCAAGATATGCCACACTGCGAGTTCAACAATAAAGTTTCTGCAACGAAAACTCCCTAGAAATCTTATGTGAAAAGGGGCGACATTGAATGGCCACCTAGATCTTCAGATTTGACCTCTCAAGACTTCTTTTTGTGAGATTAATATGATAAGCAATGTATTCTCCAGCAAGCCAGTAAACATTGAAGAGTTTATGGAACATATCTTGTACTAAAATCACTGCCATATCACACGAGCTGTTCAAAAATATAATGGAAATGCCTCAGAAATGGCATATTTTGCTGTAGCCACTGTATAGATATTTTATTCAAAACCTAGTCGCAATAATGCTTCAAATTAAATGAAAATACTGCATATACAGAAATTGGTTGTATTATTTTGAAGTTAGTCAACTTTTACATAACGAAAAGAAGTTTGCGCACCCCGTACAATGCCTAGTAAGGCAAATAAAAGTCTGAAAGTCTGACCTCAATTAAGTTATTGCTTTCGAATGCTTCAGCATATGTAAGGAAATTTGTCACACTCTTAAAACAATTGATCTTAATTATAATGGAACCAAGTTATAATCAGTTTGCAACGGCTCAGCAGCAGTTTACAGTGGGCACACTCGGAAATAAACTAGTTACTTTTTCAGTTCTTCTGCCACCTTGAAATTTATTTCGAAAACATTTTGGCATAAGTAAAAAATAAACAACTTTTTTCGAGCAGAGCTTCTTCTTTGGGGGCAAGTAGTCTTTTTGGGGCTTATAGAACTGGGTCGTCAGCTTTATCGAGTCACGGCCTCATCAACAGACACTTACTCACACACACACACACACACACACACAGTCTTTTGAGGCGAGCGCGAAAATATTTAATAATCTTTACGACTACAACTACGAATTATTTTCATTATTATTATCGTCGCGACTGCTGCTGCTGTATGTGTGTGTGTGTGTGCGAGTGTGTGTGTGATTGAGTGTGTCTTGGGTTTTTGGGGCAAGAGAGTCCCACAACAATGGCCGATAAAAATCGCTAACAGCAACGCTGACGCTGACGACGCCACCGCCCGGTGCGGCTGTTAACCTTGAGGTCCATGACTCACTGTGTCGGCCAATAGGGGGCGCTGCTTTCTTTTCCAAGTGCCCCTCTGAAGAAGAAGATGCTGATGAGTGCCAACCGAGTGTAAATGCTCCATATTCTTTGTCAGAGAGGGTCAGTTCAAAATGTTGATGGAGACTATGTTGGGGGCCCCTCTACTGCGATCTGCAGTGCGCGACCCTTCACTTTGGGAAAGTAGGAAAACAATTTATTGTGAATCGAACGTCAAATTGATGTGGCCAGGAAAATCGTGATTTTCATAAATGAATTGCTGGCGACATGTCTCAGACATGACGAAAAGAAAGCAAACCAAGAGAGCCAAGTCAAGTCAAGTCAAGTCGAGCCGAGTCGCGCCTCTAATGCCAAAAGGATGCCGCACCGGACGACGACGACGACGGGTCACGGCGACCTAACAAATGACAAAGTCTGCAATTTATGACCACGAAAAGCGAACTCGCAGCTTGGCAATGGAGATGAACCAGGCGAGATGAAACATGCTGCAAACGATTGTCTTTTGTTTTGTTTTGTTTTGTTTTGTTTTGACAAAGCAAACGGTTATTGTACACCCAGCATGCTGTTGAAATGGGTGTAGATAGTCAGTTGAGGTTTAGGTAAATAAAAAAATTGGTTAAGATATAACATTTTTGGTTAGGGTGTTATTTTGAGCTACGTTTTGGAAACTTTAAATCTTGAAAAGTATAAATTTGTCTGGCATAGCTGATATGCTGCCTGCTTAAGCCTGTTGAAGCCTTTTAAGTATTAAGCAAGTCTAAAGTACTGCTAAAATTGTTTATCATTATTTTCTATAAATCATTGAGCTATTGAGAGTGTATCTGAGTCTTTTTGAACTTCTAGCAATCGACTCTTGGACACTATTCAATTTTCATTTATAATGGTATTTTGGGCATAGAACTGCAAAATTTAACTGATTTCGCAATAAATTGTACTTCCACAGATAGATATCCATGCTACCTACCTAAAATTACTTACTACATAAAATTGGAATATATATTAAAAGCACATAAATCGTTTAGGCATATCAATAAAAGAATATAAAGTGATTTTAAAACCATTCCTTAGTCAAACTCTACAAATTAATGAGAATTAACGTGACTTTCCACTATTCAAAATGTGACAGGGTATTAAACAGTCAAGCTGTCTTTGTTCCATCATTTCCTCTGGCATTGTGTCGTGCTAAAGACTTACACTAAACTTGTGTCACTCTTTCCTTCTCTCTCTCTTGCAGAATTTCTTCAGATTGCATCGCCTGAGAAAACTGGGCCTGAGTGACAATGAAATTGGACGCCTGCCGCCGGACATACAAAACTTTGAAAATCTTGTGGAGCTCGATGTTTCACGAAACGGTAAGTTGACTAACAAAAGAAATGAAATATAGAAAATGTGTAGATGAAAATGGAAAACAGTTGCGCCTGCCGCGTGCAACATGCAACAAGTGTTAGAGGATAATTATTATTGACATTGATCGATTGTTGTTGCTTAGGATGCGTTCATGGTGAACCGTTGGACAGTGAGAGAGAGACAGAGAGAGAGATAGGAGAGGGAGAGAAAGAAAAGGAGAGACATGCATCCAGTTTGATTGGCAGATTGCACTGGGAATTTGTCATACAAATTGAGTCTCGTATTTTGCCTGACATAAAACAATTGCAAATCAAGTCGATAATTGCATTCGTAGATAAAAGAGAAAGAGCTAAAGGAAGGGGAAAGGGAAGAGATAAAGAGAGGGGGAAGGGGAGAGCTGTGCTCTGCGGCTTTTGAGGCGAATGAGTCAACATGTTTTTGCGGTTGCAGCCGATTGCAGATTGCCGGCTTTCTCCCCATTGTTGTTATCAAGAAAATGAAATGCATTGCCAGTGCCAGTGCCAGCACCAGAAGTCGCACAAGTCTTGACTCAGCTCCTTGCAGCCCTTTGACCCTTGAGACCCACAACAAACTATGGAACTCTCTCTATATACATATATACATAATATGCATACATAGTGTGTATACAGACTAGTCTATGCTATTTAGTTTTGTGCTACACCCTCTCGTTTCTATGGCGCTATTATAACTTTGCTTTCAAGCTGAAAAAACTTTATAAGCTTCCGTGGAAAAAGTTCTCTGTGCAATATTGCACGCACAGGCAGATACAGTGTCATAATCGAGGGGAAGAGTGAAAGGGGTGGCATCGTATATACTTGGTACATATTTATTTTCTGCTTAAGCAAGCATAAATCCGTAAATATTCGTAAGTAATTGGAGTCAAGTGCAGTGTGTGTGGACGGCGGACGAGTATAACGAATTAAACATATTGTACTCAAACTGATACCCAAACTGGCACTCACACTTGCACACGGGCACTCACATGTGTGTGTAAGTGTATCATGCATACAGAGCTGCCATATATTTACCTATATAAAGGGGTTGTGTGCACGACTTGGAGATACCTTTTAAAGAGGGAAACTTTGAATAAAGAGAATGCATTTATACGTTAGTAAACTTAAATAATTTGCAATGTGTATTAGGTTATCACACATTATCATGTATACACCCCTGCAATGTATTAGCTATATGTGTAAAGGGGTATGTGCACGACTTGGAGATACCTTTCAAAGAGGGAAACTTGGAATTATAATGATAATTCATTTATACTTTAGGTATCTCAAGTAATTTGCAGTGTGCATTAAGTTTTCACCTATTAAACGAAGTATACATTGCTGAACTACCCTGCAAGTTCACCTTCTACAGGGTATAGGAATAAAAACGGAATTTATTTCCATTCACGGCCGTTATTCATTCATGCAATGCAGACTGTGCAGGGGCGTATTGTCGGAAAGGGAAGGGCGCACGATATGCCAAAGGGAGGCAGACAACGCGTTGAACATATTAAATTGATTAACAAATGTTATAAAGTGACACTTATAAGGGGGTATAAGTAGATATACGTACAGTGCTTTTATTGAAATTCATCATCGTTTACTCATTTAGTTCTTTATAATAAAGTGAAAGATATGTATATATGTATAATATATTCATAGTCTGAATACTGTTGTGTGTTGTCATCTTCATACTCATTTAGTTCTTTATAATTATGTGAAAGATATATATGTATGTGTATTCATTGTTTGAATACTGCTCTGTTCTAGTTCTTCATAATAAAGTGAAAGATATATGTATACATAATCTGAATACTGCTCTGTCTACATCTTTCCGATGACGTTGTCGAACAACTTAATGAGGCTTCCTATTTCCGCTTTGAGGGTTTTCGGGTCTTCAAGCGAGGCGGGAGTGTTGAATTACAGTTGATTGTACTCATTAAACGATTTGGCACAGCTTGAATGGTCTTTGGCTTAAGCTTGCTTGGTTTTGGCTTGACTTATGCATATGACCCACAAATGATCCGCAAACACACCCAAAGCACAATCCAAGTGAACGGAATTGCCAATCGTCGCCGTCTTCTTGTGTTGGTAACTCGAGCTCAGTCGCGCTGCGGGTCTGGGTGAAAGGCCGGCGAAGAGCAGTAGGAAAAGAGAGAGAGAGAGAGAGAGAGAGAGAGAGAGAGAGAGAGAGAGAGAGAGAGAGAGAAGAGGAAGAGAGATGTGCGAAAACGTTGATCACAATGTTTTGCGGCTTAGGAAAATGCCTTGAATGCATCAGAGTGGAGAGAGAGATAGAGAGATTTACCTTACGGGATTAGAAATGGTTTAGATCAACGTGGGCGAGTGGAAAAACCTTTCACATTCAATTACCAAATGCTCAAATGCTGCTATTATTAGTGGCAACACACGATGGTTGTCGCTGTGTATGCCGTGCTTGGAAAAACCGCTAGTGGCAGGTGTCGGGGCACACCTTGCTGCATTACAGAGACATGTTTGTACTCCTAATGACGAGAGGTATTTCTTTTTGACTGAATGGAGAAATATATAAAATATATATTTTCAGTTGCATTAAAATTAGCGCGCTTGATTCATGTTTATGGCAGGAGAAGAGAGGGGGAGAGGGGGCTGAGAGCACAACAATGGCAATGCCAGCCACAGCCACAGAGCTTGTGCAAGTGCAGGCGAGAGAGCTGCCAAGCGCAGCACGCAAAAATATATTACGTATACGCGCCGCTTGCACTTGACAAAAGAATTGGACGGTGGCGGGCAACTAACATGCACGTGAGTTGCATTTGTAAGTGTTCAGCACAGTGGAGTGAATGAAGAAAAGTGTAAGGAAATTAATATTAATGTTAAATATGATCAACCTTATTATTATTATTATTATAAACCTAAACCAAGTTGCTGTGAGGGCAGGGCTGGCAGGTCAGCCTTTTGCCGGACAGAACTGTTCTTCTAGCTTGAACAAATCTTGGAGATTACTCTGTGGATATGTTTCCTATTTTTATTGCTCAAATATAACATATTTCTATAATTTAAATAAAATTTAAATAAAATATTTATAATTTAAATAAAATTAGTCCGAAAATCGAAGTATAAATCTTTATCCGGGTTTTTTAATTCGATTTTTAATTATAAAAACAAACATGTTCAAGGAACAGATATTACAGAAATATTGTTTAATACTGCCATATTTCGATCAGGCACATTTTTAACATGTAAAGAACTATTAGAACGTTATTGATTGAGCACAAAAATAACATCATTTAAAAAATGTATGATACTTTAGCTTTTTTGTTAATTAAAAACCTATTGTGCTGTTGTTTATCTTTTTTCCCTCTTGACTATTCGTCCTTTTTTTAATTTTTGCTTCATCTGAATCTATTCAATTTTTTTGAGGGGCAGCTGTCAGTGCTGGTTAGCAGGTTATGTTTGTTTATACCCTAACCAACTTGCTGTTAAGGTTTCTTTTGCACTCAAGTTCTACTCATTACTGCCTTCTATAGTACCAGCTACTAAGCAGCTATTCATTAAGCTGATTAGCTTAGATTAATGATGATTTCGTTTTGCGATTTGCGTGCTGCCTTAAATCGATTTTTAGTTAATTGTTCTGGTTCCACTGTGCTGGCATAGCGCAACGGTTACGCTAACAATGCTAATAAAAACATTAATTTGTATAGCTCTATGGCAGTGTTGGTATGCGTGCCAGTGTTTGAGGGTGTGTGTGTGTGTGCGGGTGTGAGGGTGTGGGTGTGGGGGGTGTGGGTGTGGGTGTACTGTTGTGTTTGCCTGCAATAGTGCAGGTGTTGTGGACACCGCCGTTGTCGTTAGTAGCCGTGAGATTTGCACGTAAATTATTATGACAAGTTGACCTGTTTGCGAAACGAGCACTAGAGGGCGCCGTTGCCGCAACTTATGTACTTATACCCTGTAAATGGGCAGCAACAAATGGGTATATAGGCTGGCAAAAATAGTAAGTAAAGTAAAAGTAAAGTGATGGCATGTTGCCGGGTGTAGTGCAGACGGAGGAAAGCAACTTCAACTTTTGTATGTGAGTCTGTCAGTCTATTTGTCTGTATGAATATATAATAATATGTTTTATTATTGCACATAGATAAATTAAGCTTTAGAACTTAGCCACACCCCTTTTCGCCTCTGCTAATGAGAAGAAAACGTATTGCAATCGCAGTCTTAAAGCCGAAAGCTTTGGTAGCGCATGTATACTTCCTTACTTCTTTATATTGCCAATACCTATTGCCATACATATTAAGTTTACAGGGTATTTGCACTTTCGCAATACTTAATGTATTCTATGTGTGTATTTCTCATTTTGCTTCGCATACGCTTCATTTTCCCTCGCTTCGCTAATTGTTTATTTATTTGCGCATTGTGTTTTTTCTATTTCTTAAATTTCGCAATTTGTTTTCACTGCATTCTCTTTGCCTCTCTCAACTCCCCTCTCTACCCTGCCCTGCGGGGCATTTACTCTACAGCCTCTTTGCTTATTAATACATAATAATTTGTGAATTTATATTTAACAGGCAGCGTTGCTGTCAGTCGCCGTGTGTTGTTGATAAGCTCAGTTTATGTGTGTTTGCATTCGCATTTTGCATTTCCATTTGTATTTGCATTTGTATTTGTGTTAGTTGTAGTTGGGTTTGTAGTTGTAGTTGGGACAGTAGACAAATAAACAATGTGCTCGGCGAGTAAATAACGCGGAGGGGACTCTGAATATGTTGTCAGCGGCAATTGAAATGAGAATGAGAATATCGTATGGGAAACTGTGGGAAATTCATTGAAAACTCTTTTATGGTGCCATGGGAACAAGCTTACAGGCAATTTGGGAATGACAATAAAACGGAAGACGAGGCCGTGGAGAGAGGGAGGAAGAGAAAGAGGCAGAGACTGCAGAGAGTAGAGGAAGCAAGCCAGAAATGCAACTAACAAAAAGCCCAATTAAATGGTTGTTTTGCTGAGCGCCGTGCACTTAGTCGCGGCCACGACAAGCTCAAACAAGCACGAACAAGTCAATGTGGAATCTGTGTCATCTTTCTTCTCTGCTGCTGCTGCTGCTGTTGCTGTTGCTGCCTCTTCTTCTTGCTGCACACTGTTGCAATTGAGGCGTCAACTGGGTCAAAGTTAAGCTCTCTGGCAGCAGGCAAACGCAAGTCATTCGAGAGTGGATTTCGCTGATTCTTCTGCTGCTGCTTCTTGCTCTTCTTCTTGTGTAGTAGACAACACACACACACATGCTTACATCCTCGGCCTCGGCCTCAGTAAACAAGCGACATGACGCTAAGCTGCAAGAAGACCCTCGACGACAGTTCAAAAGAACTTGTGCGATCTCAAGTGTAGAAAGAATGAAATCAGCGCTAGCCTAGTTGACCACATTGTTAGAGGCCATGACTTTGTGGAAATATCTACAATAATTATTGGCCACACACACAGACACGCACATACACACACACACACACGCGCACACACAATTGTTTAATTAATGGCATTAAACAAAAAGTATATCAAGAAATGATGGAAAAAATTGAAAAATTATTTCATCTCTCACTTTAGACTGGCCCCAAAACTCACACACACACAGGCACACACATACACACAGGCACATGCATATCCCCTCTGCCTGGCAGCTATTGACGTCACGTGGGCTGCGCAATTAAAAACTAATCGACAGAGAGCAAGCAGAACATTCTGTTTTGCGGAGCCAACAAATCAAAAGCGAATACGACATGTGAACTGCCTACTGTCTATTGGGCAAACTAGCAATGGAAGCGCAGGTAGATACCCTAGTCAGTAGATGCCCAGAGATACCCTGTAGCTGCTCAAGAAGTGCAAACTTTGTTTCCAGTATTGCCAGGGTAAGCCTGGGTATGCCAAAGAATAGTTATTGGTAAAACTGTTGCGGTATTTTGCGAAACGTCACTGCAAATTAAGTGGGTTCTCTGTCTGTCTCTCTTTCTCTCTCTGTCTGTCTGTCAGACCTACCAGGCTGAGGATGATGATGACGCAGGTGCGCGTCTTGTAGTTCTTTTCCTCGTTTTGGGATTTTGATTAATTGAAAAGCATTTTAATTGATTGACAGCCCATAAGTCCAATTTAGTCTAATCAAAATATAAATCATAATAATCCCACTTGCAGCATCGATGTATGTACATGTGTGCTTGGGTAATTGGTGTATCTGACAGATACTTTGGGGCTGCCTCAATTTGCCAGGTTAACTAATAAATTGCGATACAGCTGCGGGGCACGTATTCAACATACATATATAATTATTGCCAATGTTCCGAGCATTTTAAACATGTTATTGAACTTGCAAACATATATTTCTCTCTTCCACAGTGCCACAAATAGCTCTAAATATCTCAATCAAAGTGTGTGAGAGAGGGGAGAGAGAGAAGGAGTAGAGTTAGTTAGCTACACATTTAATTATCCGGTAACTTGATTAGTTGAGAGTTGCTGCCATAATCGCATTCCACAGTGCTCTGCCTCTGCTGCTTCTAATTGACTCGACAGCAGCAGCAACAGCATTGCAACATTGCACAGCATTTCTCAATATCATGTTATCATAGAGCTCTTCAAGCCACAAATTTCTGTCTGTCATACATATCTTGTTGTCTTCTTTTTCCAGTTTAATTTCTGGGAAAAGTGTAGAAAATGCTGTGTGAGAACGGAAGAGATATGACAGTTGCAGTTGCAGTCACAGTTGTTGGAGTGTGGCAAGTGCAGTTTAGTTTCGATGAACTTGTTAATGGCAGGCTGTGTGGGGGGATTTGAATAAATATTATATGTTGTAATTAGTTTTGTGGTCTGAAAAGGGAAATAAATATGTGAAGATACTCTACTTTATATGCCATTAAATGATAGATCTTTAACTCTTTAACTCTTCATGTGATGCACTAAAGATTTTCTCTTTTTTTATATGATATAGTTGGCAGTATAAGTACCATACTTAACATCCTGTATACCATTCGAATTTCTGCTACTTTTATATAATCTTTTGCACTATAAAACATGATCTATAAAGTGCTGATGGTATAATAAACATAGTTAATCGTATCTTAATGAATTTCCTCTGCTACTTAGAAGTGTCTTTACTCTCCACAAATTGAAATAGAATTCTCAAAACCAATTTCCTATTTTTCTATGAGTTTCCAACTACACAAATACCCTTATATCATCCAATACGCTGTGTAGTGTATGCGTTACTTTGTGTAGTGCTAAAGTGCTGCGTAGCGTGTATTTAGTTTTGCTTGTTAAACGTTTTAATTACATTTAATGGCACCTGTTGCACGCCTGTTGCCGACAACGCAACGCAGCAACAGCCGCAGCAGCAGCAACAGCAACAGCGAGTTCTCTGCAATTAAAAGCCATTTACTTAGCTCACTCCCTGGGCGACTAAGCTCGGCTTGAGGGTTGACTCTTGTGCAGTGAGGCAGTGTGGCAGAGGTAGCTGTGGCAGCAGAGGTAGCAGTCATCCTGTTAGTTGCAGCATCAGCAAGCGGGGGCCATAAAGCATCCAGAGGCGACGGAAAGCCATTTCTATTTTCTCGCTGTCGTTTAGGGATTTGTGTGTGTGTGTGTGTGTGTTTGTCTTTGTGTGTGTGTGGCTGTGGAGGATGCTTTCAACAAAGGCAAATAGCAAATTGCATGCAGACTGCATTGCACATGTTGATGACGAAGCTCATGATGATGATGATATTGTAGGCAGGCAAACGAGGGCAACTCCAGCGCAGCCACTCAGCTGCATTCATTGAATGCATAAAGCAAATGGCAATGTGCCATAAAAGCTTATAACATACTAAAGGCAAAGGCTGAGGACACTGTGAGTACAGGATTTAGTTGAGCTTAACCTGCTGCTACTAAATTGAAAAGCCTTCTCTTCACTAAGTTTTCTCAACTACAGCAGAAGGAGCTGCTTCATTAAGTGCAAGCCTAGAGATGCGGCCTCCTCGATAGGCCTTGATGTAGTCAGCCTACTCTTCTCTCCCCCCCTCTCTCTTCCCTCTCTCTACATTTGCCGTTCATTGCCTTCATGCTGTATCTGACAAATCATTTCATTTCATTTCATTTTTCATAGCCATGACTAGCAGGCAAGAACACACACGACAACGAGATGTGGCTCTTAAAATATTTGCTCGTTCAATGACATTGAAAAGAATTTTCATACTGTCTGCCCCAGTGTGCCATTGCTTTTATATCTATATATATAATATATATATGTATATATAGAGAATATACAAGATTTTTTGACGTCGTCACTGACGTTTCGCCTGGCCGAGTTTGTTGGCCACTCCTCCTTCTCCCTCTCTTGTTGCCTTGCTCTTCACCTTCAGCTCTTTTCTTTTTTGGCTTTTTCTCTTTGGTTTTTCTGATATCATTAAAAGCAATTTTTATATAGCTTTCATAGGCTGTTTCCTGGTCGATTTTTGGTTTATTTCAAGCAACTTTGCATTGTCTAGAAATATAGAGCAGTTGCTGTTATGAGTGCCCCCTTATATGTGTCTCTGTGTTCTGCTCTCATTGTCATTGCATAATTGCACAAATTGATTACATTTTGGGCGGAGGTAGGGTAGGCACAAACTGAGCACAGTGTGGCCAAGCCCAGGCATTTCCTTTCATTTCCGTGACACTTAATGAGTTTCCAAATGTTGCCGGCACTCTCTCCCTCTGACTGCTCTTCCTCTCTGCCGGAAAGGTCAATGAATTGTGTGTGTCGCCGCCTCTGGTCTAATGACCGCCAACTGTGCCGCACAGTTGAGCAATTTTGCAGCCCTACAGCTGGCCAAATATAAGGCACATCCATCCATACTATCTTCCATCTAACCAAATAAGTAGAGCATCATATAATGTTAATGTATATAAGGTTAGTCTCTCCATATGCTACCAATTGTGCGTGTGTGTTCCGTTGCCTCTTGCTGCGTCCATTTGTCTGCGACTGTTTCTGAGTGTTTTGCTTGTGGGCCTCTCACTCTCTTCCTCTCCCCTTCGTTGATGGATCGACTGCTGTTTGATGCTTTTTCGCGTCTTTGTTCTTCTTTTTTTTTAGTTTGGTTGCCAAGCCTACGTCAAATGAAATTTACTCAACATTACCTAGAAATCAGATTCTTTAGATTCTTCTTCGAAATATTTTTTTCTTTTGAGTATAAAAGTGTAATAAATATTGAAATTATTCAGTTTTATTTCCCGCGTGCTATTATACTCTTGCTGAGGGTGTGTTAATTTTGGGCAGGAGTTTGCAACGTATCTAAGAAGACATCTCTGAGCCTATAAAGTATATATATATATATGTATATCATGTGAACAGAAGAGTCCAACTATGACCCTCTGTCCGTCTGTTGCAACGCAAACTAGTCTCTTAGTTGTAGAGCTATCTTGTTAAAACTTGGCACACATGCTACACGCTGTATATAAGTCGGAACGAGCCGGATCGAACCGATATATCGTATAGCTGCCACACAAACTATCGGCCTATTTTTGTTCTTTGAATCATTGCAATCAAATTTACTAGAACGGACTTTTTCTCTACATATTATATGAATATATAAAATTTAATCAAAATCAGACCACTATAACATATGGCTGCCATAGTAACAATCAGCCTAAATAAAGGTTTTTGTATGAAGACCAGTTACAATTACATTAACTTATCAGTGCCAATCAAAGTGGTACACAATATTGAATATACACAATTCTATTCAATTCAACACCATTGTATATCTTTAGTATTGGAACAATCGAAGTATATTGAACCTACAAGGGTAAATCAACTTCAGTAAACCATTCTTGCTGGTTTTACTTTGCTATCGATGTGGATTCGCATGTAGATATTACTTTCTTATCCGCTTGTTTGAGTTAGTTATCTATACCATGTGAAACATGTTGATAATTGAGATACGAGAGAGAAGAGTCAGCAGCAAACAGTGCGAAGCAGTAGAGGTGAATGCTTATAGAGATAGTTGAGCAATTAATACACCTTAATTACGTGACTGCTGACTGTGCGTACTTCGCCATTATTATTATTGAGTGGAGTTCTTTTTTGTCTGGGGCATTTTTAAAGTTGAATTTAATTGCGTGTATAAATGTCCAGCTGTGTGTGCATTTAATTGGATATCCCTATATATACACTTACATATACAATATATATTGAGCTGTTCTATGACACATCAGATTCAGCAACACCTGCCATATGAATCACAGTGAAAGGTAGAAAGGGAGAGAATCCTCCGCCGGCTTTATGTGTTCCACATGCATAATTCGCAATGCGGCAGGCAATAAATTAAAATACGAATATTCTCCATTGAATATATGTGAATATTTGCAGATGTATATGTATGTGTGTGTGTGTGTATGTTTGTACCTGCATTCACATATGATTTTAATTAAATTGTAAAGGTAAAATTTTATCTGAAAAACATGCCACAAATTCCTGTACAAGCAGCCCGGCAGGCTGCACCACTGTGCGAGCTTAATTCAATGCACATTTGCAGAAAAGAATGTTTTGTTTTGTTTTGTTCTGTTTGATTTCGCTTTTATTTTGCTCTTCTTTGCTGGTGTTCTCTCCCTCTCTCTCTCTCTGTCTCTATTTTTTCTCTCTCACTCTGACTGGGCGCTTCCGCGCGTCAAAGTGGAAGCGAAGCCGGAGGCGGCGCACACAATGCTTATTGTTGCACTGCAACTCGAACATGTCCTGCTCAATGCCACACACCCAGACAAACACACACTCGCACACACCCTCGCGAGTGTTGTCCTGGCTGGTCCCACGTGTCGTATTAGTTACATCAAGTTATTATCCCCACGCCATGTATGCTACGATATGTGCGACATATGCGTCTGTGTTTGTGGGAGAGAGTGTGTGTTCAACTAGGTCAGTTTCAACGTCGTCGTCGTCGTCCCTGTAAAGGATTGCACGCCCACCTGCCTGACAGTTTCCACTGCGGTGACCTTTTGTGCGAGGCTCCTGTGGCCTTTCGTGGGTGTGTTTCGCATAAACAAACAACCGCAAATACACACACGAGCGAGCGAGCGATACCTAAGAGTGACTGTGTGTGTGTGACACATATGCTGACACTTACAACGTGTATATGTGTGAGCATGTGAGTGTGTGTGTGTAAAATGGAAACTTGGGCGCTTTTTGCGTGCGCATTTCCGCTTTGGCAGTTGAAAATTTATTCGATCAACAAGTTTCGTTTGTCATTTTACGCTTCGTCTCGCTCTATCAAACTGCACACAGTCATGGCATGTCTCTCTTTGAGTGTGTGTGTGTATGAAAATGTATACATGTGTGTGTGTGTGTGTGTGCATCAATGTGAAATGAATTAAATTGCTTTAATGGTTTAAATTTAAGCGCACCCTTTGGCAATGGCTTTTGACAAATGACAAAGGCATGTTTCCACTAATTGTTGTTGTGTAATATATATAGAGAGATATATAAAGATATATATTAAGAGATATGTATAGAGATATTTTGTTGCTTTTTATGCTATGCTAAACAATGAAATAACTATAAATTATTTAAAGCTAAAATTCCTTTAACATTTTATTGCATTACTAATCAATATTATAATGGCCAGCTTATCTTGCCGACTTCCGTGCAGTTTACAACAGTTTAACACAGAGAGAGCAGCTCTTAAGCTTGCTCTGCTCTCCTTTTCTCTCACTCTCTCCCTCTCTCTCTCTGTGTGTTTGTGGCTTTTGCGCAGCATGTTCGCTCATGAAATATTTATAGCCGATTTAAAAATAATTAGATATGGATATTTGGGACACCCTTTGGCGCAATTCATGCGTGAGCAATAGAGTGTGCTGCAAATCGATATTAGAAATGAGCAACAACAACTAAAGAGAGTGTATTGTATTAATTTGTATTGTCATTTCTGTCTCCTTCTCTCTGCTTGCAGATATACCCGACATTCCCGATGACATTAAGCATCTGCAGAGCCTGCAGGTGGCCGACTTTAGCTCGAATCCGATACCCAAATTGCCTTCGGGTTTCTCACAGCTAAAGAATCTAACTGTATTGGGGCTGAATGATATGTCCCTTACCACATTGCCCGCCGATTTTGGCAGTTTAACGCAACTGGAATCATTGGAGTTGCGTGAGAATCTGCTCAAGCATTTGCCCGAAACGATAAGTCAGTTGACAAAGCTGAAACGTCTCGATTTGGGTGATAATGAAATCGAAGACTTGCCGCCATATCTTGGATATTTGCCAGGACTGCACGAATTGTGGTTGGATCACAATCAGCTGCAGCGTTTGCCACCAGAGCTGGGGCTGCTGACCAAGTTAACGTATCTAGATGTCTCGGAGAATCGCCTCGAAGAGTTGCCCAATGAAATTGGCGGACTGGTGAGTCTAACCGACTTGGACTTGGCACAGAATCTACTGGAGACACTGCCCGATGGCATAGCCAAACTGAATCGTCTGACCATACTTAAACTGGATCAGAATCGTTTGCAGCGATTGAACGATACGTTGGGCAAGTGAGTATAGCAAATACCTATTGCAGAAGTGTTTGGGAAGTTCATTAATATGTTATCTATCTGCTTTATAGCTGCGAGAACATGCAGGAACTCATACTGACAGAGAACTTCCTCTCGGAGTTGCCCACCTCGATTGGCCGCATGAGCAAGTTGAGTAATCTCAATGTGGATCGCAATGCATTGGAGTATCTGCCACTGGAGATTGGCGAGTGCAGCAATCTGGGTGTGCTGAGTCTACGTGACAATAAGCTGAAGAGACTGCCGCCAGAGTTGGGCAATTGCAGTGTATTGCATGTGCTCGATGTGAGTGGCAATCAGTTGTTGTATTTACCTTACTCTCTGGTGAATCTTCAACTGAAAGCTGTTTGGTTGTCAGAGAATCAATCACAACCATTGCTCACCTTTCAACCGGACACAGATGCAGAGACTGGTGAACCTGTGCTCTCGTGTTACCTACTGCCACAGCAGGAATATCATCCCAATACGCCGGGTAAGTTGTCACTGTAATAATCCTATATACTGATAACATTGTGGTGACTGGTGCTTGCAGTTAGTTGTGAGTAAGACTGAGTAGTACGTTGTGTGAGTGTTTTCGCCAACAACATTGCCCAATAAATCGGGTGGCTTATCTATACACTATGGCATACTTTCCGCTAGGAATGTGCCCAGGCACGTTCTACAGTCTATCGTTCTGCAATATCTGCAATCTATGCTATGATAAGATAAGGCGTGCAAACACAAACCCTCGTACTAAGTGAACTATCTCTGACTGAACTCAGTAGTAGTACAAAAAGTCCAAAATTTACAAAGTTTCCAAATTCTTTTCGTAATTAAATTTATAACACAATTTGGCTATAAAACTGTATAGACTGTATAACTGTACGTGGAGCACCAAACACTAATCTTATTTCCCTTTTGCATATCTTTATGTATACGTTCTTTTTCTATTCTTTGTTTACTTTTTTATTGCGCCACACTACACCATGCTGTCTCCTATCTCTTTCTCTCTCTCTAATGCACATATTCCATTTCATATTAAAAATAATACACCCTTATATCGAAACACAAAAGATTATCCACCCATGGCGCTTTATAGATCGAGCGAAAAGTTCGACTCGATGGACTTCTTCAGTTATCAACAGAAAGGTTTGCGTTTGTCTGTTTGCTAGTCTAACAATACCTAGTGCCATAAACAAACTACCTATAAAACCTATCCTATAAATATCTACCCTATGAATAGACATGCACATTTGTCCTATACTAAACAGTTCTGTCTTTATAGCACAGTTGTAGTTGCCCGTTTTAGGTGCAAATCATACAAGTTTTTATATCTATATATATATTGTATATGTGTATATATATATCATTCAGAAATTTGTTGAATATTTTATAGTATCTGCATTATTGACATTTGCATATCGTCGTTAAAATCAGCTCTCGATACAGACAAATTAATGCAATTACAATTCTGCTATAAAGTACGCTCCATAAAGCGCATATTAATACAGTTACTATAAACAATAAATATCCTATACTATATACATATATGCATGCCAGATGTATTCGGAAAATGTTGTTTGTGCAGTATATTCTTTTTCCTTTTTATACGCTTGCAGAGGGTATATTAAACGCACCTTAGGAGACATATCCGACACCATAAAATATATATATATATATTCTTAATCAGCATTAGCAAGGGAGTCGATCTAGCCATTTCCGCCAATTAGTCTGTCAGTTATAGAGCTATCTTGATGAAACTTGGCACACATGTTTCTTATAGCTGCAAATTGTGTATAATTCGAAACGAGTCGGATCGAACCCATATATCGTATAGCTTCCATACAAACTATCGGCCGTTATTTGTTATTTGTCAAGATATTGCATTCAAATTTACTATATCGGACTTTTTCTGTATATATAATATGCATATAAAATTTAATCAAAATTGGACCAGTAAAACCTATAGCTGTCATAGGAACAATCGGCCGAAATGTAGGTTTTTGTATGAAGACCAGTTTTGATTTGAGAAACTTAACTTAACTTATCAGTGCCAATCAAAGTTCGACATAATATTGAAAACAGACAATAGTATTTTATTCTACACCACTATATATCACTAGTATTGGAACAATAAGTGTATATATGTAGGACCTGCTAGGTTATAGAACCTTCGACGTGCCAAAGGTATTCTTGCTGGTCTCTTTCCTTTCTGACTAACTTCAGAGAGAGGGGGAATAGGCATCTCTACAAAGTCAAAGCTGTTGTGTGGTCACTCTAAGAAGAAAACCAGTTTGTGGCCATAAAGTGACGTCATATAAATCACACATAACAACAACTTGTATACGCGTTGCCTGAAGAAGAAGCTAAAGAAACAGAGGCGCGCACACAAACTCAGTAAGGGGGCATGGAGAGGATGGGAAGGGGGGCAGACTAAGTGCGCATGTTTGATTTGATAATGTTATTTGTGTATTTGCTGTTTATATGCCATTTATTTGACAGGCGGTTCAGTGCGTGTGTTTCCCTTCACAGTTGCCCCAAGTTTGATGGGTTCTTGAGATCGGGATTCATACTGATTCAGCTGGTGTGTCAGTGGCAGCATGCCAGATCAAAGGCACAGCCTGTTCTTGCTGTTGTTTTGTTTGTTTGACTCACTGTAGATGAAGATTGGCATCCAGTCAGCGCCAGCACCAGCAACATAATGTAAACGATTGTGACGTCAGAGCTAGAAGGCAAATGTGGAGCAAGATCGACTGTGGCTGCTGCTGGGCGTTGTAGTAGTAATTATAATACTCGCAAGTAATCGGGCATAAGGCCGACGCTTGAGAATATTAATCGTCTTCTAAGAGCGAACGTGCGCCAGTGTACATTGATTAATGGGCCTGTCAGACCAGCACAGTCAAGTCAATGGGGTACAGTGAAGCCAGGCACTTGACTGACTGGCTGACGAACGTGCTTGCAGAGGTTGAAGAAAGTGGGAGAGTGGGAAACAGTAGTGGGTCAACTATAGATAACTTGGAGAAGTTTTAATTGGTGTAAGATTGAAGTAGATGAGTATATTGGTTTTAATGTATAATATGTATAACAATTCTATAGGGAATTTATAGTAGATTAGTGTATTGTATTGTATAAAGGGTAAAGTGCTGTCCATAGTCTATGTATTGTATATACCAACAATATCTAGCAAACTGTGAAACTAAACTTTATATAGTAGGAGATTGAAGTCAGTCAACTGTAGAGAACTTGCAGATGTTTAGATTCGTGAATGATTGCAATTGTATAGGGTATATATAGTAAGTATATACTTAGTATAAACGGTAAGGCATAGTCTATAGTCTATACACCAACAATATCTAACAAACTTTGAATAATATAAAGAATAGTACATACAGTTATAGTGCATATAAAGAAGTATAGTATAGTATATGCTGATAAGTGTTGTTTATAGTCTATATACCAAGAATATCTGGCAAACTGTGCATTCTTTATAGAAAACTGTGCATTCTTAGCCCTGTACATAAGTATATTGTTTATAGAGTATGCTGCATAGTCTATACTTCTACAATACCAAGCAAACTTTGACTTCTTAACCTTGCCAGCAACTAGTATATGTATAGATCTTATAGATCGTGTTGTCTGTAACCATTAATCATCGTTAAATTGTGCATTGTCTGCCACTCTAAGGCTTCACTGTAGTATTGACTGCTATTCAACATGTTGTTGTTGTTGTGGTTCTGTTGCGTAGTATTTTATTTTTTCTTATTGGTTTCCATTCTCAGTTTGACATTCAATGATAATAACAACTTTTGTAACTGTTTTTGAAAATGAAAACAAGTTTTCAGAGCGCGCTCTATGCAAATAACTTCTAAATATACAAAACTAATCTCATCTCATCACAGAGTCTGTTCGGTTTTTATGATGATGCCATGAAAATGATATTCATGTATGCATTCGAAGCATAGCATATTTTTCCTAACAATTTACAAAGTTGTGTGAAAAATATATATGTTCAAGATCAATATAAATATGCTGGCATATATGTGGGGGATATATGTATGTGTGTGTGTGATGTGATCATGAGCACATTCTGTGTCACTTAAACGTTGCTCAAATTATCCAATTAAAAGAGGAGAGATCCCAAGAGGCGCCCCTGGGTCTTCGTTGTCTTATTATTGTCGTTTCTACTTAGTTTGTTTTATATTTACATAAATCTTCATGCCCGCCAAATTCACTTAAGTTATCAATGACAAGCAGAACGACGACTACAATGATGACCACGATGATGGGGGGATGGTCATAAAGATGATGATGATGTCGACAGACAGATAAACACGGGGCACACCCCGCTGGGTGTTGGTCAAAATAAATATTTTGTAACTTACGGACTGACATTGAATGCAGCTACTTAAGTTGGAGAGGGATGTGTAGAGGGGAAGGTGGAAAGTCTACACGATGCTCAACTATGTGCTTCCGTCATAAACAGTACAATTTGAATTTGTTTATTTCTTGGCTGTTCCTCCTGCTACTTGCCAGTTTCTGCCCCTTCCTACTTCCCCCCTTTTCCTGCTTGACTGCCTTTCTCCTCCTCCTCCTCCTCATCGTAGCCGAACGGGTTCAGTTGAGTTGCGCGTTGTGAATCGCGCCCACATGTTGCAATTTGAATATTTGTTTACGTTAAATGGAAATTTATGGCGCACACTCTCATAACCGATTGATGGATTAGAGAGTGCCGCTGTTGTTGCGAAGCTAACACTCTTCTTACCTCCTTCTACCTCCCCCCCCACCACACTCACACGTACTTATTGGTTGGCAGCCCGTGTGGCCCGTGCGGCGGCAATGTTTATGCCACGGGTGCTGCCAAAAATAAGTAGTAGCTGGCTGCCTCCATCCATTGTTGCTCTTCAATTGCCGTATTTATTGATTTTACATAGCCAAAGCCACAGGTCATTAAGTGTTCGTCTAGTGTAAATATTTATGATACTTTGCTGCTGCCCCCCTCTCTACTCCCCTCCCTTTCGTACTACTATTCTAACTGTAAACTGCATGCGCATGCCATACGCTAATTATTTATAATTGCTTAAACAACAGAAATTATTATACTATATGTATTCTCTATGTGTTTCTAATACAACTTTCTTCACTCCTTTAGCACGTGATTTGGAATCGGATTCAGAACCTTATGAGGAACGTGAACCATCACGCACTGTTGTCAAGTTCTCCGAAGAGGTTACCCAAGAGAAGGATACACCATTTGTGCGACAGAATACACCACATCCCAAGGATCTGAAGGCGAAGGCACAGAAACTGAAGAACGAACGTAGTCGCCATGAGGAGAACACGCATTTGATGTCACTGCCAGAGGAGGTAAATGTTATGCCACGAAGATCAAGTGGCTACGATGATGGTCAGGGTCGGGGGTCAAGATTATGTCTGTACTTTCAATGCCCTTAATTGTTTTCGGGGGCACACAGTGTGTCAAATCTTTATTGTTGACCTATTTATTCATATTGATACTGTTGCTAGTTTTAGTATTATTTTATGGTATTTTCGAGTTATTTTTAAATTAAGTTAAATTTAATTGAAGTATTCCAAAGTTATTTACTATTAATTAAGGCATAATTATGTCTTGCTTTTGCATCTAAAGTACTTTAAAAATTAATGTAATATTAAGTTTATTTTAGTTTATATTTATATTACTTTTAGCTGCTATATTTAGCTTGTTAATGAGTTATTTATGTAATATTAGTTTTCTTTCTATTCTATGTTCTACTTTCTATTAAATTACTCTGCAATTTTCATTACTTTTCTTTACATATTCTTCAAATATTCTTTTTTCATTTCCCTTCGCAGAACGGTACCAAGACAGTCGTGACAGAAACCCCCGCCGAGACACGAACCACTACAAATAATCACCAACAAACTGCCGTAGTCGTGACAGCAACCAATAATGTAGCACCAGCTGCACAGCCAGCACACAAACCGCTGACTGTGGTGAATTCCAAGCCGCTTGCCGTCGGTGTTGTTTCACCCATAGCAGCCGAGCCACAAACCACACAGGGTGATACAGTGCCAGCCGTGTTGCAAACCAACAACAGCAACAGCAGCGACAATGTAGCATCAGCAGCAGTACTAGCAGCAGCAGCAACAGTTGCTGTTGTCGCTGACACAGCTAATGATGCTGCCGAGACTGAGGAACAAGACGATGAATATGTAAGTGGGAAAGAGATAGAGATATTTGTGGATTATAAGGAATATTTCGACTGTTTCTTGTAGGAAAGCGATCGTCGCGTTGGATTTCAGGTGGAGGGAGAAGACGATGATTTCTACAAGCGCCCACCCAAGCTGCATAGACGGTAAGTTGATTGGACATACTCAGCACAGATTAGTTTACTTCAATTCAATCACATCTTCTTCCCTCCTTCCTTCCTGCCTTCTAGCGATACTCCTCATCATCTGAAGAATAAACGTGTGCAACATTTGACCGACAAGCAGGCAAATGAAATATTGGCCAATGCCTTGGCAACGCAGGAACGCAATGAACCAACGTCACAGCTGGGCAAAGTGCAGTCGCCTATTGAGGAAAATGCCGATGCAGAGCAATTGGAACAGGAGCAGCAGCAGCAACATCCATTCGATGCCTCACTCTCACCAATACCAGCTGAGGCAGCAACAGCAACAGCAGCAGCAGCAGCAACTGCGACGCCTGCAGGTAAGTTGGGAAACAACTCTCCAGAGTTCCCAATCACTGAAGAGCTATGCTCCACTACTGCAATGTACACTGTATGCCAAAAAGGGGGGGGCAAAATAATCAATAACAATTGTGGCATGGGAGAATTCTGAGGTAATATGAGGTACCTTTGTTTGTGTGTGTGTTGCACTCTCGACTGCAGCTTAAAAACTCATTAGATTCACTTGTGACAAGCATAAGTGAATGATTCCAGTTGATTATGCTATAATATCTAAGTGTACTCTTAACTAGCTGAACACCTTGTGGACACAAGGAGCTCTTACTAGATTAAAACTTTATAGAGAGAGAAAATAAGTGAAGGTTATTTTTGTATTTAACCGTTAATCAGCCAGAATAACAAAAACATTGTTAAGCAATGAACAGATATACGCTCTTTAGGTATTTTAACTTATCTTAATTGAGAGATAGAACTCAAATTAACTCAACACTTTATAGATAGGGAGAACTTGAAATAGCTTTATTTATTTTTTTAGAGACAATACTCTAACTTGCTTAACTCTATATAGCTTTACTCCATACAGAGGAAGAGAGTTCTAACTAGCTTAACTCTTCATAGAGAACACTCTCTAAACAGTGTGATTCTCTGTTGAAACCTCAAATAAGCTGCGAATGATGTAACCCAATGATAAACCGCTTGCCCAAATTGCACAATAATTCTTCTTAATGTAATTTCCAGGGTCGCAGCCAGGCACAGTGGCGCCTTTTGTCATATTAGAACCAGATGAGATAAACGATTGATTTAAATTGCAAATGAAAGATGAATGAATTGTCAAACCTTTAAAACGAGTATAATAGTTTATTGTTATAGCATGAATGGTTGTTTAACAAGCTGTCAAAGTTAATATTTGTTAACTGCCTTATAACATCAAGTTTTTTGAGCCAAACAACATTTATTTTCGAGCATTCTTATAGTATTCTAAGTATTTATAGATTTTATAATTTCTTACAAACAGTTATCAACTAATTAAGCTCGATGCTATCGGAGGCCATTGTGCAACACTTCTCGGGGCGCAGTGTAGTGTAATTATCTTGCTTTAAAATTTAGTGTGTATTTAGTTCATAAAACAGTTCACTAAGTGAAGCGTATATATATTGGGTCCTCTTATTCTCGATTGATATTGACAAACCATTCAATCGCAGAGGCATAAAGAGGCTTGACAGATCCCACAAAGTATATAAACGATACTTTGTATTATTTTAACAGCGGGCCCCAGGCAGTTGGGGGCTTTGGGCACTACACAACCTGTACACGCTCAGCTACGTGCCTGTTAAGCTCGAGCAAAAGGAAACAGATTATGATTTGCTGATATCATCGGCCCTTCTGCCTTCATTAATTACATTAACGAAATTCAGAGCATGCCTTCCACTTAAAAGCGCGTTATGAGAAAACTTTGAGCGCGCAACAGGTAAACAAAACGCTGAAAATTTGGCCTAAAAATACCATAAAAAATACACGCAACTCACATAATTACGCACAGTGCGACAATTACGTGTGTGTGCATGTATGTATGTGTGTGTGTGCAAGTGTGTGTGTGAGTGTGTGTGCCTATAGGTAGAGCCTATCGGGCTGCGCTATCTATTTGACTGGCTTGCAAAAGCTGATAAAAGTAAACTGAGTGAGCGGGGCAGAATAGACGACAGAAAGAGAGAGAGAGAGAGGTAGAAAGAAAGAGAGAGGGATAGAGATAGAGAGGCAAATGAGCTGAGCGCACTTTAAGAGTGTGAAAAGAGTAAAAGAAAAAGCAATAAAGAGTGCAACAAGTTGAGAAAGTAAAGAAAAAAAAAAAAGAAAACAAATTAAATAAAACTGAAAAAAGAAACTGCCTCATTATGGCAAATATTGTGAGAGGGGGAAAGAGGGGCAGCACCTGAGCGAGCTGAGGTGTGCAAGTGTGAATAAGTAGGCATGTGAGTATGTGTGTGTGTGTGTGAGTACTGAGTGTACAGACAGAGAGTGAGTGGGAGAGAGAGTGCAATTGGCAGTCTGTGTCTCTGGGTTCGGGTCTCGTTGCTTTGCCCATTTGCCGCTGACTTTAGTCATTTTTTAGTTACGCTTGCGTTTTGTCAACATCGCGAGAGCGCGCGTCGTGTTACCTTTTTAGATATTTATCGAGAGACTCATTACGGCTGTTTGCTAAATATTATTAACGCCTGCTGACTGTATACAAACACACACCGACACAGACGTAAACAACTTGAAAACAATGAATACGAAAACTTCACATACCTTGACTCAGTCATAAAATTCAAAAAAAAGAAGAAAATGAAATCCAAAAAAAAGAGAACTGTGAGACTTTGTCGATTGTTGTTGCTTATCGATTTTGCACTGCATTGATTAGAGCAGTAGAAGAAGAAGAAGCGAAAGAAGAGGGAGAAGAGGAAGCAGAAGGCATTGCAAGAACGTTGTCTGGAAAGTTTTGCGAATTGCGCATACGCAGCGTATGCGGTGGTCGCCGCGAGGGCTTCAAATTGAATTTCAAGTGCAAAATAGACGCTCAACTCGAGCTCAAGCTCTGTCTGCAAGGTCAGCACGGCAGCAAATGCTCTTCAAGGTTGTGCCACACACACACACAGACACACAGAGATTGGCAGTTGTGCCACACAGTGTTGCCTTGTGTGTGGCATCAGCAGCAGCTTCCGTTATTGGTTGCACTGCAAGTACATTTTTGTATGTTGCTTAAACAGCAAGTCTGCTTGCTATATATATAACTGGTGTATATATATATTTGCACACGACAAATACGCAAAGTTTATCTGTCTCCGTGTGGCAAGTGTGTCTCTGTATGTGCATATCCGGTTTCCTGGCAGCCAAAGATTTTCCTGCTTGTACTTCCTTTGCTTTTCTTTTGCCCTTTTTTGGGGCATTGCATGTTGCCACACTTGGGCACAATCAACATTTGCACAGTACCTTTTTGCATTGGTTGGGCAAACAATATGCTGCATTTGCTGCAGCCACGCCTCCCCCCTAGCCCCTCAAGCTACGCCTCATATCGAAACATGGTGGTCAATAAATAAACCGTTGATAAGCCCCAGGCAATGCAATTGATTTTATGTATTGTATTGCTGATTGCGGCCCTTATTGAATTCTCCCCTACTCCCTCTCTGCCTCTTACCTCTATCTCTCTCTCTCTTCCCCTCTCTCTTTACTCTTCTCTCTCTCTGTGTGCTCTGTGCGTGTTCGTTTGCTTTTGTTTGTTTGCATTTCGGTTTGCGTATGTTTGCTTGTGTATTTCACTTTGTTTTGTTTGCCTGGCTACCGCCTCCGCTCTCTCTCTCTCTCTCTCTCTCTCTCTCCCCCCTTTCTACCCCCCTCTCTCTTCTTCCCCTTACCCCCACTCTGCCGCGTTGCACTTTTGTTAGATTATTCGCTGCAGGCATCTTGTATTTTCCCTTTATGCTCAAATTACAATTTTCAACTATTTTCCAATGGATTTTTCAGTGATTTCCATCCATTTCTAGCCATTTTCTTGTTCCACTAACTTCCCTCGCACTGTGTTCTCTTTCTTCTTCCCCCCCTCCTTCGTCAGTTTGTTCACAGTTGCATGCGAAGTTTGTCAGCTTCGTTTTATTTGACATTCAGCGTGCGCGCATGGAACTAAAACTCAAAAAAAAAATGCAATAAATGCCAGCGCGTTAAGGAAACAAGGCTGAAAAGTCGCTAAAGAAGAAGCAGCTGCACGTATAAGAGGTATAGAGGAAGAGGGGGGGGAGAGAGAGAGTAAGGAAGACAGCGCTAGCGCTGGTTATGTCAAGTGATTTTGCATTATATTGCACAGAGAAATAAGCAAAAAAAGGCTAAAAACATTGCAAATGCGCGAGCTGTTTGCAAGTTGTAAGGGGTGGTAGAGGAGGGGGGCGGGGGGCGTGGCAGACTTAACGGCCGAATAGGCAAACTGTCAACAGGCAAGCTCGTCTTCACTGTGTGTGTGTGTGTGTTTGTTAAATGAGATTATTGTCGCACTTGGCGGGCTGTCGATTTGTCGATTAACTTTGCCTTTGGTTTAGCTTGGAATTGCAGTGAGCACAGATACATATCTTAAAGATACATGTACTTGCTATAAGATTCTATATGATCTAAGGTTCCTTCCGCCCCTTTATGAATCATGCGCTTTACTAAGACTTACTCATTTCATTCACAAACGTATTTAAACTGTGGTAATCATAAGTAAAGTGAGCCTATGATGTCATGCCTGTGCTTATCGGCCCTACACACACACACCTTTACACCCTCCCCCCCTTACCCCCTCTGTGTGTGTGCATTTCCTCATATGTTCAATAACAATTTCTGTTGTCCATTCGATACAAATTTTGATAAGCAACAACATACGTAGTATGTGGTGTGCACTTGCCACAAACATTACGCATACGACAGGTGAACCAAGGTCATTAACTAGCCCGCGCGCTTGACTTTGCTTATGCCGTTGGCTGTCCGAAAATAAAACCATGTCGCAATGATTTCAGTTTTCCAATCATGTAGAGCAGCGCGACCCACCTTCTCCTGGGCTCTTATCGCAGCCCCCAATTTACCTTACAACAACAGCAGACAGCATAAGGCATAACGCAACTCAACATTGCGTCGAGTTTGTTTTAGTTTGTTGTTGCTGCTGTTTCGCTTTATCAAATTGGCTTTAGGCATTCCAAAGTTTTGTTTTGTGTGTTGTGTTGTGTTCTCTCTGCTGTTACCTGTTTGCTGATTAGATATGAGTGGAGCGCGCACCCCTTATTGCAAAATGTTATTGGGAGATTTGTAGCACCTTCTGACACGGCTTTATGTGCCAGCACAGGGTGTGTGTGTGTGCCTCTCTGTGTGTGTGTGTTGGGTGTCTCTCTGTGTGTGTGTGCGGCCTGTCATAATTCAATGTTTTTATTTTATGCTGGCATAAAAATGTGATTCACTAATTCATGCCCAGCGAATTTTGAAAAACGAAACACAAAACAGACAGAAAGCTACAGTCAGGCAAGCTCGACTGTGTTATACCCTGCTATAAACCTATACAAATACACTTAGAGTACCTGAAGACAAATCTGCTGTTGTCTATTGCTTTCTTACATGTGCAGGCACGCCTGCAAAAACTATAGCATACCAGCAGGGGCAGGCAGCGCTGCAGTGCTAAGATAACTTGCATAACTTCTATGTTTATAGTCCGATTGGATAGAAATTTGAAGATGAGATAGATAAGATAGTCAGCTAACTATGTGTTGAAGTGAGAAAGCTGTATCTTTTATACATTGCTTACAAATCGTATAGTAATTTAATTAATGATTTGGGGAGCAGTGTGCGTGGCAGCCAACATTTGAAATAAGGTTTACCTGCTCAGGAAATACAGGCACCTTCATGCCAAATAACGAGTCTCTAGATTTTATAATAGCTGAGATATGTGTGTTTACAAGACAGACAGACATACCTGGTTAGCTCTATATATATTTTGAGTTCTGCCACGCCCCCTACTGCATGTTACATATATTTGCACAAAGTTAATATACCCACAATGGTCAAGAGATATAAAAATGATGCACGCTTGGTTATTTGTGGATTTTGATAGCTTTACATTTGCAATTTGTCATGTCGCGCCGGTCGAGCCGTGGCTCTGGCTGTGGCCCTACAGCATGACCGACAATTTATCAACTCACGGCCACAAACAGCAACAACAACTGCGGAAAATTCTCTTGCTTTACTCACGTGTTTATCGATTTCACAGTGAGTGCAATTATAGCACTTGATCTTTAGCTGTCGAGCTGAAAAATACCAAATAAATTAAATTTCATTACAGTTTGCGGTTAATGACACATGGAGTGGAAGAGGAAGAAAGAGGGACAGTGAGAGAGGGGGAGAAAGAGCATGGGAAATGAAAAAAAAAACAATATGTGTGCAAAGGGAAAGAAACCTCGAGCTGACATAAAGTTTTGTGACATGCGTCCATTAAATTTGCATAAAGAAAATATTTTCTCAAGTTTTCTCTGTCTCTCTCAACTGGACTTGGACTTGTCATAAAGAGAATATGTCAGTGGCCAGACAGGGCAACAGGCAAAGGCATCGCTGACTTTGTGTCTGACCGAGAGAGAGAGAGATGTTCGAGCAAGTCGTAGACTAAGGCTTGTCAGCTTGTCAATGCTTTGGCCACAGGATATGCCTGACAACCGGCCATCGGACACAAAGCCAGCCTCTCTCTCTGTCTCTCTCTCTGTATCTCTATCTCTTCCTCTGTCTCTGTCTCAGCTTGTGTGTGTGTGAAATATGAGTTGTAGTTGTGTGTCCCGGTCAGGCCTGTCATGTTATCTCTGGACTTGTGTCTCGACCAGGTCATTTACATATAAATAACCGCAGCGAATTGAAGACTTTGCATTGATTCATTCAGTTTTCTACTGCGGCAAATTTGTTCGTACAGTTAGAATGTTTTTTTCGCTCGTTTTTAATGAGTTTTCCCCTGCACACCTTATGAGTTTCCTTTTCCTTGGCATATTCAAAATATATTCCGCATTTATGTGGAGTGGAAATTCACGCGGAAAATACTTTTACTTAAATGTTGTGAGAGTCGTAAAAATTTAAATGTGTGCGTATGGGAAGCATCATCAGGCATTGATATGTGGCAAGGAAGGCGGAAAGCAATTGAAATGTTTCGTTTCGAGTTGTTATTGATGGCTATTGAGATATATAGAATTGTAGGGGGTGTGAATTTTGGTAAAGACAGAGATTTCTTTTGATATTTCGATAAATTTCAATCAATATTTTCAGTCGCAAGTTGCACTGCTACAAGTATAAGCCGACAACACTTGCTTGCTGCGTGATTGTTGCATGCATTGTGCATTTGTTGCATACTTATGGGCGTACAGACACACGCACAGCACACAGTAGAGAATGAAAATCTGTCATTTTGTGTTTTCTCTGCTTTTGTTTTTTGTGCCCCTTCTTGTTTGAGATTTCTGCATGACTTCAATTTGCTTGTGTGTGCTTGTCTGCCTGTGTGTGTGCGTGTGTTAAAAATCCATAAAATATTTTTATATTTTGTATTTTACACATTTGCGCTGGCAAACAAGCGGAAAACAACGTAGAAAACCAATGAAAAATGTTTCGTATTGCCATTTTATTGCCCGATTATTTATCAGTATATCTTTGTCGCTGTCTCTCTCTGCTTCTCTTCCCCTCTCTCTCTCTCTCTCTGCCACTGTCGCACTTTTACGCTTTAAATGAAAAGTTCCGTCAGTTAATTCAAATGCGCAAAGTAAATAAATTGCTTCTTTACTCATAATTTGAAAAAGCTGAAACTGAAACCGAATTTCAAGTGAAATTCATAATTTATTAGCATAAGTTGTTCTGAGTTTTCATTTCGCTGGAAATTCGCTAAAGGAACTCACTGTATTATAGTTATTATTATTAAATATTTCATTTTAATCATTAAGTTTTAATGGCGAACGGTAAATTGGGAATGTTTTGACTTGTCTGACTCTCTCTGTCACTCAGCATATTTCATGCTGTTGCATACCCCAAAGTGCGCATTTCTCTCGACCTCAATTAACACAGAAATGTAGAACAATTACAAATTCGAATTGTCGTCCCCCCCCTCTCTCGGCCCCTTCTCAGTCATTAAAATCCAGAAATAAGTTTATCAAAATGCCGACGGAGTTATTGAGTGCAAATCAGCAAAGCGAATTAAAATTATACAGAGATGAAGTAGAATAAAAAAGGGCAATCCCCACCTGTGCCCAGGCTGGGTTCTCTCTACTCTGCGCGACCACTTTATTTATTTAATTATTATTCAAAAGTTACCTTAGGGCAGACACTGACAGTAGAGGGGGCAGCTGCTCCCTTGCGGTTTTGGCCACAAGGTCGTTGGCTTTATGAGGACCTGCCTGAAAATGGCTTTGTCTGCCTTGCTATATTGGTTCATTGGCAGGCTGTTTATGGACATTAGAGAGAGAGGGGAAGAGAAAGAAGAGAAGGGAAGGGAAGAGTGAGAGGGAAGCCGAGTGAGCAGCTGCGTCGTTTTGGCCCCAAAGTTTTTTGGGCCATTAAATTTGCACACAAATTTTCATGTCATTAATGTGTAATTTATGCAGCGCATAAATTTTATCTCCTCAGGCAATCGAAAATAGATGTAGATAAATAAATAGATATATACTGTATGGTATATATGGTCTAATATATATTGCATTATTGTAATATTTTAATTTCATATTCGCTGTACATCGTTATTGATATGTTATTGTGATTTTCCAGCCAAGTGCACTGGCAATTTGTGTAGAGGGGTTTTTCACAGTGTGCTGCTGCAAGAAGATGCCAAGTGGGGCATATTGAAAAGTGCATTCGAGTAGAAGTTTATTGTGCAGCAGGAGTAGCTACTCCCCCTGTTCCTGTTGCTCCTCCTCCTCCTCCTAAACATGTTCAATGTCAAAATCAAAGTAAAAGAGGGCAACAACACGTTGCCCCGCAGCGGACAGCGCAGCAATAGCAACTATATTGTAACATCTGGTGGCAGTGGTCGCAATAGTCCCGCCATGAGTAGCCTGCGCAGCTCGTTGGCCTCATCCAATGGTGGCTCATTGCGGCGCAAAGACAAACGTGTGCGCATCGTTACCAGCTATGATCCTGTCGAGCGCGATTATCAGCGACAGCAGCGACAACAACAGTTTGGTAAACACACACACACAACAGTTGTACAACAGTTGCAGTAGTAGAGCTCAAACAGCAACAAGAACCATCATTAATCTTCCCTTCTCTCTCTCCCCCCGTTACAGACAACATTGATGGCGTCACGGAGCTCCGTTTGGAACAATACGAAATCCATATTGAACGCACCTCGGCAGGGCTGGGCCTGAGCATAGCCGGCGGCAAAGGTTCGACGCCTTTTAAGGGCGACGACGATGGCATCTTCATATCACGCGTCACTGAAGCGGGTCCTGCTGACTTGGCCGGGCTTAAGGTGGGCGACAAGGTGATCAAGGTTAATGGCATCGTTGTGGTCGATGCAGATCACTATCAGGCCGTGCAGGTGCTCAAGGCATGCGGGGCTGTGTTGGTGCTTGTGGTGCAGCGCGAGGTTACACGCCTCATCGGACATCCTGTGTTCAGCGAGGATGGCAGCATCTCACAGATCTCTGTAGAGACGCGTCCACTTGTGGTGGAACAGCAGCAGCATCAGCAGCAGCAGCTGCCTGTGGTTGCCCCACAGCCACAGCAAGTGCAACAGGAACGTTACATTCCGCCGCCCATTCAAATAATTCCAGAACAGCAGCAGCAGCTGTTGCAGCCGCAGCACGTGCAGCAGTTTGCCCCGCTGCAGCAGCAACAACAACAGCAACAGCTGCAACAGCCTCATGTCTATGCGGGCAATGTGGTTGCTAATGGCATGTTGCTGGAGAATGGCAAGGTAAGGCAGGGAGTCTCGATCGATAAGGGCTTCGAACTGATACTGATTGATTTATGTTGTTTGTTTGCGGTTTGGCAGGATGCATCGACGTCGTCGTCATCGCTGCCGCTGAGCTTTATTCAATTGCACACGACACTGATACGGGATCAGATTGGACAAGGATTGGGCTTCAGCATTGCTGGGGGCAAAGGTTCGCCGCCGTTTAAGGATGACTGCGATGGCATTTTCATATCGCGCATTACTGAGGGCGGTTTGGCGCATCGCGATGCCAAGATAATGGTTGGCGACCGAGTCATGGCGGTAAGTGGATGAAGGGAGAGGGGGGGTTGTGCAGTTTAAGTGGCATGCACTAATAGCATTTCATTGTATCCGACGGCAGATTAACGGCAACGACATGACTGAGGCACATCACGACGCTGCTGTGGCCTGCCTCACGGAGCCGCAACGTTTTGTGCGCCTTGTGCTGCAGCGTGAGTATCGCGGCCCATTGGAGCCGCCAACAAGTCCGCGTAGTCCCGCCGTGCTCAACTCGTTGAGTCCCTCAGGATATTTGGCCAATCGACCAGGTTAGTAATGCCCCGTCTCCCTTGCTCTCTTAACTTTATTAATGCCTTGCCATTGCCTTGCAGCCAATTTCAAGCGTTCGGTGGGCGATGTCAACGTTGTGGAGCAGCCCTACAAGTACAACACATTGGCCACCACGACACCGACAGCAGCAACACCTGGTGTTGCCTACAGCAGCAACAACAACAACAACAACACGTTGCCCAACAGCAAGACAAACGGTTTTGCTGCAACTGCAACTGCAACGGGTGTGTTGCCTGTTGCCGCACAATACACTGACAAATCTGGGGGGCAACCAGTGCCAGCACCACGTCGCACGAACTCGGTGCCAATGGGTGAAGCCGGCTATGGTGGTGCCCCATACAATGGTGCTGCCTCCACCAGCGGCGGCAGTGGCAGTGGCGACTCAGCCAGCGATGCTCAGGTAAGAGAGAGTGGAGATGGAGTGAAAGAGTAAGAGAATAGTTAATTGTATTAGTTGTAGTTGTGCTCCTGCTTGGAGTTGTCCTCTCTTTAGTTCCCTGTCCTTAGTTCTTTTTTGCACGTCATTTTAATGTTGCTCATAAGCTCGTTACACGTTCCACGTTCGTTCGTTAATCATTCAGCTCAGGCTAGTCATATAAGCAGTAACCTTTAGGCCCCTCCTAACTAAATTCAAACAGAACACAGACAATGCCGTAGCCAAGTTGTCGCCGCCACCCCCTTGACCAGGTAAGTTTCACGTTGGCTACGAGATTCTTCATGCAAATTGTTGTTGATATCCACACATAAACATTGCTCTCCTATATACTATATAAACATATTATATATCTAATTGTGCTAATACATATCTGCCGGATATAACCCCTTAGAACTTAGACACTACACACATACACACACACACACATACAAACACACACACACACAACACATACATATATATATATATAAATATTCAATATCAATATCGAATTTGTTTGTGTTTGTTCTCTCTGCATGTGCCCTGTGCGCGTCCTCTCTTGAAACGATATCATGCTATAACACATTATCGTATCGTATCTATATATACATATATCCTTACATCGATCTCGATTTCATACAGTACTCTATGCACAGCAGCAATTTGTGTTTGTTTCATGTCCTCGGCTTATCAATTATATAACGTGCACTGCGAGGCAATTGTAGGCAACCAGAAACTGTATATATACACATACTATATCCCATTTGCAAATGCTAGCTTTAGTTAGGCAGCTTAGTTTAGCATTTAGAACCCAAAATTCTGTGTGTGTTACGAACTCTTTTGACAACAACCAAAACATATTTTTGTTTCTTTTTCTACAAAAACCAAAAATGTTGCATTTAAAACTGAAAATTGTCTGCCAAAAAACCAAAAAAAAAAAAAAAAACAATCTTGTCCAAATCAAAATCCAAAAAATAACCAAACAACAACAAACCCACGTCAAACTGAAACCCAACAACAACAACCTGACAACGACAACAACAACCCAACAACAAAAACAACGTGCAGACCTCATCGTTGCGGCCGCTGACCAGTGATGATTTTCAGGCGATGATACCGGCACATTTTCTCAGCGGCGGCAGTCAACATCAGGTGCATGTGGCACGGCCCAATGAGGTGGGTGTCAGTGCTGTAACGGTGAATGTTAACAAACCGCAACCCGATCTACCCATGTTCCCTGCCGCACCCACCGAACTGGGCCGCGTCACCGAGACCATCACGAAGTCAACGTTCACGGAAACGGTTATGACACGCATCACCGACAATCAGCTGGCGGAGCCATTGATCAGTGAGGTGACTATCACAACATCACGCATACACTAAAAAAAAAGAAAAAACAAAAATACCAAAAAAAATACCAATATAAAATACCTTTACTGGGTGTGTAAAGTGGCTTGCTGTTGTTCGCAGGCGTCAGCAACATTTCAACCAAGGACGAGAGCTTTCCTCTTTCACCTACCTATGCACAGCCACACTCACACACATACACACACACACACATGCACACAAAACACTGCTCACACACTCCAACACACACACATACATACACATACAAGTACACCTTTTAAATTTGATATACAATTGTAATTGGCTCTGGCTGTTATTGGACCCTCATAAGTATGCTACCTATTTGTATAGCCCTTAAGCACCCACACAAGCGCATAAGCATACCATATAAACATTAAATATATATAGTATATACACTTTTCTATTGTGAATAAACCAAAAAAACGATGGCGGATGGAGAAAATTGCACAGTTTAAAATTTGATTTGATTGGATTTGAAATGCAAAACACGCAACCCGACCTAATCGAACTGTAGCTTGGTGTAAGCACCCTAATCCATTAATACTAGATAAGTAAAGACGTTAAGAAAGTGAAGTATTTTATTTGCAACTCTGTTTGCTGTGGTAGATATGGTAAATGGGGCATGCAATTATAATTTCTATATTAAATTCACATTAAGTTGACATGACTAACAACTAACAACAACAAATTCTATTTATTTGTAACCATACAATAAAGTATTTAATGTACGCAGTATTTTGTAGTATTTCTTTGTAATTTCTTTTGGTTTCTAAACTAGTATTTAAGCAACAAACCAAACAATCTTGGCTACAGTCGTGTTATTCTAGCTAAATCCAAGCTAAATCCCAGCTGAAATTCCAACTCATGTGGCCGGTTTATAGTCACTTTGCAGATGACTAAGTAAAGCAAATGTGTGTGTGTGTGTGCAGCACTTAAATAATGCATAATGAAAAAATCATTTTGTTGGCGAGTGTCTGTTTATATGCCACGCCCACTGCAAAGTGTCGAGAACAAAACACGATGCTAAACTCTCTGTACAACTTGTAAAATTTATCATGAAACTGTCTGTTTGTCTGTATGTGTGTCTGTCTTGCGGAGCTGCCTGTCAACTGGCAGGACAAAGTTGCATTTCAATTGCAAATAAAATATTTAATTGTTTTTAATTTCACTTGGCCGAGTCTGTTTTGGCCAACGGCATCGGCAATCGGCTGAAGAATTCAATTTGTTTTGTCTCAAGTTTTCGTCAGATATATTTGTATCTGCAAGTTGTATTCCTGGCTAATGAATGTGCGAAACTTGAATTATATTTTGACATTTTAATAAAACAAACAGCAGCACTTGTGTGTATCTGTGTGTGTGCGGTTGAGTTGTGAATATAAATTGCGTATGTGTCAAACCTCAAAGCAATTTTAAAGACTTTCTTGCCGACTCTGAGATTGTGAATGTAGTCACAAAAGACTCGACTTTGTTCGAGCATAACAAATTATGATTTTAACTTTTCGCATGTTACTTAATATACAATTATTTATACTTAAGTTAACTACTCGCAATGCATTATATGAATTATATTATTTATTTATACGCTTGATGGTGTTTCTCTCTCTCTCTTTGCTTTGGCTTTTGTTTGTTTATTGTGGTTCTTTATTTTGTGTCTCTGTCTCTTTTTGTAAATTGTTCATGTAAATATCACCAACAATTTTGCACACACACACCCAGATATGTGCACATAAACCCTATCAAAGACACATCTTCACACTCTCATATCAGGCCACCACCTACCATTATACATAAGCACCCAATCACGCCGCAAAGAACATGGCAAATTTAGTGTTATTATATGGTTTTTAAATAGTTGAACTAACTTTAAGTTACCTCGAACTAATGTCACCTCTTGTTGTCTTATATAGGAAGTGGTGCTGCCCAAAAATCAAGGCTCTCTCGGCTTCAGCATCATCGGCGGCACAGATCATTCCTGTGTGCCCTTCGGTACTCGTGAACCTGGCATATTCATTTCACATGTAAGTGTTGAACAAACTAAAGAGGGGGCCAGGGAGAATTGTGGGGTAAAAACTTTTCAAATTAAAGCAATTGTGAGGGAGGAAGGTGCCACAACTTGTGCATGCAAATGAGCTGCACAAGTAGCTCGGAAATGCAGTCGGCTTCATTATAGTCAATTAAATAAGTCATTCAATGTGGGGGAGAAGCTCAAAACTTTTGACTCTTGAATAGCACTCATCTATATATACTATATATGTATGTATGTGTCTTTGCCATTATAGATTGTTCCGGGCGGCATTGCATCAAAGTGCGGCAAATTGCGCATGGGCGATCGCATATTGAAAGTGAATGAAGCTGATGTCTCGAAGGCCACACATCAAGATGCTGTGCTGGAATTGCTGAAGCCTGGCGATGAGATTAAATTGACCATACAACACGATCCACTGCCTCCCGGTTTCCAGGTAAGCGAAGAAGGGAAGATAGAGATTCTATAGTTCTTTTGTGCGCTCTTTAGTTTGCTTTGTTTCTGCTGTAAATATCTTTGTACTTTATTTGTAAATATGGTAACAATTTTTAAAAAGCTTTTTGAAGTCAACACGAACTACCTATTTATACTTCTCTTTCCTCTATGCTCTATGAATGCTTAAAAAAAACAATTGCAACGCAAAGCACATAGAAGTAGTTTATGTAGAAACCGAGGTAAGAAATTAAACAAATATCACCCCAAAAAACAAATACAACTCTATTGGTAACGCCAGAGATCATTTTATATACTCAGATCCTGTATAACCAATGGCAAAGGTACTGTTAGATATGGTACTTCATATTTGATTTTTGTTTTTAGTACTATAAACTTCAAGTTTCAGCTTAAGATATGCATTGCTCGATTTTCTAGTCGGATATTCGTTGTTTTATACTTTTCAACCATAGAAAATGCAAATGTATGCAGTGCAAATGTATGTAACAAGCAGAAGAGGGCGTGCCAGACCCCACATACCACATATATTGTATCATGTTCACCTGAGGGTCTGTCCATTCGTTTTAACATCAATTTCTTAGCAATTATTAAAGCTAGAGACACAAAATTTGGCATGAAGTTCCCTCTATACAGTCAGTTGATCAAGGTTATGTAAAATATTGGACGTCACGCCTATTGCCTCGTGCTAATCAATATTTACATTTTTATATGTAAGTGACGTCTTACAGATACAACTAAATAACTATGACAAATATTTAGCTCACTACAGTATCTATCTCTACTTCAAATTTCAATCCGATCGGACAGTTAACTCAGGAGTAATTCAAGTTACTTTACCATAAGGCTGCATCGCTGACTGCCCCTAATGGTATGCTTTAGTTTTTCGCGAACGTGCCAATATATGTGTGTTACACAGTGTACTATGTAGAACTATATATTATACATTCTATTGCAGCTAAGTTACGCATTGCGTATAGGGTTGGAGTATTTTCTTGTCGGATGATATCGACTAGTTCATGGTAAATACAATATGGTAGGATAGGACTGTAGTATAAATAGATTGCTTAAAGAGAAGTACTCTACATATATAATTAGTATAACTGTAAAATAAGTGCTTAATACACAGCTTTACTTAACACATTCACACAGCGTAAATTAGAACAGAGCTTAACATAATTTATTCCTTAGCAATACTTTAATATTTTACTCAAATTAAAGTACTTTAATATGTATCTTAAGTATCTTGAAGATGCTGTATAATAAAACCATCAATTGGTAGAAAATTCAAGGCACCTTTTGCAGCTTTTGAAAACAAAACAGAATACGTAAAATTAGCAAGGAAAAGATGTTTAATCTTGCTGATGGCTTTCGTTATTGTTCTTAGAGCGTTTAATGGTATCGCCTTGAAGAGAAAGTTAACACTGCTTCGCATAGCATCATTATCATCTGAATCGTTGTTTTGTCTTAGTCTCAGCTCTTGTTTATAATTGCCCAGCACTTAGACAATGCCAATGCTAATTTCGCTCTCTCTTTCTACCTCTTACCCCACCTTTCCTCTCCTTCTCTTGATTCGTTGTTGTGCCAAAAACGCAGGAAATTCTACTGACCAAGGCCGAGGGCGAACGTTTGGGCATGCACATCAAGGGCGGTCTGAATGGACAACGCGGTAATCCGGCGGATCCCTCAGATGAGGGTGTCTTCGTGTCTAAAATTAATTCGGTTGGAGCAGCGCGACGTGATGGAAGGCTTAAGGTGAGTATCGGGAGGAGTGCAAACCTTAGTTGGGGCAAAATTGAATTGACCTTGAGTGAACCAAAAGTGAGTTGAACTCTTTTTTGACCTGTCTGCGTCCGCCTCTCCCCCTCTTTTGCAGGTGGGCATGCGTCTGCTGGAGGTCAATGGACATTCACTGCTGGGTGCCTCGCATCAAGATGCTGTCAATGTTTTGCGTACTGCCGGCAATGAGATTCAATTGGTCGTCTGCAAGGGCTACGACAAATCCAGTTTAATGCATTCCATTGGACAAGCTGGTGGCATGTGCACCGGATTTAACTCTGCATCCGCATCCTGCAGCGGTGGCAGTCGTCAAGGTGAGTGCAGGAATTGGGGGGAAAATATCTAAATTCGTACATTAAATAACATTCATTTCCCTTAACAGGCTCTCGCGCATCGGAAACGGGCTCAGAATTGAGTCAAAGTCACAGTGTTTCCAGCCTCGATCCCGACGATGAGGAACGTCTACGGCAGGTGAGTACAACATGAATTTACCTACACATATCTCGCATGCAACTCTGAATAATCTTCACTTTCCCCTGCAGGACTTTGATGTATTTGCGGCCCAACAACCTGACACGGCTGCTGCTGCTGCTGCTGCCACACCGGAACCCACCAGCCAAACAGGTTTAGCTGCAGCCGCTGCCTTGGTGCATGGGGCACCATCGCCCACGCCGACCACACCGACACCGCCTGCTGGCGCTGATTTAGGACAGCCAGACACCATGGCCGCTCAGACGGTGGCCTTAATTCACGCCGAACAGACGCAGCAACAGCCACAGACGCAAGTGGCAACAATTGGGCAGGAGAAGAGCACACAGGAGAAGGTTAGTGAGCGGCTGCTGCTGACCTTGGCCTTTGACCGGCACAACGCTGGTCACTCGCATTGAGCTCTTTAACATTCCTCTACCCTATTTAGGTGCTGGAAATTGTACGAGCTGCTGATGCTTTCACCACAGTGCCACCAAAATCACCATCAGAGCATCATGAGCAGGACAAGATACAAAAGACAACGACGGTTGTTATATCGAAGCATACGCTCGACACGAATCCTACCACGCCCACAACGCCGGCAGCTCCTCTGCCAATTGCCGCTACGGACTCAGCGACCGCTGTCGCTGCGCCCGTGGCTGCACAACTGCAGCAACAGCAACAGACCAACAATTTGACTCAGCAGCAACAGCACCAGGTATGTAGCTGAACGCACGTCTTTGTATCCGTTAAATGTATCTGTAACTGTATCTGTGTCTACTGTGTCTGTGTCTGTACGTTTCGTGCGTGTCTGTGTGTGAATTTGTACCTTTGTTTAACGTCTCTAAATGTGTGTCTGTCCTTTTGATTTAACTCACACACACATGAACACACACACACACCTCAGACTGACTGTTGCGCATCCCAAGAAAACCACAACCTTCAACGAACTCCGAACTCTTCACTCGGTTCGTTTACTTTGTTTCTCACTCACTTATTTATATTTTATTTTATTTCTCGCTTGTTTCAATAACTTTACACTAACCAGAACACTGTGTGTGTGTGTGTGTATGTAAATGTATCTGTATCTATAAATATGTATATGTGCCTGCTCTCCTGTTTACATTTTATAAAATTTATACATTTGATACAATTCATATGCGCCGCCAACATTTGCCACAATTCACAAAACTTCTCCCTCCCCCCCCACCACTTCATTGACAGCTTGTTGAGAGTAACACTCCATCTATTGAAAATTCACATCACATAAAGTTCGTTCCCCTCTTCAGACTGCCTGCAAGAGAGAGGAAGAGAAAGACAGAGAGAGCTCATCATTTGCCGTCTGTCTTTCTGTCTGTCTGCCTGGCCCGGCTTGGCTTGTTGCTTTTGTTATTGTCTTTGCTTCGTCTGCTCAGGAAAGTCTTCGACCTCGAGAACAATATTTATTTAACTGCAAGGCAAATGATTTGTTTTTATTTGAAATTTTATTAAAATAATGAAAGCCAGCTCGAGTCGTGTGCTTAAAGCTGATGTGCTACGATATTCAGCATCAAATTCCATTGCTTACGCAGAAACATTTCACAAAATGCGTTTAATCTGCTTACTAAGGCGATTAATATGTTATTATATTCACTTGTTTATTGTCGAATTAATTAACAACATGAAATGCATAGGAATTCTTTATGAAAAGCAAACTATTTATATGATACCAGTTAAATGTTATCGATTTAATTTTATTTTTCATTTTCTGCATTTCCTTTTGCGAATGAAATCCAAATTAAATTCATCTCTATATTCATCCCAACATTGTCATTACTCCTATAAATCGTTCTGTATATACATATATATTAAACATATGTTTTGCATTGCATAGAGGAAATACATGGAGAGAGAAACGGGGTTAAAGAGTGAACACAGTTAGTTAAATAATGTGCGTAGCATGGGGCGTATGCGTAACGTAGATTTGTTCTAAGTGCATGTGGAGCTGACTGAGCTAAGTTCTTTTTGGCTACCTTGGGGAATTGGAAAATGTGTGTGTGCTCTCCCACTAGGATTTCCATCTGGCTGGGGTCCTCAACCAAGTTCTGTGCTCACATTTATTGAAATGACAGCAGACGATTTATTATTTATTAGCATATTCGTATGGGCTGCGTAACGTTAGCTTCGCTTGCCCGTTCTTCTTGTTCTTGTTCCATTCCATTTGTTGCAGTTATTGTTGTTGTTGTTATTGTTGTCTTATTATTTGATATTGTTGCTGTTGTTGTTGCTTTCTTATTTATGTTACTTGCATATTATATCAATTTCTGTTTGCGCCTTTATTGTTACCTTTTTGGATGGAGGCTGCTGCTGCTGCTGCTCCTTGCTCGGCATTTTATTCTGTATATATGTATGCTTGTTGTGCCTGTTACTCGTCTTGCTGTTGTTGTTGTTATTGTATTGTTATTGTTATAAGGTTGCTCTGGTGCTTAGCTTAAAGCCAGTCACATTTGAATTTGCATTGACAGCAACAGGGAAAGAGAAAAGAAATAATAGATGTAAAATGTATATGCATTTCTTTACCTTATAAGTATGTTCCATCTACATATATACGTATATATATATATATATATATATATATATATATATATATATATATATATATATATATATATATATATATATATGTAAATAAGTAATTCAAAAACTGCTGAAAGGAATTTCCATTAAAAAATGTTTTCTCTTATCTTCTTCTCGTTCTTCTTCCTTTTTATTGCTCTCTCAATGACGTGCCGCGCCGCGCCGCCGTTCTTCGCTGCTTCTTCGACATATTCTTTTTGGTTTTCCCTTCTCTTGCATCGTCTTTTTTTCTTCTTTTGACTATTATGATTTTCTTCCCGTACGCTTCGTTTCGTTTTGTTTATCATATTTTGTGGGAATTTATTTGTTTTATGCGTAGATCTCATGGCAGAAAATTTCTTAACAAGCGGATGTTTCCCACTATAAGACTGAGTATTTAGTTTAAAAGAATACAGGACAAATAGATGAACTAAACAAGAACAAGAATAATTACTGCAGAGTTTTCCTCTTTACTACAGTCGTGTTCAACGGGCAAAGAGTTACTAGTTTCCGATCGATCCTACACAGAGACTAAATCTATCTGATCAATTCTCTCTCACACACCACTGTAAAACTAAAACCCCAGAAATGTACTTGACTCAGCGAATGGTTTCAATGCCCCTCACCGACTAAGCTATCTATTGTGAATTGAAATATCAAATAACTATATAATTATATTACGTACTACACGCGCGAACACACTCAAGTCCCTCCTGTTATCTTAGAGAGAGAGAGAGAGAGAGAGAGAGAGAGTGAGAACCTTCCTCTCTTTCTGGCCTAAGTTAATATTTAATATTCCTGTGCCGTCATTTTGCGGCCTCTGTCAGTATTCACAGTTGTTCGTATGTGTTCGTACATTGTTGTCTTTCGATGTGTATAGAGAGTCGTATGTACATATAGATACGACGCAATTGTCTATTAATGTATATTATTGTGTAGCACACACACACTCACAAAACGGTCCAAATACGCAACTTAATCTCGATTTGAATAAGCCGATAACTAAGCAGAACTAGTGAAACTGTCAAACAAACAAAAACTGTTATACGTATAACAACTAAAATGTTAAAGAACATGAAAAGCAAAATATAGATATAGGCAAATGTGTTATGTTAACTAGTGTGCTGTAAAAATCAACATATGTGTAACTATATCAAAGAAATCTGTTAACAATTCAATTCAATTGATTCCTGTCTCTCTATTTGCATTTGTTGTGGCTTTTTTCCGCTATACTTTCGGTATTTGTTTCCGTTTTCCGTTGTTTGTTGTAGTTGTTGTAATAAACAACATATACGATACGATATATAATACATATAGGTAAATGGAATATGAAGTGTGAATTTTTGATGTCAATAAATGAAATCTAAATGTTATAAATGTAAATTTTAATGAGGACCATAAAGAAGTTTTATTTACTGAAGTAGAGGGGAAATTTGAAAAGTCGTTATTGATTTTAATCTGGTTGCAGAGTGAAAAACAAGAAAGATGTACGCTATTTTAATTAAGCCTATTTAGAGAGGATTAGTTATATGTTTTTTATCTGATTGAAGAGTCAAAAATTAGAAAAATGTAACCTATTTTATTTTATTCTATGTAATAAGGACTATTAATGTTTTACTTAATGGTGTAGAGGGGAAATCTGAAGAGCCGCTATTAATTTTTGATCTGAATGAAGTGTGAAAAACTATTGATAAAATGTAACCTATTTTAATTTAACCTATTTCAAAAATTAGAAAATTTTGACCTATTTTAATTAGATCTATTTAGAAAGGAGTAGGGGGAAAATAATGAATGTTAAATGATTTTCATCTGATTAAAGTGTGAAAAACTTCTATAAAAAATGTAACCGAATTAAATTCAACCTTTTAATAGAAGTGTTGTTTACCAGAGTGAGGAGGAAATTGGAAGAGAGTTTATTGATTGCCTTTATTGATCTGGTTGCAAAGTAAAATTAAACCTATTTAAAAAGTGAAAAACAACCTTTTTAAAAAAGTAACCTAATTTTATTTAACCCATTTATAGAAAGTGGAAAGTCATTCAGTCAGTGTTTAACATTTTTACAAAACCAAAATTGAATTCCGTCTGGTTTTCATCCGTTTTGAGGGATCAGAACAGGAATTTTTGTGGAATTTTTTTAATTCTTAATTTTTATACCTCTCTTTATTGCAAAATTGACGTCAAAGCCGATTTATGGCAAATGGGATAATAGGTGCAACTCTCTTTTTATTTTAGCTGACCAACCACAGTTCGAGTATCATAGAGTGCTAGAGTGGGGTTATTCATACCAAGTATTGTACTATGCAGACATGTGTATATTCCATATATATTCTCTTGGTTTTTGTCAAATTTTTACATTCATTGTTGGTTTTATCTGTCTCATTGTGTTTTGTCCCCTGTCTACCTCCCCGTTTCTCTCTATTTTCGTTTCCGTTTTGGCTTCTGTGTGTAAACACGTTTTTGTTTTAACCGTTTTTACTACTATCGTGGCCGCTGTGTGCCGCTGCGTGCTCTCATTCCACTCATCAAGCAAATTGGCCAGAACAACGTGAATGCACCTCATCATCAGTCAGCGACATTGGTAATTGGCTAACAACAAAGCGCAGCGAGGAGGAGAAAAAGATGTAAAAGAGACAGAGAGAGAGAGAAAGAGAGAGAGGAGTCTCATCTAGCACCATCATCAACACAATCACACTCACAATCTCACATATCCTCACACACACACACACCAAAGCACTCAATTAACGTCGCACATTGCAATTTGTGTTCCATGCTTGTGTGTGTGTGCGTGCAGCACAGCAAAAACTGCTGCACTCTCGCAAATAAAACAACAAAAGAAAACAAATCAAAAAACTAAATGAACATCCAATAGCAGCAACAACGTGGCACACAGACCCCAGAGCGACTGACGCCAGGATCACGTTACAGTTATCAGCAAATGTTGGAGGAACAGGAGGAGAAGGGTGAGAAGACTGCGCCCAAGAAGGCCGAACCGGTGTACATAATCGATGATGATGATGATGACGATGAAGAGGGTGATGAAATCGATGCCATTGCCGAGGAAGAGGAGGAGGAGGAATCCACGCCACCACTTGATCTACAGTCACCTCCTTCATATGCAGACACCGATTCCGATTGCTTTGATCGCCAGCGTGGACGCTATATAAGTGACTCGGAGAGTGATTCCCGTCCCTACAAGCCAACACGATCGGGACGCAGCACACCCGAGTATGCAGGTGGACATCGCAAGTCAGTTAGCTTCGATCTAAGCGGAGATGAACGCTCCAAGTCGGACTATGAACGCTCACGTTCCCGTACTCCTGATCGCTTTGGACGCGCCTATGACTCGGAGCAGGATACGCGCACCAGTCGCATGCCACGCAAGGGTATCCTACGTGCCACCAGTCCCTGCTCCTCCACCAGTTCAACCCTAGAGCGACGACCTGTTGAGAAAGCAGCACCCATTGTGCCCGCTGTGGCACGTATACGCGAAGTGGAGTCACCTAAAGTGCAACACGTCTCGCGTGCCACATCTCCTGAGAGACCTGGGGAACTGGAGCGCGAGAATCCCTTCCGACGTGACCAGGCTGAAATTGAGGATGATGAGTACACACAGATTGCCAAGGCAATCAGTCGTTCACCTCGTTCGCCTCGTACGGCACGCGATCAATTCTTCTTTAGCTCCTCCCGTTCCAATGAGGATCTGCTCGAGCAATCGCATTCCAGCGGCCGCAGCACACCCAGCACCGTGATCTCCAAGTCGACGGAGAATCTATCGTCGGGTGGAGCACGTCCCAAAGTGCCGCCACCAACGTTGCCCAAGCCGAAACTAAAGAAGGCCGATCTGGTGCGCAATGTGGCACTGGAGACATTCCAGGCCAGCGATGTGGGTCACGGTGACTTTGCGGTGTTCGAACACGATGCCAGCACAAATACGATACACGAGGTGCCAAAATTGCCGGTGCGTGTAGTCAACAAGTCGTCGGCACGTCCACGCGAGTGTCCGCCACCGCCGCCCGTGAACTATGCCACATTGCCCAAGTCGCCGTTGCCCAAATTGACAGCCTCTAGTTTGCTAGAGGAGTCCCTCTACATGGAGGCATTGCCTCCCGCACAGCGACGTCCACATGATTTTGTGCACGAGAACTCGCCCGACAATATACTCGTCACACCGGAACAGCATCGTGATTTTCTGCTGCGCGAGAATGAGATGCGGAATCAGCTGCGTGCACCTTACGAGCCAGCGCCGCCGATTCCCATCAACAGCAAGTTTGCGGTAAACAATCCTTTTCTCGATTCTTCCGATACTGACATTGACAACCTGCCACTGCCTCCTCCGCCACCAATACGTACACCATCGCCACCGACACCACCAACTCCACCAACAACACAGACCACACCCAACATTGCCCGCCATTTGCATGAGCCTCCGCCACTAACCGCAGTCGCCACTAACGCATCAACATCTTATTCTCCCACTGCCGCCGCCACCGCTGGCACTACGAAATTGGTGCTGGAACAGCAGCCGCTGCTTTTGGGCTCAGCGTCGCCGGCACAAATCTTTCCCACGGCTCAAATACTTCCCGTACAATATGCCAGCTTGCCACAGCCCCAGCAGCCCAACAAATTGACACTGGGTGCAGCTGCTCCCAGTGGTGGTGGCACATTTAACCTGGTGCTGCTGCCAGCAGGCAATGAATCGACGTCTGTTGGTGGCCATCAGCAGGTGCTCTATTTGCAACAGTTATCGGTGAGTGAAGCCACGCCCACACCCACGCCCACATCAGCAGCAGCCGCTCGCGCACCAGCCCCGCCTGCGCCGACAACACCCTCGTATACGGCCATGAAATTCCCAACGTTCTCGGAAATCGTGGTCAGCCCCGACTCAAATAGTAATTACCAAAACATGACCACATCTCGCGTTGGCATATCTAATTCCTCGCTGGGCAACAGCACCTCGTCTTCCTTTTCGATTAACTCATCGAACTCATCGCTGTTGCAAACGACGACAGCGACAGCGACGTCAAAGCGAACCGCAACTGCGGTCGCCTTACCCAGTAACAGTTACTACGAGACGGCAGAGGAAATCTATTCGACCATCAAGGAGGAAGCTATCTATAGCAATACATCGTTCTTTGATTCACGGCGCAGCAGCGATACTTCGTTGAATTGTCGTGCCTCCACATCGCCAACACCACCGCCTTTGCCGCCAAAGCGACCGCTGAAGCCGAGCAAATTGCGCACAGCACCCGCACCGCCGGTTGCCCAGAAGCCGCATGGTCTACGCGGTGTTGGCGGTGGCATGGCCAATTTCAAGTTGCGTTCACAGTCGCAGCCGCAGCTTTTGGGTGGGGCAGCAACAGCAGCAGCAGTTAGTCCTGGCACGCCCACAACGCCGACGGGCAAAGAGACGACGGTCTAAATGAGTTGTACAAGCAGAGTTAGCGTAGCTGCCTCCCTCCACCCCCCCACCTTGTGTTGCCTGATGCTCTCTCTCTCTCTCTTAAGTTGGAGACAGTTTTTCCTTCCCCTGCCACGTCGCAGCAATTTAATTAAAGCCCAACACCTTTTAGTGCAACAGCTTTTAGTTTTTTTTTGATTGATTGGTCCCGTTGCTAATTAGATGCGACTTTTTGTTGACTTATCACACACACAGAGTGCAGCTGAAATTGAGCAGGCAAGTTGCACAAGTCTTCCTTTGCACCCCCCCCCAGCACCCCTCTGCAACCATCTATCTATCTCTTTATCGACCTCCACTCTTTGGTCGAGACTCTAATTTGACGTTGATTGAAACAGTTGCACAGCAGTTGGCCCCGCCCTGCAGGTCGATGCTGCTGCAGGTTGAGAGTGAAAAACCCAACGCGAAAATTGAAGTAACGAATACGAACACACAGACACATAGACACCCACCCTACACACACACACAGACCTGCACACCTGCACACAAATACAAATGCAATTCTAAAGTTTTACAATTTATCTAGTTAATTTTGCTGTAGAGATCTTAAGTTGATTTTAACACGTAATTTATTTTGAGAAAAGAAAACAAAAAATGAAGAAAAGAAACGAAAAGAAAAAATAACAAATTTTTTATTACGTTGAATAAATATTCTGTGTAATTTTTGATATATTAATTTTGGGATCTTTCATTTTGTTTTTGTCCCTCCACTCTTTGTTATACCCGGTAACCCTAGGGTAGAAGGGTAGTATAACTCTCAACTGTCTGTACGTCCGTATGAACATCTAGATCTCAGACTCTATAATAGCTAAAGATACCAAATTTGGTAACAATATGCAGACCAATTTTGTTTTTGATTTTAATACCTATCTGCCCCCGTTAATCGAAAAAAACTAATACCAAGCTTAATTCTAATGCAGGACAGTTTATTTTCGCTAAACACAATAACTATCAACATGTTTATGATTTCTAAAAATTTGTTTGCAATCGGATAATTAACTTAGAAGTTATTTAAGAAACAATTTTAAGAGTTACTGTTTTCCAAGCCACTCCCTAAAGTATGCAACACAAAAAAGTATTTCTATATTTATTAAGAAATCGGTCAGTTGGCTGGCGGGTATATCACAGCGAGCACACTCGACTGTAGCTAACGTGCTTGTTGACCTTGAGTTGACATACTCTTTCTCCCTCGTTCTCTGTCTCTCTGTCTGGCCACGCCCAGAGGCGGCACTGCGCTGCCTGTCAGCCGTACGCTTTGACACCTGGCGCTGCACTGATTTGGCAGCACTGCCTTGTGCCTCTGCAGACCATCTCTGCAGTGTATCTTATCTTATCTTATCAGTCGACGCTGTTAATTGCGGCAGATAAGCGATAGGAAGTGTATATTGATAACCAATGGAAATCACACTAATACACTAACAAAATTAACAGCTAAAAATAGCCAACACACATACACACATATACACTTGCACATACATACAGTTTGAATTATTCAATGGCTTATTGGCTTTTAATGCGCTTCGCCAGAAGCTGCCACTGCCACTGCAGCTGCTCCTTGCTGCACTTGCTCTTGGCCACATTCTCAACACTTTCATGGCTCAATAAATTTCTATTAGCTGCTCTAGCAGAGGAGTAGAGCAGGGCAAAGGGGGTTGCAGCAAACTCCTCCTCGAGTATTGCGTTTAATTGAAAATCGAAAAATCCGATACGAAATTAATTTCTTTGCTCAAGCTTCTCTACTCGAATAGAGCACTGAAAACTTAACTCAGCTGCTGGCCAAGGGCTGCCTGGACAGCGTGCTGGGCTACTTGACTTGTCTATCGAGAGAGTGGGTGGGGCAGGGAGTAGGGGGGTGTATAGTTTGCTGATATCGCTTTTCCATGCTCTCTTGTCCTTAGCCGATTCGTTCGTTTGCTTTGCCTGGTCGCCTTCTTTATTTATGAGCCTGGCTTGCTGGCTCTGCTACTCCTGCTGCTGCTGCTGCTGCTGCTGCTGCTGCTGCTGCTGCTGCTCCTACTGCTGCTGCTGCTGCTGCTGCTGCTCCTTCTGTTGTTGTTGCTGTATGTCGTATCTGTTGGCGATGCGAACCATAGGATAAGGTTGCAATTTGTGCAGTTTAACGCTGGCTTTTGCTGCCTCTTGCTCTTTCCACTGTCGTTTAATGACTTTGTCGTCGTCGTCGTCATCGTTGCAATATTCCCGCACACCCTAACCACACACACACAGACACCCACACATACACACCCTCTCTTCACACACCGTTTGGCTGTGCCGGCATTGGCCTTCTCATGTTGCCTAAAACGAAGAAATTTCATGAAAGCATAAAACCGACAGTACATGACTTTGGATGATAAATGACCTGACCCCGTCCTCATCCTCATCCCCCCCTCCTCTTCCTCCTCCACACGACCCACTGTAATTTGCGTCCCTCGCGCCCGTAAATTATACGTGCTGTTGCTGCCATGGGGGGTGTGACGGGGCAGGAAGAGAGAAAACAAAGCTCTGATCCAACCCGTGCCCGTGCGGCACTTTATGATGGAGATGCAGCGTTGGCGATGGCTACAACCCCTTAACCTGCTCCCCACATTCCCCCTCTATGCACTTCTTAATAAACTTGTGCAGTGCCATCAATTTTGTTTATGGTCGTTTGGATTTCTTTGACTTTGACTTTGAAGTTGAGTGCAGTTTTTCCACTCGTTTAATTGAAACTTGACGCCGCTAACCACACTCGAAAGTCAGTGCGCACTGACTGACTGCGCGCTTCCTCTCCCTCTTCCTCTCATATTTCTTTTAACCTCCTTTTTGTATTGCTTATTTTGAGTTTTAACCTTTTCCCCGAACTTTTTTGGTTTTTATTTTCGATGCTAACAAAACGTTTTGGGTTTTTGCAGCCATCAACCGAGGACGAAGCGCCGGAGACGGCAAAGGCAACGGCAACGGCGGCAACTACACCTACTAAAGTGCCTAAATCCGTATCGGATAAAAAACGATTTTTTGAGTCTGCTATGGAAGATCAACACAAGCCCACACAAAAGACAGGTGAGTGGTGTGTGCGGGAAAGTGCTAAAGAGCGGGTTGAAGATGGGAAAGTGTGAAGGGCAGGTTAGATGTAGATTGGCTTGAAACGTTTTAAAGAAGAGAATGGAACCATTAATTGAAGGAAAACCTATAGATATACGAAGTAGCTAGTTAGATAGTTGATAGTTGATATATGGCAAGAGTTCCATCAGCATCTTCTGATAGGTTTAACTATTTCAAAGTATAGAAACTAGAAATATAATAAGAAGAACAACGTTACTTACAGGTAGCACGCCCTTCGCTCTGTATTGAAAACCCATTCTAAATACACCAGAAACACCTAAAGGCAAATTCTTTGACGCAGATTTCTCTCTCACTGTAACACACATGTGCAGGCACGCCTTTAAAAAAACTAAAGCATACCAGCAGGGGCAGGCAGTACTGCAGCCCTATGTTAGAGTAACTTGAGTTATAGTTCAATCCAATTGAAATTTGGAGGAGAGATAAATACTGTAGTCGTATATTGAATAAGTAGTAGTTGTATATTAAATAAGTCGCTTACAAATTGAAATCAAATATTGAATTATTGATTTAGAAGGCAATTAGGCGTGGCATTCATTCCCCTACAAAGGTACTCAGTGCTCATGAAGTAGAGAATTGCTGTAGATAGACTTGAAAAAAAGAAGGACATGAATGAATAGTTTCTGTAAGATATTATATATAAGAGAGAGAGATATAAGAGAGTTAAGACTATAAAAAGTTAATACAAATGCATTTGAAAATTGTACTATAAATAGATTAAATATTAATAGGTTAAACATCCATTATAATAGTTATAAAGAGACCGCCTACAAGCAAGCTCATTAGTCACCTACAGCAAAACAAAAAAGAAAGAGAATAGTTTAACCAGTTTGAGGTCTCTTGGCGCGGCATATCCGTTGCCAAAGCGGCGGCGGCAGCGGCGGATGCATGTCTTGAGCTTGTGCAATCCTTATCAGGTTTTTGCTCAGTGGTTTGTGTAATTAGAAAAGTGGGGAGTGCACCCCCCTTACCTCTCTCTCTCTCCCTCTCTCTCTGTCTCTCGAGTGTCATTTGCATGACAAAGGCAGCGACGCCACGAAAGCTTTGCCGAGAATGTGAGAAGAGCTGTGTGAAATGCACGATTGCAGGCGAGGATTAGAGGCAGACGACGAACTGTGCTGCGCTGTGCCAGAGCTCGCTATTTATTTAATTCCCTAATTTATTTTCTCTTGAATTGATGAGGGAGGAAGGTTGGGGGGTGGAGGCGTGGAAGTCGGGCGTGGTTGGGGCATTTAAATCTGCACTCTGGACTGATGTAGCTGCTGCTCCTGTTCTTTCGCTTGCTCCATTTGCAGAGAAAGTTTTTTCATTCCTGTCAAAGGATGAAGTCGAAAAGTTGCGACAGGAGGAGGAGAGGAAAATTGCAACACTGCGTCGTGATAAGAAATCCAGATTATTGGATGCCGCCAATGACAACATTGACAAGGACGATGCCCGGCATGCTGATAGCAGTAGCAGGCAACAGCAGCAGGACAGCAATGCTGACAAGAACAGCAACAGCAGCGAAGAAGACGACGATGAGGACAACGATGAAGAGGAGGAGGAGGATGAGGATGAAGACGATGAGGATAAGCAGCATCGTAAGGATGTCGTTGATAATGCCGTGCGGGCGCAGTTCGAGGATGCGGAGGACATTAGGTGAGTGTTTGATGACAAAAGTCTTATTGGATTATTGGTGCTTGCTGTCTCTCTCTCTCTCTCTTTCTTTTCTACTTTCGTTTTTGCATTTTTCTGTTACATTTCGATGCACAGACACGTTCACAACCACAATCGGTCATGCCACACACACTCTCTACGATTATGACAATCGATATACAAGCGCACACTCACACACACACACACTTGTGTACACTATAAAGTTACTGTTTTTATGGTGTTTGCGCATTTGTTTCTTATCTCTCATTCGTTTCATTTGAAGTTTTCGGTTTCGGTTTCAGTTTGGTAAGGTTCTTTCTTCAGCTGCCTTTTGGTTTGGTGCCGGTGATAAAAAGCGCTTTGATTTTTGTTGCACTAGTATTACATTTCCACACACACACACACACACACACACACACACACACACACACACACACAGATAAACATACAAATATGTAGCTACTATTCTAGTTCATCTCTTTCACTTCTCACATGCCACACACACACACAGCCAACTGACGGAGCTGATCATCATCATTGAAACGTAGTTTGTTATTATAAACTTAAGATTATGTACTACGTACTTTATGTATTTACATAGTTATCTAAGAACAGCCCCCCTCCACTCATACACACACACTCACACACACAAGATACGCTCCCGAAGATGATGCCCTAAGCGGTTTAAGTTTTAAGTAGCACTTAAGCGTTGTCTGGACTCGTAAATCGCAGGCTGTCTCTCAGGCGCTGTTGCCACTTACGAACATGTTACAAGAGAGAAAGTAGGGGAAGAATTGGAGGAGGCGTACATTTTTAATAATTCCCGCTAACCACATAACTCTGTGCTAGCTAGAAAATTTCAACAGAGCTCAAAATTGTTTTCGCATTAGTTAATTTTTGAACGCAACGCGTATACGCACTGTTGCTGCCGACAGTGGCGTCGTGCGTGCCTGTCTCTGCTTACCTGGCAGCGCAGGCAAGCACGCAAGCAAGCAAAGCATACCACGCGAAATTGAATTCCCCACGGCACAATGCCAGCTGTTTTTGCAATTGGATAACTTCATCATTCAAAACAAGCCACAAATTGCGTTCTCTGCCCGCTTTTCCCACGCACCACAGACCAAACTCGCCAATGGCAAAGGTCGTAGGGCGTTCGCTTGTGCGTGGGTAAAGGCAGGACACGCGTACGCACAGGTACGCATAATTTAGGCGTTGTTTAATATTAATGCAGGACCGGTACTTTGCCCATCTACCAACCTATGTAGATAGGCGAATCCCACACGAATCTCATAAGTTCAATCAGACTGGAATTGGTAATGTGCCTTTTAAAGGGCGCATCGTACAACACGTTGAGGCAATTATAATTAAAGCAAGCTTGTGCTTCTTCCACTTCTAAAGAAAGTGGCGACATTTCGAAATCCCTGTCGATGTCAAAGCAGAGTTGCATGCAACACGTAGCAACCGCATCGCGCAGCTTATAACTTTAGCCAGGCGCTTTAAGCTGTTGCGCTGTCAGTGAGGTATAAACCGATACGGCTATACATACCTATGCATGTGTGTGTGTATATATGTATATGTATGGTATATCTTCTATATATATTTAAGCAAACTTACAACGTTCCCACTGTACGCAAACTGTCGCGCTGATGTCATCCTCGTTGCCGGCAGCCCTTCAAGCTCTTTTCGACTCACTTACAGACAGACAGATACACATACTTACATAACATGCATATGTTTGTGTAAGTACCTTCGCCAGCTTATCAGGCAACGTATGTCTAGTCTGGTGTGGTCTGGTCTGTGCAACTCGTAGGGGGGTACGGAGTACGGTCTGCCTTCGTGGTATCCGTGTCCTGGTTGTGCCGTCAGCGACGGCGCGCGTTTCTAGTTGTTGACTCTGCTGGCAGCATTATGTAATGAGCAACAACAATGTAATTTAATACAATTTTAGCCCTCACATTGTTGCAAAACAGGAAAACATAAACAAAACAAACAAAAACCGTACAAAAGAAATTAGAACCGCACACAGAACGAACCAGCAAATACCCTACGAGAACATATAGCTACGGCAAAGTGAATACATAATGAAAGCAGTTCTATCAAGGTTCAGAAACTAATGACAATATTTAAGACAATAACATGATTCATAAGAAATTTAACCTTCATCAGAATATCGTAGCAATTCCGTGTGTAGAACAGAGAAATAATATTGAATGAATCAGCTAAACTAGCTTAATTTAAGCAGATAAAATAGTGGAAATACCAATGAAGTATATATAATATTATTATGATCAGCTTAGGAAAGTGTATATCGAAAATGTTATGCAAGCTTGACAGTGCGCCCCACTGTGAGTGCAAGAAGAGGGAAACCTTAGGATGACAACACGAGATATCATTTAGCGGGTTGAAAAATAACAGTTCGTAAGACATCGGCACCCGTCGAAAGGAAACAACTGCTGTCGCTGTCGTCCGTTCGTTTGTCGTTCGTGTCGCTGTCGCTATCGTGAGTTTGCGAATTAAATGCGTAAGATGTGCAAGAAGGGGCTATGAAAATATTACATAGACCGAGTGGGAACGAGGAACGACGAACAAAGAACAATTTTACCTGAAATGTTTATGTACATTTCATTACTGTCGCTGGCAGTGTTTGTAACGGTACACTTAATGACACTAAAAGCCGTGTGAAACACGATATGCCAATATCCCCAACTGGAGAGAACCTGCTTACCAGAAAGAGCACTCTTGAGCACCTTCTTCTCACTTTAATCTATAAAAATGCAACATTTTTTGAATCAGAAAGCATGAGAGCTAAAGTCATGTATGCTCGACTATGATATACCCACTAACCACTATCAAAACGACATTTGAAATTAGGTTTTTATTGATTTATTTATAGTTTATAGTTTTTATTGAATTAACTTGATCTGCGCGCCATATTAAGACCTATTGTCTGCAAATTTGGTAGTCCCAGCTTTTTTAGTTTGTACGATCTAGCTTTTTATACGGATGGACAGACAGACAGGCAGATAGAAATATAGATCGACAGATAGACAGACAGACAGATAGACAGACAGACAGATAGACAGATAGACAGATAGACAGATAGACAGATAGACAGATAGACAGATAGACAGATAGACAGATAGACAGATAGACAGATAGACAGACAGACAGACAGATAGACAGACAGATAGACGGACAGATAGACAGACAGACATATAGACAGACGGACAGATAGATAGACAGACATGGATGGTTATATGGACTCTTCGGTTGATGCTGATTAGGAATATATATACTTTGTATATTCGAACACACCTTCTACATTCCCGTTTGGCACAAAGTTTTAATACTCTTGTACTCTCTGAATGAAGGGTATATAAATTCTATATTTCTTGAACGAAAAATGCTTTTAAAACATAAAATACTTTCGAAAACAAGGCACGCAGCTTGTTATCATAAAAACCCCCTGTCTTTCCCGCCCTCTACTCACAGTTCAGTTCAACTGTCTGCGATAACATCATCGTCGTCATCAATATTTTCTAACTGATCTCGCATGATTTCATACACTCAAATTACTAAAAAAAAAAAGAAGAGACAACAGAGAAAACTTGTTATTGTCAACATTGTTAACAAATCAAATATGTTGACCTTGAAGGCCGATATAAAAATTTGCGCAGCTTCGGCAAACCGACGACTGACCAAATGGCTTACAACATAACTTAAGTTCGCATAAATTTAAATGTGTGTTAAATTATGTTGGCCTTGGAATTCATAACGAACGAGAAAGAAGATAAACTTGTTAATAATCTATTTAAAATTTCCCAGCAAGAATTTCTACAGCACACACAAAATTTACATTTCGGCTTTGCCATAAAACATGAACACACACACAAAAGACCGACAAAAAAACTGTAGTGGAAGGAGGTGAAGAATGGGGAGAAGTAGTAGAAGAAGAAGACGAAGAATAATGCCAACTACTAAAGCCGCAGCCAAATTAGCCGGCAACGTCGGCAACGCCACCGCAATGTTCTCAATGCGATTTTGTATTTATATTCAAATTCAAACTCGTTTAAATCTATAAACATTGTGTAGCACAAAGGCTCGCAGAGAGATCCGTGTTTATGAATGTTTTCTGTTTCTATTTTTTGTATCTATTTCAATTCAATTCCGTCTGTTTTTCTCTGTCTGTTTGTGGCTTCCGTGGCGACAAAGTCGGCGTCGGGCGACGTCAGCAACGATTTGACGGCGGCAAAACGCAATCGAATTATTATTTGTGCATTAATCGGCTAATTTATAGTTAGATAATTTATGAACTATTTCTAGTTGGTCCGTCGTCGTCCGAACTATGGTGTCTGTTGGGGGCTCTCGATTGTGACTCCCTCGCTCTCGCTTTCAATTGGTTTTGGCGCAGCGGTCGCCCTTGACGTCAAGACAATTGGTCAGCTTTGATTTGGATTTGGTTTCTGTTTCTTCTTCTTTTGTGGTAGTAGATTTGTTTTGTTTTATGTATAGCATATATATGTATATGGATTTATATATCTATATATATATTTATTTACATTTATGTACGCGCTGGTTTCTTTGTGCTTTTATGCAGATGAAAATATTTATGTTTTGTTGATTGCGCATAAATTAATTTATATTTTATGGCGTTGGCGCTACGTTCGTTCCACAAATGGACCGCGTCGCCACTGTCTTTGCCTCTGTCTCTGCCTCGTCGCGTCGCATATGCAAATCGCAGTTTGGCCACAGACTCCGGCTCCGATATAAAAGCATATAATTTGACCTTAAGCTAAAATAAAATGAGGGCGTTAATGATGCTTTTTTACTATGTTTGTGTATCTGTTTCTGTTTCGGGTTTTCTGTGTATTTATGTCATTCTTTCTCTCTCTTTTTTTTGGAATTGTTTTTTTTCTGTAAAAACAATTTTTTGTTTTCCAGTTTATTATTATTTTACTTTGTGGCTGAGCGTCTCGATTGTTGGTATACCCGCTAACCTTAGGGTAGAAAAGGTATTTTAACTTTGTGCCAACTGTTTTGTATGTGCGTATGAATAATATAATATAATAGCTAGGGCTACCAAATTTGCTGTGATAATTGCATGCATATCAAGTTTGTTTTATAATTTGGCCACGCCCCTTTTTGTCTGCGTATATGGATAAAAACCAAAATTTCAAGCGTAATTATAATGCAGAACAGTTGATTTTTGTAAACAAAACAACTTTCAACACGCGGATGATTTCAGAAAATTTGGATGATTAACATAAAAGTTATTTAAGAAACAATTTGAAGAGTTACTGATTTCCAAGCCACTGCCTAAAGTATGCAACACAATATATACTTTAAATAGTTAGCGAGTATATCACGGTCGAGCACAGTTGACTGTAACTTATGCGCTTGTTTTTATTGTTATTGTGCAGAATTGTGTTTGTTGCTTTTGGCGCATAAATATTAATTAAAGTTGGAAAAACCCCCTGGAATGTTTAGCGAACGTTAGAGAAAAGTTGTACGAGAAGTTTTGGCCGGCACTATAAACCAAAAAGCAGTTGAAGATTTTTCTTTATCCAGCACAATAAATTTGTGATGTTTTTCTTGTGTTGTCGTTGTTGTTTACTTTTCTTTTGCTGATTATTTTAAATTATATTCTGCTCCAGGCGCCTATACCCCCACCCCCTTCCCCGTTCACAGTGCACCCTGTTTAATTGTAAATCCAAAAAAAAAAAGAAACTTTTCTGTTTTCTGCTTCTTAACGACAATACTTTTTTCAGGAATCCACTTGACGAAATTGAAGCAGTATTTAGAAGCTAAAACTAAACTAAAACTGTGCCACTCACTCACTCCACACACACACACCAACACATACACACACTGTATTGAGAATGTGACACGTTTATTGACTAAGTTACGATATATGCAACTAAAACTAAACTAGAGAGAAATCGACTTTAAGAGCATAACTACTTTATATGAACTCACACACACACTTTTTATATGCAGCAAATGTTTTTTATATACTGTAAACTGTTAACAACTAAGTACGTTAATCAACTACTTTAAAGTATACTGTAGCAGCAGCAGCTGCCACGCCCACTCGCCCACACTTAATAAGCATAGTGTTAATGCCGCCTTTTCTAAGTACTTTTATTTCCAACCCCCACACCTCTCGTTTTCCTTTGAAAAGCGACAACACTTTTGAAAAAGAAAAACCAGCACTTAAAATGCTAAAATGCACACACATACCTACACACCTACATCTACACACACACCTGCAGTGTTTCAAAGTACACACACTAAGGCACTTGACCACACCAACGCCTGGGGCCACGTTATTAGCATATACCACACGCATTTTGTATTTTGAAAAGGAAGAAGAATAACAGACGAAATATTAAATTAAAAATAATGATTTTTAGAGCAGGACAAGCTGACTATAATTATATATATAGAGCATGAAGTGGAGAGTGCCTACATTTGCATACAGTATATACTGACAATATGTAATACAATATATATAAACTAACAGTTTACTTCTCTCCATCTGCGTCCTTCACAGAGACACAACTGAGTCTTTGTCTCCTTTGGGGGGGGGGTAAATGAAATTGTTGAAATATTCTTTTGTCTGTTCTGTTTTGAAACTAGTTTTACGGCATTATGCAAGCATAGTTTCCACGAGTTATTCCTCCCACATGCACGTTAAGTTTACGAGTTGTTTTTTATATATTTTATAAATATTTATAGATACAAGTATATTGTACTTAGAACATAATATTATATATGTATACTCTCGAACCATGTATTAATACTATATAGCGCCTAAGTAAACTTACTACAACTATTCTTTACTATATGCATTATCGTCGTCATCATCAGCATTGCCATCGAACACACACAGACTCACATCGAGAATTTATGCTCACATACATTTCCAATCCATTTCTGAATAACATGTGCCATATGATAAATGTATTATTTGTTATTGCATCCAATAAATATAGAAAAAAGGAAAAAAACAGCAGATGTCGTCGTATACTCGTAAAAATAAATGCAATATCAATTGTTTGTTTGCAGTTGATTATCACATAAATATTATATTAATGTAATATCTGTATAAAAGGTGTGATGGACACTCACTAACCAATCATGCCACGGTTAAGGTTCTTATATTTATTATTATATTCAATTTGTTTTTATTGACATTTACTGCGCTTGATTATTGTTTAACTCGCAAATTGGCAATGAATGCAATGCAGAATTCGCCGGAACTAGCAAAAAAACGGATGGAGGAAACTGCACGTAAAAGTTCACACATAAATCTGTCAATTGCAAAAGTTTAACGCGTTTAAATACTACATAGAATGCTCGGATTGCAACGGTCTCAGCACGGAACTCCTCCCCTACCCCGTTGCTTTCCCCCTCTCTCTCTCTCTGTGCTGCCCTTTTCCCTGGAGTGCGGCCCCGAGGAGTGCACAAAGTTCATTTAAAAGTCGAAAGGACAAATGCATGAATAAAGCGAGCCGAGCAAATGGCAGCGCGAAAATGTGAGCAAAAAAGAGCCAGGAATAGTTAGTGAGGGTTAATGCAAAGTTTAGATACCCTAGTTGTGTTCATAAGTGGGGTTAATTAGAGGGGTATACGTATGTTGAATAGAGAGAAAGGGAAGATCAACTAACATAAGTTTGAACTATATTCCATAGATCTTCTTCACTGTCTATACATTCTGCATTAGTGAATCGCGTTTTAAGAACTGGAATGATTAGCTGGAGTAATATTAAGTTGCAGATACCCTAGCAAAGTATTAAAATTGGGTTGTTTAGACGGAAATATATAGAATGAAATAGAGAGTTATGAAATGAAGAGTAGGGAAGTTAAACCAATCAAAGTCTGCTCTAAATACAAGCGATCAGCCTATCTACATATATTTGCTCGTTTTGTCCGTCTATATACATTACATTAGTACATCTTCATGTGTAGTTTAGAGGGGATTTTATTGAATGAGGAGGATAAAGCGAAAGGCAAGATAAGCTAACTAAAAACTGTTCTAAATTCAATCGTTCTTTCTGCTAGACTATATACCCTGCATAAGTGTATGGCCATAGCCAAGAGAACAGTTATAATTAGCTGTACTAATACAAAGTTAAGATACCCTAACAATATTATTGAATGGGCTAAATTAGAGGATTATATACAGAAAGATATAGAGATATGGCATGCAGAGTAAGGCAAGTTGAACTTACTAAAGTCAGCTCCAAAGCACAATCATTCTCCCACTCTATATACCCTACTGTAGGGTATTCCTTGTGCAAGTAACAAGTGCAGCTTTGGTCAAGCTTGGCCGCCTTTCTATGCGCTTCTCAGCCGTGACACTTGCCTAGTGCAGTTAGCCAAGCAGCACGCGCCGTCGAGTTAAGTTGCACACGGTGCAGTGGGGGGAGGAGGTGGCACGTGAAAATTGAAAAACATAAATCACTCAAGCAGAAGTTGTAGCTTCTATTGCCTTCTCCCTCTCGTACTCAGCTGCCTGGGAATAATTTGGGATTAAACTTGAACTGTAAGTGTAGAGCAATTTGTTTAAGACAAAAGCCAGTTGCAGCTCACAGAGAGAAGAGAGAGAGAGAGTAAAAAGAATCAGGCCACAAAGTTCGTCAGTGCCAGACACCAAAGAAGATAGAGAGGGCAGAGGGAGAGGGAGAGCGCGAAAAGTTGAGGCAACAGATAATGCGAGTGCCAGATGAAACCTTATTGCAAATAGTTTTGCTGTGCTCACTTTTAAAATTAATTTTGCATATAGTTGAGCATATACATAGATATTCATGCATGCACACACATGTGTGTGTGTGTCAGTGCCTGACTATATTTATATAGTGCCAAGACAGCGTAAGTTTTACGACTCCACTGCACATGGCAGCCGTGTCTGGGCGGGTTTGTCTGGAGTTGGCCCGTGTCTGTTGCTTCTATCTGCCAGTCTTGCTGTCTAACATCTTCCTTCCCCTTCCCCGCCTGTCTCTGTGTTGCACAGTGTGCAGCTGGCTGTGTCTGGCTTAACACGCTAATCTCCAGCTGCCATGTTATTGCACTTGTTGGCAAAGTTGTTCAAAAAGTGATTTTGCCACTGACTGCAGAGGGAGCAAAGGAGCTGCCAGCAGGGTGAAGGAAACTTGGCAATGTGTTTCTTGGTTTTTAATTACAACAAATTGGACTTGTTATGCCAAAGTTTGCTGGAAAGTCGAGGCACGTTCGTCAGTTGTGACTAAAATGAATTAACGTCATTGTTTTTTTTATGTAACTCTTCATATCATGTGCTAACCGCATTCAAGACACACACACTTGCATACACTCACACTCGCACTCACACACTCGTTTCTTTTGGCCAATCAACAATGTTCTCTCTCTTTGATACTTATATATATGTGTGTTTTACTTTGCACAATTGCAACGACAACAACAACAACAAACAACAACAAATATTGTGTCCACAAAAATGACAGAACCGCACAAAGTCGAGCGCAGCCCAGCAGAATACCCAAGCAGAGGCAGAAACAGCAGCAGCAGCTTAATGTCAAGGCCACGCCCACAGCTACGCCTACGCCTAGGCCAGCATCAGCTACAGTAAGTGATGCGGCCAAGCCATCGCTGTTACCTAAGCCAAAGGTCAGAGTTGTCATACCGCCCGCATTGCAGCAGCGTCTTCGCCAGCAACAGCAGCAGCAGCAATCACAGCCGGAAGAACCTTCCATACAGGAGGAGGAGGATGAGGAGTTTGGAGGAGCACAACCTACCACGCCCACTGGCGCCAGCAGTCGCATACCGGTGCGTACACTGAAGGCCGAACGCCGCGCCCTGGCAGCAGCAGCACGCCAGGCGGGGCTCAGCCTGGACGAGTACATGCGTCAGCTGGAGGAACAGGAACAGGAGCCATCAACACCGACGACGCCCACGGGCAAAAGCCGTGCCATGTTGAAGTAAGTTGTATGCGTGGCAAAGAGTTGTCAGAAAGAGGTCAGAGGTTAGAGGTTGTGCTAGCCAAGCCACAGTTCGCGTAGGCGTTGCTTATTTCTACCTCCCCCCAAACCCTGATAAGTTACAACATTGGTTTGCCATTTAATTTTGACGGCAAACACAGGATGATTCACCCACGCGCACTTGGTAGCACCCACAACACACACACACACACCTAGACACAGCAATACACACACACACACAACTTGTGCGGTAAACTATCCGTTTGATGTACAATCAATTTAAGCTCTATAAATAGCAGGGAACTACACAAATCTCTCTTTACTATCTGTTTTTAGTATTCCTCACTTAGTTTGGCGGTGTCTGTTTTAGTCACTTTACGCACTGTACAATGAATTTCCACGGTATTTTCCTATCTAGCTGCAAAACTTTAAAGCTTTTTCTTTGTTTTTAGCCTAGCCCCGCCTAAATCAAAGTCATCATTATAGTTTGTGCTTATCTAATAATGTTCTCTTCCTCAGCGCCGAGAAACGCGCCTCGTGGCGTGCCGCACGTCTGCGTTCCCTGGAACAGGGTGCAGTGGAGGCACAGGATGTCATACGAAATATGCGCAAAGTCACCGACGATTTGATTACGCATGAGTCCAAGGCCAGCGAGGTAAGTGTGCACCCGTGATATCCTTAACCCCCCCCCACCTGTGCCCAGACTAACCTAACTTTCAAGCGAAGCATAACCAAAATGCGTGTGTGATCTGCCTGAGGAAGTTTGGCATCTGATGCATCTCTTAATCGAAACACAACCCATAGAACTACATGGTTTGCTTTACTAACCGCAACAAAACATACTAAACCAAGCAGATACGATGATGGACTCGTAACCAGCATTAATGAGAGAGCGCTAGAGAGATTACTTTCAGTTGAATTCGAAATCAAAATGAAAATCAAAACTATAAATCATTGATAACCATTATTTATCTATCTATTCCATTTCTGTCTCTCTCTCTCTCTCTCTCTCTCTTTCTCTCTCTTGCTCGCCTCCTATCTGTGTCCCACTCCTACGCCCCCCGACCCCGCCCGCGCCCCATGCAGCCGAAAATAGTCTTTCCAAAAATTGCCATAAAATCAAGCGATGGTCCGGTCATCGTGCGCGAACGCGAGAAAATACTCGATGAGAAAATTGTGCGACGCACTGAGGAGGTGCCAGACCCCATAACGGGTCAGCCTCAATTGCGCACCGTCGAGTACATTGAGAAAATCATCGAAACGGAGGTTAGCTAAACCAATTGAAAACAAGCACACCACAAAATTATTGTATTATATACTATATATATTTATATTCTTATTCCATTTTCAAATTGGCACTAAAATTGAGTTTCGTTTAGCAAGTGCGAACTTGCCGCATATATATTTCGTTGGTTGATGATAGCTTCTGTACTCGTAAACGTTGTGCGGTGCCGTTCGTAGAAACTTTATACGTTACACTTTTTACTTTGCACCACCACCAGCACCACCAACACCACTCGCCTTTTAAGCATTATACGCACCAGCAGTTCACAGTCGACAGACACATTCACATTGCACAAATAAAACATCGTAAACATTTCATCAACTTGCCTAGACACAACACTCCTAATTATTTTATAGAGCTCATCATGCTTATGAAGGTCGTGGAGAGAGAGTGGAAAGAGAGTCCTCTAAGCAGGCACTCTTATCTGCTAGATCTTGTATAGTAAGTGCCGTCGCACCACAAATGTCTACAGTCTCCAGTCTCTTGTCTTCTACTACCCTTTTAACATTGAAAGGGTATATTTAGTTTGTGGTAAGGTATGCAACAGAAGAAGGCCTGGCAGATACCATGAAGTATATATATTCTTGATCAGTATAGTTATCAGAGTCGTGTGAAATATTACTGTCTGTGTGAACATGCAGTTATCAGTTAAAATGAAAGCTAGAAACACCAAATTTGTCTTGAAGACTCGTATATACCACACGCATATATAATGTTATGTATTCTTGTTCAGTATCATTAACTGAGTCAAGTCTGTCTGTGTCAACACAAAGTTATAAGTTCTTATAAAACCTAGAGACACCATATTTGACCTAAAGACTCCTTTATACTATACGCAAATATTATGTTATATATTCTTGATCAGTATCACTAACTGTGTTGATTTTGAGTCAAGTGTGTCTGTATGAACACGCACTTCTCAATTATTATAAGAACTGAAGACATCAAATTTGACAGGAAGATTCCTAGATACCATACGCAAATAAATATAAATTAAGTATTGTATGCCACACCCACAGCTCACCAAATTGATAATTTGAGATTATGAAGCAAAGTATTTAAGTTCGAACCCATATAACATATATATTCTTGATCAGTAAGTCGATTTTGAATCATGTCTGTCTGTTTGAACACGTTATTCTCAGTTATTATAAGACACCACACTTGGCATGAAGTTTGTTGTATGCCGAATGCATATATAATATAAATTATTCTTGATCAATATGCCTAATTGAGTCGATTTAGTCATGTCTGTCTGTATGAACAAGAACTACTCAGTTATTATAAGAGCTAGAGACACCAAACTTGGCATGAAGATTACTGTATACCCTACGCAGATAATACGCCCACGCCCACAATCCAGTCTGTACTATGCGTAATGTAAAAATATATTTTAAACAGATTTTCAAAGTTGTTCGCAGGGTATTTCATAGTCGTGCACACTCGACTATAGCTTTCTTTATTTGTCTGTTGTTGAGCAAAGCAAATTTTAATATCCACACAGCTTTCGGTTTTCTCAGTGGCTTCACTGTTGACATTTGCGCAGAACGCGCCCATCTTAAGGGGGCGGAGGAGGAGGGAGGGGCGTGTACACTGTAGTGGTGTACTTGAGTTGGGGCTGCTCCCGGCTGAAGTGCAGCGCATAAAAAGGACAATAAGCTACTTTTGTGGGCCACCTACGAGAAAAGCAACCAAAAGGTTGTCAGCTCCCCTTTCTCTTCCTCCTCTCCTTGTCACTTCGCCCACGTTTGCAAGCGCGACAGCAAAATCATTTCCAGTTATTGTTGTATTTTAAGTGCCGCGGTTTTAAGACCTTTCCCCACTCTCCACCTCCTCCTCCTCTTTGGGCACAGTGCACCTTCAGTTTAGAGCTTAACCTTCAAAAGAGTTTCACGAGTTTCATTGTGTGCGCTTTTTGTTTGTTTATTTTGTTGAACAGGCGAAGGGGTAGAGGGGTTGGGGTAGGGTTGTCACGTGTCCATAAAGCGTCTGTTTTACGCTTCTTTGTGGGCTCTTTTCTGCTCGATTCTTGATTCGTTTTAAGTATGCAAACGCATTATAATGACGCTCAGCCTTTTTATGGCCAACTCCATTAAAATTAAAGCAAAAGTTTTGTCGTCGTCATTTTAATGATTCCGATCGGCGCAAATAATAAAAAACTCAAGCCATTTTTATAGACTCTCTCTCTCTCTCTGGTACAGCTTCTATTTTTGGGGCCAAACCAAAAATATCTCAAGTTTTCAAATTGCGGTTTTCCCGCCGTCCCCTCTTCGACTCGGCTTTTCAATTTGTAGACGGAAGGAAGCGCTACAAACGAGAGCCGGCTAAAATGTCAACGGCACAAAAGTTTCAATCTCTCTCTCCCCTCTCGCCTGCCCTCCCGTTGAGCCGTTTGCTGCACTCTTGTGTAATTCGAGAGGCTGAAAACTTTGCTCGAGGCACAGTCACAGCTCCCGTGGCTGACCCCAAAATGCGTTGAATGCACTGCGGGAGGCCTGCAGCCATTTTCTCAGTACGACGCCGCCTGTCAGCGGCAAGCTGCGTTGTGCAATGCCTTCCCCTCACTCCCTTCCCCCTGCACTGCTGTTGCTGTTTATGGTCTTGCCGGAATCCTTTGCAAACGCAGGCAATTTTCGCTCTCTCCCGCTCTCTCTGTGTGTGTTTGTCAGCGTGGCTCACATCACGCATACGCCCAGTAATCGGTTGCCTTTGCTGCGGCTTGCAGCTGAAGCGAGTGGCAGCCATTTTAGATGCATGCCTCATATTTCCCAACTTCATATTTACGCTTCATAGAGAAATCTCCGAGGCGCTTTAAACGTTTAAAATTAGTTGGCGAAGCGAGGAAGAAAGGTTAATATCGGCATGACGAAAGTTCTACCATATACACTTGCAGGTTTTTATATATTGCGATCGTGCCTATACTTGTTATATATCGGGTGATTTTTTAGGAGGTTTTTTTCAATAGGGTTCAGTTCGTCCATCTTTGATGTCAGCTGACATGGCTTTCAAGACCGTGCGATAATACACTATTGGATTATTTTTTTGTGGGGTATTTGAAGGCAAACAAGCCCACCACAATTCCGGCCGTAGAAGCCAACATTGAACGAGCTATTGCCGACATACGGCCCCAGATGCTTGATAAAGTGGTCGAGAACCTCCTAAAAAAACACCCTTTATTTTAAATGTAGATTGATCAATAAGTTAAGTTAGTTCTAAAATCAGAACTAGTCTTCATACAAAAATCTGTCTTTCGGGCGATTATTCCTATGGCAACTATATGTTTTAGTGTTCCGATTTCAATGATATTTTATATGCATATTATATGTAGATAGAGAGTTCAATGTAGTGAATTTGATTGCAATATCTTGACAAATAACAAAAACAGGTTGATGCTTTGTATGGCAGCTATACGATATATCGGTCCAATCCGACTCGTTCCGACTTATATACAGCGTGTAGCAATAAGAAGCATGTGTGCCAAGTTTCATCAAGTTAGTTCTAAAACAGAGACGGGCATCGAATAGTTTGCACTGCAACAGACAGACAGACGGACGGACTGGCAGAAAGACAGACGGACAAACAGACAGACAGACAGGCATACTAACGGGCAGTGCGACTTCGACTCCTCTGTTCTTCATGATTCGGCATATACCTAGATACTTTATAGACTTAAAGATGTTTTAAGTTACGTTACAAACTCCTCGTCAAAATGAATATACCCTCTGCGATGCTACTTCTATAACTAGAAGTGGAAGTGCAAAGGGAAAATCAAATAAAAAACTTTGCTTTCGCTTCCATTCTTACGTATTATGCTTTGAGGCTCTTTCGCGCTGCACTCTCTTAACTTTTTTTCGTTGCTCATCACACACCATCTTGCACCCACTGTAATTACTATGTGTACTTAGATTATTGGCATGCGTTTCTTTTGGTTTTGGTCTCTCATTGCTCGGTGCTTGGTACTTGGTGCTCGGCGTTTATTGTTGCTGCCTTCATTAGTTTGCTCTAGTTCATGAAGCAATTGCACAACGTATCGCATTCCCCTTCGTGTACTTAGGTCGAGACCTGCAAGGAGCGCATCATATCGCTGGAACTGCAGGTGCCCGAGTCGGAAGAGGGCACACTCGATGATACCCAGCCGCCATTGGAGCTGCAGGATGATATCGACGACGACGATGACGATGATGATTACCCAGAGGATGATGATGATGAGGAGGAGGAGGAAGAGGACACTGCCTCGATTGTCACCGTGCAGGCTAGCAGCGATAAACTGTTTTTGCGCAGCGATTCGGATGCCTATGGCCCATCGTCCATTGATAGCGTATCATCGCAGGGGGGCAAGGTGCGCATTAAGGCCGTGCCGCTGACACTGCACCAGACGCTGGCCAAGGAGACGACCATTGTGGAGGTGCTTAACCCCGTCATTGGCGGCGACGGCAGTGCTCGCACCATTCAAGTGAGCGGCACGCCCTTCGACCGGGACATACTGCTGGAGCAGCCAGTTGGCGCTGTCTCATTGCTGCACAGCGAGACGTTTGTGCTGTCGTCTGAAGGGGGGAGGAGAAGGCGGCGGCGGCGGCGGCAAGTCGGAGCTGTCATTAAATGCAAAAATGAAGAATGTGCTCGAGGAGCTGCTGGAGAACGAGCGCGTCAAATTGAATTTGCAAAAGAGCCTCGAGGAGCACAGCGAGGACGAGGACGACGACGAGGATGATGAGGGTGAGACTATCTATGTAGATGCGCGTGACGATGAAGAGAGCGCCTATGGTGATGCCATGGATGATGTTGTTGACTTTGGCATTACAGCGTCGCCGCGGGACGATGCCAAGAATGGCAATCAGCAGCTGCTGGAAGAGTTGATGAGGGACAGCAATCGCAATACCATAATTGCTAAACTGGCCAGCCAATTGGGCGATGACGAGGATGAAGACGACGACGACGAAGAGGATGATGATGATGATGAGGATGAGGAGAGCAGCGACTCTTCGGAGGAGGATAGCGATGACTCCGATGAGGAGCAGCTGAATGTGGCGTATGTGCAAGGGGCGCAGGTAATCGAGAATCTCAATACGGCTTCTGGTGGCAAGCAGCTACAAAAGTCGCAGACCTACACAACCATCAAGCAGGCGGAGGCTGCCACTGAGCAGCCACTGCCAGAGGTTGTGTCTGTGGCCACGCAGTCTTCCACTGGCGTCGACACACTGGCTCAGCTGCAGGCCGAGCAACGTGCTCTGGCCGAGATCTCAAAACAGTTGCGCAAGTCTGTCGAGGATTTGCTCTGTGCCGATGGCAGCTCCGTGGTGGAGACACAGCGCACCTACACACTGCCAGCGGCAAGCGACAGTGCGGCTGTTGTCACAGTCACTGAGGTGGTGAAGAAGCAGAAGAAGAAGTCCCGGGCAGGTGCTGCTGGTGAGTCGGGTGAGGCTATATTCAATCGTTTGCTTAGTGCAGGCGAGGCACAGCGACAGATCTTTGATCAGCAGCAGGGCGAAACCATCACAACCACCACAACAACCACTGAGGCATTGCCCGCAGCGGGAGCCACAGCTGCAGGTGGTGGTGCATCGCTGCTCTGCGAGCCAAGCACCAGCGTTGTGACCACCACACGTACTGTTTCTAACATTGTGACCAGCGGTATTCCCAGGCCTGAGGCAAGCAGCAAGCAAACAAATCGCACTGGCAGCAACAACAATAATAACAACAACAACAACAATCGTGGAAAAAACAAGCGCAAAGGCAAGAAGAAATAAGCCAGAGACCGAGAGAGAGAGAGAGAGAAAGGCAAATAACGTATACGCCACATGGTCTGTATGGGAGTTCAATGAAGAGAAAACCTTACCATGCTCTCATACATATTCTCATGCATATCCACATACATACAAGCATACATACCCTTTGTATACATAACCAATACATATACAAACGATTATTCTCACGCACCCATCAACCCGTCGCTCCACGCCCCCCCCTCCACATATCAGCGCGTTAAGGAGCTGCACATACTTGCACGCGTGTGTGTGTACATGTGTATATACCCGTTATACATATGTGTATAATAATAATTATAATTAATTGTGCAAATAACGTGTCGCTGCATTTAAAAACTCATTTGTTACTAATCATAATAAAGAGCAAAGCAAAAAAAAATAACTAAAAAGAAATAAACAAAACCGAAACGATGCAAAAGTGAAGCGAAAAAACGGACACAACAATTTAATAAGCTCGTTTTTTGTCCAGCAACAACAAATGTTAATTGAAAGTAACTGTAAAACAACACAACAAAAATCTTATTTAATTGATTTAAATAATTTAATTTTGTTCCGCATTTAACCACATTTTCATTATTTCGCATTTAATACCCCCCCTTCCTTAAAGCTAAATCAAATTAAAGTGACATTTTATTTTGGCCTTATTTTCGTTGTTGTTTTTAGCACAAAAAGTAAAAGAGAAAATCAAAAATTCGAAATCAAAACATTGAAAATGCGTCCAGGCGATGGTCCTACGAAACACTCAAGTATGAACTCTGAGCATTCCGACTTATTCTTAAGCTACTCTAGCTCTAAGCCACTCGATGATGAAACTATAACAACAAGAACCACAACAAATAATCATACAAACATACATATTGTATTCTAGTTGATGTAGACTTATTTTTATATACAGCAAAGCACAACAGCAACAATAATAACAACCATTTACTAGGTAGTCAGTTTCTAAATGCATTAAAAAGAAATTGTATAAAGCGAAACAATACGAGCAAAATGATAAAATACCTATATGATATATGTGACGATATGATATGATATATATATTTAGCCTCTAAAGCGAACGTTTTTTATATTAAACTGACATGAAAAAACACATTGTTGCAATGTAATAAACAATTCAATTCCTTTTTTTATTTTTAAACCTGATTTTTATTACTTGCTATGATCTGCACAGTGCCTGGCAGCAGTACTCGCATGTCAATGCTATATTTACATATTCTATTTCTGTTGTAGCGTAGGCAGAGATTACCCAATGACAGCAAGAGTCAGGCACGTACTGCACTCGCTAAAAGGTTTTGTATTTGCCGGCGATATATTTCAGCTTTGTTTTTGCCCTAAAGTTTTCTTTGGAAACGGATAAGCCGCTGAACAAATATTTGTGGCCTGATTAATTTACATAGAATTCATATTTAGAGTTGACTGTTGAGTCGAATTGAAATGAGCCTTGTTCCGTTGGCTGATTAATGGCGCAGCATTCTAAGTTATCAATCATGGCTGAAAATTTGAAGAAATGTTTTCATTTATTTCAGTATCTTATAGGCAGTACCAAGTTAAGACTTTAAAACAATGTGGAAGGTAAGTGGAAATGTAGGAATCGAAGATAAAGTACCTTGAGTATGTGCTGGAAATATTTCCAGACTCGATATAGACATGTTTATTTATATTTCTGGAGAGTCACGTAGTAAGGATATCATATACACGTGATTTATATCCTGCAAGTAGATGAATCTTTCAAAGAGTATAAGTTGTTGCTGATTACTTGACTTTGAGCACATAATAATAATTGTTTAAACTTTAAAGGACTTTGATTTATATTTAAAATGTTAATCTGTTAAGGAAATAAAATTACTAATAATATTCAAGACTGTTTATACCCGCTACCCATATGGTTATAAATAGGATTACCAAATTTGATGGCAATATGTGTTATTATTGCACGCAGATCAAGTTTGTTTTACAATTTGACTCTTTTTACCTTGGTAAATCAATAAAAACCGAATTGAAACTGTAATTCCAGTGCAAGACACTTCATTATTGGTTAGCACAATAATAATCAACGGACAAATGATTTCAGAAAATTTGGTTGCAATCGAATAACAAACATACAAATTATTTAAGAAACAATTTTAAGAGTAACTGTTTTGCCAAGCACTCTCTAAAGTATGCAATACAAAAAAGTAGTTATATATTTACTAAGAACTTGTTGTGGTGAGCTGTATATTACAGTCGCGCTGTAGGTTGTGTACATGTTTAAAGTCAAGTTAAGAATACTTCTTGCAGAGTATCCCACAGTCGAGAGCATTGAATGTTGTTTCTATTCCTACTTTATGTCGCCTGCAAATACTTTACATCTCTACCATCATTGCCTATCATATTTCTCAGGCTCAGGCTGCTGGAATATATATTTCTAGGAAATTAAAGTCGTGCAATAAACACACACAAAACGCGTCTATTCTGGGAGACGACGACGACGACGCGTGTGTAACACTTGATGTCCTGACACACAGATGGGACAGCACGAGGCTGCCACGCTGTGCTAGCTAAACGGAAGGCGTTGCCGTTTTAGAGAACGCACAACAAAATGTCTTCCGACAGTGTCGGTTGAGGTGGTAGTCAAAAAGATAGACAGCTGCCTGCCTGCCTGATGATGGAAGATGGGCAGATGGCAGGGCAGGAAAAGAGAGAGAGAGAGAGAGGATGGGCTGCTAATGTAAAAATCGTTAGAGTTTGTTGTATGCTCACAAAATGAAAAGAAGAAGAGGAAGAAGAAGAAAAATAGAAAACGAGAAACATCAAGTTTGGCCGGCAGCAGGTAACTTTCAAACGGAAGCGCTCGACACCGACGGGAACAGCGCGCAGCGAGCTGTGAGCTTTGTTGCTTGGCTCACGTTGCGTATGTGCAATGTGCATAATTCGATTTCAAGTGCAGTGTAACCAGAACGCACGTGCCTGTGTGTGCCTGTGTGTCTGCGTCATGCATATAGTAAAGGAGAGACCTGTGTCAGCATTTTAAATATTTAATGTCAACCAATTGAATTACACAGTGCTGCAAATGCAGTTGCTGACGCAAACCTTGTTGCATGCCGGATTAGAGGGAGGCAGGAGGGAGGGGTGCAGTGTTGGTGCAGCCGTGCAAGTGGCAAGTGCATAGCGGCTGCTGTGGGCAGCTGCAACGCCAGCGCACTACTGACGCACAGAGCAAGACAAATGAATGCAGCAGCCTCTGTGTCCCCTGCTGGCGCATGCCCTTGAGTCTTCTTACTTACTTGCCACTTGCATTTGCATTTGTGCCGCACTTCAACTGCAGACGCAGTTACCATTGCTGTTGCTGCCACTGCCACTGCGATGCTGCAGGCATTTTGGTAATGTCGCAGCACCTAAGCGAACTGCAAACAGCGCGCGCTGCGCATTAATCAAAATCTCATTTCTGATGTTATTGTTATGCATTGCCCGGCTGTGTGTGTGTGGTTCAGAGAAACAAATGCAGTTTGTTGCACTTTAATGCACTCCAACGATCCCAACAATGTTGATGACATTCGCTGTGGCTACGGATGAAGGGGAAGAGGCATGCTGTTACAGTGGGATGGACAGACGCAGTCATTACATGCTCCGTCTGCGACAAAAATGCCAACCAATTGTCGTCCCCTGTCACATCTAATGGGATTATGCTTGGTTTAACACAAAAATGTCCCCAGCCAAGCGCATTTCACATAATGCACATCACACCCACACATACGCACACATACATTGCACTTGTGTGTGTGTGAGGGTGTCGCATAAAAATTTACAGCATTTGCTGTTTGAAAATTTTCACATTACACACATAAATTGTGTAAAGATGCTGCTGTTGCTCCTGCTGCTGCTGCTGCCAGTCGTCGAAGCTGGTGAAAAATGTCCAGTGTTTGTTTGTGCAACGCACACACACACACACACATCAAACACATACACACACAGAGACAGACAGGTGTGCGGAGTCTAGGCGAGTCCTTGGGCGTGCTCGCCTTGCTGTTTGCGACCGCCAGCTGCTGAGTTATCTGGCAAATAGAAGAACGTGCCGTGCAGATGATGCGTTTTCATAAATTTTAAATAAGCGCAGCACCAGCAGCAGCTGGCAAAATAGTAGCCAGGATCAGCAAGGAAGCGAGGACCTTGACGACACCCTCCCCTCCCTCTTTCCTGCCTGGCGACCATCGTCTGTGATCCTGCATAATTGCGCATTCTTTAGCGTTGATAGTTTGCAATTGCACAGCGTGCAACTTTCAACTTGTCCGCAATTAGTTGTGCTCATTACTCAAGTGCTTCCCATTCTCTCTCTCTCTCTCTCCGCCTGACTGACTGACGCCCAGCAGAGATAAGTCACATTGCTCGGCATTATCTACGAGTGGCATCCACAAATCCCACTGTCAACTTATTTCGTATGTCAACACAGGAATTTGATTTAAATACGTGTAATTAATTCGACAGTCAACAATGCAATAGTACATTTTCAGCTATCAGTGACCAGAATGAATAATTAATTATGTATGATTAGTATTTGATTGCGGATTGTGTTTATATTTAAATAAATCACTGCTGACTTATTTAGAGGTCTTTTAATTGCGTTGGGTGGGTTTTAACTTGTAATTTTTAGAATTATGATAGGAATTCTCCCTATTACTCTTCAATTGTTGTTCTAAAATTACATGATTTTATTCTAAACTATTGTGAATTGACTCACTTGTAGGCTAAATGTTAACCAACACTGGTTTGAAGGAATTATGAGAAATAAGATAACGTAAGTAATAGTAAACTCTTTTAAATACTTTAAAGTCTAAAGATTGACAAAACTAGCTAAGTTTTGCTTATTAAACGTCACTTATTTCTTTATTAAGAATTCTTTTACTAATTTTCTAACACTGTTTATGAGTAGCTACTGGAAATCTGTAGAATTTTCAATAGTTTAATACTAATAGTCCATTTTTATTAAGATTTAAACGAGTGCAGATGATTGTGAAGTTACTCATTTTGCGCCAAAGTTATCCAAACTGGTTCAAAAGAATCTTTAAATTACTAACGCTGTCTACAGATTTTCAAAACATGTCGAGTGTCCTTTATAGGTCTTTCACATTTAATTTGCAAGAATTCTAAACTTATTTACTAACACTGCTTTTAAGTAGATATTTTGAATTGTTTAAAATAAGTCCAAAGACAGATTAAAATTGTTGAACAGGTTTTCAAAATTTAATAGTGTTTTAAATATTATGCATCAACTTATCCAAAGCTTACCAACACTGATAAAGATATTTTTGAAAATATTAACTTTAGTTGGTTTTATATTTTTGAGAGGTAATTTAAGTTTGGCTAATCAACACCTCTAGATCGACAGGGTATTTACATAGTCTGAAAACTTACAAATAGTGTTTCTACATAAATGTTCCACATTACTTTTAAACTAAATTAGTTACCATTGTTCTTCAGTAAATGAACAATACTTTCAACTATTTGTAATTTTTGAAAATTTTAGATAATTTTTAACCAGTGCAGCTGATTTTACTTATTTGAATTTAAAATATGCTTAAAGAATCTGTTTTTCAACACTGAAAAAGAACAGCAAGTAAATAACCTATTGCTGTTAGACTGTAAATCAGTTATACAACAGATATTCAATAGAAAAGGAGCAGCTTAGCAACTAGTTGAAATACTTAGAATTATTATTCCGGCCTAAAGATTTACTGACCCAGACGCTTGTACACATTCCCCTCTGGAACTCTCTTGACATATCAGTTGGATATGTATTTCCGTTTCTAATTCCGTTACGTATTACGGCAGAATACGAGCAGAGGGTAGACCATGAGGCAGTATAATATATGTGGACACAGGGCCCTATAAAAATGGGTTAAAGGGCTACAAGGACAATGAACAACCCGTTTGACAGCTGGGGCAGCGCATAAAAATGCAATTCCCGTTCTGCAATTTAGAATGCGCCGCCTCGGCTGCTCCTGCCACATGTTGTAGTTGCTGCTGTTCGAGTTGGATTTGTTATTGTTGCTCTTTTAGCCTGTTGCTGTTTGTTGGTGGCAGAGCAGGCAAACTGTGCTCGGCGCATGCGTTGGAATGCCACGGAAATTGTTGCAATTCGCCAGCAGCAGGACAAAACATTGCCCCTAAAAAGGCCAGTTTTATCCGCTTGGCTTATCCAAATATCGGCTGCCTTTATTAGCTGCCTCCTGCCGTGTGGGCCACGTCCCCAGGGAAGCGCTTGTTCTCCTACTCGTCGTCGTCGTGGTGGTTGTCGTCGTGGATGGCATCGGCTTCGTCATCGTCCTTATCGCAGTCGCCTGGAAGCCTATGCGAAGCTTTGCTTTTTATTGTTTCAATGCCTGGAAAATGCCGCTGCCTTGGCTCCTTCGCTTTTTGTCTACTTTTCTTTCCCTGTGCCTGTCTTGGCTCGGCTTTCTTCATGGTTAAGTCGTGCTGGTGGCGTGTATCCCGTGCTGCTGCTGTTGCTGCTTTGCAATTGCAATTTTCAAGGATAAGGATATGCTCGAAACAGATTTATATGGAGGGCTCAGTACGTGCGGAATTTATTAATGCCGCCCTCCCAAGAGCTGCTATCGGTTCAGGTTATATAAGGTGTGTGTGCCGCCGACTGTCATATTGAACTTTGCGCACCGACAATGAGCATCAGCTACATCTTGAGGCAGAGAGGAGTTCAAGCTGCCGTCATTTGAATTACAAGAATCGAAATGAAACTAGACAGCTCGTCGGCTTTGTCCTCATTGTTGCTGCTGTTGGCATTTTTCGCTGTGCTAGTTGGCATCTGAACAACACTCACGTATTCGCATTAACGAACTTCGGTGCTTAAAGTGCAGTCGAAAGGCAAACACCAGAGCAACCCAAAAGAAACCAACCGAAAATTCCTCGACGAAGCTAAAACAAGAAATTTCACGATGTTAAAGTTTATCTCTGTTTGTTCAGTTGTGCGAACAAGTTAGCTAGACGGAGGGGAATGCAAGGGGTGGTCTGATAATGAGGAATCAACAACAAGGGGTAACCAAACAAAGCCAGGATGTTGGGCAACTTAGCTGACCATGAATAGCTATTTGTTATTCTTCGTTAATGAATAAACGAAATATGCAAGAAACGTTTGCACTACGCAAGAGTTTCAATCGTCATTCCATGCTATCGCTTGAATGGGTTTTAATCAACTATTTTTAGAAAATATATACAGGGCCGTAGCAACGGTTTATAGGGCGCCTGTGCAGAACTTCTCAGGTTGTGTTGCAACTGGCATTTTTTAATTATTGTATGTAGTTTAGTTCATAAACCATTTCACAATATAAAGAAACTTATTTCTAATTGCATCGACTCTTTGCTCGATTTTAGTTTAGCAAAATTATCAACAGTTTTTAAGAAGTTTTTATTCTGGTTCAGTATTTATAGCAGTCAAAATCTCAGTTATAATAGAGACTGAGAACCAAGTTTGATATGAAGTTTTCTGTATACAAAAGCTTTTACTATTTGTTTCATTTTTTGGTAACGGGGCGCCCCTGACTAGCACCCTGCATACGCCTGCATATACAGATTATATATATCAAGCTTACACTCCATAAGCTATAAGTATCAAAAGCAGACACATTTCATTAAATTGAGTTCTCGATTTGGTTTATTAAATTGCATTTTTATTATTTTCACTTTCTTTTTTATTTAATTAGCTTTATAATTATATTGCTATATAAGCACTTATTTTATACGATATTTCTTGATATGGCAAATTAATCGTAATGCGAAGCCAATCGCAGTTTCTGTTTGGACAGTCATCAGAGCAACCGCCGCAACCGCAGCCGTGAAATATCTTTCAATTATCCCATATTAAATTCCAGCAATTACATTCCAGACCAGCTGAACTTCAGTTAATTAATTTGCATGCGTGTAAGTATGTACAGATGGATACCCCTACCCCGCTCTCTCTCTCTCTCTCTGTCTCTGTCTTCCCAACTGCTGTCACAGGCAAAAGCAAAAGCAACAACAAAGAATCTGATTAAATTGGTTGGCAAGTGCAGCGAAAGCGTTGCGGGCACAATTTGCATACGGTTTGTGATTATCATCGTGGACCACAGATTTAAATGAGGAAACGGTGCAGCTGCAGCACGGAGTCGAGCAGGAAGGAACAGTGAACTGAACAAAGTCTGTGTGTGTGTGTGTGGCAAGAACTGTGATGATCTGCAGGGCGCACTTGCATCCTGCCGCATGTGGCAGATTGAGTGACGCACATTCATTAATAAACGCAGCGCAACGAGCAACAACAAGAGCAACAGCAGCAACAGTAACAAGCGGAGCAACAACAGCTCTTCCCGTCATGGCCTGATGAGCAGCTTGTGGTCATTTAGCCTGGCAGTGGTTGCTCTTTGGCCTCCGCCTGTTTAACGTGGATTGTTTGCGGGTCCTGCCTTTAAATCATTTTAAGGACCAAGTGATACATTTACATATGCTTTATATATTTAAAGTACTCTCACATTATTATACACTTGCTGTGGGTTGTTTAATTTTATAAGAAACTGTAGAATTTAAAAATAATAATGGAATTTGAATTGCAAGCTTACCTCTTTATGTAAAGTTCTCTCTTTGAATAAATAGTAATAGTAATAGTAATAAATAATTTTAAAACAAACTGTAGAATTAAAGAAAAATATTTCTTCATGGAATACTGATTGCAAGTTTGGCTCCTTATAGGAAATATTCTCTTTAAATAAATTGTAATATTTCCATTGTATAAATACTTTATAAACTTAAAATACTTGCACATTTTTATACACTTGCTTATTTCATTTAAATAGGCCCTGTAGAATGGAACAAAAATAATTAACTATTGATTTCAAGTTTATGGTAAGTTATCTCCTTAAATAAATAGTAATATTTGTAGCATATACTTTTAAAATACTCTTGTATTTTTTAGAGTATTCAAACTTGTCATTTTATGCATCAATTTTTTGTAATTAAAACATTGTAGATTGCACCTCAAAAGGCTCTCATGGCATTTAAATGCAATAAATTAAGTATTTTTTGCAGTTCTAAATACAAGTGAAGCTTCTTTTACTGCAGTTAGATTGCATTACGCAGAAAAAAGTATTTGTTGCCAAGGCAATTCAAGTTGTGCTGCACAGACAATTCTACTTTGTGAGCTCCTTGGTTTATTTATGAGCACATAAACACTGCAATTGTATTTTTAGTATATACTAGAATATACTAGCAAAATAAAAGTTGCAAACTTCTTTTCTCGATTTTTCTCCATCTCTCTTTGGTTCATCAAGACAAGAATTTCGGTAGCTTGGTGCACATGACGTATGCGTAATATACCATTCCGCCAACATAAATGAACTCGAATGCCATTTTGGCTGTGGCCTGGCATAGTTGAGCTGTAACAATAACAATAACAAGAACAACACTTGTTACTCGAGCCCGCATTAGTTTGTTATCAACGCTCGATTGCTGAGGAAAATTGAAAAACATTGTCGCTGCGCTCGACTCTTGTCTGCAAGCGGATCGAGCTCAGTGACAGCTAACAGCTGCTGCCGTTGCTGCCACTGCTGCCTGCTGCACTGATGTATCTTGGCCTCGTAATGATGGATTGTGCTCAGTGCGTCTTAAGCTCACACGCGCCAGAGCCGCAGGGAAAAGTTTGCCAACATCGTTGCCGCCTACGCAGCCCAAAGACAATCTCAAGCCACGCCCATTTTTCAACATCTAAACTTCTTGCTTGGGTTTTGCATGCCTGTAGCATCTCTCTCTCCTCCTCCTCCTCCTCCTTCTGAGTTGCATCTATGTGGGTCACAGCGAGTTGTGCGGGTTGCCTGCACTTCCTTCAAGTTCCTTCTTCAGTTTTTGGTCGTAAAATAAATCATTTTGATTGAGTGAATCGTTCGTCTTTAAAATATTCAAGTATGTGCTGCAATGAAGAGAGAGAGAGAGGGAGAGATCCCTCACGTTGGTGCTGAGTAATTAAATGTCAATGTTTTAAACATCGATGCTCTGAGTTGGCTGAGTAGTTTGAGAAGCAGAGTAGGAGTACATCAGGGGCAGAGCGGTCAAGTGGATGAGTTCTTTGCCCCGAGGGAGACAGACTAATTAGGGCACAGAACTGTAAGCAGAGCATGCCGTCTTAATAGATATAAAATGGAATCAACATTGAGCAAAATAAACCCACGCAGTTTTAAATATAGAAATATGAAAAGAAGAATATGAAGAAATTAAGTATATAATTGCTTTAAGTGATGAAAGTGGCTTCGGGTAGAGAAATGAACTGCCATCGAGTAATATTTTTGTCAGACACCTTTGCATATAAACGGAATACTTTGTAACTGAAATATTTACTATAACTTATGTATCTTTGATAGAGCTGCTTTGACTATTAAATGCGTACATAACTTTAGTATATCAATGCTAACCATTAGATCAATTCTATTCATTGTTAATTACAGTTAAAGCATGTTTAAACTGAGCAATTACTAATTAATGCCGAGCTCTAATAGAACTATAAACATTAAATTACGTAGCCTCTTAAATTGAATATGTCTCCATGTGAGATCTTACGTAATCGCAAATGTAATTTCGTGAAAAGTGGATTAATATTTATGAGTTTCTCCACCCGGATTACAGTACACGTATATATAGTATGTAGACGGGGCAGTGGGGCAATGAATTCGTTACTTGTTGCACCCTCTCGAAAACATAATTCATTACTCAACGAGCCGCGCGACCTGCTCTCGCCGTGCACACCCCAGGCTGGGGCTGGGGCTGCTCTGGTGCCTGTTGGCTGGCACGCTAATATGGTCAATGCAAACTGTTGCCAGTCAGATAGCAGAAGGAGCGCGATGCGAGGGGAGGTAGCAGTGGCAGGGGTGGCCATTCAATTGCAGGATACCGGCTGCATGACTCTATAAATGCATCCGCCCGCCTCTTGCTGCCACTTCTTCTCTCTTCTCTGCCTCCTTTTCCCTCTTTCTGCTCTTTCAGCTCTTGCTTCTTTGCTCCTGCTGGCGTCCCTTTCATAAAAGTCAAGTGCATGTTGCGCTGGCAGTGTTCCAAACGGCTGCGCCGCGGCCAATGCGAACGGAAACGGAAACGCGCAAAAAAATGGCAATGGCGTCACGGCTGCCACCGTCGCTGCCTTCACGACTAAGTGGCAAAACATGAACAAAAACTTTGCTCGTTGTGCGGCCGACAAGTTGAAACTAATGACAATTTTGTTGTAATTAGTTGCGGCTTTTGGCGTGTCGCCTCGCCCCCGCAACGCCTCCCCCTTGCCTACAATAACAAATAAGTTGTCAGCGAACTTAAGTTAAGCAATTTTCATAGTTTTCGTCGCTGGCATTTGCGGCTGTGCTAGAAATCTTTTTGCCTTCGCTCGCTCGTTTGCACAAATTTGCCGGAAATGAAATTCATTTGTTTTCTCCCAGGCTTGTTACAACTGCAGCTCAGCTCAGCACTTGCGGTTGCACAAGGCCTGTCCTGTGTGTGGGCGTGACCATGCAGAAGTGAATACACTCGTACGAGTATTTCATGCATTCGCCTGCCAGTGCCTGCCAAATATTTCATTCATTCATGCTCCCTCTGGCCGGCAGCTGCTGGCTTTTAATTATTTTAAATTGCAGCAGGCAGCTGCTGCTGCTCTTGACGTACCACAAAGCCGAGTTACCTGCGTTGCCTGCCTGCCTCTGTGGACTGTGGCTAATACATGCAGCAACAGCTAGCTAGCCCGGGGCAGCTAGCTCGGCCTGCTCTGCCACTGACACCTTGGCTAAAAAATGCAATTCATAAATTCTCTTTAATTAGTACAAAAGGCAGCAACAATGGCCAAAATGCCTGTCAACTTACATGACGAAGGTACCTAAGCAACATGGAGGAGGAGGGATATGAAAAATGCTGACGCTTTTTACCATTGCCGTTTCACATTTCCACAACACACACACACACTGTTTTTGCCCATGAATTACTCAAGTTTTGGAAGGGGAGGGGGGTGGCCAGCTAGCCCAATTTGAGTTGAAGTTTGTCATTTCATTGCTTGTGGTTGAGCAATAAAGATTTCCAGCTTTAATGTGACCACCTTCTGTGAGCTTTCATCATTGCAGATGTTAAATAAAGGGTATACTAACTATAACAGGCAGTAGGAGGCGTGGCAGTATATATATTTCTGTTCAGAATCAATAATAGAGTCATTTGAGCCATATCTGTATGTCTGTGCGTTTGAACAGCGAGATCTTGGCTATTATAAAAGGCAGAGACAGCAAATTTGGCATGAAGGTGCCTGTCTAACGGCTATTTATCAAGTTCATTTCAAATGCTAAGTGCCACGCCCACCTCCTTCAGAAATATATCATTTAAATATGCAATTCGATTTGTAAGCGACATATTAAATATTCAACTTTCTGACTTTAACATTTAGTTAGCTGACTACAATATCTATCTCTTCTCCAAATTTCAATCCAATCAGACAATAAACACAGAAGTTATTCAAGTTAGCTTAGCACTGCAATGCTGCCTGCGCCTGCTGGTATGCTGTAGTTTTCTGCGGGCGTGCCTGCACATGTGCCTGAGAGTGTTGAAAGCATTAGCCGGCAGAAGACACTGTCATTAGCTATTCTTAGTGCATTTGTAATGGTTTTCAAAACTGATCAATGGGTATCTTCCACTCTCGCACTCCCGTCTGTAGTGTTCCTCTCTGCTTTTTACTACTTTTTCTGCTCAAGTTTTCTTAGCCAATCAATCGTGCTGGGGTTAGTTATAAAAAACTCTTATGGCGCTTTGACGACGCGCAGTCTGCATTTGAAATATGTCACTCAGTGGGTGTCGCAGGGTCAAGGGTTGTCTGAGTTACCTGGCCAGCAATCGCAGTGCAAACAGTGGCAGAGAAATTAATTGTTATTTTCTGCTTAATTTTATGACTATTATGCAGCTGCACACACACACACATACACACACACACACACACAGTTAAGTAAGCAGCGCTGTAAAAACAACATTGCAGCGAAATTTTTAATGGAAATTTGCATATGACCGGCAGGGAGCGGTAGATGAAAGAGGGAGAGGGGAGGTAAGGGAGGGAGGGCAGAAATAACAGCAACTACGACTGGACACAGCGCGCATTGCGTGCCGTCGACATTTGCATATCATAAAAATTCATTTAGTAGACATTTTTAGTGTAGGGTTTTTAAATTGAGCAACCGCAAAAGTTTTGCATGGCATTATAAAACACGCCAAGTTCCTTTGCAGTCTGGCACAAATGCCAGGAGACAGAAAGAAAGAGGGAGAGAGAGGAAAAGATGGAGAGAGGGAGAGAGCGCATATGAGACAGTGAGTGAGAGAAGTGCGCTTCGGTTCGATTCACTGCGTCCGCACTGAGTCTCAGTTTGTCTCTCAATGTGCTGTCCATGTCTGCATATAAATTACGACTCGCTTGTAGTTCTCTTCTCAGCACGTCTCAGTTTGTCAGGGCTCACAGCCGGACCTAGTCCTAGCATGCAGACATACCCATACACGCACACACACACACGCATATACATGCATACATCAGCGTGGTCAGACAGACAAGTGTGGGCAAGTTGTGGGTAAGATGAGACGCAGCAGCAGCAGCAGCATTGGCCAGCTTGCAGTTCAGATTTAGTGGCACTTATGACAACTACCGTTACACTTGCAGCTCGTGCCACGACTTTAAGTTGCACAACGTTGCGAATACGCAATGTTGCTGTGTGCAATTTTAAGCTGCAATACAAATAATGATGTTCTTCATGTCTCTTGCTGCCCTTATGGCAAAGTCATATACACATGCAAGTACACACACACATGCAGACAGACAGACAGACAGAAAGACAGGCAGGCAGACAGACAGACAGACAGAGAGACAGACAGACAGACAGACGGAATTTGATGCCATTGTTGGGCCATTAGGGTTCATTTGTATTTGGTCGAACGTATGTTGAATTATTGTTTATTTACTCAATTAACGCTAATTGCCTGGATCAATAAATTTTTATTTACTCGCAAAACACCCAAGTGGCCACAACAGGTTGCACGAGGGGGGCAGGAGGAGCGGGCAGGGGCTGGCAAGGTTCCGGTAAGTCGCAATAAGTCTCAGCTGGCATTAATGGAGTCATTACCGTCTGTCAATCCAACGCAACTCGGTTTCACTTATCAAATACGCATCAAATTCAAATGCCGAAGCTGGGCCATTTGCTTAGCCATAAATTCTGGCAGCTTTATCAGCTATGTGACAAGCGGATATTTCATTACGGGCGCCCCAGAGCAGGCAACACATTTTTTAAATGCTTATTAAACTTGAGTGTGTCACGTAGAAGCAAGCAGCGAAGGATGGAGAGGGAGAAGAAGAGCGAAGTGCGAGAGGTAGAAAGTGGAAAGCAGCTTTAAGTTTAAGTGGCTACTTTACAAAATAGCGGAGCATAAAATAAATTTCTTTTATGTACTCGCAAATTGCCAGGGAAAGTTTTCATATAAATAAATAGAAAAGCGCTTCAATGGGCAGCGGGCAAAAAACAGAGAGAACTCGAAGAACAACAACCAAACAAAATACAAAATGCCATTGTGGCTACTTGTAACAAGTGTCAATGTGTGTGTGTGTGTGTGTGAGAGGGGGGCGCGGCAGAGGCGGCCACTACTATAAACATAAAAATATCTTGCCTCAAAAAAACAAAATTTTCTTTAAAAAAACTTTGCGAGGCGTAGCGAACGCGTTAGGCGTGCTTATTGTTGTCCTTGTCGTTGGCCCTCTCATTGTTGTTATTGTTCTCGTTGTTGTTGTTGCTGTTCTCCTTGTTGCTGTTGTTGTTGTTGTTGTTGTTGTTGTTGTTCTTCATCTGCTTGCTACACTCGTTGCTCGGGCTTTGTATTAGGGGGAAGCTTAACGGCAATTGAATGCCAAGTTAAGTGGCAATGTGTGCGAAGGCGTTTTGCTTTTGCAATTTGCAATAACCAAAGCAAGACCATAAAAATATAGTTGCTAGTCAGAGCAAGATAGCAGACAGACGAACAGAAGAGAGAGCAAGACAGAGAGAGTGAGAGAGAGGGGGCTGGCACAATGAGTTTTTGATTACTTTGGAATTTCTTATTTGCCTTTCAGCCCAACTCGGCGCAAATTCGCGCCTGCCGAAACTGTGCAAATATTGATAAGCGTTCTATTCACACACACACACAGACACGTATAGGGTTGTACGTGTGTGTGTGTGTGTATACCCTGGAAAGTGCTCTGGTTTTATTTGCTTTACAATCAGACAATGGGCATGTGCGCTTATTGCTTTTATGGCCTTTCTTCGGTATTTGCGATTTGCGCGCATTAGACGCAAATTCATGAGGCCCCTCAATAAACTTGCCACAAAAGCCTTTGCCACTTAGCATATACCGTAAACGCGTCTAGGCGAACCAAGTAGCAGATTTAGACTTAGATTTATAGTAAATACTATAAAATTGTTGCTCCAATTAAAGCGCAGACAGACTGTCTTCAATCGTAAACTGAATGAATATGCCGTCAGCAGGTGCCACTTGCCAAATGTCAGGGGTGTCAGGGGTCTATAAGGGAAGGGGGCATGGGGGTAGGGGTAGGTGAACCTATCGCTAAATTGAAGAATATTTTGCGTAATAAATTTGAAACGTGACGTACGCTAAAACACGCCGAGGCCAACTGCGACCCACGGCGAGGCATATTGATAGAGCAAAAAGTATTCAACCACATAGCACACCCACACACACACACGCACTGTCATGCTGCTGCCAATATGCATACATATACACACACACACATGCAGAAGGGAGGCAGGCAGGAAGGCATATATGGCCTGCATAGATACCTGTCAGCGAGTTGGGGGTGGGCTGACAGCTCTGTCACCTGCGCACGTACGCACAATGTGTAGACCAACACGGAAGCGAAGACCTCAAGTAGGAGTGGGGAAAGAAGGAGGGAGGAGTAAGGAAGAAGAAGAAAGCGAAACTATTGAAAAGCATTTACCATTTGCTACTTGCGAAATCATCAAAATATGATGATGGCACTAGGGTATTTATGAAATTTCCAATAGTCAGCTTGGCTAATCGGCTAAGCCAACGATTTCCATTTATTTGCCTTTTAACCAGGTTCATAAATTATCCCAGCTTAGTTGAGCGTAGGTGTGTGTGCGACTAATGTGCCAACTTGCCTGAGAGCACGTGCAACTTTTCGCTGATTGATTAAACCGCACAAAGATCAACGAAGTACGAAACGACGAGACATGCGTTGAGAACGTTGCAGGAATTGTTATTACATCGTTTGCTAGTTTCACCACCTACAATCGGCTGCTCGTCAAACTGAGTGTGTAGGCGGCGGGGGCAGAGATTGGGGGGTAGGGAGGTAGCAGTTCTGAGAGCAGAAGTTTACTGGACGAACGGGACACGGTGCACACGTGCCAAAGTCACTTTTGATATAACTACAATACATGGTAGCACTTAATATGGCCCCCAGTTGGTTTCACAGAGTCGGGGACTTGTGCTTTCTCTTGCTCTGCCTCGTCTTCTCCTGCTTGTCTTTCCAGACGTGACGAGTGCGGGTAATGCGCATTATGTTCTGACTGAAAATAGAGCCTGAACTCATTGTCATGTACGGCGCATAAACAGTAACTGGGCGGGGCCTGGACTAGTAGTGCACAGGAGCGTGGAACGGGGAACGAGGCATAAGAATACCCAATACGACTATTTGACAGACATAGACTAACTCGCATCAAGCATACGAACCGTGTGCACCCACTTTCAAGAGCCGTCTGGGCAGCAAAGCTAACAAAAACATTAAACAAAGCACTCGACGAGCCACTCGCCGTGGACACTTTAAATCCGTATTACTGTCGGACAGACAAACAGGCAGACAATGTGAATACCCTACCCCCCTGCCTGCACAGTGGGTGTCCGAGACTAAATGAGCTGACGCAGCATGAATTCCTTAGGTAACTGGCACGCACACAAACAAACAGCAATGCAACAATATTTCTGACTTGCCACGAACAGCAGTTTACAATTAATTTGCAGAGAAATTTTTGCTAAAATTATAATTCAATTTGTTGAGTTTAATTAAAACTGAAAGTGAAACTGAAAGTGAAACTGAAAGTGACATTGAGAGTGAAATTTCTATGGGTTATTTCAGGAGACATTTAAAGATACTGAGGGGAAGAGAACGTATAAGTTAATAGAAGAGGAGAGTAAATGATATATAAGATAATTTTGATGAGACTTTGAGACTTAATTGAATTTTATAAAAATGTTTAAAAGGCTATTAATACTTATTCCTAGTTTGTAGCTCTCTTTGTTGACTGGAACTTTTAATTAACAAAGAAAAGAATTCTTCAATGAAAATATATATTTAATCTACAATAGGTTGTTATACGATGTATATAAGAAATTTCTGTACACTGTTAAAACTACTTTAAATTTTATAGTATTTTTATAAGAATTGTTTTATATTTCATCAGCTCCTTCCTTTATATATCTCTCTCTCGTTTAAAACTTGACCTCGACCCACTGAACAATGAATAAACTCTTCAAACATTAAAATATTATGAATCTGTAATGAGTTTTCAAACGATATTTATGAGATACATATGTAAACTCTTGAATTCTATACTATTTAAGAATTGTTTTAAATTTCTTCAGCTCTTTTCTTTATCTCTTTCTCTCTTTCTGGTCTTGCCCTTGACCTCAACCTAATAAACAAAGAAGAAACTGCTCAAAAATAAAAGTGTTATAAGTCTTCCATCATTTCTCTTCTACATTTGTGAAATACTTGCAAACATCTCGCTAACTTTTCTCGCCCCCAAAACTAAATCGTTTACAAGTCCCAAAAGAGGCGCAAGTTTTTCTGCCTGCCTGCCTGGCTGCAGTTTGAGGTGAGTTCTCGTTTTGAATTCATTATAAATGCAAATCAATGTGGCGACATCTTCAAGTTCAAATCGGCTATTAAATTCGTAGCGGGTGTGCGAGAGCGAACAAAGGCGAAAAGGCCAACAAACCAGGTGATAGCCAAAAAGCAGCCAAAAAAGTTGTCTGGCTTGTTAACCCGTTTCGGTGCTAGAGGCCAACGGCCAAACAACGACGACAACGACGACGACGACTGAGCGGCCAATGGCCAACTGCACTGACTGCTGGCTGGTTTAGTTATGTCATCTTGTTTTACGTTTATTGTTAGTGCGCTCGACGAGGCTCGACGTGTATTAGATGATTTTAGCGCCACGTATACGCACCGTGCGCCAAAAGAAATTTATGACTTTCAGCTTATGCATGTCTATGCGGGTGTGTGTGTGTGCCTGCCTGAGTGGGTGCTTTATTTTCTAATTACAGCAATGTGTGTGTGTGTGTCTGGTATGTGTATGTGTGTGTGTAATTAGTGCTTTGTATGTTTATATTAAAAGCCGTCGCGTTCGCTTAATAAATTAAACGACAATTTGCACATGCAAAAGTCGCGCGTTGTTGTTGTTGTTGTCATTAAAGATACTTGTGATGTTGCTGCTGTTGTTGTTGTTGTTGGTACTGCTGCTGCTGCTGCGCGTACTCATGCTCGTGCTCGTAAAGTGCCACTGTCCTTATTCAGCAACGAGTTTGGAAAACAGACACGGCGAGGACATTATGTGGGCATTATGTGTAGGCATGTTTGCAATTAAAATAAAAAGCAGGGCACAAGTGTCAGCTGTGCCAGCAACGACTGTCGACTGTTGGCTGCAGACTGCCTACTGCCACTACTAGTACACGTGCTTAACGGCTGCTGCTTAGCTCAGCCTGCCTGCAGGACTCGTCTCTGCAAAAATAAGTTATTGCCTACTTGTGGGCGCCGCAAGACGCTCACAATAAGCTGCGAATTTATGAGCGCACTTTTTTCGTTTTATGTTTTATGTGCTGCGCCTGGAGAGAGAGTGAGAGTGGGAGAGTGTCCACATGCAGGGTATATCAGTTACAGAGAGAGAGAGAGGCAGAGTTGCCACTTTGCTGCCTTCACTTGTTGTGTCCTGCAAGTGTTTTGACTTTGTCATCAATTTGCTGCGGTGCTCGTAATGTCAATGGTTGATTTGCCGGCATTAGGCACTTCTAGCTACATGGGCAAATCTCATTTCTTTTATGCTCATCTCCAAAATAAATAATTTTTATGTCTGTTTGCCAAAAACATCACAAGTAGCGGCAGCTGCTCTCGCTACTCTCCGCCTTTGACCCGCCTCGCTTCAGGTTACCTCGTCGATACTTGATTGTTTACACAAAACGCTTTGACCGTTTTGGCAAATTGATAAATAAATTGGCCAGAGTGACAATAATTTGATTTATTTATTTATATCGCTTTTTTTTCTCTGTTTCTCTATGTTCATCTTGTTGTTGTTGTTGTTGTTTTCTGGCATTTTGTCGCAGGTGACGAGTTATTAAAATTTTATATTTTACGAGCTTAACTCGGTTTGGTTTGGCTTCATTCAGTTAAGATCTGTTTGGTTTTATTTCGGTTTCCGATTTGATGTTTTCTATTTTGTTGCCTGCAATAATTGCCATAATTTATTTGCATGGCAAATTTCAGGCAAATTTGCATGTTTCTTCTGGTTATTTTGTTGGCGTTTTTAGCACTGTGGTATGCGGAAATATTTGCACATTATATGGAGAAGTCCTTAACAAGTGGCGGCGGCTGCGGCGGCGGCGGCACAAACATTTATGCAAAACGAAAGAAAGAACTAAACAAACTCGTTAAACTGGCACTCGGACGATGCTGCTGGCGATGCTGACAAGAGATTTGCAAGTTTTTTAGATAAACTCCATGATTTAGCTAGTTGACTAATGCTCCAATTTATGGCAAGGCGGCCAATTCGATCTGCCTGCCGATGGCGATGGCGATGGCGACACTTGAAAGGCTCCGCCGCAAAGACGAGACAAGAGGAGACATAAATTAAAAGGATCTATAGCAAAGTAATTTGTCTAAAGTAGGTATTAATATAGAAGAAAGTGTAAAAGTAGAAATAGAAATTGAAATATAAGTTAAAGTATAAGTAGAAATAGAAGTAGAAGTTCATGTCGAACTTAGTAGTAGTAGTAGTTGTATTAGAAGTTATAGTAATAGTAGTGGTAGTAGTAGTAGTAACAGTAGAAGTTGTAGTAGTTGTAGAAGTAGTAGTAGTAGAAGTAGTAGTAGATTTAGTAGTAGTAAGATTAGTTGTAGTAGTAGAAGTAATAGTAGTAGTTGTAGTAGTAGAAGTAGTAGTAGTACTAGTAGTTGTTGTAGAAGTAGTAGTAGTAATAGTAGTAGTAGTAGTATTGGTAGTATAAGTTGTAGTAGTATTATAAGTCGTAGTAGTAGTTGAAGTAGTAGCAGTAGTAGTAGATTTAGTAGTAGTATTTATAGTTGTAGTAGTAAAAGTAGTTGTTGTAGTAGTAGAAGTAGTAGTAGTAGTAGTAGTAGTAGTAGTAGTAGTTACAGTAGAAGTAGTAGTATTAGTAACAGTTAAAGTAGAGAAGCAGTAGTAGTGGTAGAAAGAGTACTAGAAGTAGAAGATGCTGTAGAAGAAGCAGTAGTAGTCAGAGAAGTAGTAGTGGAAGAAACAATACTAATAAGAGTAGAAGGAGCAAAAGAAGGTAAAGAAGAAGCAATACTAGTCAGAGTAGAAAACGTTAAAGAAGGTAAAGAAGAAGCAGTAGTAGTCAGAGTAGAAGTAGTAAAAGAAACTAAAGAAGAAGCAGTGGGAGAAGCAGCAGAGGAACTGTCTGATTTCTTTGTAAATATATAGATCGATTGACCCGTGGGGCATTTACATAAAATGCTGCCCTCTCAGCTCTCGATCCCGACCCGAACTGGGCCCGGTCGCATTTTATTTATTTATTGATGCGCCCGGGCTACGTTGTTGTCCAACCGCTTTTATCAATTGTGGTTGCTGTTGTTGCTGTTGTTTGGTGACTGTTTTTGTATCTCTTCTTGGATTTTATGTTGCTGCTGCGTGCATCTTTTATGAGCGTGTGGCGCCCGAGACCTTGAAATTGTAGCTGGTTTATTTTAATATGTTTACATTTGTTTAGTTTGCATATGACATTGCCACCAGCGATAGGCGCTAGAGTATTCGGTTATTTGATATGCGGTATTCGGTGTTCGGTATTCGGGTGGAGTCAATAAAAAACGCAGACAAACACAATTCATTTCTGCCTATTTTCGTACCTTGATTGACAACTTCTTTTGCCTAAGAGAAACGGAGAGTGCTAGAAAGAGTGCTAGGGGAAAGGGGCAACAGAAATCATGAATTAAATAGAGAGATTCATCAGAGAATTTCAAGAATGAATTCTACTTTATTGCCTCAGGTTCGAATCTGTCAAAATACCAGTGAACAAACTTAACTAATTCTCCTTTTGGGAAGTCAATACTCGCAGCGGGGTTCAATAAGATTTGGATTTGGCTTAGTCATAGCTTAATATACATCTGCGATATGCATCTTTGTGGCGCCATCGATTTGCAAATCAATTCGGCTTATCTCAGTTATGGATCTATCACTAATGCTGAAATCATCCGAGACCAAGATCTCAAATCTGATTATGCAAATCGATTCAATATCGACAAAAAAAAAAAAAACGGAGAAAACCAAATTGGAAATATGTTGTTGGCATTTATTTATCTATAGCAGGGCTCGAACGAAATCTGAAAACAATAATTTTTATGATATCAATAAAGCATGATGGAAAACGTGATAATCGCTGATCAGATTAAATGGTCGCCTGGCGCCAGCTGATTACCGCGTCGCATCGCATCGCTTCAGGTGACGAACAGTAAAAACTCGAAGGCCGCTACGCTTGTTAACTTTATTGCTTCTATTTTGGCAAGCCAATAAGCCGATAGAGCCGAACGGGCTAACAAACAACGCGTTCGTTTTTTAAAGGGGTGGGAGGGGGCTAAACGGATGCGTAAAAATGAAAGAAAGAAACAGATACGAAAATTGATTTCTGTTTCTGGCCATTTTATAGACATTGAGGCCATTGTTTTGTCAAACACATGCGCATTCCTGCAAATGTAACTTGATAAATTTCAGGGGGTCCAATAGCAGAAAACAAATTCACAAAATAACCAAATGGAAGACAATCAAACATAGCAAAGTCCGATATTCATAGCAAACTAGACGCAATAATCGAATGGGAATTCCCAAGCTAGAAAACCCGACTGGGAATTTGAAACATCGTCTCGAACTTGTTTTCTGAAGCGCCGACACCAGCGCCAGTTTCAAATTGGTATCAACAACATCGGCACCTACTCAAAATTTGACTAGTTTCCTATAAAACAAAATATGGAATATTTATCCAAGTTATGATAATCATGTATTATTATATTAAATAATATATAATTATATATAATAAATTAGTATATACTAAATATACCTGTTGCTGTGTGTGTTTGACTCAGCCGTTGTCTTGCACAAGGGCTGAGGTCCATTTGCATAACGCCAGCTGAGATATTTGCAAGAATAGGCCCGACTCGACCAGAGATGCGCTTTGTATGGCAAGTTTGATGGCTTTGTTTTTATTTCAGGGCTCTGCGACACTGCGATAGACAAAGCCAGCAGAAGAAGAAGTTACTGCTAAATGCTACAGCTTTCAAGTGGGACAACAGCAGCAGCAACAGCAGCAACAGTTGTCGCAGGCGCAGCAACAACAATCGCAGTCGCAGCAGCAGCAGCTGAGATCATGGCGACCATCGCGGCTCTGTCTCTGCATGAACTTGAGCGCAGTCGAGTGACACAGTTCGATGGTTTTCGTATAAATAGTAGACCTTTTGGTACCTCAGACGTCAGAAACCAACGAACAGTCAAAGTTAAAGAACTTCAGTTCAATTCAATTCAAGATGCGTGCATTCATTGTAAGTACCCACTGTGAGGACTCAGCTGCAGTCGCCCTCAAGGATTATCTCATTCCCCCCTCTTCTCTGCAGGTTATGTGCTTCGTGGCAGTCGCCTGCGCCGACAAGCTCGGCTACAACTACCAGCCCGTCGGACACTCCAACTCCGGCCTGTCCTTCGCTCCAGGAAGCGGCAGCATTGGCGGCGGCAGCATTGATGGCGGCAGCATTGGTGGTAGCAGCATTGGTGGTGGCAGCATTGGAGGAGGCCTCATCGGAGGTGGCAGCCTCGGCGGCCTGGGAGGTGGCAGCATTGGCGGTGGCAGCATTGGCGGTGGCAGCATCGGCGGTGGCAGCCTGGGAAGCCTGGGAGGTGGCAGCATTGGCGGTGGCAGCATCGGCGGTGGCAGCCTGGGAAGCCTGGGAGGTGGCAGCATTGGTGGTGGCAGCATCGGCGGTGGCAGCCTGGGAAGCCTGGGAGGTGGCAGCATTGGTGGTGGCAACCTCGGCGGTGGCAGCGTTGGTGGTGGCAGCATTGGCGGTGGCAACCTCGGTGGTCTTTCCGGTCTGGGAAACCTCGGTGGTGTGTCTGGCAGCGGTCTGGATGCCCCAGTCTCCTACAACGCCCCTGCCCCAGCTGCTGAATTGGAAAAGGAGTTCTTCTCCTTCACTGCTAACGAACAGGACTTCGACGAGCCCCAGGCTTTGGAACGCGTCTCCAGCTCTCTGAACAAGGGTCTGCGTGTTGTCTTCATCAAGGGACCCGAGAACCGTGGTCTGGAGAACGCCGCTCTGGCTCTGGCCAAGCAGGCTGCCCAGCAGGAGACCGCCATTTACGTCCTGAACAAGCAGGCTGACATCGGAGATCTGGCCAGCAAACTCAACGCCATCCGCAGCAACACCAACAACAAGCCCGAGGTGCACTTCGTCAAGTACCGCACTCCCGAGGATGCCGCCAACGCACAGCGCGCCATTCAGGGTCAATACGACTCTCTGGGTGGAACCAGCCAGGCCCATAACGGTGGTGTTGCCCCCGTCCTGAACTTCGCTTCTCAAGGTCCAGTCCGTCAGGCCGCCGCCAAGTCCCCCGAGAACGCCTACCTGCCCACCTCGATCTTCCGTCGTGTCTAAATTGTCAGTTAGACTTAGATCAATTGATTGAAATGCCCGCGATCTGTGACTGATTTATAATCCTAGTTATTGTTGAATAATGCTTAAATAAACTCAATTTCCTACAAATAATGTGCAAAGTTATCGTTCTTATTACCAACAACTATCTATTTTTATATATGATCTTGTTGCAAATTGGATACACAATACAATATAGATAGATATGTCCCAAAAATAACCGAACTTTATATTTAAATCATACAACATGCAGCGCTATCTATTGAAAATTTGCAACATTAAAAAGATACATTCATCCTCTTTCAAATGCACATAACTTCATGTAAGTCGGATGACAGATGTAAAAGTGACAGCCATTTCAATAAAACCAAAATGCAAAGAGCAATTTTGTGACAAACTTGAAAATAAATTTGCTGAGACATACGAATTAATGAAAAAAGTATATTGTGATGATTGTATGAGTCGTACGCAAGTTTATACGTGGTTTACACGATTTAAAAATGGTCGTGAAGATTTAAAAACCGACCCTAGAGCAGGACGTCCAGAAACTAGTAATCGTGCTGAACTGGTGGGAAAAGTCCGTGAAATCATTGGTATCGATGCAAATTTTACTACAAGAATGTTGGATGAGGAATTGAATACAAGTAAAAACATTATTTGGAGAATTTTAACTGGATTTCTCTCATCGACCATCCTCCGTATTCGCCTGATCTATCACCATGTGACTATTTTTTATTTCCAAAACTGAAAACCAAGATGAAGGGAGCATTTTATGATGATATCCCAGCCATTCAAGCAGCCGTAACCGAGGTACTGAAGAACATTTCTATAAATGACATAAAAAAGTCTATGCATGCGCTGGTTGATCCTTCCAAACGTTGTTTTGAGTCAAATGGAAGCCATTTTAAATAAATAATAACTTTCAAAGATAATATAATGTGTATTTTATTTAATATCCAAAAAGTTCGGTTATTTTTGGTGCACTCCGTGTATATATATATTTATAACAACTAAGTATAAAATCCACCATGATTTGCATACCCTCCTTGATAATAGAAGTGCATGTAGGTATAATATGCGATTCTAACTTACCTTGATTATCTGCTTACAATAAATATATTATGTACAATATATATATATGTATGTATATTTCCACCAGTTAAGGCTCTTTCCTCTGTGACTTAAATGACATCAAAACTGAATATATGTAAAATATAAATTATTCTCTTAGGAACTATCGGCAATCTTGGGTAACCTTACTTTCATATTTGGTTATGCATAAGACCTACATGCGATTCTTCAAATGTTTTTATTAACTACGTAGCTTACAATATCTTGATATAATCCGGACAAGGAATCGTTTAATTTTGTAAAAAATTGTCAATGGTTCGACAAAGAATTTAATGCTAAACCATGACGAATGTTTCTTTTTCATTAAGTTTTATACTCATATTAAGAACCATTGAATATATGATTTTCCACATTAGAAATGACCCTACATATATGGCCAATAAAGTATAAATAGATACTCTACTGCCTTTCGTGCAACTGGCAGTGAACAAAATTAGAACAAAATGGTTTTTTTTCGGCATTAATTTGTTTTTATAAATCGATCAACATTTATATATAACTAATTATCATTCGAATCAACAATTTACTTTTTCAGACGGAGGCGTTTCAGAATTGATGAGGGCAGATAGTTTGTGTCGGGCTCTTTGGACTGTCCGGCACCAATGGGAGCCGAGGAGCGCGAGGCAAAGTTGAGGGCGTTAGCGACGCCTCCGTTGATGTTCTGGCTGGTGCCACCCAACGAGTCGTACTGGCTCTGGATGGCCTTCTGGGCGTTGATGGCATCCTCCTGGGTGCGGTACTTGACGAAGTGCACTTCAGGTTTCGCGTTGCTGTTCTGACGGATGGCGTTGAACTTGTTCGCCAGCTCGTTGAGGTCGGGTTGTCTGTGCAACAGATAGATGGCGGTCTGCTGCTCGGCAGCCTGCTTGGCCAGGGCCAGCACGGCGTTCTCGAAGCCACGGTTTTCTGGCGCCTTGATGAAGATTACACGCACGCTCTTCTTCAGCGACGCGGCAATCTTGCGTGCTGCATCGGGATCCTCAAAGTCAGCCTCGTTGGCATGGAAGGAGAAGAACTCCTTGTGTACACCAGACTGTGGTGTGGCCTGGTAACTCACCGGACCACCGAGTCCCCGAGTGACAGACACCAATCCAGGCGCGGAGGCAGAGCCAATGTTGCCAATGTTGCCAATGTTGCCAATGTTCTCTGAGGCTGCAGAGCCGATGTTGCCGGTGCTGCCGGGATTGTAGTTATAGCCCAAACGGCCCGCACTCACAGCAGCCACGAGACACAAAGCTATCAATGCGCGCATCTTGTCGTTCTATACAATTCTAGTAGAATGCTGTCGGTGACTATATTAACTTAGCTTTTATACCGCCAACGCTGACTGTGGCTATAATTAGACCACAAAACCCCAAGACCACTTGACCACTTGACTAGTTGACTAGATGACTACTTGACCAGTTGGTCTAGTCGAATTAAGCCGTTGCGTTCACTTTCATGCCATTTCTTGATGCCCGATGCTGGCTGAAGACCCCGACCCAGACACCGACACCGCCGCCGACGCCGATCACGACCGTAACTGCGTCTCCGGCTTACGATCTACTGGGCGAACTGTGATTGGCCGGCGGGTTTTCGGAATGCTGTTAATCTGTTAACATAATTTCGCTCTTAACACATTTAACACATTGTTTCGGACAGCTTCAATCGTGCCGCCGACGCAGTCGCGACTGTTTCCGATCGCCGGATTGGCTGATCGTGATTCACCTATAATTGGCTTATAATTTATGCACAAAACTCAGCTCAGCTCAGCTCACGCAACCCCGCCGACTCACAGACTTCTTCGTCCCTCTCCCTCCATACAGAATCGCGTATTTGTTAATGATTTCAACAAAAAAGTGATCGTCAGCACAATAAAATTAATGATAAGATTTGTATTTGTTTTTTATAGCGTCTTCTTTATAGCAAATCTGGTTTCGATCGAAACATAAATCTTTCTACGTCCATCCGGCAATGTTTATGTGTTTGTTTTCCTTTTTATAGTCTTCTTCTATCTTTGTGTGGGTTGCACTTGAAATTCCTTTCTAATTGTACGTGGCACACGCAGCGAGCTGACATGGAAATCAGGTCGACTAACGGTATCTGATTTCTGGATGACCTTCGACTGGCCTAGAGCCATCATTAATCAAGTCTCAAATTAGCCGATCGCCATTAGTAGAGTTCGATGTCGTTAGATTAAAACTGACTTGCGAAAATACAGATAGCAAAAACTTGTTAGAATACTGAAAGTAAATGGAATTTGTCTCGAGTTTCCTGGATAATAATAAGTTTGATTGACTTGTACCCTTTTATAGTCCCACATTGGTAAACATCTTTGATTTTCGTTTAAAAATTATTATTTCATATTCAGTTTAAAAATTAGACATTAGTCAACAATTGGTAACAACGAAGTGCGCTTCAACCATCAAGGTTTATGTCCTTAAAGACGCAGGCGACGACGGAAGATCGAGGTGGGCAGGTACGAGTTGTCGGGGCTGACAGCCTGAGCCTGACGCACTGGACCCTGGGAAGCGAAGTTCAGGGCGGGGGCAACACCACCATCATGAGCCTGGCTGGATCCACCCAGAGAGTCGTACTGAGATTGGATGGCGCGCTGTGCGTTGGCAGCATCCTCGGGAGTGCGGTACTTGACGAAGTGCACCTCGGGCTTGTTGTTGGTGTTGCTGCGGATGGCGTTGAGTTTGCTGGCCAGATCTCCGATGTCAGCCTGCTTGTTCAGGACGTAAATGGCGGTCTCCTGCTGGGCAGCCTGCTTGGCCAGAGCCAGAGCGGCGTTCTCCAGACCACGGTTCTCGGGTCCCTTGATGAAGACAACACGCAGACCCTTGTTCAGAGAGCTGGAGACGCGTTCCAAAGCCTGGGGCTCGTCGAAGTCCTGTTCGTTAGCAGTGAAGGAGAAGAACTCCTTTTCCAATTCAGCAGCTGGGGCAGGGGCGTTGTAGGAGACTGGGGCATCCAGACCGCTGCCAGACACACCACCGAGGTTTCCCAGACCGGAAAGACCACCGAGGTTACCACCACCAATGCTGCCACCGCCGAGGTTGCCACCGCCGAGGTTACCACCACCGAGGTTGCCACCGCCGAGGTTACCACCGCCGAGGTTGCCACCGCCGATGCTGCCACCGCCGATGCCACCCAGGCTTCCCAAGTCAGAGATGCCGCTGTCGAGTCCGCCACCGCTGAGTCCAGACAGAGAGCCGAGAGAGCCCAGAGAGCCACCGCTGAGGGGGGCCTCCGGATCCACTGCCGGGGGGTGAACGAGAGTCCCGATCCGGAGTGTCCTACGGGCTGGTAGTTGTAGCCGAGCTTGTCGGCGCAGGCAACAGCCACTAGGCACATAACCTAGAGGAGGAGTAGAGGATTAGGACAGCTCAAACTCTTTAGATCTTTTTGTACTAACGATAAAGGCACGCATCTTGTTTCTGGTTAATTGTTTTATTTTTTTTTGGTTCTTCGACTTCGAGTCACGAATTGCTTCTGTCTTCTGCTTGGGCCGATCTTTATTATTTATACAAATCTATCTGCGAGGCTGATAAAAACAAAACCGCCGCCTTGGCTTCGCTTGCATAGAAATCACTTTGATGCCACTGTGTTTTGCCGCCTACAAAGCTTTTTGGCTCTACGGTTTTATGGTCGATTTGGAATTTTTGTTGCGTTTCAATGGGCAACAGCTCTGACTCCGACTCCGACTGCGACAACGACAACGGCGGCGACATCGGTCGCTGCCTCTGATTGTTTTAGTTTATTCAAATTTCGGTGTTTTTTATTCAATAATTTTACAAGAATTAATATAAAAAATTATAAAATAATATGTTGCAAGCACGTCGAAATAAGTTTATATGCAGATCGCTGTCATAAAGATGGGTCATAATTACCCATTATATATAATAAATATATTTCTCAAATTCCTCGACAAGGCTACGAGCTTGTTTTATGTAGGACATCTGCAGTTTGCTTTTTCTCTAGTTAACACCCAGCCATACAGTTAGCCAATCTCTGCTGCCAAGTGCTTAAGCTATTGATTTATTGGCATGACATCAACGCAGTATTTAGGGCTGCATTTAGCACGACGTATTTGATATGTGCCGCCAGTGTGCAAAATGCCGCAAATTATGTTATTGTCTGACAATGCTGCAATCAGCGATTCTTAAATCCACTTCATGTTCTCGTTATCTCTCAGAGCTATAACACAATATAATATTGAATAACATTTTTTTTTAATTTTCTTTGGCAAATATTTCAAGATTATCTTAAGAATGGGGAACGATTTCTGAGTCGATACAGCCATGGCCTTCTGTCAAGCCGTGTGAAGACTATGAGAGCTAGGACTAATAAATTTGCAAACAAAATGTCTTATTATCAGATCGTGTTTATTTTAGAACTTTGCCACGCCCTTTTTCGCCTTCTTAAATCAATAAAAATCGAATTCCAAGCGTAATTTTAATGTAGGAATCTTAATTTTGGGTAAACACAATAATTATCACCATCAAAAGAATTTTGTAATATTTGATTGCTAATGAACAATTAACATAGGTGTTATTCAACAACAAATTTAAAGAGGGTACTGATTTGCAATCCGCCCCCTGTAAAGTATGCAACACAGAATACCCCAAGCAAGAAATTACTTTTGCAGGTGGATAAAGGGTATATCACAGTCGACAAAGTAGCTTTCGTGCTTGATTATCTCTATATTTTGTATGTGACACTCGGTTAGGGTATTCAGAGGATCAACAAAAGTTTCGTCTGACTCACTGACAGAACCAAGTGTCAGGTAGTCAAAATATGTGTGTTTCAATTGTAGAATCAGTTCATCCAAAGAAACTTTTAAGATGCTATTAAACAAAAATCTAAAAATATCCTTAGCTATATTTTAGAAACAGAAGGTAGACTTAAAAAAATATTTGAACTAACTAAGATATGGTAGTATCTATATAACGATGTAAACGCATCGCCATATTACTCCATTATAAGAAATGCTAACATTATTTGCCTTACTTATCATACTTGTTATTCTTAAAAATAAGTCCTGCTTTGTAGTCACAACTAGCCCATTACAAAGTTATAGTTTTACAATCGAAATATAATTTTATTCATTTACATTTTAAACCAAACAATCAATAGAATTATTCAACAAGTCACAAGGGAAATCGTTTCCCTATTCGAACAAAAGGAACTCTTTACAGGCGACGACGGAAGATCGAGGTGGGCAGGTACGAGTTGTCGGGGCTGACAGCCTGAGCCTGACGCACTGGACCCTGGGAAGCGAAGTTCAGGGCGGGGGCAACACCACCATCATGAGCCTGGCTGGATCCACCCAGAGAGTCGTATTGACCCTGAATGGCGCGCTGTGCGTTGGCGGCATCCTCGGGAGTGCGGTACTTGACGAAGTGAACCTCGGGCTTGTTGTTGGTGTTGCTGCGGATGGCGTTAAGTTTGCTGGCCAGATCTCCGATGTCAGCCTGCTTGTTCAGCACATAGATGGCGGTCTCCTGCTGGGCAGCCTGCTTGGCCAGAGCCAGAGCGGCGTTCTCCAGACCACGGTTCTCGGGTCCCTTGATGAAGACAACACGCAGACCCTTGTTCAGAGAGCTGGAGACGCGTTCCAAAGCCTGGGGCTCATCGAAGTCCTGTTCGTTGGCAGTGAACGAGAAGAACTCCTTTTCCAATTCAGCAGCTGGTGCAGGGGCGTTGTAGGAGACTGGGGCATCCAGACCGCTGCCAGACACACCACCGAGGTTTCCCAGACCGGAAAGACCACCGAGGTTGCCACCACCGATGCTGCCACCGCCGAGGTTGCCACCGCCTAGGCTACCACCGCCAATGCTGCCGCCTCCCAGGCCTCCCAGGCTACCACCGTCAATGCTGCCGCCTCCCAGGCTACCACCGTCAATGCTGCCGCCTCCCAGGCCTCCCAGGCTACCACCGCCAAGGCTTCCACCGCCCAGGCTTCCACCGCCCAGGCTGCCACCGCCGAGGCCGCCGCCACCGATGAGGCCGCCTCCAATGCTGCCGCCGCCAATGCTGCCGCCGCCAATGCTGCCGCCGCCAATGCTGCCGCTTCCAGGAGCGAAGGACAGACCGGAGTTGGAGTGTCCGACGGGCTGGTAGTTGTAGCCGAGCTTATCGGCGCAGGCGACTGCCACTAAGCACATAACCTATTTGAGTGGAGGGAGGGGTAAGAGTTAGTAAGAATATCCTTGCACTGGTCTCGCTGAGGAACTTACGATGAAGGCACGCATCTTGGATTCTGCTGCTGTGGTTCTCTTGGTTTGACGATTGTTTGGTTTCTGTCTAGCTGTGCCGCGTCGGTTATTATTTATACAAATCTGTCTTCGAGGCTGTCAGCGTGGCTGCTCATTAAACAATGCGACGGCGTCGCTAAATGTTTTTTTTCCGCCTACAAAAACAGCAGCGCGCGTCTTTTGTGTTCGCGCTCTTGGGCCGAGAGCTTTGCTTTGCATAAATGTTATTATTATATGGAAAGTGATAAAATCAAAATCGTGAGCATAAAAATGCAATATCTTGTTGGAATGCGTTGCTAGAAGAAATATGGGGAAACCAAACGAGATTTGGGTAATTATTTTAGGTTTACTCCAGTTTATCGTTTTTATTGTGTGCTCGTATAGAACAATGCAGAAAATAACACTAATCGGTCCAGCGACATTGGCGAGATTCGCATTAAACACAGTTCTTCCTTATCCTCTCCTAACGACGCAGACGCAGACGACGCAGAATGTTGGCGGGCAGGTAGGAGTTGGTGGGTGTGCTGGCGGCAAACTGTCCTCCGGTCGAGTGGGCAACTGGGGCACGGGATGCGAAGTTGATGGCGGGGGCAACACCTCCGTAGATGTTCTGGCTGGATCCACCCAGCTGATCGTACTGCGACTGAATGGCGCGCTGTGCGTTGGCAGCATCCTCGGGAGTGCGGTACTTGACGAAGTGCACCTCGGGCTTCTGGTTGCTGTTCTGGCGGATGGCGTTCAGCTTGTTGGCCAGATCTCCAATGTCGGTCTGCTTGTTCAGGACATAGATGGCGGTCTGCTGGTCGGCAGCCTGCTTGGCCAGAGCCAGGGCGGCGTTCTCCAGACCACGGTTCTCGGGGCCCTTGATGAAGACCACACGCAGTCCCTTGTTCACGCTGTTGGCAACCCTCTCGCTGGCAGCGGGATCCTCGAAATCGTTCTCATCGGCCTCGTAGGTGTAGAATTCCTTGTTTACGCCGGCTTGAGGGGCGTACGAGGAGCCCAGTCTGCTCTCAGATCCATCGTTGCCGTAGTTTCCGCTGTTTCCCAAGCTGCCGCTGCCGCTGCCGCCGTTGTTACCGTACGAGACACTGGGAATGGAGTTAGTGGCCGATCCGGAATCAAGTCCTGCTCCGTAGTTGTACTGGGCACAGGCGGCACCGATTAAGCAGAAAGCGATGAGGAAACGCATAGTGAGATAAGTTGAAGAGACAGAGATGTCTATGTGTTCTAAACAACCAATGGCTGAGACTGAATCCTGATGCCGCGCACAGCGCCTTTTATACACCGCCCTCGTAGTGGGATCGGGCTTTGAACAATGGATGGGTTCTTTACGGGCACATAATTCAACGGGTCTCTTATGCAAAGTGGTGCGCTTATGAAACGATTATGCAAAACTATCCAAAAAGACAGGCTCGCCAACTTTCTGCGCCAGTGCAGGTGGCGGGAATGCGTGGACCGGTTCCCGTTGCCAGCCGCCCTCTCCATATAGAGAAATTGCTGTGAAACTATCAAACTTGTTCTCGAAAAGATGACCTTGTCCAATTAACACAAACAGCTCGTAAATGCCATACAAGTCCGGATTCATCCAACAATAACATATTACTATAATAAAATTAAAGAATAAAATAAATATAAAAATGGGAAATGTAGAGATGGCAGACGCCTTTGAACCGACCGCTAATACTAATAATAAGTTATGTATGACAAAACAGCACTTTGGCTTAAATCGTGACAATATTGCCGGAAGAAATATATTTATTTTGTCTTCACTTTCTGTGAATGAAGCCAATCGATTCTCTGCTAAATAGCTCGGTTATTGCCCCGAATCGATACGTGTTTAATATCTACGTCATTTTAAAACAAGTTCCTTTTAAAGATGGAAGTACAGCGTGCTCCTTTCTCAAGGCACGACAAGATTTTATGACCAAATTGATTTTGCATTGCAAATATTCTATTTATACTACATATATATTGTTTAAAATACGGTAAAGAATGCATGTTCTTTAGATAGCAAAGATCTAGAGATAGCTGAATAGCTGGAATGCATGAAAATGAAATACATAGATAAACATGCATAAACAGAACAGAATGTTCTTCCTATTCAATGATGCTCAGCTTTCAGGATTATTGTTGAATCTATAAATTTAAAGCAAACATTGTTCAATCAAAGACTATTAAATAGTATAATAAGTCCAGCAAGTCATCGGAATAATATAAAAATGATTCAAGGCAAACATTCCTAAATTATAAGTCATTTAAAATAGTTCAGCAATTTCCGAAGAACCTGTGCAAAAAGCCAAGGAAATCGGTTCTTTACCTATGTATAACTTATATATTATTATAGTTTAACTTAAAAGTTTTTTAACTAATGCGCGTATTTATTTTCTGATTAAAATACTTAAACTTCTGAAGAAACCTGTCAGTAGATAGGTATTTCACGAAATCGCATTATTGTCGAAATAAAATATTTTGTAATATAAATTTGATCAAGCTAAAATATTTATTTATAAAAATCCAGTTTTAATCCTCAAATGAAACTAATGTCGCTACGGTGAAGAACTGTGCTTAACAATAGCTCATTATTCATAATCAAAATAATTTATTCATCAATAATTTTAAACCAATTACCTACAACTGCTTTGAAGAAAGGCTGGTCACCCTGTTAACAGCGATACTCTTAAGCTAATCGATATACATAAGTCGAAATGTAATTTAGCGTCATTCTATGCAAAAAGAATAAAACGTAGGGCATTGACTTTCACAGCTTGTCAATCGGCAATTAAAACTCACCAAGTACAACATTATATTAATTTCGTTTATTAATCTTTAACAACAGTATCATTTATGAACATCAAACACAAACTAAACACGAAGGCGACGCAGGATGTTGGCGGGCAGGTAGCTTGGGCCGGGTGCGGTAGCTGCACCGTGGCTCTCACGCACGGCAGCTGGGGCCTGCGATGCAAAGTTGATGGCTGGTGCAACACCACCATCCTGGTGGGACGATGCACCTCCCAGCTGATCGTACTGCGACTGAATGGCGCGCTGTGCGTTGGCAGCATCCTCGGGAGTGCGGTACTTGACGAAGTGCACCTCGGGCTTGTTGTTGGTGTTGCTGCGGATGGCATTCAGTTTGCTGGCCAGATCTCCGATATCAGCCTGCTTGTTGAGCACATAGATAGCAGTCTCCTGCTGGGCAGCCTGCTTGGCCAGAGCCAGGGCGGCGTTCTCCAGACCACGGTTTTCGGGGCCCTTGACGAAGACAACACGCAGACCCTTGTTCAATGCGCTGGATACCTTCTCGGATGCCTGGGGCTCATCGAAGTCCTCTTCGTTGGCAGTGTAGGAGAAGAATTCCTTATCTAATTCAGCAGAGGGAGCAGGGGCGTTGTACGAAACGGGAGCTTCACGAGACTCGCTGAAAAGACCACCTGTTGGACCAGGGCCAAGATTGCCGCCACCGAGTCCAGAGCTCAAGTCTCCCAAGCCACCTCCTCCACCAAGAATATCAACTGGGCCGCCTCTGATTCCTCCCAGCGAGCCTGAACCACCACCGATTCCTCCCAAGCTTCCGCTGGCAGGAGCAAAGGACAATCCTGAGTTGGAGTGTCCTACGGGCCTGTAGTTGTAGCCAAGCTTATCGGCGCAGGCAACTGCGACTAGGCACAAGACTATAAAGGCACGCATCCTGAGATTGAGATTGGTTGAGTGTAGCTTAAGCTGTTGAATTGAACGATGATGTGTAACTGCTTTGGAGAAGCGTAGTCTTTACTTTTATAACTGCAAGTCAAAGATATTATCGAGTTCATCGGGTCGATGCAGAGACCAAAGAAGTAAAACAAAGACATGCACTGCAGTCGCCTTGTTATCTATACAATATGCAGAATTTGCATTTGTTTATTAAATTAGTAATAAATAATAAACTGAAAGGAGCTGTGGCATCTTTATGGCCAGGCACACGTTGACTGCAGATTTTTGCATAGATTTCGAGGCAGGTTTACGATCATCATCCTCGGAGTTATTGGGGATGCAAATGTGGGGGAGTACAGCGATGGTTGGTGTTGCATACGATTGCCTAATAAGCGGCGCCAAGTAATTTATTAAATGTCCAATTATCAAATTATCTTATTTGGCGATGACATCGCGCTGCAGTTCGCCGAGGGGTTAATTAGTTAATCGATGGCAGCACCAACAACAATAAGAGAAGTGAAGATGGAGTCTATTTTTAGTGATGCTGTCGTCGGCACTTCCGGCGCCAATGCCGGCCGGACTGGAAGGTCGATTCCACCCGCAACATTAGCATAAAGCAGCCGCAACAAAAGCCTCGCATATAAGGCAATAATAATTTCGCGGATCGTTAAAATATGTTTTTTGAATAATGCGACTGGGCACACCTAATTTGCATGTTTCTCGGATTTTGCGATCGATTTTTGGTAACACTTTGAGTCCCCCGTTTATTGCACATACTTGTTTCAGACTCACGCATAGAAAAGTGAATCGCACCGAATTTGGTTTACGACTCAGCAGTAACAACAGCAACAACGGCACTCATAGCTAGATTTATATTGATTATGGAGATAAACAGATACATCGCGTCAAGGTTTTTCTCCATTTGGCAGAAGAAACGGCGAACGTGGATATTGAAAATTATTGTTAGATGCAGAATATTGAATTTAATATGAAATTTATGGCGTTGCTGATCGCATCGCTATAAAGATCTTCTGCCATCTTTAACGATCCACTGCGAACTTCTACGGTCTTCTACGGTATTTAGCGATCTTCGTTAGAGATACCATGGATAGCAAGTGAAACTGGAAAGCCTGTCTAATCATGCGGTTCTGCTGCATATTCAAAAGGCCGGTAGTCTATCGGAAATTGACCATTGCATAATTTGAGCAGATTATTCAGTTGCTTTGCATAACGGTAAATGCTCTACAAGTCCGGCTGCATAAAAACCATCGTGTTATCTGACTGTGGCATCACACTCTACAGTCAACTCAATAGCAAAAGATGCGTCACTTTTCTGTTCTTCTCTGCTTCAGCCTGGCAGCTTTGGCCAGCGCTGACAAACTTGGCTACAACTATCAGCCTGTGGCTCACTCCGGATCGGGACTGTCTTTCTCACCAGGTAGTGCATCCAGCAACCTCGCACCTTCCTTTGCACCAGCATCCTCTGGATCTCTCTTCACGCCAGCTGGCTCAGAGAGCATTCAGTCGCCGTCCATTCAGTCTGGCTCGGGACCACTCTTCACTCCCGCTGGCTCATCCAGCAACTTGTCGCCATCCTTCGCGTCTGGTTCGATCGATAACTTTGGCCCCGCATCGAGCTCCGACAACATTGGCAACATTGGCCAGGCATCCATTCCCGAGTCTAGCTTCCAGTCAGCGGGACCCGTTGCCGAGCAATCTGTCGATAACTACTCTGCCGCAAGGCCCGAGCTGGAGAAGGAATTCTTCACCTACACCGCCAACGAGGAGGACTTTGATGAGCCCCAGGCATCCGAGAAGGTATCCACCGCATTGAACAAGGGTCTGCGTGTTGTCTTCGTCAAGGGCCCCGAAAACCGTGGTCTGGAGAACGCCGCCCTGGCTCTAGCCAAGCAGGCTGCCCAGCAGGAGACTGCTATCTATGTGCTCAACAAGCAGGCTGACATCGGAGATCTGGCCAGCAAACTGAACGCCATCCGCAGCAACACCAACAACAAGCCCGAGGTGCACTTCGTCAAGTACCGCACTCCTGAGGATGCTGCCAACGCACAGCAAGCCATTCAAGGACAGTACGACCAGCTGGGCGGCAAATCATCTCACCAAGACGGTGGAGTGGCTCCCTCTCTGAACTTTGCATCCTCTGCTCCAGTGCCAGCAGCTGCTCCCGCTCCCGCTCAAGCTGCCATTCCCTCTGACTTCGCCTCTGCCTCCGACTTTGGACCTCAGGTGACTGAGCCCGAGGCTACTGCACCCATTTCCTCGTACATTCCTCCCGTCACTCCAGGCAGCACCTACCTGCCCGCAAACATCTTGCGCCGTTTGCGTTTCTAGATTATGAACGCAAGATCTTTCTTGGATCGGAGTTTGTTTTGTAATCTATATAAATATCTTTGTTATTGTTGACTTATTGTTTCGAAAATAAAATTGTTTACCCCAAAATATGCAAATGCTCAAATATTTGGCTAATATCAGTTTGGAATACCCTCTAATCATTAAAATGGTTAATGGGGTATGCAAAAAAATGACACATTTTAAATTCAGAAATGAACTGAGATATATTCAATAATGATACGAATTGAGGAACAAATATTGAACTTTGTTCTTCACTATTTTATATTTAGGATTACAAAAAAATACTTTTTACTTAGTCAGGCAAAATAACGTACATATATTTTATATCATAAATACAATATAATTTTATAAAATGATCAAAATTTGTTCTTAGATATTTATCATCTTTTATAAATCGTTTTATAGAGAATAGTTCGTATATCCTCAAGAAGAATAGACTGTTATACTTATATGTTATGTTCTCTTTGTTAATTATTATTCTAATTTTAGTTTTCAACTACTAATATTGAGTTTACAATCCCAAAGTTACAATCCAAAAAACATACATGTGGAAATGACAAATAATCCGTCAGGGATGGGAAACAAATAAATGCGATCTACGTAAGAAGAGTTGGCAGACCAAAGAAATGTGGACAGGATCACGCTAGGTTGGCAGGGCTGAAAGTTAAAAAGAGTTCAAATTGAAAGTTAATTAAAAGTTATGAAATTATCAAGAGAGACTCTGTGAAAGTCTAGAAGAACAGAAAAATGTTATGTTAATATTAATTCAAGTTATGTTTAAAACCAAACGAAACTGGCATAACGAAACTGTGTAAACCGTTAAACTAAATAAACTTATACTGATTATTTAAACTTATTAAGCCTAATAGACATATAAAAGTTGAAATATAAAAAAACAATACTTCTAATACTAGTATAGCTGCGAAGACGTCTGTATAACAGGGTATTCTCTCGTCAGTTACTCGAACTAATCAGGTGGGGTTCATTCAAATGTTTACATAGTTTAAGTTTTGCTTATTTTTTTTTTTTTTGTCGATTTGAATGAGCATTTTCTTGCTAAGGAATTTGGCTTTATGAAAATGATTTGAATTTAAAGTTGAAAACGGATTTGGGTTTTTTTTGTGTCTGGCAAACGGGTTGAACGGGTTGAATTAGGATGCCATTGAGCCATTGGCTATTTATGAAAATTTGCAAATCAGAAATTTAACAAGTTCTTTGACAGCGTTTTATGTTTCTGTTATGCTTCTCTTTTCCAACTCGAATTCCGTCTCACGTTTTTTTTTTTTCTTACCAGTTTCACTTATATCGTTTGTTTTTATATGCATATCCTACTACACCATACTACATATGTTGTGGACTCCCACGCAGTTCCCAAAATGGGCTTCGTTTGGATTTGTCTGACAAATTGCAGGCTGGCTACAACAAACAATGCCCAAAACTGTAGCGCCGAGCAATTTAATATTATTAAGTCCGACTGCTGCCCCGAAAATATTTGTGGCCATTAGCCACAGCTTCACTTTCAATCGTTGCGGCTTCCATTTGCATAACAAAATGAGTGAACAAAAGAATTCGGCTACCGAACGGCTAAACAATTTGGAGCTGCCGATGCTGCTGCTGCTCTGTCGCTGCTGCTCTTTCGCTGTCGCTGCCGCTGTCTCTGCCGGCTGAGCTGCTAGCGTTAAGACCCGTTGCCTTATTTGCATAAAAATTTTCTTTGTAAGCCGAAGTTCATCAAATTTTAATCAACGCCGCCGCCGCCGCCGACGTCGAGAAATAGAGAAGAAAAAAAAAACATGTTCGACAACATAATGGGCGTACCTTATCTTGATCTCCAGCATACTTAGTTGCTGAACACTTGTTCTGAGAGTGTCATGCATGTCGGTATAAATATGGCACTTCTCCTCTTGGTCAGTATCATTCTTCGCTCAGAGCTCCGAAGAGAACTAGAATCCCCCTGAAAAAGATGCGCGCTTTTGTCGTCTTGTGCTTTGTGGCAGTCGCCTGCGCCGATAAGCTCGGCTACAACTACAAGCCCGTAGGACACTCCAACTCAGGACTCTCCTTCGCTCCTGGCAGCGGCAGCTTGGGAGGCCTCGGTGGCGGCAGCAACTTCGGCAGCCTAGATGCCGGTCTTGGTGACTCTGGACTGGGCGGCTCTGGACTCGGTGGACTCAGTGGTCTGGGTGGCTCAGGACTGGGTGGCTCAGGACTGGGTGGCTCAGGACTGGGTGGCTCTGGACTGGGTGGCTCTGGACTGGGTGGTTCTGGACTCGGTGGCTCCGGACTGGGTGGCTCTGGACTTGGTGGACTCAGCGGTCTGGGCGGCTCTGGACTTGGTGGACTCAGCGGTCTGGGCGGCTCTGGACTCGATGCCCCTGTCAGCTACAATGCCCCTGCCCCAGCTGCTGAGTTGAACAAGGAGTTCTTCAGCTTCACCGCCAACGAGGAGGACTTCGATGAGCCCCAGGCTTTGGAACGCGTCTCCAGCTCCGTGAACAAGGGTCTGCGTGTTGTCTTCATCAAGGGTCCCGAGAACCGTGGTCTGGAGAACGCCGCCCTGGCTCTGGCCAAGCAGGCTGCCGACCAGCAGACCGCCATCTACGTCCTGAACAAGCAGGCTGACATTGGAGATCTGGCCAACAAACTGAACGCCATCCGCAGCAATACCAACAACAAGCCCGAGGTGCACTTCGTCAAGTACCGCACTCCCGAGGATGCTGCCAACGCACAGCGCGCCATCCAGTCGCAGTACGACTCTCTGGGTGGATCAAGCCAGAACCACAACGGAGGTGTTGCCAACGCCCTGAACTTCGCTTCGGCTCCTCAGTACCGTCAACCCAACGCACAGATCCCCGAGAACTCGTACCTTCCCTCGTCGGTGCTGCGCCGTCTGCGTTTCCGTTACTAAGCTGTGACTGCAGTCCAGTGAATCCTTCTACTGCTATTATCTTTTTGTTGACTCTGTGTTATCTATTGATTTGTCAAACGATTGAAATATACTTCCTATTTAAAATGTATCCATGAATTTTGTTTATTTATGTGGGGCTAAGCAGATAGAGTCGTCGATGTGCCCAGAAATTGCAGCATATTTACTACATGCCATAAAAATTCCAGCGTGGTGTCAATAGCATCGATGCCAAGTGGAAATCGATAAAAATTTACATTTTCTTCTGTGTACAAAAGGCGCAAAACAATCAACGAACATTTTTGGATAATAATTAAAATGTTTAATCTGCGTGAAGTAAAAGGTTTGACAAACTATTGCTACCCAAATTTATGGCAACTGCAAGACGGAACTATCTTGACTAGGCCAGTCAAAGCCAGTTCAATACATTATGTATGAATGATAACAGACCGACAGATCGACCGATCGACTAGACTGAATATACTGACCAATAACAACGGCTATCCGATGAGCCAAGCACGAGCTTGAATAGCCCCCACGACAATAGAAGCTCTATTCAAGAGCACCCACTACCCCTGATTTGCATAAGACAGACACAAACTACAAAGCGCCACAAAAGTTAAATAGAAAAATCATTAACAATCATTTATACCATATACATACCATACCATATCATACCATATTACATTCAATAATAATCGGTTTTCTGCGTGGCTTTCTGCCAATTACTCATCTATCTACTAAATTTCACAATTTTCTATTATTATCTGCAATTTTTTGCGATATGATAGAAGAATGAATTCGGATATTGATAATCTCGAATAAAACTAGTTTTCAGTGTTAAACGTTACGCATTATGAATTGACAAATTTGGTTTTTGAATCCACCGGAACAGATCAGATATATTTATATATCACAGAGAGAGACAGAGGGCTAACCTAAAGAGAAACGAGTTTGGATTTTGGTAAACAACCTTTTAGATAGCATAATATTTTCGGGTTGAATTCGATTAAGATAACACTAAGTAGTGTATAACTTACAAGTTTTCCATTGATGAATAGCTTTTCCTTAATTATTCAAATAACGAAATGTTGTTTAACTAAGTTGCAGTTTGAGTTCGCTTATCAACGAGGAAAGAGGTCCAATTTGATATTGAAATGTTTGTTGCAGTTAATGCTGAACTGAACTGACCTGACGAAGAAGCGACGACGTTGGAGACCATAAAAATGGTAATAAAATATGCAGTGAAAGATGCGAAATCGAAAAAGTGAGCAGCGAATTGAAATGACATAAACGATAAAAAAGTGGTGCAAAAATGCAAAGGAGACTAATAAAAAAGAGCTCAGGTCAATTAATCGTTTTGCGAAATGCCAAATCATTTGGCGACGAGTTGGAGTTGGGGATATAAAAAGCGTAGGTGTCGCAAATCTCAACAGACTTCAGTTGGACTCGACTAAGCGAACACAAGTATTATCCTTCAACATGCAGATCTTCATTGTGAGTGTTAACAGGATCGGTGGAGTTGACAAATATAACTAACATATGTATCTGCCATTCTCTCTCTGTCTCTCTAGACTTTCATGGCACTTCTGGCTGTCACCTGCGCCGATCAGTTGGGCTACAACTATCAGCCTGTCGAGCATGCCAACACTGGCCTCTCCTTCACACCTGGCAATGGTTACGTGCCCCCTGCTGCTACCGGATCTATTGTCAGGGAACCCTCGATCTCTGCCGGACCTGCTCCTGAACAGTCGTATCAGGCACCTGCTGAGCTGACCAAGGAGTTCTTCACTTACACCGCTGATGAGAGCGACTTCCAGGCTCCAGAAAATGCACAGCAGTTGTCGAACACCCTGAAGAGGAACCTGCGCGTTGTCTTCATCAAGGGACCCGAGAACAGTGGACTGGAGAACGCTGCTCTGGCTCTGGCCAAGCACTCTGCTGAGCAACAGACCGCCATCTATGTGCTCAACAAGCAGGCCAACATCAATGATCTGGCCGAGAAGCTGAACACCGTCCGCACCAATAACAACAACAAGCCCGAGGTTCACTTTGTGAAGTACCGCACTCCCGAGGATGCCCACAATGCTCAGCGTGTCATCCAGGAGCAGTACGATCAGCTTGGCGGTGTCTCTTCCCACCAGGATGGCGGCGTGGCTCCAGTTCTCAACTTCGCCTCTCGTGCACCTGCTCCAGCCCCGGCGCCACTTCCCCAAGAGCCCCAGAACTCGTATCTGCCCGCTTCGGTGCTGCGTCAACGTCTCTAAGCCAAACCAGACTGACTGACCACACTGACTGACTCCCACGCATCTCTCCCATTGTTATCCATTTCTGTTTAGTTTAGTATTTGCAAATTTCGAAATAAAATTTATAAAATAACAAAATTTCACATCATATTTTGTAATCTTATTGGGGACAAGCGAATTTTGTAACCGTTACCCAAATTTCATCGAACATTGAACTAATTTTCCTTTTATGGTGGAATCGGTTCCATCATTAATCCCCATATGGTAGCAGAGCTTTTGAGCGAAGATTATAAAATGCTACAACTTGGACTGAGCAGTGGACAAAAGAGATTTGAACTTTGTTGTGTGTACAACATGCGTGAAATTGTGGTAAAGCTGACTTTGAAGATCTTCACTGTGGATACAATTTTAACCTTAGATCTTTCAGTTTCTTAGCTTGTTAGCGCTGTGCTCAGCTGAGCTGGGCTACCAATATCAGCAGGGTGATCCCGGAGTTGGCTACGAAACAGATAACCAACCAACTGGAGATCATTATCAAGACCTTGCGGATTACCACAAACACTTCTATGCCTTCGAGGCACCCTACGACTCCGACGAGGAGGTGCAGCAGGTCGAGCAGAAGATCATTGATGTGGCACAGAAGAATCTGCAGGTGGTGTTCATCAAGGCCCCGGAGAACAAGGCTGTGCTGGGTGCACTCAATGCGCTGACGAAACAGAGCAGCGAGGACAAGACCGCCATCTACGTGCTGAACAAGCAAACGGACTCCAACGAACTGGCAAGCAAACTGAGCGCAGTGCAAGCGCACCACAAACACAAGCCCGAAGTTCATTTTGTCAAATACAGGAACGATGCGGAAGCTGCGCATGCCCAGCAGCACATTCAGGAGCAGTACGCAGCAGCGGCAGCCCTGCCCCAACAGCCCTTGCCACCTGCCTCATTGGGCTTCTTGCAGTCAGCCTATGTACTGGGCAAAGACTCTAAGGCAGCGCAGGCTTACTCCACTCCTCAGTCTTCTTCTACTTCCTCCTCCTACTCGCAGACAACCTATACGCTGGGCAACGACCCTCAAGCAGTGGAGGGTTATGCTCAGCTACCTTCAACCTCCTCCTCTTCTTCCCTGGCTTACTCGCAGCCAGCTGAGTTGCCAGCACAGCAAGTGCTTCCAGCAGTGCCAGCATACTATGCACAGCAAACGATAGCAGTGCAGACACCAGAGCAGCCTTTGCAGCCATTGCAGCAGAGCTATTATCCTGCAAAGGAGACAGCAGCTCCGCCAGCCTATTATCCACAAGTGGCTGCCCCTGTAGAGTTGCCCCCGAAAACCTATACACCCCAAGTAGAGCAGACACTATATCCACAAGAGGCAGTCGCTCCCCATCGCAGCTATCTACCCCCCCACCGTGTCCAACTTTGTCACTCCTCCCCCTATCAGTTACAATCCTGGACTCATTGATCTGCCACCTGTGCCGCTGGTGGAGCAGCAGCTGGCTCCCAGTCCCTACGACTTGGATGCACGCACTGCCAGATCGCGTCACATCGATTTCAGAGCCAACGAAAGACATCGCGCAGGTAGTCGCATAACCTTTCCCACTAGCACACCAGCGAGAAGTTATCTGCCTCCAATCTCACGCAGCTATTTGCCACCTCAGAAGCGACGCAGACGCGCCAACGCATGAAGTCAGAGACACTACAGAGATTAAGACATTAAATAGTTCCCTAAGACTGCGCTAGATGTATCGATGTATCTTGTATCAATACCAACAACACCAACACCAACACCAACAACACCAACAACAACAACTGTCAATAAACAACACAATGAAACGATGAATCGATGTGTTGCTGTTTCGCGATGTCTTTGGGTTGTAAATTTCGTTAAGCGGCTTATCAGATAAAATCTGGAGCGAGGCTCGTTAGCTCGTAAGCTTATTAAGTAGAAAACAAGAAACAAAAAACTTAAAAAACCTTTAAAGAAATCAAAAATGACGTGTAAATTAACACAAGCAGTAGCCATAAAACGCGTTCATAAAATCCAATTCAAGTGAAAGTAAAATCTGAGAGGGTCGAGATGACGGGGGATGTGGAGTTGGGAGACGTGAACAAATGGCTATATTTATGCCGGGGGACAGAAATGGCATATGAGACAATTTGATAACTAATTCAAATCGGGGGCTCATTTGTAAATTTAATGCGAATTAATTCAAGTTCAAGTCGCGAGCTCAGGTCAAATCCGACGATGCGTCTTTGGTCTAAGGAAATTTGCATTTCAAAATTGAACGACATTAACATGGATAATCGGAGCAGGCGATATATACACACACACACACACACACACACACACACACACACACACACATCAAACACACACATTCGCACACTTATAAACGCATAAAGCCAGAGCAAAAGCGCGTTTGCAAAAATCTTTTAAAAGTCCATAAAAATAATAATAAGAAACAAAAAAAAAAAGAGAAGAAAAGAGTATAATGCAGACAAAGCCAAGTCGCGGCCGATAAGTCAGTTTTGTTGTTTGTGTCGTATATAAGGATGGTTTTGTTGCTGTGACTAGATTATAAACGAGCCGAGCTTCGAGCGCTAAAGACGAGATAAGCTGTAGGAAACCAGGGAATCCCCAAGATTCAGGCGAAATGCGAGCCTTGACGGTGAGAGAAACTACTCAGCTCTTCCAGCGAAATTTGCAGTAGTCCGGATTATCGAATTATCCCCCTTTCCCTCCTAGATACTTGCGCTCATTCTGTGCCTCAACCATGCCCTTGCCCAACTGAACAACTATTATTTGCCGGCCAGTAGGAATGTCTTTGCCCCGCATCCCCCACTGGCCACGGAATACTTCAGCTACAGCGCTCCGCCGGAGGAGGAGGATCAGAGTTCGCAACTGCAGGCAGCACGGCAGCTGGCCAAGGCGATTACCCCACCACAACAGGTGGTCTTCATTCGCACACCGGAAACTAATCTTTTTACGCTCACTGCCAAGCAGCTGGCGGCGCAGAATGCATTGGATATCTACGTGTTGCAACGGCAAATGGATGCAGCTGTTCTGGAGCAACAGCGTCTGGCCATTGAACAGCAAGTGGGGCACAAGCCCAGTGTACACTTTGTCAAATATAGAACTCCAGCGGATGTTAGTCGAGCCCTGAACAGTCTGAGGAGCAGCTACGATCGATTGCCTGGACGTACCAGCAGCCACGCAGTGGAAACTGCTAAGGTCATCGAATTGAATCGCCCACAGCAGCAACCACAACAACTTCAGCAGCAACAGCTGCAGCAGCATCAACTTCAACTGCAGCCTCGCCCACAGCAGGCGCAACCACAGGCCGAGCCGGTGGTGTTCAAGATCCTGCCCAAAAACGGAGCTGACTACGAGACCCACGAACAGGCCAATGAGTTGGAGGCGGCCAAGCTGCAGGCACTCTTCAGCCAATATTTGCCTCCGGCCCAGCGGCGATAGGGCTAAGTATAGATGGACCAGTGCCAAAGACTGCTAAATTTAAATAGAGGTAAAAATAGAAAAATAAAAACACGAATATTTTTTGCATGTTGGAATAGCTTTGAAGGGGGCTGAAGTGGTTGGGGAAACGAGCTAAATCGATATCATTGTACACGCTAACCATAAGGTAGAAAGGTTTTATAGCGTTGTGCTAATCGGAAATGTATGTAACAGGCAGTACAAGGGGTCTCCGACTCTACATAGTACCTTGATTCTTAATCAGCATCAACAGCCATGATATAGCCATGTTCGTCTGTCTGCCTGTCTGTCTGTCTGTGTGTCTATCAGTCTGTCCGTCTGCCCGTATGTCTATTAGTATACCCTTAGATCTCAGAGATTTATTAGGGCGGGGACTTCCAAATTTGGTGTCAATTTATATACATATATGTTGAGCGCAGAACAAGTTTAATTTAGAATTCAGCCACGCCCTTTTCGCCCGTAAGAATCCATTAAAAACCCAATCCCAAGTTGACTTTTAATACTAGACAGTTTATTTTTGGTAAACACAATAACTATCACTGTTAAAATGATTTTTAAAACTTTGATAATTAACATAGAAATTATGAATGAAATAATTTTAAAGGATCACTGATTTTCAAGACGCCCTCTGCAAGGTATGCAACACAAAATACGCAAAACATATATGTAAGTAAAATAATGGAGAAATCGTGGTGGTCAGCCGAGTAGCAGGTATATCATAGTCGAGCACACTTTACTGTAGCCGTGTTGCTCGATTTATTCAACTCTAAACTGATCTCATCATTTGTTTTCCCAAAGAATTCCCATGCATGATTCGAATTTCTTTAGAATCCGCTGTGGTTTCGCTGGTTTAACAGTTCTCTGGAATTCTGATTTTCTTTCAGTTCTCAGCAACTCCGATTTCCGCTTAAATATCATAATGAAATTTCACTTGGAGTTAAGTGCAAGTTCTATCAAAGAGTTCCTAAATACTTATCTTGTTTAATTCCCTTTGAAGCACAAACTATGTATATAAATTGTATTAACTATAATTCCAGTGGACAGCAAAGCTTATCAGCGTTGCCTTTTAGGCTTGCAGAATAATTTCCGAATTTATTTCAATCAAAGAAACATTTGAATCTCTAGCATCAGTCGGCTATCGGCCTATCTGGCTATCTGGCTATCGTATCTGTGGCCTGGTATTATGAATAATTAATGACAGCCGGCCGCGCGTCGAAACATTTCACTTTTGAGCCCGCTGACTGTTTCGGATTATCTTCAAAGTATTTCTTGGAGAAACATGAAGGTGCCGCCCCCCCTCCGCTCCCGTTGCCACCCTCCTTCTCTTCCCTGTCACAAGGCAAACATTTTCTTAGGCAATGTGTCTTGCGCTGTCGACGTTGTCGCTGGCAAACTTTTTAATGAGCTATGCGCCGAGCCAGAGCCTGTTCGGCCAGAAGCCCCCAACTCCCCCCGCCCCCGCTAAGCGCGCTGCGCCCTCCACAACAGCAGCTATGTGAGGGCGTGTCGCCATCCGTCCGTTAAGTTTAACGACAAGCGTAGCTTTAAGAATGTTTTAACTGAATTATGGCAACGATGGCACCGACGACGGCGACATTGCGGCTGACATCATGTTGCTCTGCAAATTGTTTTAGTGTCAAAGGTCACACACACACACCAACACACACACAGACATGCATATTGCGCCATGTGGCGCACTGAAGTGCAGCCGTAAAAAACGGTATCCTTGCCGGTACTGCAAATCTGTTGAGCAAGTTTTAGTTTGAGAATTTTTGAACAACATGCGAAACGGAGAAGGAGAAGAAGACGAAGGTGGAGGCGGAGGCGGAGGCTGAAGCCGTAGCTGGAGCTGAAGCCGTAGTCAAGCGAACGAAGCTCGTTAGTGGCGCCTGCCAAAAAGTTTGCCAGTCACGTCAAAGCTGCCAGCATTTTGACGTCTCGTTTCTGGGTAACGCAGGCTGCTTTAATCCTGGCTGGAAGCTCATGACTTGCTCCAGCTGCAGCAATATCAACACACACAGGTGTGTCCAAGGTCCAACCGTAGCCACCTCCAGCTCGGCTACTCAGATTCCTCAACAGCAGATGCCAAGTTTGCGTGTTGCCAATCTTTTTATACCCTATGACAATTGACAATGGTCAAAAACGGGTATACTCACTTGGTGTAAATGTATGTAACAGGCAGAGGGAGACGTGGTACGGTTTATAAAATAAACCTACATATATATTTTAGATCACTACCAACAGACGAGTCGACTGGGTCTTGTCTGTCTGTGCCTCAGCCTGTCTATTTTGCTGTCTGTATGAACACACAGATCTCAGCTATTATACAAGCTAGAGACATCAAATTTCGCATGAAGGTTTTTGTGTACTATACACAGATACAGTTTATTTTAATTGTTATGTGCCACGCCCTACTCCCTCGCACATTTGTAATTCAATTTTTCACTTTAATTTGTAAGCGATAAGAGATTCAACTTTCTCACTTCAACATATATACTTAGCTGATTTTATTGCGTATCTTAAGTACCAAGGTACTCCAGTCTTTACAAATTGTCGTTATAAGTATTTCAAAACATGCGCGAAGGGTATCTTACTGTCGAGCATGACCAGCTGTAGCGTTAGTGTGGTATTCACCCCAGATGGTCTTTTTCTTTGTGTTTATCTTTACTATTGCCACATTAGGCATTTTCGTTTTTGGATAACCTTGCACTCAGGGGAAGGGCCAAAGAAGTTCATAAATAACAAAGCAATTATATACAGTATGATTATAAAATTTGCTAAGTTACTTATGCATAAACTAAACCGTTAAATCGAACAGCTTTATACAAATGATGAGGCAGGTTAACTATTCAGTAATTTATATGTTTAGAAATTAAGTTAAATTTGAAATATATTTTAAGGTTTCTATATTAATAAAGTCTTCCACAAATTCTACGTAGTGAATTTTACATTCGTATAATGGGAATAATTAAACGCGGTGTTTGTTGTTGTTGTTGTTGACATCGGCAGATGGCAAAAAAGTTTAAATTAGTTAAGAAACTTCATTTACGACAGACGGGCCAGCATATACCATATTGACGGTCTCTGTGCTGCACACAGATAGATAACATAAAAGAGAAGTCTTTTTTTCGGGGCAAGGAAATTATGAAAATTATAATTAGCAGCTTAGCAGCTGGGGTAGCTGGGGCAGCTGACCCCAAAGCCCCCGCCTCGGAGTACGCAGATATCATCACGCCAAATCGGTAGCTGTTTATTATTTGTTGTATTCGTTGTATTTGTTGTTGTTATTGTTGTTGTTGTGGCTTTTCGTTCAACAATTCAACACAGTGGCAAAGTGAATTCGGGGCTTGTGGTTTCGGGTTTGGCATTTGGTTTTTTTTCCCCGGCTTGATTGGGGAACATGTATATTTATTTGTGTCGTAAAGTGCATTTAAATCAAAATGCGATGGCGTTGAAGGCAAGATAAATGGTGAACGAAGCGTAGACTAGGCCTAAGTTGACTGATATATTTAAATGCATGCGACTCTTTAATGACTTCGGACAGGCCGAGAAAACAAATTAATATCGCATATGCCATGAAGGTCGCACAACTGACGAGACAGACAGCTGAGGGTGGCCAATGGGCGCAGACTGCAGTCGAACTGCGCCTATAAAAGCCGCTGCCCCGCTAGTTCCCAGCATTAGTTTCAGCTCTCAGCTACTTGGGGAAACAACAACGAGAAATAAAAAGAAGAAATATGCGTGGATTCATTGTGAGTTACAGCGTCGTTCATCATCCCTCATCATCCGCCAAGCTAATCCCATTTGATTCCCTCAATAGCTGATTTGCCTCTGGGCCGCTGCTTGCAGTGCCGACAAGCTGGGCTACAACTATCAACCGGTGGCCCATGCGGATGAGGGTCTCTCCTTTGTGCCCGGCAACGGTTTGCTGCCTGCTGTCGATGCGGCGCCTTTGTCTCAGCCTCTGCCTGTGGCTCAGCATGGCGAAGCTGAGCTCTCGCTGCCCATTGAGCCGCCAGTTATTGCTGGAGCTCCGTTGCCAAGCTCCCTTGCGCCACAGGCCGCTCCCTTGATCGAGGAGTTCCAGAAGGAGTTCTACAGCTATGCCGCACCCGAGGAACAGTTCGATGAGGGCATTAACAATCAGCAAATTGCAGATTCGTTAAAGAAGTCGCTGCGCATTGTGTTCATTCGCACGCCGGAGAACCGCGGATTCGAGCAGGCTGCCCTGCAACTGGCCAAGCAGTCGGCACAGCAGGAGACCGCCATCTATGTGTTGAGCAAGCAAACGGATGTCACCAATCTGGCCAAGCAGCTGAACGCACTCAAGTCTACTTCGAGCAACAAGCCCGAGGTGCATTTCGTGAAGTATCGCACTCCACAGGACGCCGCCAATGCCCAACTGGCCATTCAGAATCAATATAATCAATTGCCCGGTGCCTCACGCATCTCCAACGAAGGCAGCGCCCCTGTGCTGAACTTTGCCTCGCAGAGCGCAGCCCCCCTTGCCACGGCCGCCGTCAGTGCACCAAGTCTGCCGAGCTCAACTGTGCAATTGGGTTCTGGACAGGATTATCTGCCGCCCGCACTGCGCCGTTTTCGCGTAAAGTAAGCGCCGACAGTTGGACACGGTAACGATTCCTACACACACACACGTACACACAATAATCACACTACCCCAGCACCCCTGGCAAAGTACTTCCCCTCCTCTATGCACACCCACATCGAACCATCGAGTTAACTAGTTTGTAAATATCCGTAGAGGAATAAAATTTGTTAGCTGACAAATTTGCCACTGTGTGCTCAATTGTTCTCTGTTCTGTTCGCCGTGCCCGCCCGGGCTGGTTGCTCATTTCCAGGCAACTTTCATTGCCTCCTAATTGGGCATCCCTTTGTGCTGGACACAGTCTCCTCTGGCGGTAAACCCATTCACTCCCCCTCCAGCCCCGTTTTATGTGTGATTTGTTTTCCAAAGCAAATCCTAGCCAGCGGCAACTGCGGCGTCGACAGCGACAGCGACAGCAACAGCGATGGTTATGGCGTTGGCTGGCCCAGCATCGGTGTCTGGCTGCGCATTCGTGCGTTGTCCTTTCACAGTTAATCCTTGAAATAATAGCATGGATAAAGCGGCAGGCATGTCATAAAGCCCTGCAACAAGTTGAGCCAACAACCCACACACAGAAACACACACACAGACACAAGGGTACGCTGGGAGGAAAAACACACTCACATATGCACAACGGTTTTAAGCGACCGCCATTTGTAATTGGAGTTATTAGAATCGAAACGAACTGAGCCGTTGCACAATGGCCGGAACCGTAGCTCGTTGCCAACTGTGGTCGCAATAAGTGGCAACGTCCTGCAGCACCTGCGAATGCTGCCAGCCTGCTCTGTTATGGTCTGTTTGTCCAAGTAGAATGGGCAGAGTGTGTGGGTGTGTGTGTGGAAGGGTATCTATTTGGCTATGTGTGTGTGTGTCTCTGTGTGTTTGCCTTGATGGCTTCCTGCTTCCGTAGTAGGCAAACTCATCATGTGAATGGCCGCACCCATATGCCCAGCCCTTTACCCACTATCTACCCAACCCCTCCCTTTCCTCACCACTCTCTGTCTCCCTTGGCATATGAACTATGCAGTGGATTTGGAACGTTGTTGAGTGGAGTCCTTAAATTTCACTTAGATGTAACATAAAACCGGCATAAACGCAACTCAACGGCGCATGTATTCATGGCCGTGACGGCAGCTGTATCAGTGTGTGTGTGTCTCTTTGTGTGTGTGTGTGTGTGTGTACAGCTTAGCTGTCTGTATGTGTGTGGAAATCACACGCTTATCAGCAGTCAAGTGCAAGCTGAATCCGTTTGCTGCTGCTGCGCAAGTACAGTGCCAAATCGCTAAAGCGTAACAGCAAACGACAATATGGCATGTACCCCGGAGGGACAATGAGGCGAAGGGGGGGCGCGTGGCAATGAGATCCCAACCATAAAAGCCGTTTGCCTGCCTTCCATTTGCCGTGTGACTGCACCCAGACTGTTGCCTGTAATTAAGGTGATATGCGGCAGGCAACCGACCGAGTCGATGCCAAAGTCGAGGCGAGCAGCGGCAAGGTGAGTCGCACTGCCAAGTGCGTGCTTTTTGCGTGCCTCATAGTGTCAGCTTGTCTACTAAACGCTAGCGTGTCTCTGTCTGTGTGCGCTATACCCTGGTCTGTGTGTGTGTTAATGAGCAGCCTGCTGAGCACACAAAATAAATTATTAAAACGGCAACCTGCGCTCGCGCGCTCGCTCAACTGTTGGCTGCGTGAAGAGGCTTCAGCGCGACTTGAACTTTTGCAATTTCCAACTATGAAATATTTAACTCCTATTAAAAAATACTCGTATTCAAAAAGCACATTTAGAGCAGAGAGCAGAAACAGTTATTGCGCTCAAATAAAAGTTAACTACTCAGGCTGAAGGCAATGAGATTTGTATTTTTTGTAATATTCCTTCTGAAAGTATTCCATAATAAATAAAAATATATAAAGTAAATACAAACTTTATTCATTAATTAAATAAATATAAATTAATTAAATAATACTTATCAATATAAAAATCGATTGATTGATCCCTATTTGTTGCATTTAATTTACTGTCTGATTATTTTAAATTAACTCATATTATGAGAATATTCTTAAATAAATAATTAATTAGAAATTTTTTAGAATTTTGTTATATTTTCCAATAATTGTCAACATAAATATCTGAAAATATTATTGAATTAATGTCTTTTTATTATAATTATATTTAAAATTAAATATTTCTTCTCTTCTCCATGATTCTTGCTAAGTCTTTAAAAACCGCAGCATACTTTCAGGCTGCTTACTTATTTATGCTAGCAGGCGCTGAGCACTTGCATCATCCGCATATAAGCCGTATTCTGTGACCGCTTACAAATCGCTGGAATTATACAAGACTAAAAAAGGAGGGGCAAAGAGAAAACATCTAAAAACTTAAAAAAAAAATAAAAAAAATCGTCACGCAAAACGTAAATGTGGGCGTCGTGTGGCTCTCAATCACAAGAGCTGACAGCTGCGGTGCGCCAGGCCAGGCCAGGCCAACCCAACGCTGACACTGAAGGCAGCACAGCAAATAACTAAAAACTTTGCTTGCTGCTGCTGCAGCAACAGAAAACAGAAACAGAAATTTTATTTTCACTTTGCGCCGCTTCAGTTGCAGCTTCAGTTTCGGTTGCTGTTTCAATTTCTACATTTCTGTTGCTGTTTTGCTTTTCCCTTTCCCTCTCTATCTCTCCCGCTCTCTTTCCCCTCTCCATCACCCGATGGCGCTGGCAACCAATATTTCTTTTCAATTCTGCGATTGTGCGAGCGCCATGCGAAAGTTTTGTTGTAAAATTAAATATTTTGGCATTTGTCCCCATGCAGGCGGCAACTTTGTGTGCATAACTATGTGTCTGTATGTCTGTGTGTGTGTGTGTGCGTGCGTGTGTGTATTGCGCACAAATTGAAATGTGCTCGAGACATTTTGTTGCTGTTATTGTTTTGCTTTGGTGTCAGTGAGTTTCTTTGCTGCGCAGTTGCAGCAAAGTTGCAGCCACTCGGTGCTGTTAATTTGGTAAACGCTTCCGGTGGTAGAGCGTGCCCCTCCCCCTACCCCTCCCTCTTCCCAACACATACATACAGGCAAAAACACAGGTGCAAATGAGTCTATGCCCAAATGCAGTTGGCAGTTGGCAGTTGTATGCCATTTTGTCGCTGTCAGAAAGTTTTACTGTGCCTGTCGCTGCCTCTGCCCCCCTTTCCCCCTGCTGCCCCCCGCTGCTGCTGCCTCCACTGCTGCGGCTGCTGCGGGCACAGTTTGAAATTTGTTGCAAAAAGTGTTTATTGGTTTGCCATGTGCAACAGCCACTCTATGAAAATTGAGTTATTCCTTTGGCTGCTGATCGGGTTGCAGCAAGGGAAGGCTGAGGAGGAAGGGGCTGCTCAACTCCATGGGCGCATTCAGTGTTTGCACGCAAAGCGACTGCTCGACTTGATGCTTGAAACTTGGCACACATGCTGCCAGTTTTGGCTCATTAACTGTACCACACTCAGCTGAGAGGCAACCACGCCTTCCTGCTGCATATCAATTAGTCGACTTTTAGGCGCTGCCATGTATAATTAAGCAATTCAGAGCATCAATGCTCGGAGTGCGCAGTCGACTCCTGGCCACATCCTGTGTGCCTCTTTCACTTACAGACATGCCTCATTAACAGAAACAGCAGCAGCAACAGCACAACCTGCAGAGCCGACTACGTTGGCCGTGGCTAATTTAATATTTATACCTTAATCAAGACACCAGGCAGAGTCCGGCAGCAGGCAGCACAGGACAGGGCCGCCCTTTTGATGGCTCCACAGGAAATCAGTTGATGCGATGCCCAGGCGTTAATTGCCCATTCCCACTCAGGATTGCCCCTTCCTTCAGCCTGGCCTGGGTTGTCTGTCACACAAGTTTTCAATCGATAGCACACATCTGTGACTGAACACACACACTCCCATACTCCCGTACACACACACACACACACACACACATGTGTGTGCTTTGCTGTTCTTCTGGCTGCTGCTCTTTCGTGTATTTGCAGAGCTCACGGCTTTGATTCCGTAATGAGGCAACCAGGCTCGTTGCACCTTTGTATTGCCCTGGGACAACAGTTTGCCAACCGGCGAACAGACACAGAGAGACAAACAGACAGACAGACACACTGCAGAGCACAGAAAGAGAGAAAGATAGAGAGAAAAGAAAAGTGCTCTGGCTTTGTTCGTGGCCCTGGCCGGATGTGTTTTACGGCCAAGATACCCTTGATTCGCCATTTATTTCGTAGTTTATCCTTTCGTTGATTATTGCACAACATTTGCTCGCACCCGCCTGCCGGCCTTCCCTTTGTAATTTTCTCCGACTTTTGACCTTATGCGTCCTTGCCACACCCCTTCCCCACTCCACGGTGCGTTGGTTGCCTTTGTTTATGCATCTCATTGTTGGGGGCTGCTGCTTCAATTTCCATGCACATTTAAAGGGATTAAAAGGATATTCATCAAACTCAAAGTTACACAAGTTTCTTCAGTCCCATACGAGCACGACCCTATGTAAATGTGTGAGTGTGAGTGTGTAAGTGTGTGTGAGAGTGTGTATTGAGTTGATTTTTGTGGTTGACACTTCTCTTCGATCCGTCAATAAAATTCGCTGCTCGTTTCAGTTTTCAACATTTATTTTGTAATGTTTAGTTCTTTCATTTTACCACAAATAATCGTATTCATATTTTATAAGTTGAATGTATATATATATTTATTTATATATATATATATAAATTTCAATTTGTGTGTAGTAAACTGACTAGCCAAGCAGTTAGGCGTCATATTGAGAGCTGAGTTTGGTTTTATCTTTATCTTTTATCTTTAATCGTTAATCGTTTCTGTTCGACATTGAATTGTACACATTTACTCGTATATACTACGTACTTAGTGTTTACGGATAAGTACATACATACACACATATATTCCACACCTATTTCTTGTATATATATGTATATAGTAATGTATATAGCCCATGTAGAAGCTCTGCATAGGTTGCATTGGTTTTTACATGTGTTCTTCTCTTATTCTCGTTTGGTATGTCTTTATCTATAAATAAATATTGTATTTACGTGAGTTAATTCTTGCATGCCATTCTTCTTCGCGTCCGCCTTGTGGTACAACAATCTCATAGTTCTATTTACCTAGATCTTAATGTATATTACAATATTAATTACAATATGCCATGTATCCAACAGAGGAGAAACTTAACGAATTTCAATAAATTAACCATAAATTAATGACGTTTCTCACATGTGTATAAGCATGTCAAATGTATGTATATATATACATATATATATATATATATATATATATATATATATATGTATATATATACATACATTTGACATATATATATCTATATATATATCTTTAATATTCGATAAATTAAATAAATAGATATATGCGCGTGGATTCTGAGTTGATTTACTTTGTTTGTTTTCCCTTTTCATTAATGTATAACATTCACAATTTAAAGATATATTTTCAATATATGTAGGTGTATAATTTCCATTAATATGCAATGATATGTGTAACTGGAAGAATCGTATGTGTGTTGGTAGTTTGTAGGCGAACTTGTGTAGGTACCGACTGCTGAGTTTACAAAAGTATAATCGAAGTGCACTTGAGATCTCGTCAAGATCTTCCCCACATGTAAAATGACAATATAATATGAGTGTATTATGTACTTTAATGTGTGTGTGCAGTCTGGGCTAGCTTATCGATGATTTCTATCGATAATTTCTCGCAGTGTTGCTGTGGGGCAGACAAGGCGCAATTAAACAATTAAAATTCTATCAAATTATGCTAATTACATTTGCCTCAGCCGCTTAACGGTTAATTGCTGCAATTGTTTTGCGCTTCATGTTGCGGTTTGTGGTTTAATGTTATTGGGTCAACTTTAAATTCACCCCTCACAATTCTCCAACCATAGAAATTATTGAAATTTACAGTGTAACGATTAATTGATAAAACAGAAAACATTTCTTCAAAGATATTCAATGAAGTTCTTATATTCTTCTTCTTTATTTTTTTGGGTTTTATCTGAATTTTGCATTCCTTTTTTTTTGCACTTTAACACAGAAAATTGTACAACATTTATGATATGTTTTGCGAATTGCTGTGACAGTTAAATATTTCATAGAATGTTCATAGAACGCTTAATTGATTTCTCTCGTACACACACTTATGTATATACACTGTAAATATATATGGTATGTATATATATATTCGTATGCATATGTAGATATTCGATTAGACACGTGATAATATGCTCGGATCAGTGCATGGACTTAGATCAGAAGAAGTATATAGCAATAATACGCAGATATCAGATATCAGGATGAGAGAATCGGAGACACAACACACAGATTCACATGCATATGTATTGAGATATTTGAAGATCTATTGGATATGAGCTTGTTGCAAGTAAGTTGATATGATTTTGGAGATATATATCATAGATTGGTGGGAAACGTTTGCCCGTAGTTACGATGATAATGATTATACGTATGATAGAGGTTAGTTTTGTGTGCTGAACATTTCGAATCGATGGAAGTAACGTGAGAAAAGTATAGTAAGTGAGTGTCCAATGAATCGAAGTAAATAATGTGCTCGAACATAGATTATCGAAAAAGTAAAAGTCCATAGATTCTCACTTAGAACATAAATCATCTATCAGTTAAAGCTTATATGTATTAATATATGCTCTGCTTCTTCTTCTTTGCCGTCTTGTATAATCTGAGTGTAATTTCTGGGTTTTGAATCCAAGCTTGTCCGTTTCTCTGTTGATCGTTCGTCGGTTAAACACACAATATATGTATGCATACATTCGAATATACCTATCGTCTAGTTAATTAATTAATGTATATTTTATAAATGTTTACTTTTTACTTTGTTCAGTTAATAATAGACAGCGTAGCATAGGAAGACGTCAATACCTGCATAAGACATTTTAGCCATATCTTTAATATATAATATGAACTTTGTTATACCGTTTTGTAATTATATGTTGCCTTGTTTGTTATGTATACTATAAAAAGTGTTGTATGTTGTTCTTGTCGATAAAGCATTCGTGTCAGTTTGGTATATACCACGTTAATGCAGTTCCTTTTTTGTTTGGGTTTGATTCTTTGATCTGAAACTAGGGGGATTACTGCTTAATTCGCATTTATTGAACAACCGTTTGGAAAATGTTTCAACTATTTATGCGCCAGAGAGAGTTCTATGCGCCCCTATTAAATTTCATTTAGCTTAGCTATTTGTTTTCTTCTGTAGGAAAATGTTTGCAGGCGTAATAATTCTATATATATAATATACATATTTATCTTCTTTTTTTGTTTAGCTTGGAGTGAAAAACCTCTGCCTAACAGCTAGTTACACACTCATGTAGACGCATAGTTATGGATAGGTGTGTGTGGGCTTGGTATTTTATTAACTAATTTGCTACTTGCTTTACACATATTTACTTTGCGCTGTGCTGGGTTTCTATCGATCATCGATTCGTGTTGGTTTCTCCGACTTAAGAGCTATACATATGTAATTAGTTACAAGGTATGCTACGCGTTAAGAGGTTTTTCATTTTTATATATCTTTCATTTAGCAATAGACACTTAAAGCGCGTTTGAAAAATATCCTAGTAAATAGTATATATATATATGTATATGTATGCATGTAGAGTATATCCCATACACATTCATATAAATATCGTTTGCATTCGCCGAGAATCGTCGCCAATTGTCGTTGACAAATGAAAATATTTTCCTAACTAAGACTACTCGCACACACAGTTACATACTATACACACATATATGTTATGTATAAGACGATCCATGTCGGCAATTACCGTTAACCGTTTGCCGTTTACCATTTGCAGAGCGCAAATAAAGGCTAAATGAATACGAATAAATAAGCTGTGTAAGTGTCGCAATTGAGTGTCCCCGACACCCGAGCCCGGCATAACCCGAGAGAGATGGCCCAGAACACTTGGGACTCTGAGGGACAGGGGGCGCGGCTCGTAGGGGAGTTCACTCTCGACTTCGCGTTGACCCTTTTGTCAGATTTTCGGCCACGTGCCGCAGATTGCGCCCCTTTGGGCGCCTTTTCATTCGTTTTCGTTCCTCAATTCGTTAAATTTTTGCCTCTTGTCTCGTTTGGTTTCGTTTAGTTTTGTTTGTCTCGAAAATGTTTTCAACACTGATTGTATTTGTAAGCTTCTCGGTTTAACTGTCTAATTATTTTACATTTAAACATTTAATTTTCTTCTGTGGCTGGCAGAGCAGGATGTGGTTGGGGTGGGGTGGCGTGTTGTTCTGGTGGTGTGGTTAATTAACTTTTCCGCTCTTTTTTTAATTTATTTTCCTTTTGTTTTCATGGCCTAAATTCAATTTCGCCTTCAACTTAGCCTTAGGTCTGTCCCGCTCTCTCTTTCGATTAGCCAAAGCACCATAAAAAATATAATTTGTTTGCGTAACTTCTTGCTGCACTTTAGCTCGGCACAGGCCTGTCTTGGGTTAATCTAGATCTTCGGCAAATATCCACAAAAAAAGAGGCCAGCCAGCTGCAAGGGGCTGACCTTCAAATACAAAAAACAACTGCCACTCCACTTCGTTGGGACTGCGTGGGGAATGCCCAATTGGCTATACAAAAGTGTCGCTAGGCTACAAAATAGTCCGAGGCTCTCAGACTGACTGCAATTAAATTACAATACAATTATTTTCTCGAATCTACTCGAATTCTCTTTGCTTTCTCAGTTGTGCTCAAGCGGCATCGCAACTATTTACAGAGAAACTTGCGGATTGTTTGTTTTGTTCTTGTTCTTGTTGTTGTTGTTATTGTTTATGCACTCGCCACGAATATACATATATTTCACATACCTCTCACTGCTCTTTCTCTCTCTCTCTTGCTCTTTCTCTCTGCCGATCTGCTTAATGCACTCGGTTAATTTTCCACTGTATGAATAAATTTAAAACTGCTGTAGAATTTGTTTACGTGTGTGTGTCTCTCTGTGTGTGTGTGTGTTAAGCTAACGTGCTTGTTGTGGTGCCTTCGTTGTTGTTGTTGTTGCGCCTTCAGCAGCTGCCCTCGTTGGCTTGGATTACTGTACCTTTTTTGCAGCGTGTGTGAGTTTGTGTGTGTGTGTGTGTGTGTGCGTGGGTGTGTCGGTGGTCTTCGCTCCCTCAATTTGATAGCAGCTGCTCCTCCTGCTGCTGCTGCTCCTGCAGTCGCTCCTCCTTAGTAGCTTAGTGGCAGCAAAACGAACAGCAAGAGCGGCGCCAGGGACCACAGATGCGTCAGGATGACGGCGCGCGCCCTCCAGCCGGCCGAGGTCTCGTTACCGTGCCCGTTGCCATTGCCCAGGGCTGCCATGCCAATGCTGGGCGGTGCTGTGGAGGTGGAGGACACCTGATTCCGTTCTACCTCCACTGCAAAGGTCAAAAAAGAGATGGAGCACATTATAAATAAAGCTTTAGAAACTCGAAAACAATACACACGAGTCGACAGAGACAGCAGAAAAAGAGACAGAGAGAGGGGGGAGAGAGATGTATTTTGGGGGCAGCGGTCAAAGTTGCTAAGCAAAATTAATTACAGTAGCTAAAAGTCAACCGTTGGCAAAGGCAAAGCCAAAGGGATAAGGATAGAAGGATAGAGAACAGCAAAACAACATCAGATTGACAAGGCGGACAACTGAATAATGAAAATGTTGCTGATAACTTGTTGTAAACAAAAACTGTGACAGCAAATGCAGTTCAAATGTGTTTAAATAAGGGCAGAGGAAAGCAGAGAATGCGAGAAAAGGCAACGAAATAAAGTTAAGCAAATGAAAACTGCCGGGCATACATTATACTTTGCACGATATGCTGTCCGCGTTCTTCGTTCTCCGGCGCTTCAAACAGTCAATTACAGAAATGTGCGGACAGAGACAGACAAAGACAAAGGAAGCGGGAAAGCGAAAAGCCCTTAGGGCAGCATAAGAAACAATTAGGGAGTGTGGAGCACACTTGGCACTCTTGAAGTGGCCAAAACAAACGACACACTTCACGCAACATAAATAACACGCATACGCCTCCATGGTTCATGGTTCAGGCAAACAACGAGCGTCTTGAGTCATGGGCCTGGTAATGTGTGAATTATATCTTACAATTTGAGACAATTTACAACACTGGCCTAACGCAGGCACACTTTGAAAGGGAGAGGAAGAGAGAGGGAGAGTCAAACAAATATATAAATTAAGTTTTCAAGGGCGCGAAGTGAAAATTAAACCTAGGCAAACAAACTAGACGTGGGTGTGTCACTTTGTTTTAGAGAGAGGCCCGCAAAGTCAACACTGAAAATATAAATTACGACCACATTTCAAAATGCCAAACAAAAACCGCTGTGCGTTGACTTTTGCCTTTGCTTTGGAATTCTGCGGGATGTCGCTGTCAACAAGCGAGTCCCAACTGAAGCTGAAGCTGAAGTGAAGAGTGGGCACAAGAATAACAATAACATTGGGCACGCACATTCGCATAACCCAGCAGCAGCAGCAGTAGCCGCCGACAATGCTAATTTATGTTGTGTAAATTCTGCTGAGATTTCTGCTAAAACATCATAATCCGCAGTCACCTTGAGCTGCGCAGCCCAAGCTCATTTTTGATGAGCTCATTGCTGGCAATTTCATGAAGCAACGCCCCAAAGACAAATATTATGCTTGTCTGGCATTATAATACTCCCACACACACCCTACATACTCCCACACTTGCACACACATACATAAATTGAGTGCTACTTAAATGCACATCACGCATACGCCGCGTTGCGCCGCTCTCACACTCACCTTTGACCGAAAAGGTCTTGTAATCGGCATACTGCTCACCCTGCCCCACAGTGGCTGGTATTGTGGACAGGCATGTGATCTCCATGCGTCCATTGCTGCCCACATGCTGTTCAGTTATCTCCAGATTCACTTGGCTAATGCTGAACATGCCCTTCTCCTGCTGTGCAGCGGTCACTGCAGCCGCTGCCGCTGCCACGCCGCTGCTGCCGCCCGGATGTGAGAGCGGACGCTGGTAGCCTGCTGCCAGTTGATTCATTGGCCCAGCATTCGATGGTATGCCCAATTCCTTGTTCATGTTCGGCGCCTGTGGCCCAAAGCCGCCGCTGTTCAAGGTGCTGCGTATAATGCCCAGGGCGTTCTCGTTGATGTGACGCCGATACTTGCGGTTGGCGTTCCTGTGGGGAAAGATACCAAAAAAAGAAGACAAAATATGTTAAAAAGGTCAGCTGAACAGGGAGGGGGAATGCAGGAAGAGGGAGGGGAACAACTGGGAGTCGGGGTTGAAGCAATTTGCACACAAATAAAATCGCAAATATTTGCATTTTATGATTGATGTGCGAAAACAGAGTAAGCCAAACAAGGGCGCCTTTTCGCATGCTGGACACGCACAGCATGGCAACCTGAAGAAGGAAAATGTCTGTGCCAGTGGGGAAAATTCGCGCTGGGCGGAGGGAAAATATGTCTGTAAACTGAATAACAAAGTTTTTTTTGAAATTTCACTTAACTAATTTTGACATAATTGAATCGAGAATCGAATCGAATCGAGTTGCAAATACATTTATTTTGCTTGAGTACTGTCAACTCGAGTGCATCGTTATGCACACGCCCCTTTGAATGCGAGTGTGAATACTTAATGCTTGCGTCGTACGTTTTTTAATGGATGCCAGGCATAGCAGGCTGATTAGTTTGCATTATTCAAAGGGAGACACACACAGAGACAGACACAGGCAAGCAGGCGTTGTAAGTACGAGTAAGTCCAATTATCCTTTACGACTTTGTTTCATATTTGATAAGAAGCCTGCGCGGCATACAAATGAGTTCGAGCTGCTGTCGCTGCGACGTCGACGCTGACGACGTCGCAGGCCTCGTAATTACCTCAGCCGTGCGTGCGAGCCAAACGTCGACGTCTGTGACGACGTGTTGCTTTATTACAAATGCAAAATGACTGCGAAATTACCTACAACCACACACTCGCACACACACACACACAGACACACGCACAGTGCGTGCAGCAACACTTGATAAAATAATATGGCAAGAGAGCATAAAGTTTTATGCCTTCAATGTGCTGGCAAACTGTTTGTCAGCTCTGTGTGTGTTAGTTTAAAGCTTCACACTTACTCCTGGCACCCCCTTCCCGTCTCCTTCCCCTGGTTATAGTTCATAACTGTGAAACTGTTCAACTGTTTGCCCATTTAGCTGTTCTACTTTATTGCAGTGTATTCAATGCGCATTTCAAGCGGAAACAATGCGCTCGTTTCCGTCTCATTTAAGCAATTAAATCATTTGCAATTTGCTGTGGCTGTGGCTGTGCCTGCCGAATGCTTATTCAAATTTTCAAACTAAGTGCTTCACAATTTGTGCAAAATTATATTTAAATATTATATCGCTTCAAGTGCAACAGCAAGAAGAAGAGAAGTAGAGGCAGTGGCAGCATTGGCAAAACTCTCGACGATGCCAACGGATGCGATTCGAGGTGAGGAGAAGAAGCACAGCAGCACAAGGTATCAGCACAATGTACTCACAGCTACTGTGTTTATGTATATGTGTGTGTGTGTGTGTGTGTGCCTTTGAGTGTATTTGTGTGTTCTATTTTCCAAGTGCTTCCGCCAAGAAAACGAGTGTATTGTGCACGAGGTTGGGTATATGCGGCTGTTGAATTACGCTACGCTTGAAAGCTAAATTTGAGTGTAGTAATTTTTAAACAAGTATTTCGTATTACCAAATAGAGTACCCCCTTACTGCAATAGCTCTTTTACTCAGTGAGGGTGTATTAACTATTTACCATATAGCAGTTACTGCCAGTCGGACAGACTGAGGCAGCTTGTGGGCAAGTTTGCTTAGAGCTCGCTCACGCACAAGAAACAAACAATCGCATCACATTGCCATTGGGCAAAGAACTGGCAGCGATACCAACAACAGCAGCTGCAACAACAGCATAAGCAGCAGCAGCAACAGCAGCAACAGCAGTAACAGCAGCAGCAGCAACTGGCAGACAGCATCAGCTTCGGCATCAACTGTAAGCTAGTTTAACTGGGAGCACAAACAAATGCCAGGGCAAAACTCAAAGCAAATGCACAATATCCGCTTAAGCCTTCGACAAGCAACAACTGCGACAGCAGCAGCAGCAGCAACAGCTGCAACTGCAACATCATCAACGTGGTTGTTCGCCATCGTCGTTGCTGCTGCTGCATTACTACAACTTGCCCCAACTCCCGTGCTTGTTGTCTTAATCAAATTCCTTATAGAGCGCACTTTTCATAGGAAAACAGCAACAGCGAAAACATCACGAGCAGCCGTGGTGGCAACCCTGGCAGAGCTCTGTTGGTAACCAGCAGAGCAGGAAGCTCAAGTTCAAAACATAACAAACTTGCCAAGTAATGCAAATCAAGCGGAAATGCGGGCACCCCCTTTTGGCAACAGCCCTGAAATACTTGGCAGTTATGAAAATGCCGGCACTCTTTAAACTTAAGTCCTCATATAGTGTCCAGAGAGTGGAAGAAGGTATCTTAACTCTGCATTGACATGCAAAGTCGTTTTCTCTCGGCCCAAGGCGATAATTTGAGAAATTCGCCTAATTAATTGGTGTGTCATGTCGCCAGTTCCCAGTGCTGTTTCCCCAGTGCTGCTGACGCTGCTCCCTGTTGCTTGTGTTGTTCGTTGGAAGTTTATGTGTCTATCGACCGCAAGCGCCTTAGCCTAATTTAGTTTTCAAACGCAAAGCAAATGAGCTAAGGCCACCATAAGGCGTATTGCAGGAAAACCTTTTAGAAATTTATGATGAAGAGTCTCTCCGGTCGACACAGATCCCCTGCTCCCCCCTCTTCACGGCCTGAGCACCCGTATGACTATACACAGCAACTCAATATTGTAACCATTCCATTTTCACCACAGCAAGGACCCTCACGAGAAACAAGAAAAGCAACTTAAGTGGGCGCAAGGCAAGAGAAGCAGCAACAACAACAATGGGGCAACAACAAGGCCATCGGCATCGACATCGACATTGGCAACAGCTACGTGCCAAATGCCATGAATTTCTTATATTAAAAGAGCTCCGTAATCGAAAACCGGAAGTTGAACTAACCACAACTTGGCCAGGCAGTATTAAGAGCGGTCAAGGCAAGCACCAAGAGATTAGCAGCTCAACTCTTTGCAAACTTTGTTAGCCAGCTCCTCTCCCCCTCATCCTTCTTCGTTGTGCATGCAAATTTCCCTGTCAAGCTATTTTCAATGGCCCTCAATGCATATACGCGAAAGTGTGCTGGATAATGATTCGCCATTCGCCATTTATATTAAGTATGCGCGCGCGAAAGTATGCTATAAATTGTGGCACAGCTTCAAAACACGGTCAACCGGGGTCGACAAGCTTGACAACAACAGCAACAGGGGCACATTGATAGCGACTACAGTATAGGCTGGCAAAGTATAACTGACACTGACAGGCAAAGGTTTCTTTTATGTCTCGTCGCGGCATTTCGTTTCATTGAATAATTTATGCACCGTTAAGTGCTTTCGCGTGCCATCGTCGAGGCAGAAGGTAGACAGTTTTGCATTGCTATGAAAGCGCTTTCATATGCATGAACATGCTCATTTAATTGACACTTTTCCACAATTCAGGAAGCAAAATTATCGCGCATGTTTTGATGCCTCTACATTTAGCATATGGTCGTTGCTTCATTTGAATGTGACCCAAAATGCGGTTCATAAATCGATATTAAGAATGTTTGTTGAATTGAATTAATTCATTACTACTTTAAGTTATGATTAAGATATGATTTAAGTACTTTGAACCGGCAAAGTCAACTACAGTAGCCTAAAATAATGCCAAACAACCTTTCTATGGCTTCAACTAATCCACTATTAAATCGCTATTTACCCTGCTGTGCATTCCAGCACAAAAAGCGATTGTTTTGTCCTTTTGTCCTGCTGCAGCTCAAGTTGACTGCCTGTGGCCACCGATGGGATAATTTGCTTAATTGCGCATTTATCGTCAATACTGGCATACGTCCATTATAGATGTGTGTGTACGTTTGTGTGTGTGTGTGTGTGTGTGTGTGTGTGTGTTGGTGCATATGTCAGTTTTGAAGCACACATGCTTGTAATTAACTTAATTGCATTTCTATTGATTTTGCCCGCACTGTACGGCAGCAATGCCAACGATGACGTGCTAAATGTTGATTTTTGCAGCAACATGAGAACCAAGCTAAGCACTTCCAGTTACGATTAAAAATTCTGTTATACGTTTATTGACGAAACAAGCAGACAACTTGATAATTTAATAAGCGACGAAAGGGAAATTGAGCGATTAAAGCGTAATCAACTTGGGCTAAGTGCAAGCACTGTTGCACCTAATTGATAATTTCAAATTTAACATAAATGAATGAAAATCCATTTAATTTAGCGAAAATTAACTGCCAGCATGCACAGTGGCAAGGTAAATTAATACCACTCGAAAGTAGGCAACGCTTCTTGTATGCCATATAAATGCAAGCGCGTCAAAGTATGCAACAGTTTGGGCATACTTAACTTAAGTCATCGACATAGGTAAGAGGCAAATAGGGCAACACTGGCAAGCAAGTAATTTAGGCTGTTCTGCTAATTTAAATAAACTATCTGAATACACAATAAATGAAATTTAATTAGGTAATTAATTAGCGAACTAGTGGCTGTAGCACTTTAATCATGGCATATGAGTTGTAAATAGAGTCGAAACTTAATCATTTCATGCCAGCATTATCATTTATCTGAATAACAAGTGTCAACTTAACATTGGCTAATAAATTCAACTCCAATGGGAAAATGTGTGTGTGAGAAAAGTGTTATGATCAGCCCTCAGTAAAAGTCAACAAGATGTGAATTCAACCATTTACATATACTAATTTAATGCAAATTAAAGCCATTAATAGTGTGCTGGAGTTGGATGTGATTAACTAGCAGATACGCTAGACGAAGTGGACACACGAAAGGGAATAAAAAATATATAAAGCTAAATTAATAAGAATCTACCGACTAAGTCCTAGCTAGACTAGCTTTATATAGAAGACACTCAACTCGTAGTGCCGCATACCCGTCGTAACGCATTAAATTATAGAGTATAATTAGCTGAAATGATGCTAAACTATTTCATGCCGCAAGCGGCGCTTGTTAATTTGCATAAATGCTTTGGGTCTTTATGGTTTTTGTTCGCTATTTTTACGAAATTCCACTGCTATCTGATTTTGCACAGTGGTCGAAAGTCACAGCATAACAGCGTAACTGCCCATTGTGGGATTGATTTGTGGCCCTGTCACAGCAGGTTCTCACCGTCCGATTCGATGACAAATATTATAAAATATTTAGCTTGCATTTGTTAGATTTCAATTTCCGTATCATTAGCCGTGCAACAAACATTTGAAATTGCATTGTCATTGTCGTATTTATTGTTGTTGCCGCATTGGTATTGTAGTTGTATTACTATTTAACGCTTGTTTATAATTAATTAATTACGCAGCCACAAAACTGGCTAACAAATAATTCCAATTTGCGTGCACACCTTGCTGGCATTGCCCCACATCGGTAGCCTATAACTCTGCCACAATGACAGGGCACAACTCGGAGAAGGCACAACTCGCAGAGCTCGTCGCCGTTGTCATCTGCATTTCGATTCATCGATTCAGCGAAATTCACAATGGGTTGTGATTTTGATTTTGATTTGGATTCGGATTTTGAATTTGCTTTTGATTTATGCAAACTAATTCGCTGGCGGATACAGTTGGCCGCTTTTGCATTTTACGTCATTCTCGATGCTCCGCTCGGCTTCAGCTCGAAGGCGGATGAATGCTCAAGACGCTGGATAAGCAGCAAACGGCAATCGCTATGGCAACGGCAACGGCAACGGCTATGGTGACTGCGTAATCTTTAGCGGCTCCAACGGGGTTTCGTTTAATTGCTGCGGGTTATAAAAACGCCCATCGGTCACAGGGGCAGCATCAAACGCCTTCCACACCTCGCGGCATTCCAACGCAACGTGACAGCTCGCACTGCAGCTGAAATTGGATTTTTGGCAAGACAGCGCACAATAAAAAATATAAACCATGCGCGGATTTATCGTAAGTTGAGCTGAGATTGGCCGGCTTTAGGTTTTGTGGATTTTAACCTGGGATTTCTCTCTCTCTCTCTCTCTGGCAGGTCTTGACGCTGTTGGCAGCAGCCCAGGCAGACGTGGGAGGCTATAACTATGGAGCGGGCATTAGTGCCCCACTGGCAGGCAGCTCCCTTACTGGCAGTTCCCTTTCAGGTGGTTCCCTCTCTGGGGGTTCCCTCTCTGGCAATGGCGGCTCTCTCTCAGATGGCAATGTGGATTACGCCTCGAACAGCCAGCCAGAGTATTCAAACACCGAGTTCAACAAGGAATTCTTCACATACTCCGCACCCGAGGCTGACTTCGAGGACAATCGCAGCGTGGGCGACTTGGCCGCGTCGCTAAAGAGGAATCTGCGCGTGCTCTTCATACGCGCTCCCGAGAACAAGGGTCTGGAGAACGCCGCCCTGCAGTTGGCCAAACAGGCTGCAGAGCAACAGACTGCCATCTATGTGCTGACCAAGCAGGGCGATCTCTCCAGTCTGGCCAACAAACTGCAGAACCTCAACCACATCAGCGCTAAGAAGCCTGAGGTGCACTTTGTCAAGTATCGCACGCAGGAGGATGCCATCAATGCACAGCGCACTATTCAGCAGGAATACGATCGTCTGGGAGGCTCGTCTGTATCGCATAATGGCGGCATTGCGCCTGTGCTGGACTTTGCCACCAAGCAGGTGGCAGTGCAGCAGCAACAGCAGCAGCCACTGTTGATAGATGAACGCAGAGGAGGAGGAGCAGCCATTGGCAGTGTGGAGGCCAATGGGGTAGGCAATGTGGCTGAGTTGGAGGCAAACAGTGCCTACATACCACCAGCGCCAGCGACCTCGCCTGGTGCAACCTACTTGCCAGTGAACAAGGTTAAGTAGGGCAGGAGGAGGAGAAGGAAGAGGAGGAGCGGAGCAGTGTTCTCCGACAAATTAGCCAAATTGTAATGCTTAGTTTTCTCAGTTATAAAACACAAATTTAATTTTAATGTGCACTCATTGTTGTTGTTGCTGTAGTTTCAACTGCTGCTCTCATTGTGATTAATGGGGCACGCCATTTCAGCGTCTTGTAGCTAGTATCAGGCAGCCACTTGCCACCGCCCCTGGCCACGCCTCACTCTCCCTCTCTGTGCCTGCAATTAAAACTAAAAGCGCACTGGCATTGGCCTCACATTAAGGCAACTGACCCACTGCCAAACATTGCCAGAGTCGCAGTCTGAGTCGCAAATCGCAGTAGGAATCCATGTCGGAGTCTTTCTACAGCTCCCCCTCTCTCTTTCCTTCTCTCTCTCCCCCTCTCTCTCACAATTATTGCCTTCGTTTATGGCACGTTCACGTCGGCTACTGTTGACCCAGCCCAGAAGGATTATTGCCATACACGCGATCGGCGCCAGGCAGCAGCTAATTACAGTCACACCAATACACTGCCACAACACACACACACAGACACACACACACAGAGAGACAGGCAGCAATTGTTTCGGCCTCAAGTTGCGAGTCGCGACATTTAATGGCCGCCCTTTTGAGGGTCAACTTGCTGGAATATTTCAGTACACGAAAAAACCAACGAGACGGCACTGTAGAGGGGAAAGGAGTGAGAGGGGAGAGGGGAAAGCGGGGCAGGGGCGTGCTGAATGGGGGGTCAGTGGGGTCAGAGAAAGCCACACTGAAAATTAAATGAAAATTACAAGCTGCATTTAAGGCGCGCCTTAGCGGTTTGTTCAAGGCAGACAGACGACGAAAATCCAACACACAAGAAAACAATAAGAAAACTAAGTGGGCGTGGCCAACTGAAGCTAGCCAGCTAAGGTAGTCGACAGAGAAGATACGCTAAGCAGATACTGAAAATGATTTTATAAGGGAACATGGAATTCTTTTTAAGCAACTCTTTAAAGTTTTCTATTATAGGAGAGAGTTTCTCGTATACGACTTCATCAAACTATCTGCCTTTGATTATACTTATTCTTCCCCTTTATTATTAGTAGCAGTTGCTTAAGCTCACATTTCTTTTGAGTAGAATAGTCAAATTTATAGCAGACTTTCATAGCAATTTTATGAGCAAAACATAAAGTTAAAGAACAGTTTACACTTTCATGTGCACTCAGTTTTATTTTCAACTTTAATGCGAGCAAGTTTCAAAAGAAGTTTCGAAAAAATACCTATATAAAGTCGTAATAAGCAGCGATGTTAGTAAACAATCTCCATTCGCAACTGACTTTAGCATTGCATGTGGAAAATGCAGAAAAACAAAGAGGAAGAAGAAATGAAAAGCGAAAACCAGCTGGCTAAGATTCCCTTAGCATGCACACTAAATCGAATCGAATTAATGTCTGGAATGCCAGACCCATTATAAAACATTTGTACAACAAGCCTGCATGGTGCAACTTCTGCCCCCTCCCCACACCTCTCTGCAACTTTGTGTCTGTAGGCCTGCATGTTGTGAGCAAGTGTTAGAAAGGGCAAGAAATAAAAGGGAAGCAAACAAAAGGTTGCAGTCAGTCGAGCAGCACGTTTAGCACGCACGGCAATACATACACATATGTGTGTGTGTGTGGGTATGCATTTATATGTGTCTGGCACAAAAGTCTTACGTGTTGCACAAACATAAATTGTGCAACAACGTGTAAACTACTTTTCGACTGTATAAAATGCCCCATTCATATGCTCTTGCCTGGTTGAGTTGCCTCTGCTGCCACGCCTCCTACACCATCTCCCCCCTGCCCCTGCCCATGCCCACCTCAGCTCACACAAGTGCACATTCAATGCTACGTGTTCTGCCATGTAGCCTTTATGGCGATGCCACTGTATGCCTCGCATTGTTGTTTCTTCTCCTTTTCTGGCAACACTTTTTGCGCGCTCTTTGAAGCCATCGCGGGCGAGTGAGTGCACAAAAAACCAGTTTGGCCAAACGGCCAACACTTCGTCAGCTGCCTAATGGCTTGCGACAATTGCTTATATTGACTGCCACAGCTCACTCGTGGCATTTAATCAAATTAAGCGGTTAATTACCGCTCTGCACACACATTGCGTATACGCAGTGGAGCGAGTGCTGGAAGGTCTTGCTGCTGCAGGCAGGCAGGCATTGACATTCCATTGGCATAAATAACCCTTGCACTATACTAGCCAAACAATGCACTTGTATGTGTGTGTGTACTGTGTTTGTGTGTGGGTGTGTGAATATATGATGATGTGGTATAAACTTAATAAACATTGTAGCATACAATCTGGCTGCCCCTTGCACACACACACACACACACACTTACGCAGGCACATACAGAAATGCCATAGCTGAAATTTATGCACACTGCTGTAAACATAAACGTGACCGTTACTTGCCGCCTGCTGTAGTTGTTGCTGCTGTTGCCTCAGTTGTTGCTGCTGCTGCTGTTGCTGTTATTTGTGCCGCTGCTGCTTGCGCATTTTATAGTTTTTTACTTCGTGTCAGAGTGTTGCATAAATATGCACACAACTTTTAATAGTGGGAGTGTCTGAAATTACGCCCACCCACACACACAAACACACACACACACGTGCCATGAATAAACCGTATAACGGGTGCTGTAGTTCGTTCAATAATTGACGATTTTGCAGTTGCTGTTTAATTAACGCAAGTTTTATTTTGCGTAGCAGCAACTTTGACACCCCCATGATATGCACCCTACTTTGCACACCCCTATGCATATGCAGGGACACCCTGTTTGCCTCATTTCAAGCTAAGCTGCGAGCAAATCCCCCCAGGCACAGCTGCCTGTCTCGCGTATGTTGCCCCACGTGCAACTCTTACACTTTGGATATAAATTATTGCATATTAACGCTAAGTTTTCAGCAAGTTAGTTTCCCCTAGCTCCACCTTCCCTTCCCAGCTCCCTCTTCCCCACTTGAGTTGCATTTTGAATTGTGGCAAATTATTTGTGAAACGTTTTTGCTGCTGCTGATTTGAATTCTGCACATGGCAAATGCAATTAGGGTAGCCCGATTACCTGCCCCGGGAAATGGCTGGAGAGTTAATCATCATGCTTTTTCGCCTAATGCCGAGTGCAGTGCAAACGGCAACGGAAATTCAAAACTCTGCAGAGGCTTAGGCAACTTGCCAGTGACAGCAGACACTGTGTCAACTGCGAGAGACAGAGACGGTACAAGCTGCATTTGTGTAAGCTTGTCTTACACTTGTCTTCTGACCTGACACTGCACTGAGCACTGAGCACTGTCTGCTGCTCTACTCTCTCTCTCTACTGTTTGCCTCCATTTGCCATTGCCTGCTCGCCCCTCCCGTTCCCTGCTGTGCCTGCCACGTGGCGTATGAGTAATGCGGCGAGTGTGGCGCACGACCACACACAACATCAAAGAGCGGCCAGGCGAATTGTGGTGCTGCCTGTCATTAAACTGGCACCACGAACTTCAACTCGCACACACTTAAAGTGCACACACACACACAGGCACACACAGACACAGACACGCATGTTCATGGCTTTGAAAGTTGCGCTGAAAAAGTTGGTATATTGGAAAAGTTTTCCTTCTTGATTTTTAATATCACAGGTGAGCGTAAATAATTTATTGCATTCATTTACGTTTCACTTCCAATCGCGCCACGTAAACATTTCCAACAGCCAACGCAGCACACAGAGCTGGGCACTGTGGTGTGTGCGGAGTGAGGGGCAGAGCTGTGTGCCATGCCACAAAATTTATTTATACGTTCCACTATAAAAGGCATAGCCAGAGAAAGGGGAAGGAGCGGCAGGAAAGCAGGCACGTCAGGCACACAGTCTTAACAATGTGCCAACATCGCAGCCCAGGCAACAACCCAAGCCCAAGCCCAATCCCAAGCCAAAGTACAAGCTAAATCCTTTCAGAGCATAGATAAGAAAAGTTTAATAAACACGCCACACACGCAACCTGGGGAAATTGATAAGAATATGAAAAGTTTGCGCCGGGCATTGAGCAGCTACTGCCTCAGCAGAGTTCGCCTGGCAGAGGAGGTAAAACTTACCTTCAGTAGCTGCTCGATGCTTGCTTAGCTTAGGACTAAAGTTGCAGTTGCTTTTTAATTTGAACAGCTCATAAATAATATGTTATTTAAAGTATATATTCCTCGCAGGCAAACATGACTAATGGCTTCGACTCACCTGTGCTTTTTCAGCTCCATCTGTTGCTGCTTCTTCATCTCCATGTGCTTCTTGGTCAGGTCGTAATTACGCTGATGTATCTCGTGTATCTCGCCCAGATCGTGGTAATTGGCCAGCGCACTGAACGGATTGTTGTAGATGCTGCCCATGCCACCGCCATGATGGCCATGTCCGTCGTGGCCGTGATGTGGCGCAAAGTGCGAGAAATCATCTGCAATGACAAGAGCCGCAAAGAGTCCACTCAACAATCGGGGCTAATTAAAGTAAATGTTGCTGCCGTCAGCTGCCAATGCGGATGCTGCCGCACTCCATGACAAACTCAGACCATGACGCAGTGCTCAGTCCGGCTCTCCGACTGCATGACTGGCTGTCTGCCCCACTGTCCCAGTGTCTGCTCTGTCCCACTGTCGCTCCCTGCCTGCTCTGTAAGTTCGTGTCAGTCAGTTAGACATTGATGGGGGTGGAATGCAGCTGTCAGGCAACAAAGTTGAAAGGTCTTGCGAAATCCAACTGTTTAATAGACTCCAACACGGACTTCTAATGAACACTGGGAGAAAATGGGTGGAGTTTAGGAGAGGCGACTATTGTATGAGCTGATGTAGCTGACAACTGAGTATAATATGGTATGATAATAAATGATATTAAAGAAATCATATATGAAAATAAATTCAATGTTTAACTATTTACAAGATTAGTACAAAACATGGAAGGAAAAATCTTTTAAAAACTGTTTAAATATTGTATTAGAAAGTCCAGGAATTAAAGGGTATTATAACTTTATGCTAACTGTATAACTTTAATAACTAGGATTATCAAATCAATATATGTTGTTATTATTGCACTCAGAACAAGTTTGTTTTAGAATTTTCAAATTTTCGCCCGCGAAAATCGATAAAAATCAAACTTCTAGTGTAAATTTAATGCAGGAGAATTCATTTGTGGTAAACACAATAACAATTAACTTCCAAACAGTTTGTACAAATATGGAAGCGATGGAACAATTAACAAAGAAGTCATTTAAGAAATTATTTTAAGAGCTACTGATTTCTAGACTGCCCCCAAAGTATGCAACATAAAAAAGTGCTGTATTTATTAAGAAATCTATTTGTGAAGTGGGTAGCTGGTAGCTTGAGTGCTTGTTTTTAATTATTTTATGATCTATACAAAGAGAATTTGCCAGAAATATACAACAATATAAAGATTCCATATAACATTTTGCTCCTATATCATTTCTATCCTAATTTCTCTCAGTGCAGCAATGGAATTCAAGGAACTGACTTAGAAATGTGACTTAATGTATACCAGTTTCTAGTTGGCTAAGCTTCTTCTGCAGCAGACAGACTGAGACTAGTCGACACCCTAACATACGTCAGGCACTTATAAATTGGATAGCCATAATAGGAATAACCTCAACTTACCTCCCGGTCGAGCTCCGCCCCAGCGCAGACTCTTGTCGTAGCGGTCGATGTAGTGTGGTACATGGTATTGGGGCTGGAACTGATTGTAGTACTGCTGCTGGTAGTAGTGCTGCAGTTGCTGCTGTGTCAGCTGTGTCTGCTGCTGTTGCTGCTGCGTGCGACGCTGGTGCTTGCCATTGAACGAGTACACGTGGTGGGTGCGCACATACTTCTCCTCCACCTGTTCGACAGAACAAAGATAACAAGGGAAGCACACTCACTGATTATAATGTTAAATAGCAATAATAAATGAAGAGAGCGCACGGGGCAATGTCAATTCAATGTCAAACGCTGGACACATTAAAAATGGATCATGATACAGCGGACAACGATAACTTCAACATCATTCACAGCAGCATCCATCCACATTCATTCAGTATGCACAACCCACACCCCCTACACCCGCACAGCTTGTACACATCTCACACACACACACACAGTTGCACTGCTGGCCAGGTCAGTTGTTGGCAGCGAGGGCCGCCTGGGTTTATGAATAAATTTCATTTTAGAGTTTTCCATATTCCATGTGCGCCAGCGGCAGATATAATAAATTTATTTATATTTCATTTCCTTTTTCACTTTCATTGTTGTTGCTGCCGCTGCTGCTGTTGCTGTTGCTGCTGTCGAGGAGCAGCTGCTGCCGCTGTGGTTGACCCTCGTCCCTTGTCTGGGGCTGGGTTTGGGTAATTAAAATGAAAGCTCCACGCGCCGCAGCATGTAGGCCATAATTATAAAACGGCTTAAACTGATGTTAATCTTAATGCAGCGCCACTGACATTCCCACATCCCCGGGCAGTCGTTTCGCATCTACAACCGAAATTGTTGGCCTCCAACTCAGTTCCCTCCCTGCCTCCCCTTTGCTCTCCCAATGCAATTGGACTGCAAACAATTCAACAACATTTCCACAATAAAACCAAAGCACGCGAACTCACACTCAGTTCAAAACACACACTCCTATGCTGGACATGCAATCAGGATAACACAATCACTCACACACACACAAGCACACGTGCATAGATTGGCAGATATCACGCATACGCACCTTTTTGCCATTGATTAGCCAGGTGATGTGTGGCGCAGGTCGGCCACGTGTCGTGTTGCACAGTGCAAAGAGTTTCTCGCCTATGGCGAACGGAGTGCGCTTACGAAACTTGATCGAGGGGGGTCCAGTTTGCGGCACTGTAAAGTGAGAGAGAGAGATAGAAAGAGAGAGAGAGAGAGGGAGAGCAACAATTAGTGTCTGCCTGGCGAGCTAAGCTGACAGTTGTTACGCACAGAACACGCTCATCAGTTCATCGGCACTGGCTTTGGTGAATATGGGCGTGTCTGTGGAGACCTCGCAGTAGAACTGGCCGGAGAGATCGAAGTGCACATCCTTCAGCGTCACCTGCGTCTCATTGGAGTGTTCCCACTGTGAAGTAGAGATATATTTAAATCAATCTAGTTACCTAATTGCGATATAATATATAATTATAATAATATATATATAATATATAATTAGCCCCGCTTCAATTTACTTATGCGAACATTGTAGACAGCAATACTTATGTACACATCATCGTTAATTGCTTTTTCAGTGATATTCAAGATGTTTAATAACTATATATATATTTTATTTAATGCCTATATATATAATATAATAATGGATTTTGCCCTGAATGTACGCTTAATTTAAGTGACTTTATAATCATTGCAATCAATAGAAATTCGATTACATTTAGAATTAAGCAATGTGATTAGATGAGAATTATTTGTTTATACTAAGAAATTACACTTATAATATTATGTTTGTCTAATTGAAGGAATATTCAATTTTAATTAGGAATATTCATGGATATAATATGACTAGGCATAGTCTTTTGTATTAGGTTTTTCGATTAATACTATATAATCGAAAAGAAACAAAAACAATGCATGCGTAACTTTAATTAAGTTTAGATATCTCTAATCCCTCATAAAAGCAATCAATTCAAATCCGTTTTCTTTAGAATGGGGAATATAATAAGCTGAGATTAATTTATATATACACAGAAGCAAATTAAATAATACAATTTAAATAAGGAATACTCAAGAATAACATATGACTAGGCACAGTTTATTGTATGAAGGTATTGATTTACATTACTTAATCTAAATGAATGTTCTGTTAATATTTCTTTATATCTATAAATTGATAACTAAAGTAAGGAGTACACCCTTCTTACGTCTCACATACAACTGGACATAATAAAGAGCAATTTTCCTGTAGGCATTCCATCTTCACGTGCCTAATCAATTGAAATTGTATGTATTAAAAATTAAAAAATATAATTATTAATTGTAATGGACTAAGAAACAAATCAAATAATACAATAAAAATTAAAGTAAATAAATAATATAAAGTAAATTTAACTGGAGTTAAGAATATTCCTAGATATCTTATGATTGGGCAATGTATTGTCTAAGGCTTTCGATGAATATTATTTAATCTAAAAGAAAGAACTGTTAATTTTTCTTTGCATCAATATTTCTATGACTAAAGCACAGGAGTACACCCTTCCAACGCCTCAGATACAACTTGGCATGAAGCAATTTGGTTGCAGGCCACATTCAATCTTGTGCTTGCTCATTTCAGAGTTAGTTCTGCGTGACAGTTTAGGAATACTTACATCAATTTCAGCTCCCTCAATGGTGGAATTGCGAAAGGGAGGATTGCGACCGCTTATGTACTCGAAGAACTTGCCCTTGTCAACCTTCAGCCATGTCACCTGCAATCGGGTAAAATTCATTTGCCAATATTAAAATAATGTTCCATAACTGAACTCTGTGCGACTGTCGCTGACTTTGATGTTGATTGAGTAACAGCTGCAATTCGTCGTTGTCAGCTGTCAGTTTCTGGTGGGGGGGGGGTCGTGGGTTCTCTTTCGATTTACAAGTAGTTGTAATACCGATGAGATAATTTAACCGTTACATATCTCTCACATGTATTGTTGTGTAATGGCAAATGAAAAAGACAACAATTGCAATGCTATTTCAGCTTGGCAACTAGTTGAGCGAACTTTGGCAATGGCGACAATTAAATTGCGCGTTAAACTGAATAACTGTAAATAATAGAATGCTTTATTGAAACGCCAACAGCAGGCAGCAGTGAGGGGCAGGGTGAGGAGGAGGGGAAGGAGTTGTGGATGTTGCAATGGGGTTGTAATTAAAAACGAGATCTGTGCGAGCGACATGAATGTGCAAGCGCAAGCATGACTGCAAAAGTTACACAGTTGCAGGCGGCACTAAACCAACAACAACAACAGCAGCAACAACAGTAATAGTAACAGTAACAATAATAACTGCTGCTGCAACAGTGACAAACAACGACAATAAATACGAATGCATAATGCAAATGGAAATTAATTTTCATGCACAACTTAAAATTGCAGCAAGTTTTTCATTTTAGTGTTGCTTAAAAAAGAGGGGAGGGGGAGAGAGGGGGGAACCGGAAATCGTTGTTACAACTTAATGTCGCTTGTCGCAAATTTTTAATTACGCACAGCGCATTAATTTGATGCCCCCCCACACTCTTTCCCACCGTGCAGCATTGAATGACAAAAGCAATTTGCTTGAAAGTTATTCCTCGCATAGTTTATCAAATGTGCTGCAAGCGGCGGGGCAGAGTGGGGTCAAAGGCACAAACAAATTGCATTGATTGCATGCAACTTAATAATATTAATGTGCTTATTGAAAGTGCCTGCGGCTGACGAGGCGTATGCGTAATTTGAACTCGCAAATGGCGACGTTACATGCGCGTGTTTACCTGTGCGTGTACGCCTCTCTCTCTCTCTCTCTCTCTCTCTCTGTGTGTGTGTGTGTGTGTGTATTGTGTGCGAACAATCGATAAAGCACACGTTCCCAAAATTCAGGACAAAGCAAACATAAACATACAACAACAACAACAAGAACAACACGCAGCCAAGCATATTCCTCGACTATTCGTCCGTTTGTCCGTTCGTCCGTTCGTCACGTTTGAGAGCCACATCAAATTTTATCAGCCACTTGTGGAAATTTTTGAAACAATTCTTTCTGCTTGTGAAACGTGAACGTTGCGTATCCCCCTCCCCCATTTCCCTCTCGTAATAATGACAATAACCAAAGTGTGTATCGCAAAGTAATCAAACCCAGCGCGGTTCCCTCCGGTCGGCGACATGCGACATATCTGACTGGGGATGGCGCGAGACTGCTGCCTGTGCTCCTTTTGTTATTGTTATGGCTCCCTCTCCCTACCCCCTCTAATGTTGCTGTTGTTGCCCAGCCAGGCATGAGATTGGCATGTGTTTAGCTTTGGCTGTGGCCTGACTTTGTGTTTATTAGCCAGCCCGCTTGTTTTAGCTTATTTCTTTTTGTTATTACTTTTTTTCTGGTACTCCGTTGGTCAAATCAAAAGCTCATTAATGGCAACCTGAACGGGGTAATTAGTTTATTTAATTTATATATAGGTGCATGTGTTTACCAATGTATAAGTGTGTGTGTGTGCATGCACATTCATTACTCTTTTTTTGCCGGAACATGTGTAGGCCACACGCCTGGCTACCTCTGCTGCCGTGCTCGCATTTCGCGTTTTAATTGCCTTTTTAGTGCCACTTCCAGAGAATTTGCCACGCTTCGTAATTCGTACAACAATTCGAATCAAAACGAGTTGCCGGCACACTGGCAAGCGGACTCGCTTATATAGTCAATTATACTAATTAGCCACGCTGAGGCGCAGTGGCCGCAAACCCGCCAAACTGGCCGAATAAAGTAATGTCTGCATGTAAGCACGGCAGCAGTTTGCAGCACACGGAAGCAGGAAGTTTGTAACCCGAAAAAACAATGACTAACTTTGCTACCCTTTGGAGAATTTCGTTTCAGTTTGTGAGCGATTGCAGCAATAATAGAGTATAGAGTATATAGTATAGACTAGTATAGAGTGTTAATAAAACTCCAGTTCGTGCAGGATTAGAGCAGTTCTACGTGGTTATAAAATGGTACGTAATGTACTAATTTATTAGAAAATTTTTTAATTTTGAGTGATGATTGCTTGAATATAGTGATCAAATTTGCCTAGCATATTTAGTATATGCATTTCAAACTTGTAGACAATAATATTTAGGGAAACTCTCTTCTTTCTGGTAGAAACTTACAGAATATACATACATCTAGTTAAGTTATATGTTGTTGTGTTAGGTCTGCTGTAATTAGGTGTGATACACTTTCGTAAGTTTATTTAGTTAACGATAAGCTTGTCGATATTTCTATTGATAAAACAGCGGTGAATAACGCTGAAGGAGCTGGTAAGCATTACTACTGTTTAAGAAAGCCAAGTGATTGGAATGAAATTGTGAAAACACAGTTAAACTTAAAGAAAACAATAAAAGATTATCTTCACAATCTGAGAACTTAAATAGATTTGCTTATTGTTGAATTTCCCACCAAGTTTCCAAAATGTCCGTGAGTCGAGGTCCAGCAGAGCTGCCCTGTCGCAAAAAATGGAATCAATATGTCTTTGTTGTTTGCTTCGCAAATACTCCATGGCATATTTGTGCCATGAAACTTGTACAGTTGTACAAGTTGTACGGTGCTTTGCACGGACAAAACGACAAACTCCACGCGAACTACAAGTTCCACTGTCTGGGTATGTATTAGTATGTCACACATTTTGCAGTTCGAAGGAAGAACTAAAACTCAACTCGAGTCTACTGAAAAAGTAAGGGAAAGCTAACTTGGTCACAAAGTGTATTGTCTGAAGGGTGAAGAGAACTAAACAGCAGCTTGTTTACTGCAAATGCAACAGGAACTCATCATCCTCTCTAATATTTCTGCTAAGAGGCTTAACACAGAATTCATTGTTGCTGCTGCAACTGATAGAGATAGAGAAACTTCGAGGGGCATTTGCAGTGAATTCAATGAGTGCTTCTGTGAGTGGCACTCTCAATTTAAGCAAATAAAATTGAAGTAAAATATTCAATATAACAATATATGCCATTAAATAAATAATCTTTAATTTACAAACTTACCTTGAACAGTATTTCAGGTACCACATTATGCTTGCACTTTAACGTGGCGCTTGAGCCGCGCTCGACGTACCTCGGCACTTCCAGCTCCACATTTACATCCGATTGTCCATCTAAGGAAGACAGAGAGAGAAAGAGTATCTTTAATAAAGGCAAACTGTTATAAGAAATACAATTTATCCATTGTAGTAGCAGTTCAAAGAGCAGCCCTATCGCCGTCTAAGTGCGACTTAATTGAAAAACCATTTAAAAGCAAAAGCAAAGCAATACAAAAACAAGAATAACAACAACAACAAACAGGACAACAACAAACACATCAGCTACCAAATATGCAGTCTATTTGAACTGCGGCCTGGCTGCCCACAGAGAGAGAAAGAGAGAGAGAGAGTGGCCCCTGTACTGACACCCCCTTGACCTGCTCGATAAATCTTAATTTGTTTGCCAAAGTGCACATGAGATATTTTTTGCCTGCATTCCAGCAATGCTTCAGTGTGCGTGCTCAACTATGTGTGTGTGTGTATATGTGCGATGCGGGACAGTCCGTGTCAAATATTTACGAGGGGCATGCACCGGCTCCAGCTCAGGCTTACTCAGACCAGCAACGCAGTTAAATTACTTTTTTTCCGCACGACTCCTTGGCATAGCAGCACCTGTGGCAAGGGTCGAACAACGCTAGTTTAACTCGCCTGTCAAGTATACATATGTAACTGTATGTTATATTCTTTTGAACAAAACTAATATACCTTCTTTAGGGGTATAATTACATGTTACTTTTGATTTGCATGGGTTAACTAAGAACTATATCGAATAAAAACCAGAAAGAGAAGCTACCTTCGACATACCGAGGTTCTTATCTGCTGCTAAACTTTGCTGAATTGAATAATAATACGTTGGTTAGTGTCTAACTTTGTTTGGCACTGAAAAGATATATATTTCGTAAGTGAAAAGCTGTTTCTTAAGGTGCCTTGCCAGCGTATAATCAAGTTATAAACTGCAGAGTTCTCCAGCTCAGTGAAATGCAGTTCTCTGTTGTTATTTTGATGACATATTTGAAAGAATTCTATTGTCATATATAGTAATACATATATAGTTTTTATTGCCATATAATTAATAATTTAATGTTGCAATCATGTGTCGCTGGTGGCGCATGAATTTCTTTTTAGTTGTAACAATTAGCAAATTGCTGTTCCGCCAATCGATAAATGAATTTCCGATGCGGCATCGAGTATTTCCGCTATGCCCCCAATCATAATTAAGACACTAGCAAATGGCAAATGGCAAAAAGCAAACACATTGCCCTGACAGAAGGTGGGCAAGTGGGAGGAGAGGAGGAGGGAGGAAGGTTGAGCTGGCTACAAAGTGACGCAAAATTTCATTTCATTTATTCACACCACGCGGCTGTCGTCAGTCACGCAAAATGTCAACGACTGAGTAAGTAAAAAACATGTTCAGGCATCGCGAAAAATATGGCAAAGGCGGAAAACAAGAAAAGCAAATGGAACGAAATGAAATGAAGCACGTCAAGTGCATGACAGACACGCCGACTCTGCGACCCTGCGACCCTCTGACCTATCGACAGTTAAATATGCCAACGTTGCCGTGGCCGTTTACTTCGCCTTCAGTTTGGTTTGGCAACTTGTTGCAGCAGAAAACGAACATGCCAAGCCTTCTCATTGGTTTACTGGCATCGCCTACAGCAAACTCCCGATGTCTGCGTGTGTGTGTGTGACCTTATACGTGTTCGTGCCGCACGCTAACGAGCCGTAATTCACGAAAATTCAATCATGCCCAGCTGACCAGGGCAGACCGCAGACTCCTCCAGTCACTCCTCACACTCTCTCACCCGTGTCAAGGGGCAGCAACTCGAGCACGCGTTGGCTCTGACTTCCTTCTGCCTGCCAGCCGCCTGGATAATCATGTCGAATATTTGGCATTAATGTCGCCACACTCAACTCAATTTCTTGCCTAGTATGACCAGACTTGGCAGCTGTCCAATACTTTTTTAAAAATCCCTCAACAAAAAAAGCAAAAGGCAAAAAGTTCCCCCAACGCGACCGCTGACAAGATGTTCGCCAGCCGCAATTATTGTATTCGCTGTACTTTGCTGCCTGCCAGCGACAGAGGCAGAGAAATATATTCATTACTGTCCCAACAAAGCCAAAGGAGGTGGCGTGAGATTGCGTTGGGGAGGGGGGAGGTTGACGGGGCCGCTGTCATTTGCCCTGCGAGCAAAAGCTCAAAAAAATAAAAATAAAAAAGGAAAGGCGCTCACATTGACAGCGGCAGGCGACGGCGAAGGCGGAGAACGTTTTGTTGTACGTGGTGTACGTGTTTTACAAGCGGAAATTGATGATTTTCCACAAGTCGAGCGACAATAAAGCGTGCAGCATGTCAGCAGAACGCAAATAATCAATCAATCAACATTAATCGAGTAGTTTGGGGCGTGGCACATGCCCACAACTGTTGCAGCTATACGGCGCAACTATAAATTTACTTTAAAACACGCTCAACTTCTAAGAAATATAATATTGCATACTTTTCTGGGCAGCAATAAGAAACAATCCATTTGAGTATCATACTGGTTTCTTATAGAGGAAACTGTTGTAGTAGACCGTCAAAACAATAAAACAATTATACTATAAATACAGAAAACGAAAAGTTTCAATTGACGGTGAAAGTTTGAAGTCGTGAAAGGCAGTTGAAAGGCATTTATGCGAATGTATTATAATAAAAGATCCATAAAATTGCGATTGATGGCGTAAAAGTTTGCGCACCAACAGCAACGCTTTAGCATGAAGTATACAGAGTCGTTCTGCTGGCAAAAGGGGGTCAAGAGGTCGCCTGGTTAAGCACTAATTGCGGACACATAAATAAGTTACTGCAACAAAGACAAAAGCATAAAAATTATCAGAGAGAGAATGAGAAGAAGAGAGTGGACAAGCATGGCTAGAGAAGAGCAACAGAGAGAGAGAGAGAGAGAGAGAGAGAAAAGGAGAGAAAAGGGAAAGTGTACAACCATAAACAGCATTTGCTGCTCGATTCTATTCATAATTTCAATTGATTGCTAAATCAATATTTGAACTTTGCCAGCTGCTTTCCCCACAGGCAATTCACACTCAAAAGAGAAAGGAAATAAGCTAAACGTGAGAAACGTATTGGGCGAATAAATGATCCACGTTTTGTGGTTAAGAGTTGTGGTTGCCAGGTGATTTTGTATGTCTCTTCACCAGCCACGCCTGCTGCAGTGACAGCGTAGAACGCAATTATAGCCCTTAAACCAAAGTGGTCAGCTCCCTGTCCTGCCCTGCCTGCCTTGCGGCCTGTCTATCTGCCAGCTACTCTACACACTGTTGCTTTTCAATATAATGTTCAATCATTATGCTTGATTGCCAGACGAAGCACAGCAGCAACAACAACAACAACTTTAATCAGAGCAACAACAAGACTGGAGAGTAAAATGGGAAGTTCATTAGACGGCAGTCAGCAGGACTGACAGCTGGATAGACCGACTGACAGACAGACTGACTAAGTTTGATGCGACTTCATTTATTGGTTGGGGATGGAGTAACTTTTCAGTTTCGATTTGTGGGTCTATGCATTATCGACTGGTTTCAATTCCAAATCGATTATGGTGACTTGCTATAATTAAAAAGAATTTCTATTTGTGCCTGCTTGCATTGAATCGAATGTGGTTGATATGGCTTAACAACAAACGGCCAAACAAATGTTTGCTTTGCACACACACAAGCGCACATCCTTTTACACATACTTAAGCCTACTAAAAGAAGAATAAAGAAAAGGAAAAAACGTCGAGGAGTTGTGTTTAAGCAAGGCAAGGGATAAGGCCATAAGTCGTTATGTAGCCAAAGCATTCCTACACTGAATTTGGGCTGTGGCAAGAGAAATGAGAGAAAAGCAATAACAAAAGGAATAGAGAGAGGGACAGAGGGCAGTGGGTGGAGAGGCAGGGGCGCGAGGAGGTCTGTGCGCAACGTGTCGGCGGCATAAAGTAATTTTATAGAACAAATCACAGGCATTAGTGGATATAAATCCGGTTTATCCTTGCCAGTGTATGCGCGCGTGAAATTTAAATACGTAACGGACGCAGCGGGAAGACAGACAGACACACACACACACAAACACAAATACAGGGACAGAAAGAACGACAGAGCGAAACGAATGTACAACAATAGAGAAAGAACCCAAGAAAAATGGACGTCTTTGGTGAGGAAGTGCCCGAACAACTGCTGAGAAAAGAATAAAAAAGAATATTAGCAGACACACACAGACAGCCACACACACACACAGGCACACACACACACATACCTCACAAGGGTATATACATGTAGTTAAGCTATTGTTTTTATGCAGGCCTAACTAAGCCCAGCGAAGCACAGCCGATCCAAGTTACTCAGCCACGCGCTGAATTTCAAATATTTACCAAGCAGAAAGTTATCTTTTATTTAGAGAAAGGCGCGTCTGTTGCAGATCCCACAAAGATTCAATTGCACTTTATTGTAGCCAACTAATTTCCGTGATACCTTGGCGAACAATTTTCAATTTAATATTTCTTATCACATTTATGTAATAAAATCAGAGTGAGTAAATAAGCAATGGGAAACAAGAAAAGAAACAAAATGAAATCAAAGCAAGGCAACTAACCAGCGTGAATGTCTTTCACACACATACATATACATATACATGCACAAACTAACACACACTCATACAGTTTTACGCGGTCTGGTACACGGCCGACAAAAGTAGCCCATGTAATGGTCAAAACAAGCAAGTGCCAGCGCCGGCAAAGGGAAGCAAACTTCCCGTTTTGAGCATTTTATCTGGCCATCCGGCAGCTCTGCCAGCAGCAGCAGCAGCAGCAGCAGCAGCCTGGCCGCACACACATACTAACACATACACCCTCACACACACAGTGGGACAGCAGAAAAATCCGTTTATAAGTAAGTACATAAGAAAATGGCTTCAAGGGCACGCTCCGCTGGCGCTGCACAGCCACAGCCACAGCCAGAGCCAGAGCCACAGCCACTAGCAGCGCTGCTGCCACGCCCATCGATGCGCCCAGCACGTAAGGCGCATACAGCACGCCCAGTGCCCATTTACAAGGCCGTGGAGCAAACACATGTAGGCCATGAATCTCATAACGAGTGTTAGTCATGCGCCACCAAAGCTGCCTGCCTTTGCCGCCCCACCTGCCCTCCCACACTACTCAACTCTGTGTGTGCTGGTGTGTGTGGCTTGTCCTCAGTTGCCGGTCCAGTGAGTGCGCCCTGGACCTGTGTACCTGGCTCGTAAAGGCGCAGACCATTATAGAAATGAAAAGCAAACGCAAGGGCAGTCGACGTCGCTGTCGCAGTCGCAGTCTCTGTTGCCGTCGCCGTCGCCATCGCCGTCGCCATCGTAGTTGGCAAACACATAAAAGTGCTTAAATTACTTTTAAGCGAAATTATGTTTTATTAATGCGTTGGTCGGCAACAACAACAACAATAATAACAACAACAGACAGAGTACAAACTGGCAAGCAAACATTGCAAATTAGTTGCGCGAATGGTTTCGTTTTCGGTTTCAGTTTCAGTTTCATTTTCTGTTTCATTTTTGGCTCTTCTGCTCGTTGCCTTGTTTCTCGTTTTACCAGCATGGCGAATACGCAATGTTGTATTGCGTATACGTATTGTGTTTGTGTTGTGTGCTACATAGTTTCGTGTTGTATTATTATTGCAACTGTGGTCTGTGGACAGTGGATAGCTAAGTGACAACGACTCATTTGTGGCAACAGCTGCCTGAACATATATTTCCACTGCCACGCCCCTGCAGCCCCCACAAAAACACATCACAATCAATTCGAAAAATGCGCTTAAATCATTGATAGATGCCAAAACAAGTGCGACAAATTCCATTGAAATTTTGCGCATATTTTTCATGCGGCTAACGTGGGATTTGTTTATTTCACAAATCTGTGAAAATGGGGAAAATGGGCAAAACATTCAGAAACACTAACGAAAATTATTTATTTGTTGTTGTTCGCGCCAAACAGCTGCAGGGGAAATGGAAAATTTCAATTTAAAAACTTTCTGTGCGGTCTGCCTGGTCAGGTGAACAATTAATTAAGGTCTGCACACGTTGGAATGTCCTCCCAGACCCCCCGACTCACTGACTGACTGTTAGGTTTGTGACCCGACCCATATCAAATTCACAGCGAGCGCAGCTGCAATACTATGCTACGTATACGTAATATGGGAGGAAGCAAATTCTTTTGCATCGTATTTGATGTTGCCCTTATCTCTAATCTACACAGGCATTAAGGCGCAGCGACACAAACAAGACTGACAGCCGGGAAGCCACAAGACCTGCGGCAATTTTTCGAGTCCTCTGATGATATTGACATTTATGCTCCGCAGTCCAGAAGCCAGCAAAACCCAAAGCTGGCCTCAGTTGCCAAGGGGCAAGGGAGGTGTTTTTTGTCAATTTGGCTTTTTCTTTTGTTTCGTTTTTTTTGGCAGCATATTTTAGAGTGCGGGGCTGGGTTGTGATGACATCTGACAGCAGCTGCTGCCAGGCAAGCATTCATTCGTTCTGCCAGGCTACAAATGATGCCAGCTGACAGTCACCTGAGAGCAGAGAGAGAGAGAGAGATTGAGATGGCACTAGATATGAGGCAGTTTGCAGCATGTGACACGCACGGCCACAATAATAAAGTCATATTTGTTTAGTGGCCATAAGCAGCTGCTGACCATGGCCACAACTTGTTGAAACAAAGACCAGACAGTCTTGTCTTCTCTGCCCAATCAATGCCAACTGTGCTTTGTTTGCATTCAAGGAAACTGAGAGAGAGAGAGAGCGCCATTTAAAAATCAACGCAAAGTGGCTTCATTATGCGACTCGTGACCGGATCGGACCCAACTGGACCAATGCCAAGGGCTAGCATATTTTTATATGCAGCCAGGCGAGAAAGCACTCAGCCAAAAAAGACGTAACAATCAGGCAGGGACACCCCTTACTCTGCTATGTGTGTGTCGGGTGATTCTAATCAATAATTTACGCATTTTCATTTGCCGCTACCCGAAGGTGGCATTAGCATTGGGGCCGCAATTACCAGCCCAGAAGTGCCAGGCCATTCAAGTGTGTCCCTTTTCCGAGAATGTGTGCACTAGAGAGAGACAGAGAGGGAGATAGCGAGGGAGAGAGTGTATGTGTGTGCTTCAAGGACCTTTCCCTTTTGTCTAGCCTATTCCCTGACGCGCATTTTCCAACTCGTCGCTGCATAAATTTCTCTCGCTTTGTTTTTAGTTTAGAGAAAGTTGTGCCGTCTCGAGCTTAAAGTTTTACGTGTTAATTCACACACACACAACTCGCAGTAATAATATAATAATTTATGCCTAGATTATATTATTTATGTTTTATACTTTCCCCTCCTTCTTTCCCCTTCTGCTTTGCCTGCCACTGCCTTTTTGCTTACGCAAATCCAATTATAACTAAGCAGCCACGATTTAGACTTCTTGCGGATTCCCCTTCTCTGTTGTTCTTCTTGTTGTTGTTGTTGTTGGGCTATTACTTTACTGGTAATTCCTTAAGGATTGTGTTTACTTGAGTGCGCATGTGGCTGCCAATTGACGCATATTTGACTTTCTGCTTTGTGAGAGTTGCTTTCTTCTTTCTTAGTTTCTTTGGTCTGAGATTTGCCTGTGGTCGCTGTTGCTGTTGATTGCCATCTCTTGAGCTCCGGCAATTGTTGCGTGAAGCAAAAGCAAAACAACAGCAATCACAGAGAGCACAACAATTTCGATAGCTACAAGAACAAGAACAATAAACTAACAAAGGCAGGCATAACGAAGCCACCTTTGCAGCATACTAAGCAGCTTAGTCGAGCTAAGAATTTTTGAATGCCAGCGAAGTTGCGTGCTGCCTGGCTTGGATTTAATTAAAGCCTGGCTAATGCTTAAAGTGCACAAATGTGGCAATTAATAAGGCGTCTCGCCATACCTATGCCACATTAGCACAACCTCATTACGCATACGCAGCGTATGCCGGGGCAAGTAAATCAAGTACCGCAGGCAGGCAGGCAGGCATTCAGCAGATTCGATGTGCATATTCATAAGCTCATCGCATTTATAATATTAATTGAATTTGACGCATGAGATATTTTATTCATACTCACTGGCACAACAAGTGTATCTGTATGTGTGTGTAGATGTGGGCGTGGCTATAGCAGCTGCTAAATTATCAACCTATGTGCTCATTAAGTAGCATAGGAATGGGCTCGGGGCAGCTGATTGTGGCATCCACCTGCTGAGTCACCTGCCGCATATTAACTGCAGGCATTAAACATTGTTAAGAGCCGCAAAATCATCACTGCTATATGTTAAACCAGCCACACACACACACACACGCAGGGTGACTCTGCTAGTGCTTCTACTTTCTCTCTCTCTCCCCCTCTCTCTCTCTCTGCACAGTTGGTTAGATAAATGACTGGCTTTGCCCTAGCACAAATATATATTCCCACACTCGCACATAGGCCACATCATTAGGAGCTAACTACAAGAACACCAGCAACAATATAAGCAACAACAACAACAATAACAACAACAACGAAACATTCAACATGAAGAGTCAGTCAAATTAATTAGGCAGCTGTCAGACGCGTCTCCAACACAGTCTCCATTGCACTGCATTCCCTACTCCCCTTCAACTAAACCCCAATTGTGCCATAAATTTAAAACAAATTCAGACTTTAAGCACCCAAAAGACACACACACACACACTAAGTTGAGTGTAATTTCAGAGTAATTACAGTCTACAAAATAGGTAAATATTTGAGTCAATTACACGCTCCGCTTGGCAAGAGATGCGTTAATTATTTAACAAATATCAAGAAGGCAGAAACTTGATATGGCATATACCCTTTAAATTGATGCAGGTAGACAAATATTTAATTACACTCATTAGGGGCAGCTGCACTCATTACTGTTTAAATTATATAAAATGGGGCAAGCCAAGTTGGCAGCTATCATCAGCGAACTATAGGTGAATATATTCATATGTATATATATACTATAAAATGTTGATCATTTAGTATGGATTCCTTTAGCTAATCTGTACAGTTCTTTCTTCTGCACTCTTTCCCTCATTTACTCCATGACTTTCTTCCAAATTTCATTACGCTTTCTGCTCTACTTACATCTCCTCATCGCCTGTTTGCCTGTTTATCACACTCAATTCATGTGGCCCAGTCAATTTCCAGTAATAACACTTTATTTGGCCCATTTCAGTTGTTCATCAAACACGACACTAGACAACAAAACACAAGACAACGATGACGACGACAGCGCACAGCTGCTGTCTTGTGCTTGTGGGCGTGCCTAGATTTTACCAGCTACAGCTAGTGTTTTATTGCCTACTTTAGGGCGTCTACACAGCACTCCCTCTCTCTCCCTGGCCTACACTACCCACACGCACTCGCCTAGTCACAAAAGCAGCTCGCGCCTGTTCGAGCCAGTCGCTTGGCAGTTCTTTATGCGACCCGTTAACAATACATACTTTCAAGTGAGCACACACACAAACACACACTCACACAGACGCATAGCAAGTTGCACAAACACACTCAGGCAGACAGACAGTGCGGCAGAGAGGCAGTGAGGGGGGGGCGGGAGTGCAAGGGACCAGCAGCCGAGTGGAAAAACAAAAACATTTGCCTTTCATTTGCGTCCCCTTTTGCATAATAAAAATGTGTAGTTTACTTTTTTTTTTGCCTCTGCCAACTCGCGCAATACTCTGCTGGCGTCGCAGTCGCTGTCGTTGGCGACGACGGCGGCGGCCTCATCGTCAGCCAACTTTGCTAGCCCTTTGTTTCCACATTTGCTGTCGTTATTGTTTGTTTGTTTGTTTGCCAGCTTGTTATATCCTTCTGCGTGTGTATGTCTGTGTGTGTGTGTGTGGGTGTGGCTTGTATGTGTGACATTTCCGCCTATGCTTAACTTTTCACTCAGTATGCGCCTCGTTTTCCCTTTCTCTTTACCTCTGCCACTTCCACTGTCCCTTTCTCACACGTTCACAACATTTCCTTTCTTTTGCTTTTTTTCGGCCATTTTATGTGTCATTTTTTCGCCTCACTGCGAAGGCTTAATAAAGTTTTTAGTGCCTAGACATGTTTTTGTTTTAATTCCCACCACACTCACACCGAGACACACAATCACACACAGTCACATGCACACACACACACTCTCTCTCACACACTTGAGCGCGCATTCCCAATGTTTTTAATTAATTTTGCCTTCTGCCGGCAAACTTCTATGTCCCACTGTATGTGTGTGTGTGTGTGTGTGTGTGCGTAATAGCAATAAAATAAAATACATATGCAGACGGAGCTGGTAACCGTTCTCTGCTCCGGCTGTGATTAAATTGTTATGACTGCTCGCAGCACTGCCTGCCAAAGCACTTTAAAAGTGCTAAAAAGTGTTGCCCCCTTTTCCACATCTTCCACCTCTCCCTCTTCCCTACCTTCCACACTCCAATCTGAAGTGAAGCAAGACAAACGGAGATTGCGAGTTGCTTCAGAAGAGGAAAGATTACACAACCACATTCGGTTTCATCCTCCTGCGGTTAAACAAAACCTTTTCATGTCATGCCTCAGGTCAATTTGCAAGCATAAATCACACGGAGCTGTTTAAAACAAGAGAACAAATCATGCTTTAAAGGTCCAACCCAAGCCAAACTGATTCGCGCCGATCATAAAATGCTCGATTATTACCAAACAGCAGTAAAATGTACCGACCACAAAAACCTATAAAATTAACAAAAGGTTTTAAATATTTTCAGCACAAAACCTGTTTATTATCAGCATATCATTTATGATTATTACAAAGTTTGTTTTTGTGTTGTGAAAACAAAAACAAATATTACCCGTTTACAGCTTGTTTCAGTATATATAACTGTACTGTACCATATGCGAGGACTGTATATAAAAAGAGTGTGTATATAAAGACTGTATATATAAAGACTTTAAACATAAAGACTGCATGTATAAGGACTGTATATACAAACACTTTAAAGAATTCTATTATAAACAAAATCGTAAAAGAAAGGTTTGCAAAAAGCTTAAAAATATATAATTATAATATAAATAATAATATAATAATGGCGTGGATTGCGACCTGTATTTGTTAAAAACATTTTTAGCTGACTCAAGGTCAATATCGATTCGATTTCTGCATCATAGCTTATCTAGCCGATATTTGTTTTTAATAATATAATATACCTAAATATATTATGTTATAATGGGGATTCTATACATGAACAAGAAGGAAAGCTGCAGCCGAGTGTACTTGACTGTGAACATACCCGCTAACCATGATTTGTGTTGCATATTTTAGGGAGTCGGATTTAAATCATTAACTCTTAAAATTGTTTCTTTAATAACTTCTATATTAATTATCCTATCGCAACCAAATTTTCAGATATCATTTATGCCTTGCTAGTTTTTGTCTATACCAAAAGCTGAGCTGTACTGCATTTGAAATTAAGCTTATAATTTAGTTTATTTCGATTTACGGGAGCGGAAAGGGGCGTGGTCAAATTCAAAAAAAAACTTTATCTGCGTGCAATCAATACACATATTAACACCAAATTTGATAGCTCCCGCTAGTATAGTTTTTGAGATATAGGAGTTCAAACGGCCATACAGACAGTTGGCACAAAGTTTGAATATCCTTCTTGATTATAATTAGCGGGTATAAAAATACACAAACAATTTAGTTTAATCTTAAACCCTAACGAAATTTCAGATATCTAACAGAATGCTTTAAGGTTCCCTTCACACAATGAAAACTTCTTCAATTTGCCGCACAACTTCAAGTCAATTTGATAGTTCAAGTCGATTATCTGGCACTTTATCATATTTCCTATACTGCACAAGGTTTATGCGTGCCTCACAACACTAAACTTTGCACAGCGCTGTACCAGTAGGAACAACAACAACAATTTTGGGGAACAACGGGTAAGGGGTCCATTTAGGCATTTTGCTGTCGCTTATTTGGCTTGACCACACGTCACACTTGTGGGCAAAGTATTTTCCGATTTTCAGATTTCTGTTTTTGGGCACAAATTTATGCGAACCGAAGCTGCCGAAGGGACTGCAAGTATAGAGGGGGGTGAGGGCAGGAAGGGCCCGCCTGCTGAGCCGTCCGTTGAAATCCCCTAAATCCAAAACTTGTCATTGCTAACCAGCAGGCCTCTGCTCATTCATTTTGCATGAATTGCCGGCAGCGTTTGACTTTAAAATGCTCTCGACCTTTGTTCAAAGTTCCCAAAAACCAAGAACCGAATCCTGAAAACCGAAAACTTTGTGGCTGAAATCAAGCACTCGCACTTCAGGATCGCAGTTGCTATACCTCTCTCTCTCTCTTTCTTTCTCTCTCTCTCTCTCTCTGTCTTGCACATTGTAAATTCAGGGGAATAATTAACGCTTCGCTGCACAGCAACGCAGCCTGCAGAGAGGGAAGGCTGTTTGTCATTTGCCGGCAGAGTCAATTTACATTTGGCCAGTCGAATTCGATTTTACACAATATTCTAGGGCATTGTTGTTGCTGCCCTTGCTGACCCATCGCGTGACAGTTGCCAATTTATGGGCTGGTGAAATTTATTTCGGGTCTGCCAGTTACAAATGTCTGCCGGCAATGCTGATTTGGGTTGAATTAGTCGGGATTTATGCTGCAGTTTCCCCCCCTGTCAGAGTTATTAGGGCTCATTAGAACCGTCAGATGAACAACAACATCAACAACAAAGCGACACAAGCAACGGATTTAACTTTGATGAATCCAGCTAAATCCTGCCCAGCAGCAGCAATCAAAAAAAGCATCTCACGTTTGCCAAGTTGGAAAAGGGCGCATTACCCAATCAACAAAGGGCAGCAGCCAACGGACGACAATAACTGCGGCTCTTAATAAACCCATAAATTTAGTGAAAAATGGAAAATCGATTTCTTTTCTTGCGTTTATTGTTATTACAAAACCGTCAAAGCAACTAAAAAAAAAAAAAGAAGTTCAGCAGAAGTTGAGCAAAAAATGCGTCCAAGTGTAAGGCAAATGCAGGCGGGTCCTTTGGTCGTGCTACGTAAATCCTTTTTGATAAAGTGCTTTCATTCTCCCACACACACCCACTCAGATAGTAGGAATGGGAGAGAGAGAGAAAGAGAGAGAGGAAAAGCATTCGCGCGCTCTGCGAAAAGTGTCGCATTATGAGCATTTTCCCAGGCAACGCCTCGTTGGCTTTTGCCCTGGCTGAGTTCGTTTTAGTGGTGGATTTGGCAATAAGATGCCATCAGATTTATTCAACTGCTGCCATGCGTAATTATTTGCTGACATTTTAATAGTTTTCAATTTTCTCCATTTGACTTACGAAAGCCAAGCAAAAGAAATGACCATGAATTTGCATTGGCATTAAAAGTTTTTCGTCAGTAAGAAAGAAGTTGGAATAACTATTACTGGATATTGTAGAGGAAACAATTATATATTCTCTGATCTTGTCGGAACTTAACAGAACTTAATAAGCTTTGGACATGAAGTCCTCATATGCTGGAAATAGAATAACAGAATGGATTACTATAATAGAACAGAATAGCAGCCTCACAGTAAGAGGGCTATCGGAACATAATGATATACTAAGAGGCACATATATACTAGCGAGGGGAGCAGTTGATCAATGATAGAGCCTAAGCTTTTCTGTGGCATAAGCAAGGACACTTTCTAAGGATTCTTTAGAAGCTTAGTAGACATAAATATAGCAAATGGAATAAGATCAAACACCAGTTCAGCATCAATGGAAACTCTCTTAGGCTGCTACAACCTAAAGTTATATAAGGTGTAAATAATGTTATGTAAACATTCCCCGAGTATTCTTACTGGTATCCTCTTATGCCATTGTAGGCTAAGACAAACCCCAGCAAACTATACATAGTCAGCAATGCAACATGCAGTACTTATCTGCGAATGAAGCCCGTGTGAGATGTACAACACAAGGAAAGCATCCTCTCGAAACTTAAGGTCAATCAGTACAATTAAAATCTTAGAGTTCACAAGAATACTGTACTTAAAATATATTTAGCTCTTTCAATGGAATCTTTAAGGTAACTGGGGCATTAAGACTTAGGAAACTTCAGTGCAGATATGCACTTAGAGAGAAGACATATTCTCGAAACTGTAATCTATATAGAAAGAGTACCAAGAGATGTGTAAACGTCCAAAGTACGAACGTTTTAAATAGGATTCCTTTGGTTTTTAGGGCATACAGAGTGATAAAATGTCAGTGCAGATGTGCTTAGACATGCATGTTCTTTGAATTATACTCAATATACATATGTATATAGTAGAGTGCTTAGAAACTTTTTTGAAAGTAACAGAGTTTTATATGGGATTCATGAGGAATGGAGGCCCTACTGAGTTAATATCAAGGTAGCTATTCTTTGACAGCTTGAAAAAGATAATATATGTTTCTGGCAGCATATTTCAAAGAGAAACAGCAGGGGTCCAATACTCAAATCGTGTACGTTGCAGTACAGCTAATAATGATAATGAATAATGATAAAAATCATATCAATAATGCAAAGTAACTATTTCTTACTCTTCTTAAAAGACTCTGTTTCAATTCAACTAACGATTGTCAGCTATGTATTTGGCTAGCAATCGTTCACGTCACTTCGAACTTCATCATATCTTTCAAGCCTGCTCAACCCATCGCTCCCCAAGGAGTGGCAACACTTGCTGGTTAGACAAAGCGAACTGTGTTCTACAACTAGGGGTCAAATGCGTTTAAAAATGTGTGCTCATGATCCGGAATGCTTACGAATTCCTGTCAGCCTCATGAATATTTGAGGACCCGCACTTAGGCATAATTGTTTTGTTGGACTTTTTTCCAGCTCTCTGCTCAGTCTTTTTACTTTCCATCGCCATCGCCCTGAGGCAGCTGACGGGTGTCCCACACATTCACACATACGCGCAGCGTCTTTAATGGCGTCAGTTTAACGACATTACCCAAGACATCATAAATAATACAAATAATAGCAAACGTTGAAATATAAAATTCGTTTTTCGTGTTTGCTGCCACCGCACCGTGTTCAATGCAGTGACAATTTGTCGGATGAGCAACTTTCTTTGATAGGCTCAGTTGTGCCAGCGCCGATAAACTTGTACATCTCGGTACATATCTTTTCCGGCTGCTATCTCGCTTCCACTCCCACTCGCTCTCTGTCTTTCAGCCACAGTCTGTGAGAAAGGGGGGAAGGGGAAGGGGAAGGGGACATGTCGCTGAACGTCCTTGCCAAGGCGCCGCCACCCTGGGGCTTTTAAGTTTGACGCTCGTTTATAGACTTTGCACACTTTGCATTTACTTTACGGCGCCGCTGATGCGGCTGATAATAACACCACGTGGCGTATGCGCAATGCCCCGCCAAGGCAGGTAGGTACAACAAGCGAATGCCGACAAAACAGAAACAGCGTAAGAAAAAAGAAATGAAAACGAAAGTTACCCAAAAGTTTTTACAGCTCGATACACACACACAGACACAGACAGACAGACGAAGGAGGCTTCCTTCTGCATTCCGTATTCCATCCGAGCATCATTTACGTCTTGTGCTGCCTACGCGGGTGATTTGGCATTGGGGCTTTGCGGAATTCCGTACAAAGCCAGCACCTCCTGCGTCTCTCCCACAATTCCCTCCACGCATTGTTTTCGCTGCGCCGAAGCTTGTTTTATAACTTTTTGATTGTCTTTGCTCCAAATTTGTGCAAAATTGCTGCAAGTCGTCTGCCAAGTGTGGCTCACGCAAATTGTGAGACCTGTCGAGAGGAGCTGAAGGTGCTCGGGGCCCAATAACCAATCCGACTGCCATGTGTAATATTTACCTTAAGCTGATTTCAGTCGCTCAACTTGACTGCGCAGCTAAGCTGCCAGCAGGTAAAACTTCGCCCAGAGCAATATTTATAGACATACCACAGCTACTCTATATTGCTGCCCATGGGTGTGTCTGGGCATGTGCTTGGCTTGTATCAAGTTTTAAAGTAGAGTGTCGAGTACATTAAAGTGCAGCATGGCGGGGGGCGGCTGTCGCTTTCATTAGATATGCCAAAAACGTCTTTGCCCAAGTCGAAATCACGGCAAGGGTCGGCAACGGAGGACGGCGGATTGTCAAAGTCGTCAGTGTTGTCGGAGTCAACTGTGTGGCCAGGCATGCCGGCAGACTGGCGAACAGTTTGTCAACTCGGCTGCAGGCTAAAAGAGTCTCTCAACCCATCAACGTCTCTCTGCTCACCCCCCTCCCCCTTCGCATGTCGTCTGTGTGTGTTCACAACTTGTCATTGCCGCTGGCCAGACCTGCCATTGAGGTTGCACAGAGAGCACATACTTGTGTTGCCTGCTCTTCTTTTTGTGCTTCTTCTCCCGTCTCTTATAACTATTACTTTCACATGCACATGTGGCTACATTACGCATACACAGCGTGGCGCAAGCAGCGTAGCTGATGTAAATGAGTTACAACTCTCGCTAAATTGATTTGTGTTTTTGTTTCCATTTCCCAATTTGCATTTCACTTTTAGAGCTAAGTAAACAGTTCTACGAATAAATGAAAATTGACACCACTTACATGCTCATTAGCTGCTATATATTATATAGACATATTCATTGCTATATATGCCCAATTTCATTCACATAGAAAATCAATACTAATCGCATCAGCATTTGCCTGCCTTTTAAATTGTGCTCAGCTAATGGCGTAGGTGGGCGGGGGGAGAGTTGCCTGAGTACGTCTTATGTGTGCTGAGGCAACTTTAACATTGGCAAGAAATCTGCCAGCTCCCACTCTTCCTCCCTCACTCTCACTCTCTCTTTCTGCAGGTTCATTTCGTTTAACGACTTGAAATTGATTTTGCTGTGGCAACGTCGCCATCGTATCTCAGCCATTGGCGGTGTAATATGGCCCAAACGTGCTTTACGACATACACCGATCCATGTTGCTTCACGCTGCCTGATTGTGGCCGCACAGCGCTCCCTGTCTCTGTCTCCCTCTCCCTCTCCCTCTCCCTCTCTCTCTGTCTGTCTTCTTTCTTTGGCGTATTAATTTTTCAGCGATTACGTTGCCTCGACAACGTGTAATAGAAGCGAGGTGCGAGCTGCGGGCAGTGCTGGAGCCAGCGACTGTTGTCTTTTACGAGCTGCTCATTGAGTTTTTGATTAACTTTCGCTCCGCCCCCCTGCCGCACAGCTTCCCACCTTCCGCACAGCCAAAATGAAGCTGTAATTAAATTTAATTTTGTGGCATACTTTCGAGGGCGTAATTAATGTGTGTGTATGGAGCTTATCGCCTTCGTAATCGATGCGAATTAGCCGCATTTGTATGCAGCACACACACGCACACACACACACACACGCACACACACACCTATCCATAGCTTGCCAATATCGCTGGCAACGGCATTTTCAATTAATTTGCCAAGTTATAAATAAATAAGCAAAGTAAAGTTCGATATATGTGTGTGTGAGTTCCATTTTTTGCATATTACAGCAGTTTATTAAAATTAAAAACTTGTACAAGCCATAAAATGGCCAACACATAGTCGGAAATAAACACCCACACCCCCACACCCTCACTCACACAACTACAGCGTGGCTGAATGTTTATGAAGTAAATAATCGAAGCGTGCGCCCTGAATTATTCATGAGACTTATGGAAAAACAAGAAGCCACTGTCGAGCAGCAGCAGCAGCAGCAGCAGCAGACGAACAGGAAGCAGCTGTTCCTGTGGCACGTGGACAGGTGAGGCAGGTTGTGTACCTGTGCTGGTGCCTGACCTGACCGTCCGTCTGCGTGACATTCCATTGACCAAGGTCGCTGTGACCAAATCGACACGGCTCAACAGCCGTTACATGCCTGCGCGCCATTTGCAATTAGCCAGAAAGTCTTTGTTCCGTCCAGCTTTGCATATGCATGCGACAGTTCTCACTCCTCACTCCTTCAATTGCCAGAAATTTATAAATAAATGCTTGCCTAACAACAATCAGCAACAACAACAACAACCACAATGAGTGCGATCGATGTACGGGTCTCAGCAACGTTGCCTTGTTGCATAGCAAATTTGGAAATTCGCATTTAATATGCGAAATTCTCTCGGATGCAGCTTAAGGCGACTTAAGCTTTAAGAAATTGCATAAATATGCAAGTAAGAGCCGAAACTATCTGCTATCGCATTCCCCTCAGTTGGGGCTAAGCCCTTGAGTAGTTATCGAATTAAATTTCATACCAAAATATGGCAAACTAAGAGAGAACATTGTGCTTAAGCTGCTTAGGGTGAGCAACTGAACTGGGCTGGTAACTTAAATCTTCTAAAGCAACTCTGCCAAAATAGAAAGTATCTTTGAAATTATAAAACATGTTAGTAATTGTCGGTAGGTATTAAAAATGCGTTCAAGTTTGCATTGCAAATCACTAAGAATTTCACAAAGAAAAAGATTAAATTTGAAACTCAAATAAATATAAAGTAATATTACGATTTCTTCTTTGGCATTAATTCCCTTTTTTTTAATTATTTGTAATATTAAATTTATGTTATTGCTTTAAAAAAGGTATATAAAAAGTAAAACAAAACAAAAAATCTTGAATTAGGTGAAAGAAAATAATATTTTGTATTTATTTTAGAGCCATTTGAACTGCAAGACAATTCTTTATAAATATCGCATACATAACTTTATGAATTGAGCTAATTAAGCAAAAGATTGAAACCCTTCTTACTATCTACCACATAAATAACCCAATAAAGCTTCAACATTTTCCAACTCTCAATCTCAATTTAGTTTTAGTTTTTCTTTAAATTTGCCATAAATTGTCAAGCGATGCCCTGAAAGGCAATTAAAAAGGCAATTGCCAAACGAAATGACCACAAAAATAAAGCAGCAATCATAGTTTATTTGGGCATATGAGATAGCACTTACTTATTGGCTTAGTAGCTAGTAATGCTAGACTTAAAACGATTATCCAAAAGTTATACATATTTCCGATACTGTTGCTGCTGCTTCCCCTGGACTTCCTTTGCAGTTAAGTGTCGTTTTAATATTTTAAAATGTACACCGACAATTTTGCGGTGGTCGTTGTGTAAAAATGATTTTCTACTTTCGCTTTGATTATCTTCACAAAAAAAGTCGAGTTGGGCCTGTTTGGGGTAATTGGACAAATCGGTGGCGTTGGCTATACAAAAATATGATTTCTGCTTTGGCACCACAATTTATTTCTCAAAAACTTCACTGCACACAAAAAGCTATAATGAATAGCGCACTAAATTTCATTTATATTTCTCTCTCTTTTATTTTTATTATTATTTGATTGCCTACATTCAATTTGGAAAGGGAGTTACATGTTCGCTCTGCTCGGGCTGAGTGACGCGCGCAGCTCTCTCGAAATTAAGGTAAATTTAATTCGCGCGCCGTTTCCGATTAGTGCTTCAATGCTGCAAGACACTTTAACACTGTGGCAGGCACACACACACGCACGTGTGGCAAGTACACACACACACACACACACACGCAGATACAGGCGAACAGGACACACACACCCGAGTTGAGTAGGTCTTGCCTCGCACTTTCGCTTTCGCAGTGTACGGACTACACTACACTACACACGAGCTGGGCTACACTGGGCTACACAGCTGATAACTGATTGGACTCCAACTTATCCTGACTGAGGGCTGTTCGCACGCGTGCACTTGTTGTGCCCGTCGCAAGCGTTTATCCTAGACTGAAAGTGCCTCAGCGAGCCGAGGCAGTGCGAAGCGATGCGAGGCTGGAATATCGACGATACACCTACAACACGAGGCACGAATGATACGTGTGGGGGAGTAGCGATTCCCGTGAAGGTGCAGGATGTACGAACGAGAGACCAACACGAAGTGTGCCACGAGTGGCAGAGAGGGAGAGAGAGTGCGAAAGCTCTCAGAGAGCAGAGAACAGCTTTTTATCCGCTCACTTATCCGGCAAGTTGTTGCGCTACCGCAACAGGCTTTGGCCTAGTGCGCACTGGAACCGGCACACGTGGAAAGTGAAGCAACAGGCTGTCCATTTCTTGTGTGTGTGTGTGTGTGTGTGTGTGTGTATGTGTGAGTGAGTGTGTGCTACACCTACCTCAATCCCTCTCCCTCTTTCTCTCTCTGTCTTTGCAACAGCCAAAGTGGCCGTTTTAAATGCATTAAACGTGGCACAACAACTTGAATGCCACACCGCCAATGTGTACTTATTATTTGTCGGATAAGCAATCAGCTCGAGAGCCAAAAACCCATTACACAAAAACAATCGAGATGCCAACAAAATTATTACCTCCTCTCCTGAGCCTTCTCCTGCTGCTTCTCCTGCTCCTGAAACTTCGTCCTGCTCCTGCGCGGGTGTCTGTCTGTCTGTCATAACTGTATCTGCATCCAGTTGTATTTTAATTTTTGCGGTTGCGGTTAACCTGAATTGCGGTCACCTTGCGCCATCTCCTGCACTCCACGCAACGTCTCTAGTGCGGTTTAATGTTAAACGAATGCGGAAATGCTGCGTTAATTTGCCGCATTTTGGGAATCACTTTAGCTGTGTGTTTTTGTTGAATTACAAATTATTGTAACTAATTATGTTCAATGCTTTTGAAATTATAGAAATGTATTGTATACACAAGAATTCTAGAGTGGTTTACGGATACAGTTCTGTCTCCAATTGGAACACGTTATTGCAATACGCTAATAGAAAACTTCTCTTTTCTTGAACTTATTTTTAAAACACGTATAAAACTATAATATAACATAAGAAACAGAAGCAATTATGTAAAGTTGAATTAAAAACTGTATTTAAACGTGTTGCTGCGTGCGAAACTTTGCGAAATATGACGCACTTCTTTATAGTGTTGCACAACAACCTCTATTCATGGGTTTCATCGATAACAAATTCTGGTATTTTTCAACGATATTTACTAAACGATATTTTGTATGCGCCAAATTGAGTATTGTACGGCAAGGCTTGGCATATGTTTATCGGAATCGGAACAGATAAAGTTCTTAAATAAACAATAGATACAAAGTGCAGAAAGAATATTAAGTCTCGAAACAATTCATCACACCTTAAAGCGAAGGATATAAGAAAGTCAATGTCAAAGTAAATTCGAATAGAAGGTAAACTGCCACAAATATACGCTTAGTCTATTGATTCCTCACATTCATTTTTTTTCTTTTTGATGAAATCTTTCTTTTTATATGTAATTTTCTATCATGTAAAGCTGAAGAGATTCTAGATTCGTTGGCCCCGCACAGTATTCATGAGTATTCGTATTTTGCAGTAAATACCCATATCAAATTATTGGGCCAGACCGAAAGGCATCATTAAGCTAATCAATTATTTGATCTAATTACGCCTCGTAGTATCAACTGGATTTGAGCTTAGGCTTGTCTGCTTTACACCCTATTGTACCGCGCACTCCCTTCGCCGGCTGCCAACTGGCTCCACTGTCTCTCAGTCAATTACTCATAGCCGTTAATACACATGTTGACATATGTCGATCTCTCTGTTTGAACCCTAAGTAGCTTAAGTCCCTTTGGGACAAACCTTCTGACACAATTAGGCTGGCAACTGGTCAAGACATTTATTTGACCATTCTGGGATTAAATTTTGACAAGGCTGTGGCAAGTAACACGTCGCTGCTTACCTCTTGTATTAGGCGCATTTCTTTTTATTGGATTTCTTCTTTTTAAATTAACTACGAAGCGCCATTAAGTTTTATGCGAGAGAGGGAGGAAGGGAGGTTGTGAGGGTAAGCCCTGTGCATCCTGTAGATAGTCATTTAATTTTCCTTGCGTCTACTTTTAATTACAAACAATCAAATCAGCTTGTTTTAGACGCTCCACGCCGCGTGCTCTGCCAACAAAAGTCACTGCACGATACGTTCGACTACGGTTAGGGGAATGGGCGCAAGTGTATGTATTTGTGTGTGTGTGTTGGGTGTGGACTCTGACTCTGGCTGGCACTGTGACAGGCGCGCAACGAGGACGATTTTGTGCATTTTGCAGTCGGCAGTGGCCAGCAGGATGACAGCCAGACAGACGGACATAGGGACAGACGGACAGCCACAAGGCCAGCTGTCTGTTGTCTGTCGTCTGTTGTGTGTTCGTGTTGCGGTGTAGATGTGTATGTATATGTGTGTGTGTGTGCTTATGTTTGGCTGGCCGGCTGTCATCATTAGTGACCACAACAAAAGTTGACAGTGCGCTAAATGGGTACACGGTCGGTCCTCTTACTGTCTCTCTATCTCTTTCTCTCTTGGCCAGTTCATGCTATTAAGTCATAAAAGGCGTGGCTGTGAGGTACAAGCGTTAATTTGCTGAATGTGCCGCCCCACACACACACACACACACACACACAAAACCAACATCGACCTTTGCCTTCCTTCGCTCATCCACCTCTCAGCCCCGCCCGTCAAGCGAGCAATCGATAAGCTCAGTGCCAACTTGGCGTATGATAAATGTCAGGCGCATAAATCCGAGCAAGCACTATGTACCATATACTACTCTATATAGTATACATATATGTAGAGCCATAGACAGTCCATGTTCTGTTCCACTTCCGGTACAAAACTCCAATGTAAACAGCTAAAAATAGTCAACAAAACAAAGCACACAGATAAATATTTGTATAAGAGATGTTCTATTTGTTTATGCAAATTCAAAATGCAAAGTGAAAACTGTTTTTGATCAGTTAAATGCGTTGCCAACTGATTTTCCAGTCATTCTCTAAAGGTTTCTGCCTCGCTTAATTGCCGATTGAAAAACGAAAGCTATGTAAATAAATAAATATTCGCATTTGGTTTGTTTTGAAGAGCAATTGACAATGCCGCACAATTCAATGGAAATCTAGCTATATATTGTGTATAGTATATATGTATGCAATACTTATTATCTTTATATTGTTTGTAGTAGATATATTTATGCTCTTTCTGACAGCCTACAGGTCGTTGACTGTTGGAAGTAGCGTAGGCGCCTTCCAGGAATACAGCCCACAAATGTTGTTCCTTTTGCCTCACACACACACTTTATAATACCTACAGTGAAGTCTGTTCAATGTGCAGCCACAAAATGTGCTGGAAAATTGGAGAAGCTTCATCGTCCTTGGCGAAATGCAAGTTGAGCCTATGCGGAACAAAAGCTTCGACCCTTTGGCGTTGCCATGTTTAGTCGAGCGAGGCAGTAACAAAAAATAAACAGTACAACAGCAACAACAACAACAATAACAGCAGCAACAACAACAACAACAACAGTGAGTGGGGGGTAAAAACAAAGCTCATTTACACGGGAAATAGCCTAAGTGCAAAAACCATTTAAATGCAAATTAAGCAGCAAGTGAAAACATGTGAACAAAGCTGCCTTCGCACAGGCTGCTATACACACACACCTATACACACTCGCACATACACCATGGTATGCACACAAGAACTGCACATGGCATTTGGGCACGTATTTTGGCCCAGCTTCGGGGCATCGACTACGCCCCACAGCACGGTGTCGCTGGCTTTGCGCGCGCTCTAAATGCAAAATAGTTTAGCGTCGTTGGTGCCACAACAAAATGGCGGACAGGCCTGTCAGAGTGACGGACGGAGGGACTGACTGGCCGTGGTCGTTTGCTCGCCAGGTTGCTGGGAGGCCCATGTACTGATTTGAATAAATTCATATGCATAAATGGCCACAGTTTACACTGATTATCCCATAGGGCAAAGCAGTGGCCCTCGGCTATCCGCCCTCCTCTTTCTCCCCTCCTCTCTCACTACCCGCTCTCCCCCTCTCTTTATTTCACTGCCTGACTAATTGAGTCCTTTAAATTGCTGGCAACCAACGACGGTCAATGAGCCGTTCACAAGTTCTCAGCTTGAGCAGGTGTTGTTGCTCTGCCGTACGCGTCTCTCGTCTCGTCTCGCCTGTCAATGTGTCAACTTGCTGACTCTCTCACACTCTCCCTGTCTGCCTCCCTCTCTCTGTCTGTTATTCCTGCGAGGCGCATTCGTGTGTGCACTCGGGCGCCAATAACCGACAATTGCACTCAACAGTTGAATGAGCCCAGAGGCCATTGGACCAACAGACCAATGGGCCAACACTCTGCGCCGTGTCCAGACAATAGGCCTACAGGCTGCACATTCCTACCCATCTCTCTGGTCCTCCCCCTATCCCCTTTCCAATTGCAACTAGTTGTCCGGCTTGCATTCGTATGCTCGAGTTCGTTATGCGATACGCTTTGATTACGTTACACCAGTCGCAAATGTGAGTGTGCCTTGCCTGTGCCAGTGTTTGTTTTATTTATGCACACTAAACAATCACCTGAGCACGCACCGCCCACTGCAATCTATGGGGCGTGGCACCCTGCGCTGCCCCCCTTGGCATGCATTCTCAATTATCTGCACACATCACTCGGCATGGAAAACTCTTTGGCTGTTCAAACACTGGACTGCACTTTAAAGTGCACTTCTTCCTCTCTTTAGATTCAATTTCGATTCCCCAACTCAAGCTGTGTTCGTTTAGAGCTTGACAGAAGCACAATTACTTATGTAATTGAACTGAGCTAAGACTTGAATACGAATCGAATAATTGATTCCCCTACGCCTCAATCGAATTCGAACTAAGAAACTGAATGAGAACATAATATACTCTTAATATAGGCACTTATTATATTCTTTTATATACTGCATGACTCCTTGTGCATGCGACATAAGATTGTAATTACTTAAGTAAAAGAAAAGTTTGTAGAAAACTAACTAAAACAGCGCATTTAGATTAGTTCTAATAAACATTTCGAGTCTTAAAGATGCTAAGAAGAATGAAGAAAGAAAAATGGGCGTATCTTATTGATCTCTCGGATTAAAAACTCATTGCAGTCTCAAGATTTTCAGTAGATTAATTTAGATAAGGTAGATGTTGGCATCCTATAATTTAAGGAAACCAGAATCAATACACTATACAAAGTGCCTGGGAACTTAGAATTCTCTATGAAGCTAAGTTTCAACACTATGTCTGGGTAGTGAGGCAATCTCAACAAGAGAGCATCTCGTTGCTGTTGAACGATTGTAGGGCAGTTAATAAGACAACCTGTTTTACTAGAAAAAACTGGTTATTATTTAGATTTATTTAATCATTTTAAAAACATGTTAGTTTGTAAAAAACTATTGTGCCAGTTGTCTTGTTGAAGACCACACGAACAGGTCGTATCGAAAAGCAATCTGGTAATCCGAATTAAAATGGACTGGACTAAACGGGAGCAATATTTCATGAACCCAGTGAAATCCTTACCGGATACCACGATTTACCACGATTTAGAGGTACGTGAGGATGATGTTTGGCTAGTCAGCAATCCAAAAAGTGGCACCACCTGGATGCAAGAACTTCTCTGGCTGCTGATGAACGATTGCGACTTCGAAACAGCGCTGGCTAAGGATCTCGAAGTACGATCTCCATTCTTGGAGTATGTTCTTTTTAACTAGATTATAAAACACAGCGTTAAATATATATTTCACACAGGTTTGATTTTTTTATTAATGGTGATCAAGAGAAGGCGTTGAAACGCGTTGAAGAGCTTCCCTCGCCACGGCTCATCAAAACTCATATGCCGCTGGCTTTATTACCAGCTCAACTGTACCAGAAGTATCCGAAAGTGGTATATGTTTTTCGAAATCCCCTAGATGCTTGGGTATCGGCATATTATCACGGAGTTACAATTGGGTTTCACTATGGCAAAACGCTACCCGAGTACTTTGACCAATTGTTGAGCAATCTGGGAGAAGGGATAGATCCCACCACCCATGCGAGTGAGTTTTATCAACTACGAAACGAACCTTGGATCTATTACACTAGCTTTGAGCAAATGAAAAAGAATCTTCGCGGAGTCATCGAGGATCTGTGTAAATTCCTAAATAAGACTGTGACGGAACAGCAGATGGAGCGTTTGCTCAAGCACCTCTCATTCGAAGAAATGAAAAGTAAGTAATGCTCTACAATGTCAACTTCTTATCTCAATTGAAATCTTGACATAGAAAATCCAAAAACAAATCTTAAATGGACAATAGCGCGAATAAATCATCCAAATGCCGGAAAAGAAGTTCATAAGTAAGTTTGAAAAGAAGAACATTTGCATAAACTGAACTGGTTTTCTACATTTCTCAGTTTTATACGCAGTGGAAAGGTTAATGGGCACAAAGAGGAGCTGAAGCCCGAACAGATTGAGAAAGCGAACCTCTACGTAGCTAAGAGACTGAAGGAGAACAAGGTCACACTGGAGGAACTACTGTTAATATAAACTGCTACGATATAAGCCTTAAATACAAGAGGAATTTCCGGCAAGTTTCCTAAATCCAAATTGGAATACGTTTTTACAACTTGCCAACTTCAATGTGATTTCTATAAATATGTTAGTTCATTTTGGGGTATCGTATGGAGCATCTTTTCATGCTTCAACAAAGCTCATGCCTAGTGCAAAAGTTCATTAACTAGTTAGCCTGCGACTAGTTAGTTAGTTAGCTAAAAGCATTTTATAATGCAATCACAACATACGAACTAAACATTTAAAATTCTATATAACGCACACAATCACGGCCCGCAGCCGCAGCCGCAGCCGCACCCGAATCCAAGTGATGCGCAGTGAATGGCGAACTGACGGGCAAGACTGGCGGGACTGGCGGGACTGTCACATGGCAAAGTTTTGTGCTGTCGGAGGACCACAGGCACATCATGATTGTGCTCACAGTTCATTTGATATTAATATGGACACTCGTTTGGGCTGCTCCTGCTGCTGCTGCTGTTGCTTTTAGCGCTACATATGTTTTCATTTGTTTGACGCTGACGATGACAACCCTCATCAAAAGTTGGTCCGATGACCGGCCGATTGTTCGGGCGACTGGTCAACCTTTGTTGACAGGCCACTTTGACATTGTGTGGGTTGTGCTGGCGTGTGTGTGTGGGAGTGTGTGTGTGGGAGTGTGCTGCCTGGACTGTGATATATAATTAAAAGTCGCAAAAGGGGGGCAGATGTCGCTCTAGCCGGGCCAACTTTTGATGGCATTCACGCACAATTGAACTTAATAACGGAAGGGACCCAAGATTGCCGAGAGGGTCGACACATAAAAGTAAACAAGTCGCATTCAGATAATTCATTAATCAGCCGGAGCTCTTGTAGCATGCAGCATTAAGCTGCCTCAATAAGGCGATGCTCAAAATTGAAACGAAAATGAAATAAAATCAAATAAATGAGCTCAAAAGGTGCAAGAGACGATGAAAATCAAGTGCTCTGGAGAGAGGGCGACAGTCCCAGAGCAAACTTGCTGTAACGCGGGTCACAGCGGACCGCAGAGTACAATGCACACATACACACACACGGAGACAGACACAGAGCACACACACAGAGATATATATGTATATACACACACATGTGCTCAGAAATAAAATTTGTAGTAATTGAAATGCTGTCGAACAAAGCAAAAATCGCAGCGAGCTGCTGGCAAAGCATCTGTCTTTCCTCTGTATATGTTTGTGTGTGTACATGTGAGTGTGTGTTTGTGTTTTGTGTGTGTGTGTGTGTGTGTAGCGGAACTATTGAAAATGCCGGCAGCAACAGAATATGCTTGAGCACAGAGCAAAGCAGAGTGAAACGGAGCGAAGCGTTACCGGTCTCGCAGCGCCAGAATGATTTCTAGCTATACAAACTGACTTCCGGAGTGGCAACAGCAGAGCGAGCTGCAACAACAACAGCAACATTAACAACAGCAACAACAACAATCATGCTGCATGCACAACAGATGTAACCTCCATTCAGAGAGAGACGACATGTCGAGCATGTGTTGAATACGTGTTTAACACGGCCAAATGACGACGACGAAGGCGAACGCGATGCCGCCATCACTTGCGCTTTGGGGCTACGCGGGTATTGGTTGCCGTAATTGTATTGTATGCCATTTTGTGCACCGCATTCAGCTCAACTCGCAGTCGATGGCGGCGTTCGAGTGTAAGCAGCGTGTGCAGTCGTGCATGCCCCAAGCGGGAGGCAGCGTCGAAGCAGTTCGCATATTGGGCAGCCCCGCGGCTTAGACGCGCATTTTGAATGACGTTAATGCGGCTTAGCTGGAATCTGCACACGCTGCGCTGACACGCACGAACACACGCACGCACACACACATACATAACATGCCTCCCCCTTCCCTTTGCCACACCCCTTGCCAGATACACACGTGCATACAAATGCTCTGTTCAGTTCTGTTCAATCGATGCAAATAGACAGCCGCAGGCGATCGAATGCACACACACACACACTCAGAAACACACACATTAACGCATATGCATTTTTATTGCAATTTGACACACACTTACTGGCACACACACACATAAAAGACTTTAAAACCGCAGGCAATAAAATAACGCACGCAAGGTTGTTGGTCGCCAGGCGCGGCGCACACGTCGTATACGCAACGCAACTTTGGCTAATTGCCGCATTTATGTGATTGCCATTGCATGTGCAGCAGCATTTATGACATCGCCCGGCAATTGAACGGATAAATGCACTCGATAAGGTCGCGTGATCAAGTGGCAAATGCAACTGCAGTCAGGCACAAAATTAGAAACGCAAATATTCAATTTCAATTCCAATCAAAATGTTCAATAAATATTTACAAAACACAAATATTATATGTATTCATGTGCAAGGCAATGTGCAATATTTGTGTATCTCATTTCCGATATTATTATTGCCAAAAGAATGCCAATTGCACTTTACAGCAGCATGCTATGATATGCCTTAAAGTGACGCACTTACTTCAATTAAATTGCAATCCTTCTTTAAGAAACAACTTACACGTGTTTCCTTAGTGACTTAAATGGTGCAATGTTGCCTGCAGTTGTTGCAGTTGTTGCACTTGTTCTCTGCCTGTACAAATTCAATTTAACAAATTTAACAAAATGTTTACACGCACAACTTGGCCTTGTCCGTTGACCAGCATATCCTTCACTCCTTCTTCGTCTGTCAACAGGCAGCGCTTGATTGAGTCAGTACAGCACACATATGCTACATGTGTGTATGTGTGTGTGTGTATGAGTGTGCGGTGTGCGGGCTTCATGCAGCTGTCGCGTGCTGCCATTATAGCACGTTAATTAAATAAATGGAATTGATTTCTAGTGAAAATCAAAAGCCTGCGCTGAATTTAAAAGTCGTGGAAAAAGTACACGTTGCTACAATATTCAATAATATGTTTATACGCTGTATTCAAAGTTCTATGTTCTTTATTTTTAAAGGTTTTGATTAAAAGCACAGTCAGAAATGTGCCCTACAACAAACTATTAAAGTTACTTTCGCCTCTCACAGACAGTAGGCCCACTTCGATTTCAAATAAAATGATTTCTTTACAGAGCACAAGGTCAAATTCACTTAATTGTTGGCGCTGATCAAGATCATAGATATGATTTATAATTCATTGGGTTCATCATGCTATCTATCAGGCTGTCTTTTGAATGAACTCCAACATAGTATACCCTTTAATGACAGATTTCAAAGCTTGCAGAGTAAAAAGCTCCCTGTAATGAATAAGTTAATTGCATGTTAAGAATATCATGCATATTTTATGCCATTTATTAATTTATAATAAACTAAAAAAAAGTGGAATATTAAAAGGTAAGTGGAAAAATTGTATGCCAGGTCGATTTAATTTGTATAAGAATTAACGAACAATTAATTACAAGTTTTATTACCATTTGACAGTCAATCAATATGCGATGATATGTTTTTGCGTAAATAACAATACCTTAACAATACCCTGCAATTAAGGCAATATATTGCATTTCATTCACAAAAATCCAATGTATTATTTTGTATATTCCTGTATGAAAAACACGCATTAAAGAGAATTAAATTTGTGAGCAATTAAGACTGGGGATTAACCCGCAATAACTTGCCAAACACTGCAGGGGACTAAGTTCCCTCTCTCGCTCTTGGTTTTATTTAAAAGTTAAATGTCCATGAAAATCACCTCAATTATTTATTCTCATTTATATGCGTATGTGTGTCTGCATGTATGCGTGTGTGAGTCTGGGTGTTGTCGATGAAAGTGTTCAAAAATTGATGCGCAAAATACAAACAAAGAGAAGCAAAACGGCAATTTTGTTCGCTTTTCAGTCTGATTGGCACTTAATTTGTCCATGCGAATTACGCAGAGCTTAAACGAAAACATTTCCCACTGACTTTTCGCAGTGGAAATGGCATGTGTGGAATGTTAGAACAACAAAAGGCAGAAATTGTTGAGGAAGCAAGTTGTCTGGCGATAGGCGCTGAAAAGTATGCAACACTTTCTTCTGCTGACTGAAATGGATTTCAAGTTATCGTAATTTAAGTTTTGCAATGCAGCAGCAGCAGCTGCAAATGCCACCTCCACGTCACTGGCTAGTGTGTGAGACTGTGAGTGCGTGTGTGTGTGAGTGAGTGAATGCTTGAATGCACTCAAACACTTTTGCTGCTTGGACGAATTTCAATAACGCAGCACAGCGCAGCACAGCGCAGCGCAGCGCAAGTTCCCATCGAGGTGTGAGCTGGAAAATGGGGAAACTGTCTGCTAGTTGGTGCTTCAATGGGCCAACAATTTTCTGCTCCTGCTGCCGGCCATGGTCAAATAGACAATTGATGCTGTGCATGGGTTAGCATTCATGTTAAATGCTGCCAGTTGGCAAACGTGACTCTCTACTCTGCAGCCAGCCGAGTGCCGCTTCCCATGTATGTGCTCAGTGTGTGTTCAGTGTATCTGTGTGTGCATGTGCGTGACGATAAGTGCACACATTCAATTGGATATTCAAATTACTTCAAATCGCATTTGTCTGCGCGTGCAGGTGAAGCCGGCACGTTCGCATTCTGCACTTAAAGCCAATGATTTGGATGAGTTATTTGACGCTTAAGTAAATTTAATAAAAGCCAGGCACACACACACACACACACTCACTAACCAATAGACACACACACACACACATGTCAGTGGACATGCAATCCTCTGGTAGCCACACCGCAACCTCCTTCTACACAGCCTTGGCTCGCCTAGATACTGTCACAGACAGAGAACCATTTGGGTTTTCAATTAAATTTATGGCCAGCCAAAGCCATGAAGAGCTGCCTCGCCGCTCCACTTTAATGCCCCCACACACAACTGGCAACTGGCAACGGGTAAATGGCAACTGGCAACTGGCAACTGGCAAAGTTCATTTTGGCGTAAAGGACGAAAATCGATTAGATTCAAATCTTTTAATAAGTTTCATTTCCGTTTTGTGTTGGCTTTCGCTCGTGCGCTGTCTATGCTGCCTCGCTCCACACGGACTGCTGACATACCCTGCCAATACACTTGCACTCATGTACCTATACTCTCTCTGTGTGTATGTGTGTGTGCTTTAAGTTTGCTAGATTATTAGCTGTATTTACTCGCGATATGGAAATTGCGGTCAAATTGCGGTCACAAATGCTTCTGGGAGCTGCCCACCTCCGCCTTCTGCTCCTCCTCCATTGTGGTGCGTCAAGAGGTTGCAAAGCAAATTAGGCCAACATAATAATATGGCTGCCGGGCAAACATACCAACACACACACACAATTACAGTCAATAAGTGGCAACGGTCGGGGACAAACAGAATCGATTTGCATCGATTGCCGGCAAATTCGTTTGCCGCATGCAAATGTGATAATGATTATGTCGCTGCGGTTGTATGTAGGCTTGCCGCGGCAACAGATAATCAACACCAGCAATTCGTATACACTTGCACCACATACTACCTATCTGCCTGCCGCCCCTCCCCTGCAGTGCAGGCTGCCAGAGTCGAGCAAACTCATTCATATTTGATAAGCCTGTCAGGCGATAAAAGCCACGTGCGGTATTTTCCAATTGAAACATTGTACGAGGAATATAATTGCCACCAAGCAGGAGCCATGTAATCAGTCAATCAGAGCACAAAAGACTCTGTCTGTCAGTGTATATGTGTGTGTATGTGTGTGTGTAGAGTTAGACGTGCTGAAGAGTGCTGAAGACGGGCCACAATTAGCTTGACAGCTGAGAGCGAAATCACCTTTCAAAATCAATTTGCGCATCGAAAACAAAAGGGATAATGATACGTAGAACTAAGCCCCAACCAGATCCAGACAAACCATTACAACTCAAACACTGACACACACACACACAGACAGGTAGACAGACATACACACACACGTATGCTGATAGTGTGTGCATTGTGTAAACGTCGCCAACAGACATCGATTCTGGGCTGCGCTTTCAACGGTTTTTCGTTTGTCTTTTTGGCCGTCTTACGGTCGTGTGTGTGGCCTTTCTTTCATTTCAGGTGGCTTAATTGGCTGTGAGATGACAAAGGCACCACAAACACAAACACACACACGCACGCACACACACTTTGTGTACTTTTGGCACACCTTGTCTGAACTTGAGAGCAACCGCACTTTGCAAGTCATTCACAATCGGAAGTGATAAGGTTTGGTTTGCCTTTACCTAAGTGCAAATAATGCGCACAGTTTTAGTTTCTTTCCTTTAAAGCACACTCCCTTTTACTACTTTAAGCTGCCTTCCTACAAATGAAGTTAAGAACTTTTTATGTATTTGAAATAAAAACGCACTTAAAACAACTTCAAAGCAATTATGTTAGTCATTATAAGTAGTTTCTCATTTTCTCAGTCCTCTTATTTTTTGAAGCCTTCCACCCTCATTCGCTGAACTTTCCCTTTCAAAACAAACTTCGCTTTCAACTGCCCCCGTTGCCATTTCTGGTGAATGATGGCAAAGAGAGAGAGAGACAGGGGAAGAGTGTGAGTGAGAGCGAGTTGTGTCTAATTCTGATTTCTTTGTTGCCTTTGCTCTACTTCGCACTTTTGTTTTGTTGCCGTGAAAGCTTTTGTCACATTAACGACATAAGCTGCGGCGGAGCCCTTGCACGCAAGCATATTCGATGTCCTTTTTAGCTTCACATTGGCCTCCGGCTTTAATCCCGTACACAAATAGAACAGCTCGGACACGACACGAACATGAGTGCATTCATGGCATTTAATATACATACGTACTCTTATCACAATGAATATTAAATGATAATTTAAAAAGGAAAAGTTGAAAACTTGACTGTTGAATACCCTGGCAAGTTAACAAAGAGAGGAAAGAGGTGACTGGAGGGTGAAGAGTGGAGTGTGGAGAGTGAAGTTTGAAGAGTGATTAGTGAAGAGTGTAGAAAGCACAAAGGATAGATGACAAAGGACAGATAGGACTGGAGAGAGAAGACAGATAGAACTGGAGAGAGAAGACAGGAGACAGAAGACAAGAGAGAGAAGACATGAGACAGAAAACAGGAGAGAGGAGATTGGAGATAGCAGATAGCAGATAGCAGATAGAAGATGTTAGATAGGAGATTGGACATAGGAGAAGAGCATCAACCAAAACATCTTCCTGGCTATATTTTTAAAATGACCATCGAGTTTTTGACTACAGAGGCAGAAAGAGGAAACGAGCGCCAAGCAGAGAGAGAGTGAGAGAGAAAAAGAATGAGAAGAAAAGACGCAACGTTACTGCCAGTTACATTCCCTCTTTGTCTTCCTTTAGGGGTCGTAAAATGACAGTTTTGAACTAATTTGATACCTTCTCACTCATTCTCTACTAACATTATATATTAACAAACCTATTTTATTATAAATAATAAAATTTAATTTATAAATTTATTATAATAATAAATAACTGACACCTATTTGCCTTAAGTACAGGGTATAATAATCAATATGTAGCCTCAATTCTGTGCAATTAAATTTAGAACAGCAGAGTCCCAGGTCACAATGTCCGTTGCCACAGCCAGTTCCCAAAACAATAACAATTATTCACGACGGATTAAAGCTGTTGGCAACACGTCGCCACTTGGCCAACAATTTCTTTGTATTTATTGTTGTTGTTGCTGTTGGAAATTACAAGTCCCATTGGCACATTGCTTCATTGGCCCTCGTCGTTATTGTTGTTGTTGCTGGAAACCGCAGCGCAGTGTTTGTTTAATTAAATTGCAAACGGCGAGCTGGAGCTGGGCAAAAATTGTGTTGTTTCTTTCCGCTTTCCGCTTGAAATACCGTTAGTTATGGAACAAATCATGAACTGACTCAAGCTAGAAGCGCAGCAATTTTGCCGCTCATTTGTATTAATTGAATAGAAATCGCACTGTAATCCAATATAGACAGTATAAGTATACGATACATACACATCGTAGTGGTATAAAGAACCCGCAATCGCTTCTATCCTTGTCTGCCATTTTGTCCGTAATTCGCTTTATTTCTCGAGCATTTTCTTTTTATTTGCGCGCCTTTATTTATTTTTATATCGCTTCGCTTTTAAGTTACGCCATCGCCGCATACGTGTTTCAGCTGCCTGAGAGTGCCAACATAATAGTAATAAGGACCACCCACACACACACATAGACACACTGAGACACACACATACTTAATGCCCACGCAAGGCAGCAATTGAAATTGAATCCGTTTCGACAGACAAACAAAAGCTTCGAGCTGGCAGCTCACAGCTCCACGTCATTTGCACCTTTTAAAGGGCAGAGCACATCAGGGCGAAATGGTATTTCATTTTGGCCAACATGTGTTCAAGCCTGACAGAAATCGACTGCGAATATTTCACATTCCCTTTGCAGTCCGCCTCGAGTGCATTATCAATGCAATCTATTCAATGCCTGCTCGAACTGATTGCGGCATTTATTCAATTATTCAGTGCTGCAGGCCAGTCCAAGAGGGAGAAAGAGAGAGAGAGAGTAGCCATTAAAAGTGAAATACGACAGCAAGACTGAAGATAATAATCTCTGTCAAGTGTTCAATACTCGACGGAGACACTAAATCATTTGCCGCATTATAAGAAATTGCAATTACCACAACACACTCAAAAGGCTTCATAATTCCTCCTTCTAAATCATTTATTCGAGTTCATGGTAACGAATACTAGTTATATTAGTCAAATTGCGTTCAAAGCAATGTTCTGCCTAAGGCTAATCAAATTTAACGTTTCCGCTTGCAACAAGCCAGGAAAAACACTCTACATATCGTCGGGGCGTAGAGGCAACCCGCCCAGCTACTCTCCTTCTACTATCCTGTAGGCAGATAATGCTTGCTTTAAGATAAATAACGAGCACTCAAAATGTTCTTTTCCGTATACTGTGGACTTTTCTGTGAAAACAAAAGGTTGCTCGACTTAGAGAAATCATGTTAATTCATATTTAATTTCAAATGATTTAAAAAGATAATATTTTGATTAATTTAACTGATTTCGTTGTTAAATATTTAGAAATATACTTCGATTAAGGGACCTTAAAAACATACTAAACTTACTAACATATAATTTTTTCATAATCTAAACTTCAAACACTTTCAACCTACACTGGACCTCCTTTAACATATTCCAGAACACCTTTAACCTATTCTTAAACATTTATAACCTATTCTGGATATTCTAGCACACTTTAAACCTATTCTGAAACACTTCAACCTATTCTGCAGTATTTCTAACATATTCTGAAACAATTTTAGCCTATTCTGGAACTTTTTAAACCGATTCCGGATATTCTAGAACACTTTTAACCTCTTCTGGAAAATTGTTAACTTATTCTGAAACACTTTTAACCAATGCTGGAACACTTGACCCATTTTGTAATGCCTTTAACGTATTCTGAAACACCTTAAACCTATTCTGCAGTATTTCTAACATATTCTGAAATACTTTTAACCTATTCTGGTACACTTTCAACCTATGCTGGAATTCTGTTAACCTATTCCTTCACTAAAATCTGTGCCCACAGAAAGTTTTCTCTTGTAAAGATCTCATGTACTGCCCAAAATGTTAAAATGCCAAAACGAAACTGATTTTTGTAACATAAGATATACCCCACACATCATCGTAGCCGAGGCTAATACTCGGAGCGTGCTTTCAGCATCAAAGGGAAATTAAAACCCCGCAATTTCCGAGAAATGCGCTAGGGCGTTTTGTAACTTGAAGCTTATTTTATTAAAATACCAAACGGTAGCAACAACTACGGCTATGCTAACTGACTAAGGCAACCTAGGGCGAATAGTCATTGTACAAGTGTAAGAATGTGTGTGTGTGGTGTGTGTGTGTGTAGTGCGGCATACTATACATCTATATAATTAGTAAATGAACTACGCTGCAGGCAAATACTTGGCTCCACCGGATGCAGGCTGTGCCTGAACCTGCCGCTCGCTGCCAACTGGCGCCGAGCTGAAGTCCAGCACGGGAGCGACGCCCTCGTCGGAGCTACGTGAACTACCGCCCAGGGCATCGAACTGCTGTTGGATCAGTTGCTGGGCACGCACAGCATCCTCGGATGTGCGGTACTTGACGAAGTGCACCTCGGGCTTGTGTGCCTGGCTCTGGTTCTCCTGTTGCAGGCGCTGGGCCAGCTCACCCACATCGGCCTGCTTGGTCAGCACGTAGATGGCTGTGCGCTGCTCACTGGACTGCTTGGCCAGCTGCAGTGCGGCATTGGTGAGGCCCTGATGCTCTGGCGACTTGATGAACAGCACGCGAAGATTGCGCTTCAACATGTTGGCAATGTGCTGCGTGCCCTCGCGATCGGCAAAGTCCTCCTCTGGTGCGGTGTAGGTGAAGAACTCCTTGTTGAACTCATCGGCAACCAGTTCCTGCTGCTGTGGTTGCTGCTGGTGCTGCTGTTGCTGAACCTGTTGCTGTTGCTGCAACTGCAGCTGCTTGTGCTGTTGTCCCTGTCCGGCACTAAATCCCGTTGCCTCCGCATCGATAAGACCTGCAAAGCGTCGGTCGCCATTGCCCGTGGAATAATTATAGCCCAGTTTGGCAGCACTTGCAGCAGCAAGCAGACAGAATACCTGTGAGATATGCAATACAATAGGTTAGCAGTGTGTTGCAGTGTGTTTCCCATTTCCCAAAAGGAACTTACCAGAAGTCCACGCATCATGAGTTTAGTTGGAGTGCCTGAGAGTGTGTGTGTGTGTTGTGTGTTGTGTGTTGTGTGCTAGTCGAGGTTGCTAACTGACATGATGAGCTGCGAGTTTGCTGATTTTTATACGCGCATTTTATTGCACAGCCAAAGGGAAGAGTGAAAATTGTAACCATGATAAATGATGCGAACTCTTACAATATGTGCCAGCGATTTGGCTAAGGTTTCAGTCAGTTTCGGTTTCAGTTTCAGTTTCGATGCTCGATTTCATCTGTTGCAGCAACAACTCAGCTCAGCAGCAGCAGCAGCAGCAGCAGTTAATCAGAGATAAATGAGCATTTAAGCGTTAACACTGCGCCTCGAGGCTGCCCCACTGTAGTGGGGCGTTGGTTTCTGCCGCGTTACATAAACTGCGAGCGGGCAAACTACTCGTGTTTGTGGCGACTACAAAGCGGGCCGCGCTATGCGGAAATATGCATAATTAATTAATTAGTCAACAGGCAGCTGAACGAACAGACAGGCAGACAGACAGACAGAGAGGCAACATGATTTTGATAGTCGAGCTTCATCTTCGATGAGGAATTTGCAACGAAAGAGCAATCGACAAACTGAGCAACACTTGTACACTATTTAAGCCATGTTTAGCTGCTGTTTAAACTGAAGTGCGGTAGCCATGGCCAAGACACAAGCATGTACAATGGGCAAACCAGGGCCAAAGGCAACAAATTGGCACATTGTCTTGGCAACAAATGCGCTTAAATTAGGCATAAATGGCTCCTTGGAGACTTGCACTACATAAACACTAGTGCATAAATAATATTTAACAACAAATACAAGCAAGCACAGCACACACACACACACCCTGGCATACTCTATAGAACTGTGTCCCTGCCCTAATATTGTTTCCAAGCTTTGCTGCGTAATTGTCTTGATTGCCTCACATAAATCTGATTACGTGTACATGAGTTTGCCTCTGCATGTGTGTGTATACATTTTGTGTGTGTGTGCGGCATTGAAGATGTGTTCTAATTGATAATGGTTCAGGCAGTCCACAGCCAAATTGCTACTTAGCTGTCAATTCAAATTCATCATAAATGAGCCAAGCCGAGTCGAGGCGAAGGTTGTCGCTGTTTCTGACTCTGCTGCTGCTGCTCAGATTTATAGACCTAAATAAGCAAGCAATTCTATCATATTCAGAGCTGCCCCTCCTCTCATTTCTTCTCTCTTTCTCCGTTGCCACCGGAAGAGCAACAGGCTAGACGTTCTCTGTCCAGGTCCACGGACAATGCCTATTTATACGCATAATGAGGCGTCATGCACCAGTCTGTACAGCACAGTGGAATGTGCGCTGCATAAATATGGTGAAAAAGTAGAGCAACTAATATGCTAATTGTAATGAAAACAGCAGATGTATTGTGATTGTTACTTAGCAAAACATTCAATAGTATCAATAGAATTTTAGTGTATAGACTTCTAGCTTATGTGAATATTTATATATCTTTTTATAAATTAAAATCAATTAAGTTAATTTTAATTTTAAGCAACTTAAAATGTTGTAAACTTATACTTTAGGCTTAATTATTTTAAATTGACTTTTTAAATAATTTTTTGTATCAATATCTTTTCTTATTCAGTTGACTGTATTTAGTTGACTCTAAATTAAATTAAATAGATAAATAAAAATACATATTAAATTAATAATATATATTCAAGTGCACACCCTTTCATTTGTGTCTTTAACTTTGGAACTTTTACCCAACACATAATTAAATACAATATTGATTTATGACACAGTTTCTTCATTTATATCTTTCGACTTTTGACAGCTATCAAATGGCAGCGCCCCACTGTGCACTGATTGTATATTTGAGTAGGCGCTGTGTAAACTGTACACGCTGTTGGCATTGCCCACTTGGGCCGCATTTCCATTTATAAATTCTCACAATTTATTAAAAGACAATATAATAAAATTTTGTAACAGCCTGCGGCTCTCAGCATCGCTTTATTTAATCACTTTTGCTGCGGGCCAACAAATAGAAATAGCAAAGAAAACAAAAAATATAAACAGCAACAGACATGCAGGGCTTGCCAGAAAGATACTTACAAAGTTAAGGGCACACCCCCCTCCCCTAACAGAAAGTTTTGCTGAACAGTTTTGTCAGAGAAACCTGTCATAGCATTGATACGAACACCGAACAGCCGCCAAAAGCTGCGTGTCCAAAGTTAAATAACATGGCCTACGGTCACGTTGCCAGGTGATTGTTTTGCTTCTTTCTTCTGCTATCCCCTCTGCTCGTGCAGCGTCCCATTCCAAGGGCTTGTTTATCTGTAGGCCAAAACGCAAACATAACTAAGCTAAAACAATAACAAATGGCTACAGCACGGGGGCAACAAGTTTCTTCTTCTTCGTTGCGACGACGACGACAAGATGCTCTTTTCTTTTTTTGAGCTAAAGTTGCACAGAATGTTTTAATTTCATTTTGATTGAGTCAATTGCAAAAAGTTTTCCAATTGCAAAAGACTCCTTGCAAGTGACAAACTGCTCGACAAGCCTGGTGTACTCTGTCCAGCTGGCAAAATAGACAAGCGTTCAAGTGAATTATAAGATTTTCTTTTAACCTCGCTGTTATTAGCTGTGTCTATCGATAGACGGAGGGAAATCGCAAGTGGACTGGGTAATTGATATCGGCGTGTGCCGTGTTAATTAAAATTTTTGAAGGCACGTGTAGAGCAGCCCAGTGTACTATAAATCATGACATCAACAGCAAGATGAACACACACACACATCAGACATGGTATATACTGTGCTAATCATGGCAATTACACGAACTAAACACATAAACCATCATCGCATTTGGGCCCCAGTTCAGCAGTAATTACACACACACTCGTACTGCTTTATAATGTACTATATACCATAGACAGATATATCATGAGCATTGGCATGGCACTGACCAAAATCAATTGTAATTGAACAGTGGCAGAGTACAGTGTCTCTTATCGCGGCTCAATTAAAATGCAATTATCAACAAATTACAAATGACCCGCGATTGACATTTGTGTCTGGCGCAGGTCAAAGTGCGCTAGCCCAGTTTTGTCATGGCGAAAACAGTTGCCCGCTTGCTGGCCAGAAAACTAAGGCATTAATATTAATGAACTGCGCCGACAGCGACGCCAACTGTGACTGCGACTGCGACACACGCGACCCCTCGGGCAGTTCATTAAAGTGTCAAATACGCTCGCTCGCAGACATGTCCCACTCCGAAAAAGCCAAATAAACAAAACTAAAAAGCGACAACAACAACAACAAGAACAAGTCGTGTTTGCAAGCAACAGCAAAGAGCGAACAGCAAACGGCAGCGCATAACAAACACGACAACAAACCTGTTGCTGGCAACGACGACGACGACGACGACTGCGCCCCAACTGACCCGCTGTCATTATTAACGTATCATAAATCAAAAACTTGTTACTTGTTGCCAACTTATTTGCATGTCTGCGACAAACACAACAACCAAACGAAGTCACCAGCGTGCCATGGCATAACTGTATTCGTGTGGTTCGTAGTTGTTATACCCGCTACGCATGACAGAGAGGGGTATTATAAGTTTGTGTTTAATGAAAATGTTTGTAACAGATAGAAGAAGGCGTGGAAAAACCTGCAAAGAACCATATATATTTTTGATTAACATCAACAGATGAGTCCATATAGCCGTGTCCATCTATTCGTCTGTTTGCATGTACATATGTCTCTCTGTATGTCTGAATGTCTGTCTGTTTGTCTGCCTGCATGTTTGTATGTCAGCATGTCTGTATGTCTGGATGTCTGTATGTCTGTCTTTCTGTATGTCTGTCTGTTTGTGTGTCTCTATGTCTGCATGTCTGTCTGTCTGGCTGTCTGTCTGTCTTCCTGTCTGTCTATATGTCGGAAAGTCTATCTGTCTCTCTGTCTGTATCTGTATCTGTATGTCTGTATGTCGTATTTCTGTAGGTGCGTATTTCAGTTTGTCCGTCGGTATGCAAACATATATATCAGAGGCTGTAAGGTCTACCACCTTCAAAGTTAGGGATATTATATCTTTTTGTTTCGAGGAGTTCAGCACTATTTCATAATTTAGCCACGCCCTCGTCCGCTCCCTTGAATCGATAAAATACAAATTGCAGGCGTAATTTTAATGCTAGAACATTAATTTTTGGTAAGCACAATAAATATGACCATCAAAATGATTTCTGAGTATTTGATTGCACAAGTATAATTAACATAGAAGTTATTTACAAAGTAATTTGAAGAGGGAACTGATTTTCAAGGCGCCTCCTGCAAAGTATGCAACACAATATTAAATAACTCTTTGTAGTCAGTTGTGTACCGGGTATATCGCAGTCGAGCACTTGCACTCCTGCCTATTTTGTTGCTGTGTCGCACAGCGAGCGCTTCTGCTAGGCAATTTGCGCTATTAAAGTTGCCCATCAGTTAAATTGCGCATACGCCGCGTGTGCCCAACGGACATGTGACTCGCCCTAAGTATGATTGATGATAACTGCACCGCTTTCATTGCATTGTTGTTCACTGTATGCGCTGTGTCCACCTCCCCTCCCGCCCATACACAAAATCAGTTGGCTTTAACTTTTTAATACCCGCAAAGCAAAGTGAGGCAGGCGTTTAATAGGCCAAGCCAAATGATATGCAAAATTTGACAGGCAGTCAGTAAATGAGTGGCAGCAAATCGGTTTTGTTTTCCATTTAGCCATTTTAACATTCATTGCGCCTAAAATTATGCCAGCCGCAAGACGCCATCGACAGCACAACCAACATCATCGTCATCGTTGAGCCGCAGCACACTGAGCCGACCCAACCCAAGACGCGGGCAGCGTCTCTGTCTTGAACGCTGAAAACAATTAGTATGACAATTTATCATATGCCCGCAGCCAAATGATTTATGAAGACCCCGGCTGCCGTACCACCAATACACCAACAACAACAACAGCAACAACTTGCCCCCATTCACAGTGTTCTGTAGGCCGTAGGTTTTATTTGTTTTTGCGAGTGCGTCCGATGTTTGCTCATTTCCTTCCTTCCTATGTTGGCTCGGCCGACGTCGTTGCCATTGGTGTTGCGCAATTTATAGTTAATAAACATTTCCGACAACGAAAACTTTTACTTTAACACGCCTCGTTGGCCACACACCTCTCCCCTGCCGCCCAGGGGCGAAGTATGTGTATCGGGGCGCAATATCGCTGAACAGTTCAGTGTGAATGAACAGGACTTTTTTAATAGCCTGGGGCAGCTTTGAGTTGAGGCTGATATTTTACAGGTAGTTTAATATTGTATATAATATACATATATAGATATTTATGTTTGATATACATACATTAATTCAAATCTTATCTGCACTAACATTTTCTTCATTGATTGTTGTTACACTTAATTTTCTTAGCTTCATTTCCACAACAACAAATTTCTTAAATAGCATTCAAGTCCTGGTTCCTACACTCATCATGCTAACTCATAAGCTTATAAACTTAACTATACAATTCAGAGCAGCAGAATCAAATTTAGCATTAAAGTTTACAGTTAATCTTTCCTTCGCACACATACTTCCTCACACGCGGGTCTACAAAATGATGGCATTCAGTGCGAAAACTTCCGTTTTGCTATGGCAAAGCTGACCCGGGCCATATTACATGCTTGTTGTGGCATATTAATTGGCTTTAATTAATTATATTTTGGGTACATGTCCACTAGGTGGCCGGCTAAAATAGTGCTGCATAATTAATTGCCCTTGGCCATATTAGGCAAACACTCAACAGGAACGTGCGCAAAAATAAAACGCAGGGCAGCCAGAAAAAACAAAACAGGCTAACTAATTACGGCTTGGGTGCATAAAACGGCTAAAGTCGAGCCACAAAAAAAGCTAAACGAGTGTAGAGAATAAGCTTTCGAGCCAAGGCCCTTACCTGCCTGACGAAGCTTTCAGTGTAGAGTTGTTGCTACACGAACTGTGTCTACTAAAGCCCTTTGGTTTCAAACCAGATTATATGCCTGCTTGAAAAGCTCCGCTAAAGAAAACTCTTGTGGTTGCCGTTTTCCAACTTTTATTTACAAAATTAAATAGATTTTATTTTTCATGTTCATTTGTGTTACGACGAAGCTAAAAACAATTGCATGATCAGTACAGAAGAGAACTGAATATTGATTATCGAGATCGGTCAAATGCAAAATATAAACCCTGCGTGGCAGAAATCTGTGTGCAGTGTAGGGTATTTAGTGTTAGGGTGTTCAACATCTATGCAACTGTATTTCTGGCTTGTTTCGGTACTATTTGTATTAGTAGTATCTACAACATTCAAGATAACTTTACATCGATATATATGAATGTATATGTGTATATATATGTTATGTATATAGTTTATACATTTATTAATATATGTATGCATGTATTGTATATAGATATATGTACTCGTATATAGCCACTGTTCTCGTTTATGTATATATGTAAATTAATTGTATATTATATATTTGCCTGCTCAAACTTCAACATCGGCGCATGTGGTTAATAATTACACGATTTTCGTATGTACTGCATATATTTATATATTTATCGCATATATAGATTTATATATTTAAGGGTGTATACTTATGTGTGTTATGCCGTATATCATTCCCATGAACTTTAACAATGTGCTTCAATTTTTATAGTGTCAAACAAATCAATCTCCGTATATGCATCCGTAAGTATCTTACACACACTCTCAACACTCCGCTCAATTGTTCAATTGTACTTTCACTATACTCTCATAATAAACAGTTTGTTTAATGCGCATTTCTTTATTATTTATCATTATTACCATTATTATTATTATTATTATTATTATTTTTATTTCTTTGGCCCCCGAAAGAAACTGAAAACTGCGTATGCAATTTACATGCACTGACTACATCGATCAAAGAACTCACAAATCACTAACGAATCAACGTAAGTAAATTATATTTGTACAGAGCTGTTGTTGTTGCTGTTTCTTTTTCTTTTTTTTTTTTTCTTCTTTTTTTATGTATTTGGAAGCAGTGTGCAGCTTGTAAGTATCTCCACGTTAAGTTCAACATTTAATGTTCGTATATAGTTCGAGTTGTATATGGAAATTAAAATATTTAGGCTAGATAAATATTAGAGTCTAAAGAGCATAGGACACAGTTTTACATACACACATATATGCGTAGGTATGTATAAGTAGATATATAATATGTATATATATATATATGTATATAGTACATTTACAAGACGATTTAGATTTGTATTTGTTTACATTTGGTTTTTGTTTTCTTTTTTTTTTTTTTTTTTTTTTAAGGAAACTTTTGTGTACTCAATGATTCCCTCTGTCTCTCTGTCGCTCGACTACTACAGTAATACACGTATGCTATACCTGTTTTGAATTATTCTGGCCACTTATCTCTGATACTTTCTACGGGGTCTGCCCTCATCTACTTCATCTGCTGTTCAAGAAAAGAGAATAACATCATTTGTATACGAACTAAAAAGTAATCTGTGCGCATTTCAGAAACTCCCTTGAAAATGAAACGAAATGAAAATGCGAACTTTGAGTTCGATTTTGAAATTATAGAAACTGTGGAACTCAAGTCAATTCGTCAATCAATCCCATTTTTTCCTGCTAAACAAAACACAGCCAGCACATTCAAGGATAAAATTCGCGCTGCCTTATGGACGATATCTGGTGTTCCTCTCCCTTTCTCCGTTCTCCTCTCTCTCTGTTTACTTCATCTTTTTTTCCTCGTGCGCCTTCTTCACAATGGCCAACTTGGAGTGTGGTGAGGAGGGGGAGAGTGTGCGATAAGGTGCCTCCTTGGTGCCATGCAGCACGAGAGACCATTCGACCAGATGGCCAAGACGCGTTTGAGGCGAATTGAAGCGTGCCTGGAGACAGAGAGAACAACAATGTTAATTCAATAGAACCGACAAGTTGAGTATGTATTGAACTCACCTCCAGTTTCCATGTGCCTTGGGGATACTCGCCCCACGAGTGGGTGGTCATGAAGGGCCACTTGGTGAAGCCATCACGATGATCATCATCATTGGCGCGTCGTGACAGAATCATGGATCTGGTGGCAGTGTGATTAGTTTAGAAGATTATCGATTGCCTCACATTATTTAGCTGTGTGTGTGTGTATACTCACTTTGTGCCCATGGGAGAGGTGAGGAAGAGCTCGAGGTCGCCGCGTCGCGAAGCATTTGCCGTAATGACCGCCTGAACGTGCTCCAAATAATTCACTTCCGTATCGGTGCCCTTGCAGGCGTCTGTCTTAATTTCCCAGAACAGCGAGCGACCCATGATAATTGGCCTGCAAAGTGGGTTAACAAGAATTGAGCATGGAACATGGATTGTCCACTCATGTGACACTTACTGAGCCTTGTTAATCTCGCCCGCCTCGCAGTGATAGCGTGCTGGCACCGAGTGCCATTGCTTTGCCAGTGTCACCATGGCGCCCGCGTCGAGCACGCCGAACCCGAAGAGGTGATTGAACTCCAGACCGACGCCGTTCATTGTCCAGTAAAAACGGTTTTTGGCATCGAACAGGGAATTGCGCTTCGATGTTAGCACAGTCAGATGCTGAATGTCGCGCCAAGTCAATTGCGGACTGTGGCAACAAAATATGATTAGCATAGCTCCTTCTTCCCCTTCTCCCTTCTCATACCCCTGCTCTACTTACTTGGCTTCCAAGGCCAATGCAAAGACGCCTGCTGCTTCGGGTGCTGCCGCACTGGTGCCCGAGTGGGTTGTCGTGCACTTGCCATAGAGATCTGTGGTCGCCACGCCAGTATTGGGATCCTTGGCCCCATTGCTGAACGTGGAGGCCAGTGTGGAGCTGCAGCTCTCGTCATAGTGGGCATTCTGTCCATCGTTGATGGCGCTGTTAATCGAAATAGTCCACATCGAAGCCGCATAGCCATCGCAATTGCAATCGTCCTCCTCGCCGCCATCCCCCGATGCCCAGACATAGATGTTGCCCAGTCCATTGCGTCCCTGCAGGTGGCCAGCAATTAATGAGCATGCATTGGTTAATAAGTACCCCCCTGCCCCTCTCCCTTTTATGTGTTACCTCATTCACACCCTGCACAATGGCACGCATGGTGGCATTACGTGGCCCATCCACAGTCTTGCCATCATCGGTGGGACCCCACGAGGCGCTGTAGATGTGTATTTTGTGCGGCTCATGGCCCATGGAGTTGGCTTCGATGAGGTCCGTCATATAGGGCTGATCCAGCATGCGTATGCCTGGGGAGCAAAGCAGAGCAGAGCGCAGAGTGCATTAATCGTAATGGCGGAAATTATAAATCAATATTTATAGTCGTTTATCGTTTATCGCTTGGCAACGTTTATGGCAATCGTAAAAGTGCCACGCCTCAAGATTTATCAAGTGCACATTTCCGATTTTCACTTGATATTTCCCCTGACCCAACCGAAGGTGTCATAAAAATGACAGATAACATTTCGGCATTTATGCAGTGTGTGTGTGTGTCTGCGCGACTCCGCACACACACACACATATTGGGTAAATCAATTTTACAATATACGCGCGGCGTATACGTAATGCAATTTTATAGAGTGCATGGGGAGAAGGACGCGCTGTTAATGAATTGTCGCAACAGCATTTGGTACATTTGCGGTTGTTATTGATATCATTGTTGTTGTTCGAGCTGTTGTTGTTTAGCCCCTTTCTAAAGCCACTTACCTGCGATTTTGCTGTCATAAGCAACGCCCACGCCGCAAATTCCATTATCTCTGGCAGCAGCCACTTCGCCAGCACAGCGAGTTCCATGACTGAGGAAGAAAGAGTAAGAGAGAGTAGGTGAGAGAGAGGATTGCCAGGCATGCCATAAATATGTTAGTCAGATTCGTGGCATTTCATCAAGCCTGTCTGTTTGTCTGTCTGTCTGTTTGTCAGTGTGTTTGTGTCTGTGGTGTAAGGCACTTTCCACCCTTTATGCAATAAATGTGATAAGCCAAGCGAGAGCAGCCACAAACGAAAACTTTGTTAAACGAAATAAAGTTGAGACCGGTTCAAAATAACGCAAAGTAAATAGAAAACGTACAAGCAGCGACACAGCAACAAAACACAATTAACACAAAGCGTAATTGAAAAAGGCAAAATGGGAATAAGCAAACTGAAAGAAAGGCTACAGACGGACGAGGCTGACAGTGAGATACCCTTTGCACATGGAGTTCTAAATACACTAAGAGTACATAAAGTGTTAGTCTGCTGCAGCCTATTGGCTGCCCACATGTGCATGCATGCCCGCAAAAAAACTATAGCATACACGGAGGAGCTGGCAGCACTGCAGCGCTAAGAGGACTTGAATAACTTCTGTGTTTGTAGTCCGATTGGATTGTAATTTGAAAGAGAGGTAGATATTGTAGTCAGCTAACTATATGTAGAAGTCAGAATGTTCTATGTTTTATGTCTTGTTTGCAAATCATATATAAAAATATGATTTTTGATTTGTGGAGGCGCTGGGCGTGGCACGGAACATATGAAATATATTGGATCAACTACTTTTATACAGGAACTTTCCTGTCAAATTTGATATCTCTAGCTTGTATAATAGCTGAGTTCAGTGCGTTCATTTAGACATGCAGAGAGACAGATAGCTGACGAACACGGCTTAGTCAACTCTTCCTGAACAAGAACATATACTTTACTTCTGCATTATACATACATTAGCACAAAGTTAGTATACCCTTCTCCGAGCATTTTAAATGGTCGAAGGGTTTAAAAAGGTAAAATGGGAAATAAGGGAAAAGTTTAACAAATTGTTTTTCTTTCATTTCCGCTGCTGTGCATACGTATATCAAAATGATGAGTTGACAGCTGCCGAGTGGCCCTTCCTCAGTTGATCCCCTCTTATCAAGAGAGACAGATAGACAGAGAGAATGCTCTTGCCCAGTTTAGCTTACACTCTGTACTCGCTGCAAGCCTCGCCCGGTACTCAGCTTAAGCCCCAAAGCACCTTAGGCCCCTGCCAGCACTTACCTGTTAAACCAATCGTCAGTGTAGCGTGGATATGGAAAGGGATCATTGCTGCTGAAGTCATAGCTGGCCTCTGCGTTCTGTGTGTGATAGAGAAAGGCAGAAAGAGACAGGGAGTGAGAGAGAGGGAGAGAGAGAGATACAATGAGTGAGTGCTGGGGACAGCTGTGTAACTAGTTGGGTGATTAATTGCTGTAGGCCTAAGTGCAGTTCTCTGTCATCTCAGTTATTAAAGTCATTTTCATTTTATAGACAGACAACATAACGGGTTGCTTTATGTATTTGCATATTCAGACTGAAGCTTTATGGCACAATATACACATATTTCCTTTGTTTATTTATGGCTGCCTTGTGTGCTAAACAAAATTGCAAAATTTTGCATATTTTATCTCTTTTATGTGTGCCCTAAATTCATCTAAAAATTTAACTACATTCAGTCTGCACTTTGGCATATTCTAAATCAATTTCAGGCTGCCCACACATCATCAACAGAATCGATGCTATTGGCTGAAAAACTAATAACAGTTTGCAATTTGGGAAAACTTGTCATGTTCATTTGGTCCAGTGAAGAGTTTAATTAAAGTCAGTGGCAGCGACAGTGCTTCATCTCATTCCAAACCGAAGCCAACAAGTGGGCAGCTCTACAAATAGCTTTTCGAATGAGCACGCTGGGTAAACATCATTTTGAAATGCAGTTGCACAACCCACACACACACAAGCACACAATTACACACATAGAACAGCTTTTCCTTTTTGGTTTTTTCAAAGCTACTCACATAATTGAATTTCAAGTCGGGATGCATGTAGTCCACGCCTGCAAGCACAACCCACACAGAGCGGATGCAAAGAGAGAGCGAGAGATAGACAGAAAGAGAGGAAGATAGAGAGAACATGCTGTGGTTACTGCTTCCAGCTGACTGCACTGATTGCACCTACCGTCATCCATGATGGCTGTTGTCACATTCTTGCCCGTTATGCCCTGTGCCCAGGCTGCCTGCACATTCAGATCCAGTCGCACCTTGCCGCCATTTTGTCCCGTGTTCTTCAGATACCATTGCATGGGAAAGTACGGATCAGTTGGCTCCACATCGATGCTATTCGACTCGCCCAGCGTGGCAGCATAGTGCAGGCCATGTATGGCGGGTACCTGCGGACGCAGACCACGCTTGACACGCCTGAATCCAGGCTGTTGCACGGCCGTATTGATCTGTAGGGAGAAAAAGATTTGATAATGATATTTTAAGTTAATCAATAAAACAAATGCGTAAGCTACTGTCCAGTGTGCTCGACTGTCATATACCTCCTGAGCTGAACGATTTCTTTTATATTTCTTCTTTTTATTAAGTTATACGGGGAAAATCTAATATCCCCTAACGATTTCTGAAATGTATAACTTTTACGTAAAGTGTTTTTTTTGTTGCATACTTTGCTGCGGCTTGGAAATCAGTGGCTCTTTAAAATTAGAACTTGAATAACTTCTGTGCTTCTGTGTCAGGTATCTTCAAGGCATTGATAGTTATTGTGTTTACCAATAATGAACTGTCCTACATTAAAATAACGCTTGCAATTCTGTTTAATTCTAACATAAACTTGATCTAGCTGTAAGATATAATTTGATATATTGTCAACGAATTTGAAGGTGGTTGCTCTGGTATCTATATTATCATACTGACTGACAGACTGACAGACTGACAGACTGACAGACTGACAGACTGACAGACTGACAGACTGACAGACTGACAGACTGACAGACTGACAGACTGACAGACTGACAGACTGACAGACTGACAGACTGACAGACTGACCGACTGACAGACTGACAGACTGACAGACTGACACACTGACAGACTGACTGACTGACTGACTGACTGACTGACTGACTGACTGACTGACTGACTGACTGACTGACTGACAGACTGACAGACTGACAGACTGACAGAACGACAGACAGACGGACAGAAAGACAGACAGAAAGACAGACATATAGACAGAAGGAAATGGCTATATCGACTCTGCTGTTGATGCAGATAAAGAATATACATATATGGTTTATGGGGTCTAACTGCCCCTCCTTCTGCCTGTTACTTTTCATTTTCAGTTGGCGCAAAGTTATGATACCCTTCTCCCCTATGGGTAGCGGGTATAAGAACAACTTGACAAGCTGCCAGCTGTCAACGGCTGTCGAGCCTCTCTCTCCCCCCAATTCGATACACATTGTAGGTCAATCTTATGCGTACGTGACGTTACTCTGTGAAATGCAAATTTTGTGTAACAGGCAGAAAGGCAAACAAGTTGCAGTTGCTGTTGTTGTTGTCTATTTGCAGAAGGCTAACCATGGCATGCTATCATAATCTACATAAATTCCCCCTGTTTGCCTGTTGCATATTGCATTTTGAATAGTAATTATCGACAATGCCACCCGAACACGTTCTGGACAGCTGCTGGACAATGCAATCAATGTGACTGTGGAGGAGGCTGATATACAATTTGCCAACTGATTGCCAAGAGTTGGCAACGGAAACGTATACTACGAATTCTGACTGTGCTGTGAACTCTGGCATTCTACAGAGTATACTCTCCCTCTCCCCTCTCTTTGTCTAGCTTTGGTCTTGATTTACGTTTATACTCACCGAGGGATGGCTCTTCAGGGCACGCGTGTGCGTCAGGCTGCGCCGTGTGCGGGCATGCGGCAGAGTCCTGTGCTTGAAATGATACTCGTTTCCATCGGCACCGGCCAGCTATAAAAAACAGAGAGAGAAAAGACAGCAGGTTAAAGTCGAGTTGAAGTAGCAATGCCTTAGATCCTTCTACTTCCTTTCTCTTTCTTCCCTTCTTGTACTCTAATTGAGCTTAAAACATTAATTCGCTGCTTGTGCTCGCCATAATTGAGCTGTAATTGACTCCAGTACTCTGTGTATGTGTGTGTGTGTGTGTGTGTGTGTGTATGTGTGTGTGCCCATAATTATGCTGTAAATTGCTAGTCATGGGCAACAGCTTTAGCTGCTGCTTGGGTTGCTCAGCATCTCCCTCTCAACTTCATCGTCGTCACGTTTATTAGCCATAGCCTTGGCCAAGCTTTGGTAAATTGAGAGTTTTACAGCTTTGCCTCCTGGTTATTTTCCATGCCATGCCCTCTCCCCCTCCTCACTCCATAAAATTCCAATAAGCAGCATATCGAGTTACGCAGTATGGGTGCATGCGCCAAGCCCCCAATCCCCACGCCCCCCTGCACAGCACCCGCATTTATTCCCAATGTGACCCGCACTGCGAGTTCGCTTGAAAAACTTTCACTTTGTGCCCCCGAAAACAACGCCCTGATGACCGACCCTATTTATACGCAGTTGTAAAAGTCGAGGCGAAACTCGTTGCAAATGAAATGTGATATAAGACGAGCAAAAAGGCTAACTTTGGTATGTGTAATGTTTTATACTCTTGCAGGTTCTTAAATCTTCAGATGATTCCTATACTTGTGGTATATTATGGTGCAGCATTGACTGGTATTGGGTGTGTTTAATATTGTGTCTAACTTTGATAGACACTGCTAAGTTAAGCTATTTCTAACATCAGAACTGGTCTTCATACAAAAGCCTGCATTTCTGCAGATTGTTCCATGGCATATATGTTATACTGATCTGATTTTGTTTAAATTTCTTATGCATATTATAAACAGAACAACTCTGATCTAGTAAGTTTGATTGCCATATCTTGACAGCTAACAAAAATCGGCCGATATTTTGTATGACAGCTATGCGATATATCGGTGCGATACGGCTGGTTCCGATATATTTATAGCGTGCAACAATAAGAAGCATGTGTGCCAAGTAAAATTAAGACTGCGAGATTAGTTTGCGTTGCAACAGACAGAACGACGAAAAGACGGATGGACAGACGAACGAACAGACGGGCGGACAAACGGACGGACGGACAGACAGACATTTCTATATCGACTCTCCTGGTGATGCTCATTCAGAATATATACACTTCATAGGCTCGGAAATGTCTCCTAGGATGCCTTGCAAATTCCTGACCAGAATTAATATACCCTTTGCAAGGATATAACAAAATGTGATATAAAATACTGACAGTATTAAAATTCTGAAAACATTCTGTGAAAATAACATGCGCAACATATAAACTGCCTGCCACCTTTGCTTCAGTCTCTGTCATCTATTGAATTTCCTGCTGCACAACGAGATTCCAATGAAACACAGCAACTTCATATGACAAAACACATTATTGAAATGCTAAACACACGAATACTTCCTTTGATTTGATCGATCTGTTGTCAGAGCTCGGAGTATCTGTGACATTTAAATGATATACGAGCAGTGGCATTCACTCTTCATTCAGATTCATTCATGTTTTCAATCGAAATTCACACGAACTGAGTTCACTTCAAAATGTCAACTGCACTTGGGCACGTCCTGAATCCCCTTGGGTGCAGTTTGACCTTGCTGGCGGGTTATCTTTCCTGCTCAGCCTGAGCTTAACTGCGTTGATTGTGGAATTGGAGACTCGCTGAGATGAATCGAACAGCTGTTGGGGCATCTGCTTTCCAGCATGAAGGATTATGCATAATTATGAGGCTGCTCAAAGGAGACTGCGGATGTGAATGCGGCAAAAGCGGATTTGCTTACTGCAGTGCGAGTAATTAAAAGCTGTCGCCAACAGCTGTTCCACGGCTGCCCACGGGATTTCTTCTTTCTTATTTCGTATATTTTGTGAAATGGCACAAGTGGAAGAGCAAAGGAACTCTGCTCAGTCGAGCCATGACAGGTGGGAGAGAAGTAAATTCAACTTTCTGCCTCGCCTATTTTTAACGAAACTTTGAATCAAGCATGCCGAGTGCACTGCCTGTGAAAGGAAGTGGGTTTTCCGTTCCCAGAATCCCATGATGCCCACTCAACTTGCGGCTTCTAAGCAAATTGCCTTGAGATTGTTTCTGCTTCTCTTCTGACGAAGGGTTTTTCCATTTGACGACTTGCGAAAATCCCCAATTTCTTATTTATTCATGCAGCCTGTATGTGGCTTCTTTTCTGGCTAAGTTGTGAACAATAAATTTGGCCAAAAGACAAAGGCAGACGTAACTTAATAATGTACCGAAATTGCCTTAAAATCATATTTCCTATGGCTCTGAAAGGATGTTGGCCAAGTCTGTCAACAATTGAGTCACTTATTAAGTATTCATGAAATTTTTGGCACGCCACGTCAGCAACAAAGCAGACGAAGCGAGACGTCGCTGTGCGTCGCATTAAGTTTGCTTAAGCCAAATTAGTGGCTAGAAATGGAGACCGTGTCCGAGAAGGAGACCGTGTCCGTGTCCGAGTCGCAGTTCGAGTGACAGTCCCAGTTGCTGTGGCTGTGGCTGTGGCTCGAGGGTCATCAATCCAGTTGGGTCTGTCAATCATAATCCATGTCAATAATCTAGCTGTGGCATGTGCCTTGTCTCTAGTGCAACAGCTGGATGGCTTTGTCTGCTGTCTGCTGATTGCACATACGCACTGTGAGCCACCAGCAACTAATCCCTGGCAGCAGCGGGTGCCACATGCGACTCTAATAGCGCGCATATTTTTAGATATTTCGCATAATTTTTGCATTATTTCTAATAAACGAAACATATGGAAGCAGAAGATAGACAAAAAGCAAAAAATAAATAAACGAAAGGGAGAGGGAGAGAGATAGAAATAAATAAAAGTTGCTGGCAGCGCGTCGAGTGGGTTGAGCGAAACAAAAATAGACGCACACAGAGGCAGCAGCAGCGCCACTCAATGTAGTCATTGTATCAATGTGTGTGTGTCTGTGTGTGTATGTGTGTGTGTGTACGTGTGCTATACACAACATATTATAAATATAATGTGTCACAGAGTGTGATAACGCGGACAGCAGCCCGCGCAGCAAAGCAAAGCCAGCCCAGGCCAGCAGACGCTTCGTGACATGTGGTTACACCCTCACGCCCCTCTGCACGCGCCTCCTTCTGTTGTCCGTCCCCAAAAACGACTTGGCTGCAGCCTTAAGGCTACGCTACGTGTTAGACACTTAAACTAAGTAACACCCACGCACGTTTAGCAGCAGCAGCAGTTGCCAAACTCGTGTGTGTGTGTGTGAGTGAGTGAGAGCCAAAATGGCGTCTATAATAAGTTTCATTTATCGCAGATCACAGTTTATAAGTTAATGTGGGGCAGCTGCGGCTTGTCGATGGGGGTAGTGCTTCACTTGTTGCGCACACACACAGACACTCACACACACACACACACACACACACACACACTCGCCTCCGCATATGTAAATTTGCCTGCCCAGCAAGGGAGAACAAAGACTGCTTACAAGCTAAGATGACTTGAGCGTGGGCGAGCACATTGTGGACGCGCATATGACATGTCATCTCTCAAGCGCTGTCAGCAGCAGCAGTACCAGCACCAGCAGCAGCAATAACTTTATGGTTTTTCATGCAAATTAACGGAAAAAATCACACACACACGCAGAAAAAACTGCAAACAAGTGCAGCCCATATGCAAAATATGTTTATATTTCCTTACAACAGTTTATGTGCTCTCAATATGTTGACCACAGCTGCAGGTGGCCTCCGGTTGAGCTGCCAGCTTAACAAAGCCAACAACAAAGGCTCAGCAATAGCTAAAAGTTAACTAAAGTAAAGCTCCAATTATTTTCAACTGTTGCTCTTAATGTACTTCTGATTCATGTAGATTCATAGAGGAAGAGAATACCATGATAAATATGCGAATTGTGTGAGCAAATTAGGAATTCTATTTTGATTAGGAATTCCATTTAGTTTCCATTATGCTGGGCGACACATTTGCATTAATTTTATTCCTTAGCCGAAAAGTAGGCAACACTTTTGCTCTCACATATTTTCATTACGCAACAAAGCTCTGTCGGGCATTATCTAGGGGAGAATCCATTAATCAAAATGCTGCCGGCAACACAGCAGCAGCAACTATGCGACAGCCTCCACTTCCTCTACTCCCCTCACTCCTCCCACTCCAGTTGTGGCAGTTGTGGTCGCCTTATCAACATTACTAGCCACTTTATCAGTAGCCAGCAATCTCTTTTTTTGGCTACTGAGTATGCACACACACATACGAACACACACAAGCAAACAAACCAACACAAACAATCACACACGGACACTTAAATCCAAGTACAGTGGCAAATAGATTGACAGATACGCCAGCCGCTTGCAATCGCATAATTGTGCAATAGATAGCAACTATTTATTCAGTTTATGCCATGCAGAATATAAATAAAATCATTTAACAAGCTCATTTATTGCGCATTCTCTCGGTTTGCAAATTAATTTCAAATTTTGAACTTTTTAAATAGTTGCGAAATGCATAAAAGTTGAATAAACCAAAACTTTGTTTGCTGCCGCAAAAAAGTATGCTACAGAAAAATTAATTCAACTGCGCAGCAGAGATGGAATATTTTATGATTTTGTTAACATAACTTTTTAATGCCAAAAAGGAATTACTGAAATGCTTTTGTGGCTTACACATTTGTATGTGTTTTCATATAAAACTCATCATATTAATATGAGTGTTTTTATATGAAAAACTCTGTTATTACAGCAGTTATAATATCAAATATATTACTATACTTTCCTTTTGAAATCATCATCATATTTTCATGATGAATAAAACTCTTTGAGTACATTAAACCATTGCATATGATTACTTTAATACAAACGTCATAAAGTACGTACTGTATCTTTACTATCTTCACTTTCGCACTATATAAACTTCATATCATAAGCTTGTTATTACTTTACTGACGTTTTTCCATATATATTTATATTATTTACACTTGACCTGATTACGAACTGACGAACTGCAGCATGACACGGTTCTGCAGCTTTCCAGTTGCACCAGATATGGTTCTATCGAACAGCTTTCCCAATATATACGACATATATATTTGCATTCGGCTATTTACATATGTACATATGTATTTTTAGATAACCTTTTCCAATATCATAAACAATGCAAATACTTGCAAAAGGTTTCGCAACTAATCAATCGACCATAAATCAAAAATATTTTCCAGCTTATCGCCAAATGGGGAGCAAAGTCGAGTGGCAGGCTTGTGTTCTGTTCTGTTTGCTTTTGCTTTTTGTTTTTGAGGACTGTCTGAAATTGTAATTTAAAAGTCAGTCAGCATATGCGTGCAGGTTGGCTGTGTTTGAGTTGGATTTGAGGCAAACAATGTAAAGAGATAGAGGCAAATATTGATTGCCAGCTGCCTAAGCTATGTAAATTGTGCCACCAATAAGTGGCATGCAAATTTTACAGGCCCCAAAGTGGCACAAACGAGATGAAACAGAGTCAGAGAAACAAAGACAGAGGCAAGGCAGGTGCCAAATGAGAGAAATGCAAATGAATAGCGAAGACGAGCTGCTGAATAATTCAACAGGATGCGACAGGAAGAGCGAAGAGAGCGAAGAGAGCTAATAGGCTTTGATTGAGGCTTCTGGCATGTGGCATTCATTGTCCTGGGGGGTCTGCTCTAACTCAAATCAGCTCAGCTCTGATTTGTTGACTGCGGCTTAAGACAAGTTAGCCCAGTTAGCCGTGTTGTTGATGCCACTGTTGCTACCTCTGGCAACTTGTTGACATGCGATAAAAGCGAGAGAAAATGCAAAAGTTTTCCTCGATTGCGCAATTGAATGGAATGTTCCAGGTGGATGGATGCAACTTTTGCCACTGAACATGACATTCAATTTCCCAAGCTTTCAATGGAAGTAACAACTAGAACAAGTACAACAACAATAACAAGTGGTTTGCATAGCAATCGAGGCAACATTTTTAATTAACACACTCTCGCACAGTGGGCTGAGTTGCTAAGTAAATGGCAGCATAAACTCATTTCGCAACTGGGTCACTTGTAAGCCCAAGCAAAGGCCACACTGCACACAAGCAAACAACGAGAAAGAGAGAGGGAGAGGAAGTGGAAGAGTGAGAGAGATAGACTGCCTGAGGGCGGCCTTTTGGTTGCCACCCAGCCCATCATAATCGCATAAGTCCGTTTGTTATTTGGAGCAAAGACGCTGACACTTTCCGCAACAGCAGGCGGAATAATTATCTAGCGCACTGTTGACATTGACATGCTCTGCTCTTATGCCCCTCTCCCCCCTGCCCACTCCCTCTGCTACTGCTGGTCTCACGCTGCGTATGCGTGATTTTGAACAACATCTGCCTTGTGGGCACTGCGAATTAAATCAACATACTCTGCACACTCTCTGCCAGCAGGCTAGTCCTCTTTGCCAGGCTCTACTGTCCAGCCGCCTGCTGGCTAATTAAATTTAATGATTTTATCTAATTTTCTCCGCCTGCGCCCCAAACAATTACATTGAAATGTAATTTGCCGCCGAGCCAAACAAAACTTTTGCGCCGGTGCCCTCTGACATTCTGACATTCTGCCAAGTGGCACACGCAATGTGCAGCCAAATAATGCTGTCGAGCACGTTTTAACGAGCCGAGAGAAAGAACTCGGCCTGAACTCGACAGGCACAAAGACTTTAAAGGGAACCCGCAAGTTTGACTTAATTTAAATTCCTTAAAATGCCAGAGGGTATATTCATTTTGGCCAGCAGTAGGCAATGCACCTTCAGGGAGATCTCCGACCTTATAAAGTATATAGTTAGTCACGAAACTCTTTACACATATGTACATGTTAATGTTATGTACATCTGTGTGAAGTGTTTCTTGACTAACTGTAAATATTCTGCACAGCATTCATAAAGAAGTCGAACTAGCTTTGTCCATGTGTCCATCTGTTGCAACGCAGACTAGTCCCTCAGTTTTATAGCTACCTTGATGAAACTTGGTGCACATGCTTCTTATTGTTGCACGCTGAAAATATATCGGAACCAGCCGTATCGCACCGATATATCGCATAGCTGCCACACAAACTATCGGCCGATTTTTATTAGCTGTCAAGATATGGCAATCAAACTTACTAGATCACAGTTGTTCTATGTTTATAATATGCACAAGAAATTTAAGCAAAATCAGATCACTATAACATATAGCTGCCATAGGAACAATCGGCAGAAATGCAGCCTTTTGTATGAAGACCAGTTCTGATTTTAGAAATAGCTTAACTTAGCAGTGTCTATCAAAGCTAGACACAATATTAAACACACCCAATACCAGTCAATGCTGCACCATTATATATCACTAATATAGGAACAATCGAAGGAGATAAGTCCCTGCAAGGGTATAAAACTTTAGCATTGCCGAATGTAGCCCTTCTTCCTCTTTCTCATTGAACTTTTACAATATTCGAGCACTTTCAGGCGTATAATTTGAAGTCTGCTTAGATTTATTGCTCAGGCAAATTGTGAGTTCACAATTTCACTCACTCCGATGATGCAATTAGTGCCTAATGTTAGTGCCTGTGGCTAATAACCGGTCGCATGTTGCTGTTTGACTTCCACAAAGTCCAAAAAATTTGCGACTAAACTAATTAAAATAGTTTTGCTCCCTTTTGGGTTGCCAATTAGCTGTAAAACGAGACAGAGCATGGGTGGGACTGAGAGGGAAGATGGTGCTCAAACAATTTTAATAAGCATTAGTGCTAAATTAGGGTGCTGTCTTTGCTTAAAGTGATACGGATATGCTAGTCGTGCAGCGACCGTAAAACAATATCCGTAACCTCCTCCCAATGCTCAACTTTGCAAATATTTGCCAAAAGTTGAGTTGGCCCAACAGTTTTGGCCTTGAAGCGTGTAGTGGAGTGCAAAGCTCAGCAGTGCGACAGGTGAAGACATGTTCAGCCGAGTCGTGAACGTTTAACATGATGAATACACCGAAATAAATATGATATAAGGTAAAACTACTATTTCTTGCCCCTCTCTGCACTCTCCATTCTAGTAAGCTTGGTAATACCCGCCTCTCATGCGGACATTTGCCTTTAGATGCCTTCAACCACGTTTTATCGAAACATCGAACTCAGCTCGTGTCCAGCAACGCTGCGAGCTGCTTTACGATTCTAAAAATAAACAACAAATAAAAATAAGAAAAACACAGAAAAAAAAGGAATATATATATTTTTATATATACTGTGGAATTCGCAACGAGCTGGCACACACACAACGCAGCGTATACGTGATAATGTGTTGTGTGTGCTTTTGTGCGTGCTTGTGTGCCTTGCGGTTCTCCATTCTCTACAGTTTTTTCTTCTTCTCTACAAGATTTCAGGCATACCCCTCTGCATGTGCACGTCGCACATCGTCGCTGTCTCCGTCAAGTCCTTTGTTTGTCTTCTATTTGCCAACATATGTTCCTTTTTGCCTTGAGTTACAAATTGCTTGCAAAACGTCCGCTGTCCACAGGCTGCTTGCCTTTAATTTACAAGCGGCAAACCGAAAGGTCATACAGACATACACACTGCCTCTGTGTGTGTGTAAACTCGTTTTTCATTTCGCATAATAAATGAAACGAAAACATTCAACTGAAGATGCATTGCGAACGAAACTTGATGAGAAAATGAAATAAATTGGCCGATCTCTTGTGCCTCCAACGTCCAGTCGGGTATAGATGGCAATATAATTTATACTTGTAAATAAATTATATCCACAGATTATGCTGTCCATCCCCCCGCAGTGACACAAATAACTAATGAACGCTGCATATTTAATGCGGCATAAAAATGTGCAAATGGCAAATGCAATGCAAGTTATGCATTCATAATGAACCCTGACAACCCTGACAAAGTTATGCGGTTGCATTCTATTTAAAGTTTGCAAAGACCAACTGACTTTAACTTGACACAACTAATGGTTCAAAGACAAATTTATTATAGTAATAATCGGGAAGTTTATATATAGAACTGAGGGATAAAAAAAGAAGAAAACTATTTAACCTTTTATAAGGCATGGCAAGGCATAGCCAACTCTTGCTTTGCCAAGCTAGACTCTCTTTAGACACATATGTGTTTAAGTTCCTAATCAAATTCTGAAAAATCCCAGACAACTGCAAAGTTTTCTTATCAAAAGTATCAACTTTGCAGCCTCAGCTGGGAAAACAAACCTATTTAAAGAGTTGATCTCCCCACAGTCTGGTCTCTCTCTCTGCATCTTATTTGAAAGGCATTTGAAGCAGGTGTGTTGCCAACAAGTTGCCGCCGCCGATGAGGCTGTTGCCAAGGCTTAGCACTGTTGTTGGCAAACAACAAGTTAACGCTTTATGCAAGGATTTGCGGCGCAGTAGCTGATGATAATCGGCCCAAAGCAGACGTGACAGAGGGAGGAGGGCGAGTCTGTTAGCTTTTTAAGTTATTACACACACCAAACAGCAAAAGTACACAATGACACTCTCTCACAAACACACACCTGCACACAGACAAAGAATGCATGGCCAGCGGCAGAAAGTAAGTTGTAGCTCAAAAGTTTTAAGCAGCACAAACACAAACGCCATGGAGGAAAAAAAGCCGCTTTGAGGCATTAGCAGACAACGAGAGCACTTTCTGTACAGAATTTGTCGGTCATTAAGGCGAGAAAGAGATGGTAGATGGTAGACAAGGAGAGCAGGCACAGGCGAAGGCTGGGCATGGAATCAGAGAGCAGAAAATTGCAAAGGCAACAGGCTGACTTTGCGTAGGAGTCGAGCGTCCAGTGCAGCCCCTCTCCAGCACCTATATACACCCCTTAAGAAACGTAAAGAAATGAGAAACATATTTAGCTACCAAATCAAGAAATTGACTTAAGTATTGGATGATATTTTAATAGCAAGCAGAGGAATTTCCGCGTTCAAATCGAAATTTACATGTGTTTTATATACAAACGAAATACGTGTGTGTGCATTTGATGTTGCCTGCCTGTACTGGCAACAATCTAATGTAATCTAGGGTTTTATTGCTGATAAGGCTGTAACATTGTATGCAATAAACTCGCAATGTAGCTCAGCGCCAGCTTTCAACGATGACAGACACACAAAAAGCGCCTGTGAAACTTCATACGCCGCGTATACGCAATATCGATTCAAACAGCCAGCGAAGCATAAGCCTCTACGTCTGCTCTATCCAATTTTGGCTGCTGCCGTTTCCGTTGCTGTTGAACAGTGTGATTTCTGTTTTCAGATAACGTTTGACGTAAGAGCAACAGATTTGTTTTTTTTTTTTGTGGCCAGCAATTTTATTGCCTAACGCCCCCGAAAAGCGTTTTGTGATGGACTTTTGCTGTTTATCGAGCACAAACGGTATGAGAATTCGCACCGGAAATCCAGCTAACTTCATGTAGAATTTCTAATTAAACGTTGTGTTTGGACACTGTCTGTCTGTTTATATTTAAATCAAGGTGGCCAGAGAAATGATACTCATCAATATGAAATGCAGCACATCAGACATTCTGGTCACATGGCATATGTCCAGTTGTCCTTAATAATTGATCGATTTCTAAGTGGCTCTAAATAATTGAGAGCCATAAAGAGGCTATTAAGCACGACAGTTGGCAACGTGATGAAATCAAAGTGAACTAAAATCAATTTACATTAATAAAACAAACATATTTTCATTTATATCATTAGCAAGCAAAACAAATACTATTGAAGTGTTCTATTTAAACGAGTTTATAATAAAATTGTCAGAAGCCAAAAGGTCATTGGAAAGCCACGAGAAAATACCCATACATATGTGACAGCAGTTTGTTTAACGGAAGGAAAAGGGACAACAAAAGTAAATGGCAAATTGAAAATGCGAAAATCGCTAACAAAAAGAGGGTTCAGATAATAAAAGAGTCTTTAAACTAAAATGCGAATGGGGATAAAATGGAAAGTTACTGCTGAGTAAGGGGTCAATGTTGCAAGGGACTAGCAGCTTGAAAAGGGTGCAAGTAAAAGGGCGACACCACTAAATGATACAATTAGGGAAATAAGGTCAGTAAAAAATAGAAAATTCAATGCAATTCTAGCTTTGTTATTTTATATAAAGTATGTGAAGAATAGACCAAAACAAATCGAATGTTCATATCATTAATAATAGCATTCTATATTTTAAACTAGCACGAAAGCTACAGCCGAGTGTGCTCTTTTCTGTTGCATACTTAGGGAGTGATTTGAATATCAATAACTCTTAAAATTGTTTTTTAAATAACTTTAATGTCAACTAATCAATCATAACCAAAATTTCAGTAATCATGTGTGCATTGCTTGTTATTGTATTTACCAAAAACCAACTATGCTACATGCAAACTACGCTTGGAATTCGTGATCTACGTGCAATGAAAATACATAGTGAGGCCAAATTTGGTGTAGGTAGCCTTACTACCTAAAGAAATAGAAAGTTTACCAAATAACAAACTCTAGAAACTTAAGTTATGCAAAGAAATTGTATCAAATAATGTAAACCACCTTATAATACGTGAGAAACAGATAAATTGAATTGAGTAAATCATAAGTACAAATTCAGTAATGCGCTGAAATTGCAGAAAGGTCCTGGCAGATGTTTTCTCTGGTTAAACGAAGCACGCCAAAAAGGTCACACAGAAGTGCCGCGTGTCGAGAAACCAAATTGAAATGAAAATTCTAAAGAAGTCGGTCGCGGCACCTAATTAAAGTATCGCATTTCTACGTAATCCCGCGTTTTGTGTCCCTGCTGTCGAAGGACGCGTACAGTTCGTGCAACACAAGCGTTCGTAATTAAACTCAAAACGCTTTCATTTGTATCTGAGGTGGGTTGCTCTGACCCCATGTCCCCTGCGAACAGTGTTGTGCAATGCGCACTGACGTTGCCAGGACGACACTTTCCCATTGCCAGATTGCCACATGCCTCCTGTCGTCGCAGTGCAGCAGTTGTGCAGCTGTGTCTATGGCGCAACTAGGGCAGCAGCTCCCGTTACGTCTATTTATGAAGAACAGGCGTAAGGAAGAGCCTCAACTGCAGGTGGGTTAGGTCAGAGACGCCCGTCTCGAGCTGCCTGGCCTGGACTGTACGGGGCTGGACTGGACTAGCCTGGGAGTGTATCAGCTTACAAATAAATCAGCAATTTATATAATGAAGAGTGGAGAAAGTTAATTGGATTTGGCGCCTGCTTCATATTTCTTTATTGACGCAATTTCTGACCCCCAATGGAATGTCATTGATGGCTGACTACCCAATTAGTCACCCAACATGCAGCTAATTAATCAGTCACAACACGAACGTCCACGACTGCAATTATCAGTCAAGAAACATGGCTAAAAAGCCACAAAAATGTTGGCGGTTAAGGGTTTAATAATGAAGAGTAATCTAGATAGAAGCTACATTAAGTATTATTACTTTTTACTTTTTTACAAATAATGAAAAGTGATCTACATTAAATTAGGCAATCGATTATATTCTTCTAAAATATTTTACACATTAACCGAAATTATTTTGAAATAATGAATCTAAACTGAAAAAATGAATTAATATAAAATTAAATGTATATATAGTATTGGTTAAAATGTAATAAGTGAAGGTCCAGTTCAAAGACAGTTTCTGCGTTTTACAATCGTTCTTTTCATTATCATTATTCATATTATAGACTTCTCTTTGATATATCAACTGTCCTTTCAGCTCAATAGTCTCTTTTGTATTATCACTTTCTTTATTATAGACTTTTGTTTGATATATTACGCTAAGAATATTGATCGACTGTGCCTTAACTTCCTTTCAGCTCAACTCCCTCTTTTTCATTATCATTATTATGGTCTACTGTACTCAATATTCTTTTCTTTCTCTATTCTCTGTTGATATCTTCACACCTTAAGACCAATTAGAACTGTTTTAAGTAAAGATCATCACGCTACCATTAAAGTGTTCAGTCCGCGCATAAGTCCTTCTTCCACTTCAAGTTTAAATGGAAACTAATAAAAATATTTTTAGTATGCAAATCACGAAACAAGTGTGCGTCCTAGGCAGATGAAATAACTGTCAGTAGCACACCATCTGTTTGGCACAACAATATTGAATAAGTCCGTCGAGTGACACATTCCCAGCCATATTATATCGTATTATATTCGATTCTATTATGTACGACTGTCAGAATGAGCTGCCTGAATGAGTTGCATTTCGATGGCAGTCGCAAATAGTGAAATGAAGAGCGAATATGTAATATATCTATGTATATGTGCAGGTATGTCTGGAAATGTGTGTACCTGACGTTGTTGACCTTGTGCCTGTTTCCAACGTGCAATATAAAATATGGCAAAATGTTCGCCTAGACAGTATGCAATGGAAATTTCGCGCTCCCCACACTGACAGAGGAAGTTTGCCAAACTCGCCAACGACTTTATATTGCTTCGTAAGCCAGGCACGCGTCCTGCCGCACTCAATCAAGGCACACAGAGGGGTGCACACACACACACACACACATACACATATACATATAGAGAGACACACTTACAGTGTCATGCAGCCATACACCCACTTAAGCAGTCACAATTAGCAAAGAACAGCAGCCCCTGCTCGACTGCGTCTTTAGGCTCGAGACCTGCCCACGCCGTCGGACCATAAAATAATTGATTTTTCACAAAGAAGGATGAAAGGATGAATGGATGGATGGATGCACTGTCTTTACAGACGGACTGACGAACTTGGTTGGCTTAATAAGAGAGAGGGTATGGTGGTGGAGGGGGGCTTACTTACCGGTCCCAGATTGTCGAAGCCATACTTAGCGGCCACCTCGTGGGCGAATTCATTGTCAACGCCCTGACGAAAGCGGACCAGGAACGAGCTGGTGAACATTGGTTGATTACCGCCGCCAATAACACCTGCCACGGCCCGCACACCGATGCCCGTATGCACCTGCGAGAGCAGCAGCAGTGGCAATATCATTCCAATGGCCAGCATGCCAAAGTACAAGAGTCGCCATGTAGCAGCGATGCTCCATGCATCTGACCCCATCAACATTGCACGCGTTGTGGCTCGAGTTGTTTTCTCTCCTTTTCTTCTTTTAGTTGTTCACAATTGCGACGATGGGGCAACGCTGGCGCCACAAATTCGTGCACACTTTTTCCGATGTGAAGGAGAAGGAGGAGGTTTGTCGAAAATAAAGGCCGCGCTTCAATGGACAGAGGTTCGTGACACGTTCCAACTCAGTGTTCTCTGGCTGTTTGTAAATAACTGTAAAATGTTCCTTTGCCGCCGGCTGCGCTTGTATCTCTCTCGCTCTGTCTCTCTTACTGTGTTGCTGCGTCAAAACTAAACACTTTGAGTGTGTTTAATTTAAATATTTCTTTTCCTCTTCTCTGTTTTCCTCTTGCTGTTTCTGCTGCTTCTGCTGTTGTTGTTGCCACTGAGGAATTCTCTGATTATGCGCTGCCAAGAACTTCACTTTGGCACTGCGCGAAGAAAACTGTTTGCCAGCGTCGTCAATGGACGCCATTATGAATATAGCAAAGGCGCCGCAATGCTCGAAAGCTCCAATGCGAAAGCTTCAATGTGGAAAGCTCTACAAACGAATTACTCTTGCATGTAACCCTCCCCCCCCCCGTTCTACACCCCTTGTCCTACACTCAGTGCATTTCATTTGCACACAGCGTGTTGTGCTGCTCACACTCACTGCTTGACAGGCCTGCTAGCTCTGCTCAGCTGCTCCTTCGCTGCTTAAGCTCTGCTCGTTCGTCGCTCGTTTTTAGCTTTACAAGGCCCGTATCTATGATCTCCGGGGGGTGGGGGTCCTTCTTGTAATTACCTTGCTTTAAAATATAATATGCATTTAGTGCATAAAATATTTCACAACATTTATTTATTTATTTAATGTTCACTCAAGCCACTCGACTCAAAGATAATGACTTTATAAAAAGAACTAATTCATTTTATAATTAAACAAATTTTATATTAAAAATAATTTAACAAGTTAAAAGTAAATGAATAATAATAATTAAACAAATTTTATATTAAAAATAATTTAACAAGTTAAAAGTAAATGAATAAAAATTGGTACAATTTCTTTAAATTGATTTATATTTAATTAATAATTGACTACTAATTAGTTCTTACTGTTTTCTTGCTTTTATATTATCAAAATCATCAATAGTTTTTAAGAATCCTTTAATTCGGGCCTTGTTATTCCCGATTGATAATATTTGATAATTATTTCTCCATAGAACTGAGCAATCATTACCCATAGAGTAGAAGGGTATTATTTCTTCATACCGAAGTAGGCGACCACGACCCTCCCAAGTACTTTATATATGAATACTTAATAGAGTCGATAAAGCCATGTCTACCTGTCCGGAAGTCTTTATAAAAACACTGATCTCAGCTATTATAAAAGCTATAGTTAAAAAAGTCTTGGATGTCGCATGTATAGTATACATATATGTACATATACTTAGCTGACTTTAATATCTACCTTTTCTCCAAATTTCCGAGCAGATAAACATAGCAGTTGTTCAAGTTAGCATATGCGCCCGACTGTACATTCTTCTTATTTCTCTTTGCTAGTAGGCACCCCTGCAAACGAGGGCCCTTTTGCACTGCACACCCTGCACACACCTGGCTACGGGCCTGAGCTTTGCTGTTATTTCTGCAGCGCATTGCAAACGCTTTGTGGACGTCACCAATTTCAGTTGACCCGCTGCTGATGTCGCTGCTGGCTTTTGTTTTGTGTGTAGCTCAGCCACCCCCTGCCCCTTACACCCTGACACACCACCCCCCCCCACGACTTTCTCTTTTGCTGATTCTGTTTTGTTCCCTGCGATTGCTTGGCTTGTTGCTTGGCTGCGATTGGTTTATGCTGCGCAGCGTCAACATATGGAAGCATACTTTATGTTACAGATTCATTGCATTTCATAAAAACCCCCAGCTGCCCCCACACCACTCCTCTTCTTCTTAACAAACGACTGTGTGTTTGGCTTTTGTGCGTATAATAGCAGCAAGGGCTTCAACTTTGACCTTAGCCCAAATGAAAAGGAGTAACGCGAACCAGAGGCGCGCAATAAGCCCTTTAAATGCCCGTTCAAATTAACGTTCAGCATTTTTGACGAATCCCTTCAACTGGATACGGTATAAAACAGTACATAATGTAAGCTATAATACTATATATTTATTAAATTAACACAGTACTACAAAAAGGTCTTAATGTATGCTAACATATCTTATATGTATGGAAAGCTTAGTTAACAAACTTTAATAAAGCTAAAGAAATACAATTTTAAATTAACACAAAATCTCTTAAAAATATTAATTTAAATCGAATGTAAAAATTTGGAGAGAGAGGGAAGGGAGATTAACTCTTTTTAGTTAATACGAATGCGTATTTATCTCTGAACATATCGCAGTAATTTAATTTCAAACTTAATTGGACTTTCAATTAATTCAAGCACTTTAGGCCTGACGTCAAAGGGCGAACAGGTAGGTAGCATCGCACTTGAAACAGCCGCTAATAAACAGCATATGGTCGACCGTAAACAATGCAATTAGCGCACAGTGCCCGTTGAGGTTGAGCAGCTTTAAATTACAATTAAATTCTAATTGAGCTTAAACCTTAATTTGCCAGCGATACTTTTATCGTATACATAGAGAATGTTGAAGCATAGAGCGATGATAAGCAGGAAAACTAACCAAACTCTGGAGTAATCCATTGTTGACAATGATGACAATGATGATGATGATGAAGAGGGAAAGCAGGTAATACAATAGTAAACATATCGCACATTGTTCAGGGATTTATTTCCGCTTGCCAAAGAGATTACCACGCACTGTAAGTAGAAGAACAATATTGTGAAAGTTGGATTATTTAGGGCGTGATAGACTGTGATATACCCACTACACATTTGAACAGAGACTTCTTAAATAGCTATTTAACTTATACTTCTTAGATAGGTATTTAACTTCTATGTGTAGAGTATTCTATGCTGGATACTTTGCTGGATGAGCCTTGGAAATCATTAGTCCTTTAAACATATGTCTTGAATATTTTATATTATTATTAGAATTCATTTGGACAGGGATAGTTATGTTGCTTTCCAAGAATTAACATTCTATCATTAAAACTATGCCTGCATTTGCGTTTTTTTCAATGTACGGGGCGGCAGGGGGCGTGGCCAAATACTAAAATAATGCAACGTGCAATAATAACACACATTGTCAGCAAATTTGATAGAACTAGCTCCAAAGGGGCCTGAGATCTATATTTTCAAACAGACGAACAGATAGAAAGACGCACGAACGGAATTGGCTATATTGACGCGGATGTTGATGCTGATTGAGAACATATATAGTACTTAATGGGGTCGTAGAGGCCTCATTCTATAACTATATATTCTATATCATACATTATCTGCTGCCACTAAATCATAATACCCTGCTAATGGTCAGCGGGTATAGGAAACTTCGTATAAGTTGCAGGATTATGTAGGTAAGCTTATGATCATCTTCATGGTGACTTACCAGTCGAGGTGGCCGGCGACAGTGCATGGGAGCTGGCATGACGTTTGATGGCGTTGCGGGGCGTATCCGATTTGCCCTGAACAACAGAGCAGGTGACGGCACTGCCGGATGAGGTAGATGTGGTGACATTGCTTACGCTGGCATCGGCAACTGTCTTGCTGGGCATTGATTTGTAGCGCTGCAACGAGGTGCGCTGCTTCTTGGGCTGCGTTGCCTCTAGCATGGCCTCGTCGAGGGCAACAAACCAATCTTCCGTCTCGCTCTCATCCTCCAGGAACTTCATGTAGAACGAGGCACGTTTATCCTTGTGTGTCTTGGGTGTGGTCACAACAGGCGCCTTGGCGGGCGGCTCTTTTGACTCTAGTTGCTGCGAGGCCTCGAGCAGAAAGCAATCCGTATCCGAATCGTTAAGGAAATCGGCCAAGGCTGGATCGGATCCCAGTGCGGGTGGCTCAACTGGTGGTGGGATTTCAGTCGGCAACTCAATGGGATCTTCTACTGCCGCGCAATGTTGATGCAACTGTTTGTGCAGCTTGTTGCAGCGCTCCTTGAGCAACTCGTGGTCACGTATTTGCTGGGCGCGTCTCTGTTTGTTGTCCAGCTGCTTGCGCCTGTGTTCATTGGCCGCATCCACTCGCACCTGTTTGCGGCGATCGCGCTGCTTGAACGCACCCGGGCCGAATTCCTCTGAGTCGAAGCCACTGTCCGAGGTTGTGTTTACTCTGTCCCCGCGTCCATTGCTCTCTGAATTCCAACGCCAGCCGACCTCGGGGCTGCCTGTAACGAGTGTCTGCGAGAGCAGGCAACTGGGCGACAAGTTGTGAGGCGAGAAGTCAAGACTGTCGTCCAGGCTGTACATCTTCTTGCTGGGCGGTGTGCTCTCCACATTCTCTGGTCGCCTTGCTGTTGGTGATTCACACAACGAGACATCGGCATCGGCATCCTCTGTGGCAGTGGCGCAAGCGCGACTCTGTGGTGAGGCTGCAATCACAACACAAATTTATTTACCCACTTTGTCAAGACTATTCTCACTCAGAACTTACCACTGTGACGTTTCTGCAATAGACGATTGCTTAACGTTAACGAGCGCCGTTTGTTCACGATTGGCGCGTTTTCCATTTAGTGTCATTAATTAATTAATTTAAAACATTTGGCGTTTGCTCTCGTAGAATGCGCTCAACTCAAAACGCGTTTGGTATTTTCGTGTTTGCATTCGATACTGATATCGATATATCGATAAATCACTTGCCTCTTGCTTTCAGTATTTATACTAGTACGTGCTCTTGAGTATATTTCTTGCAACCGAGAATTATCATAACAAAACATTTTAGCTATGTGAACCCTATTTTAATATTAATTTTATAATATTTGATTACTACCGAATCAACCACAGCGCTTCAACTAAAGTGTGGTATTTATTTGCCATTTGGTATTGCCACTGGACTGTAGCTGACGTGCATAAGCTGACTGCTATAAGCCACAAGAGGCTGTCAACACTACTAAGCATCAATGCTTAGAGTCAACACGTTTGAATTTTTAAAACATTTATATATATTTTATTTCCATTCAGTTAATAACAATTATTTAAATAATGATATTTTTGTGTAGTACTTCACACGCTACTGCTAAATTAAATTGTTACGATTCAAGCAATAATGTTCAACTAATTCACATCGTTTCAAAATGTGCCTTCTAAACACACACACAACTTATTACAATTATTAACGCAATTAAATGCTAAAAACAATTCTTATAAATGCATATGGATTAAATAAATTAATCTCTTTTGAAAAAATTATTGTCCACTTGAAAATGTCAACTCTAAAGTTCATAGTATTCGCCATCTTACAGGCCCTTGTTGTACCAGACTGTCTCCAGGTCGGGATTCTTCTTCTTGATCGACTCCTTCACATCGGTCTCCAGAGAGTCGACTTTAATGGCAGCACGTTGACTGAAGAAAGCACAGCCCAGGGGCGTGGCAAAGAGAAGGACAAAGCCGACGAAAAGCGTCTGAATGGGAGCATTCAAACGGGGATATTTCTTTAGGAAGCCACGTTTCTCCAGAGTCTCCATGAGTAGCGGTGTCAAGGCTGTTGGAAAGTGAATAGAATGAATATTATTCAAATTCTTTTGGACCACTCAATGAATACTCACTCATGCCGGGTGTGGCCATGGCAATGCGACTGACTAGCACGGCGGATATGCCAACGAAAGCTGCCTTCTTAGAGATGCCTACCTCCTTGTTCTGCTCATCCAGCAGCACGACGCCATTTTGCAGTTCCCTGCGGAAAAGAGAAACATTACATATGCATACCCTGTAATTTACTTAAGTCAACACTTACTGCATTCGCATGCAGGGTATATTGATGCAATTGGCCGCCGCGACAGCCACCAGCGGCACCAGGCGACCGATCAACGGATTCATATTCTTCACTGCATTGTTCAGCGTCAGCGCCGTGCCCAGCGCGCCTCCCGTTGCCAGGCAGTATGAGGTGAGTAGTTGCCTGTATGTGTGATGAGTGTAGAGTAATCAAAGTGAGCTTAAATTCGGGGTGAGGTGAACTTACGTTTGACTGATGGGCGTCGTGCCCGAACGGTTGGTGTAGTTCACTATGGCATTGAACGTTTGATTACACCACTGCCAGAAGACAACGGCCGGGGTGGTCTTGTAGAAGGTCATCATGCCTAAACGAGAGCAACAATAACAACAACAACAACAATGATGATGATGATAACACAAACAATAAAAGGCATTTATACGCTATTATTAATAAAAGCGCGGAAGCAAATTGTTGAAATTTTGTTGATCATGAGCAGTGGGTAGGCGTGGTTGCGTGGGCGAGTCTAGGAAGGTATATATGTATATGTACATATATGCCCAGGTCCGTAGCAACGGTCTCGGGGGGCGCTTTTGCAACACTCTATTGGGCCCACAGTTAAAATACTAAAATTTTAAAAAGAACAAATGTATTTTTACTAAAGGAATTGAACTGAATTGGTAGCCATGGAAGGTGAGGGAACTTGATAATCAGCAAGAATATATTTAAATACTTTGTGGGAAAGAATGGATTGTCAATATTATCAAGAGAATATAGGGCCTTCTCAACTACCAATAACGATTTTTGCAATATAAAATCGAGAAAGAAAATAAGAAGTAATTAGTATTACGTTTCTTCAATTTGTGCAATATTCATAGAATATATTAAATAAAATATAATATATTAATACATACTATATTTAACAACAAAGTAATCACAAAAGGGGCCCCGAGACCGTCGCTACGGCCCTGCCCTGCACACACCTACCTACGGGCCTGTATATGTACATATACCATATATAAACTGAACTTACCGGCAGTGATAAACATGTTCATCGGCATCTGGGCCGACATGCGTCCAATGATCAGCTGCTTCTCGCCCGTCTCCGGATGGAAGGCCGAATCATACAGATACTTGGCTTTCCACAGCTCCTCGACGCTCTTGCACTCGGGCACATCCTGACCGGCGCGATATTTCTGAACAATTTGACGCGCTGACTCGAGCTGCGTACTGGAAACGAATAAGTTGAGGGGATTTGTGACCAGAAAGAAATGCTTGGCACGCCCCAAATACGTGCCCTGATCGAATTTCGGCTTATCAATATCCACACGGGGCAGCGAAGTCATTATTGTGCTTCGTTCGATATCGATATATGTCGATATATATCTGCAATATATATGTATAAATGTTTCTGTTCAGTCTGTTGCTGCGTCCGCTGATTTTATATGTGCCAATTATGTTATGCTGTAATTGGGGTGTAATTGGGGTTTCCAACTGAGATTAGATACTTGTGTGGCACTGAGGCAAATCAATAATTGATATGCTCGACTGGTCAGCTATTGGCATTAATGGGTATAGATGCGTATATACTGTGCGTGTGTGTGTGTGTGCTGCGCCGGAGTCTTATCAATGGCCGCGCTGACCCAAGCAAGCGCTTATCGCTAATCGCCAACAGGCAAAAGTCGAGTTCGCAGTATAAACACTCTATATACACACACACGCACACACACACACTATATACAGAGTATGCACATGTTGTCTGTGTGTGTGTGTGTGTGTGTGTTTGCGATGCGACGGTAAACAGTTCGACAGTGCGGTACAAACAAAACAATCTTCTGTTCGAATTACATAATTTAGCTCTCATGGCAAAATCGCAAGCTCTGCATAAGATTGAAAAATCCATAAATCTTATCGACTTTTTGCCGGGCGGGCGGACTCAGCGTCCGTCAGCTGAGTGAGATCACAAGCGACGTTTTCGCTTTCTCGATTCCTCCACTGGAGAACAGGTTGTGCCTATGTGTGTGTATATTTTCAGTTTCGGCTCTTCAAGTTTTCCACGCCGACAACACCTACACACGCACACACATAAGCAGCGCCGCGCACACACACCTACACACACACACGCATGAGCTCGCGTAAATGCACACGCACACACACTCACGCACGTCCCAACACGACCTCCAGACGTCCCGCTTGCTAACACTTTGGCAGTGAACTGACGACTGACTGAGCACCGACTATGACGAACGCAGCTGGCCACAATCAGCTGCCGCTCCAGAAAGCTTTGCATTGCCCTTTGAGGGTGCGTCACATGGACAATCTTATAGTGCTTGTCACTTGGGTTATATTCAGAGCCACATAATTAATTATTATTACAAATTAATAATTGAAATTATATATAATTTAATTAAAGTAAAAAATTACAATCATAATTTTATTTTGTTTACACTTTCAACTCATTTATTTAATTGTATTTCATTGGTTGATGGTAATGCCAATTAATAATTGATAATTAAAAGTTATTAAAAATTAATAATTAAAAACTAAATATAATTTTTTTAATTAAATCACACTACGATCATAATTTTAATAATTTAATACCTATAGCTCATTTATTTATATTTTTCAATTAAAATCTGTCCAATTATTAATTGATTTTTTTATTAATTGATTATTTTGTAGTATTAATAGATACTTACAAATTAATAATAATATTTTTAATAATTCAAAATAAAACATTTTTTAGTTTAATTTAGTCACATTACAATCATATTTGTATACCTGTAACTCATTAATTTATTTTTATTTCATTAAGATCTGTCCATTAATTAATTTTTAATTGATTAATTTGTATAATTAATAATAGATAATTAGAAATTGATAGTTGAACAATAATTACATTTAATAAAATCACATTAAAATCATAATTTTAATTTTGTTAAACGTTTTTTTTTTATTTAACTGTCTTTTAATTACTTTTTAATTGGTTATTGTAAAGTAGCTAAATTTTTCTTAGTCGACTGCTGTCAGTTGACAATAAATAAACAAATAAATAAATAAATTATTTAATTAATAAACAAAGTAACCTTGCACACATTTAATTTGTGAAGGGTATTAACTGCTCGACTTGCTTGCTACACTTTCTCTTTCTAGTTTCTTTTATCACCTTGCGTAAGCTCCAACTTTTTGCTTTGCGTCGTGGTAAACGACGCTGACATTGAAGAGAGCGAGCTTTTTTTTAGCTGTGCGCAGCTCTTTAACAATTGAGCTTGACTGCTGGCAGAGCTTTCAAGGCAGCCTGTTGTACCCTTACGAGAGCGGATTGGTCTACTTGGTTGACTTGCTCAGCACCTGCTAATAATGATTATTATACTTAATATTTAATATACTTTAATATTACCAACCTACAAGCCTTTGTTGTACCGAACCGTATTCAAATCGGGGCGCTTTTTCTGAACTAATCCTCGTGCTTCTTTCTCAAGATCCTTGACCTTGATGGCAGCACGTTGGCTAAATAATGCACAGCAGAAAGGAGTAGCGAATATTAAAATAAATGCAATTAAAACAGTTTGAATTGGAGCATTTAAATAGGGATATCTCTTGAGAAATCCGCCCTTTTCCAGCCGCGATATGATCAAGGGTGTTACGGCTTTGCAGATTGAAGTTCAATTAATAAAATACAATTATTGTTTCTATTATACTAACTCATTCCCGGTACAGCCATGGCTGTACGACTGATTACCACGGCCCTGATGCCCTGGAATGCTGCGTTCGTCGAGATCCCCACTTCATTGCCTTCCTCATCCAGCAAGACGACGCCGTCTTTCAATTCCCTGCATGAAGGGGAGTTGTTATATAGATAGATATACCCCTGCGAAAACTCACTGCATGCGCATACAGGGAATGTTGATACAATTTGCGGCTGCAACGGCTGCAAAGGGCACCAAACGACCCAGCAGACGATTCATATTCTTCACTAAACTGTTCAGACTCAGTGCAGTACCCAGTGCACCGCCCGTGGCCAGGCAGTATGAGGTTATTACGAGCTGGCTGCATAAGGGATTGTGCATTTATATCGAATCTTAGTCAAGGTCTGATACTTACTTGTTTTTCCCGAGCGATTGGTGTAGTTGACTGTGGCATTGAAAGTCTGATTGAACCATTGCCAGAATACAGTGGCCCTAGTTGTCTTGTAAAAGGTTACCATTCCTAAATGAAGAGACGAGTGTAATTTATCCATACCCTCGACTCATATATGCTCTTACCGTACCTCCTGTGATGAAGGTGTTCATCGGCATCTGGGCCGACATGCGCCCAGTGATCAGCTGTTTCTCTCCCGTTTCAGGATGATAGGCCGAATCGTACAGATATATAGCTTTCCACACACATTCAATGTTATCGCTCTCTGGCACATCCTTGCCAGCCCTGTATCTTTTGACTGTCTGGCGCGCCTTGTCCAGCGTTTCATCACTAGCCAGCAAATTCAAAGGATTTGTGACCAGAAAGAAATGCCTGACACGCCCCAGATACGTGCTTTGATCGTATTTCGGCTTATCTATATCGACACGAGGCAGCTCCATTGGTTGAAATTGATTAGAAAAGTAAAAATTACTACAACTAGTTCCGGTATATTTAAAAATATCGAAGTGTATGTCAACTTTTATTGTTTTTATACCCTTCGCACTTTGAAAATGGTTAAAAAAAGGGTGTACCCACTTTGTGCAAATGTATGTAACAGTCGCAAGGAGACGTGGCAGACACCACAAGGTATCTATTCTTACTCAGGATAACTAGCCGATAGAATCGAAGATGTCTCTCTGTTTGTCCATATCTGTCTGTCTTTGTGAACAGACATACATATCTCAGCTATTTCAAAAGATTGAGACACCAAATTTGACAAAAAGCTTCTTCTATACTATGAGCAGATTAAGTTTATTTTAAATATTGTGTGCCACGCCCACCGACCCCGCAAATCAATAATTTAATTTGTAAAGTCGATTTGTAAACGTCGTATAAGAGATATAACTTTATGGCTTCTACATACACTTAGCAGATTGAAATATCTACGCATCCTCAAAGTTTCAATCAAATCGAAAAATAAACACTGAAGTTATTCAAGAAAATATGAGCATAACATTTAAGGCGGGAGGAGTTAGGACATCCTTCTATTTCATATAGTAGGCTCGAAAACATACATATGAATACTTAATAAGAGATTATATACAGTTTCTTATATGTATTAAATAAGCAATTTAATAGATATATTTAAGTGTAGAGTGTATCATGCAGTTAGATACTCTTAAAGACAATATAGGTCGAATAGTATCCTACAGTCAGCTGCGCTCGACTGTTGCTCTCCTTGATGTTCCTTTTTTATTCGTGGTGTTCTTTCAATCCTTGTTGATAAATAAATGAATTGAACATAAACACAAATTGTTCTAATTTGAAATTGATATTATACAATTCTTAATAAATTTATATTTTTCGAACATTAAATTATTTTCTATATTGTCTAAAATTTAAAAATCCCACAAAGAATATTGTTGGCTGAGACTCTCAGTGTCTAGACTTTGACTATGCATAAGCCTATAAACCTATAAGCCTTTATTGTACCAAACTGTATCCAAATCGGGTCGCTTGTTCATAACTGATTCACGCACCTCTTTTTCAAGGTCCATAACCTTGATGGCAGCTCGCTGGCTAAAGAAAGCACAGCAAAGAGGGATGACAAGTAATGAAAAAGAAGCGATGGCTAGAATTTGAATTGGAACATTAAAGTATGGTTTTCTCTTGAGAAAACCGTTCTGCTCAAGCCGGGATATGATCACAGGTATTAGTACTGCATAGAAGGAAATTTACACGACCAAATGATACCAGGTTTTATAAATAATACGAACTCATTGAGGGTACAGCCATGGATACGCGGCTGATTACAACGGCCCTTATGCCTTGGCGTGCTGCGTTCTTCGAGGCACCCACTTCCTTGTCTTTCTCATCCAGCAAGACGACGCCGTCTTTCAATTCCCTGCATGAAGGGGAGTTGTTATATAGATAGATATACCCCTGCGAAAACTCACTGCATGCGCATACAGGGAATGTTGATACAATTTGCGGCTGCAACGGCTGCAAAGGGCACCAAACGACCCAGCAGAGGATTCATATTCTTCACTAAACTGTTCAGACTCAGTGCCGTACCCAGTGCACCGCCCGTAGCCAGGCAGTACGAGGTTATTAACTGGCTGCGTAAGGGATTGTGCAATTATATCGAAACTTTGACAAGAACTCATACTTACGTCGGACTTAAAGGTTTTTTTCCAGAGCGATTGGTGTAGTTGACTGTGGCATTGAAAGTCTGATTGAACCATTGCCAGAATACAGTGGCCCTGGTTGTCTTGTAAAAGATTAACATGCCTAAGTTAAATAAGGAGTAGTTAGAGGAAGAGTATCAGTACAACCAACATAAGCCTATCCGAACCTGCTGTGATGAAGGTGTTCATCGGCATCTGGGCCGACATGCGCCCAATGATCAGCTGTTTTTCGCCCGTTTCAGGATGAAAGGCCGAATCGTACAGATATTTAGCTTTCCACACACATTCGATTGTATTGCACTCGGGCACATCCTTGCCAGCCCTGTATTGTTCGACTGTCTGGCGCGCCTTGTTTAGAGTATCACCGCTGGCTAACAAGTTCAAAGGATTTGTGAGCAGAATGAAATGCTTTACCCGACCCACATATGTGCTCTGATCGTATTTGGGCTTGTTAATATCGACACGGGGAAGAGTCATTTTCAATAAAGAACTATCAAATCTGCGTGTGTATATTCATTTATTTTGAAATCCATTATTAGACTAAACATAACATCAACAGTTGTGTATAATAGCAATAGTTATTACGCTTGTTCTCGTCACAAATCAATCTTGGTATTCTGTTCTTCGTTCGTTAATCGTTTCGTTTATAATTCGTTAATATTAAATATGTATATATATATATATTTATGTATACCTGGTAAATAAATATTATGCATATCTGAAATATCTTCGAAATTTCGCAAACAATTATAGTCATAGTTAACACAAATGATAGATATAGTATGACACTTATTGTACATCTTTGCATGTCAGTATATGTATGTACATACATGTGTGTGTGTGTGTGTAGATGTATGTATTGGTTTGTCTTGGGTAAGTACCACATAGAACTATATTATATGCATAGACCGTGTAGTAAGAGTCGACGACTTAATCGATAAGTAGTTGCACTCGATACTTGCACAGTCGAAAGTAACACGAAATAACGTATGTTATATATAATATATAGTATATTTGATTTAATTTGATTTAGTTGAAGATACTATTATTCAAGAGAAATAAATCGAATTGAACACTCGAGTAATTTGTACGTCAATAAACTTGCAACTGCTTCGATTTTCTCTGTAAACTTGAATTGAACCACTAATTGAAATAGTTAATAACGTTCATTTGCAACAATTTAAGGTTAGTTCTTCGAATGTATATTGTAAATAGTTGTAGGTATGTTTGTGTGTGTGTGAGTGTCGATGTATTGTATGTATATAATCGCTATATTCGCCATATGTATTTGTTATTGTGAGCTCCTGTCTCTGTAAGAATATAGGTTAGTATATGTATTTGGTATTTGGTATTTGGTATTTTGTATTTGTTTTATTATTAAGTACTATCTTTGTAGCTGGGGGAAGAACCTTCTTGTAGTCGAAAAGTGCCTGAAGCTGCTTTCCGTTTCTAGGTCTCTGTATGGTAGATGTGTTTGTATGTGGTGTGGCTTAGTGGGAGTTTTCATTTGGGCGATTGTTCGTACATTTATTGTACTGGTTAAACGTTTAGTTTACTTTAGTATTATAGTATTTAATTATTACTTAGTTACAAGGAAGTTGGCCTGACAAATGATCTGGAGAAGAGAGTTCGCACTGTGTTTACTTTTGGATCTCGTGTCGGCGCCTTCAACTTATTTAGCCAACTTAGCCCTATCGCTGTCCCGTGTCCTGTTTAAGTATCTTTGATAATCTCGTATTTGTATATATGTATGTATATGTCACTATGTTTTGAGCGCGTCCATTGCTATATATATGTATGTGTAGGTCTGTAGCCAGTGCAATGCTCGCCAGCTATGTATGTAAGTATGTTTATCTATCTGTATCTTTGCATCTACAATTCTCAGTATCTTTAAGCTAAACAATCGTACGAGTACTTGCATTTCTGAGGGTGTGTATAAGTGTTTGTGAGTGTGTGTGTGTGTACTTTGCTTGCAGCTAAATTATCATACTGTTTCAGTGTCATGTCTGTCTGCCAGACATCTGAGATAAACTTGGTCTGGAACCAAGCAACCAGCTTTTTGTTAGGGTCGAATAGTCTCGGCTATTCTCGAACCAAATCGTAATGCATTAACAAATTGTAATATATTATTAATATTTTATGTATTATACATAGAGATTCATAGTAGTAAATGCACTGCCGTTTAACAGTTTGAAGATATACTAGAAAAAGAAACAACTAAAGTCAAGCGAAATATCTATAAACTTCTTCTTTTTATTATTGTTCTATCGTGCTGTTTGAACGGCAGTTCCCGCAATTAGTTCGGAATGAATAATGCAATTTGCAACGATTTATACACATGACTAAAACATGAATTAAAAGCCTATCGATTACCATATCAAATCAAAGATCAACTCGAAATCATACAAATTTTACCACATTCATTGTGTGTTTACTTAACTCGCACCAAAAATTGACTATAAATTTACATTATTTGATTTGTTTAGGTGTGTGTTTTTTTTTTTGTTTTTGTATGTTTTTTGTTTTGTTTTGTTAAGTTTGTATACATATAGAATCAATATATTTACAGTAAAAAATTGACGCCATTAATTGCCATTATGTTAAGTATATATTTGAATTATTTGTGTGAATAGTATCGTGTTTCTGTTGCTTTCGTTGAACTGAAATCGGTCTGTGGCGAAACTGAGGACGTACTCGTTGAATTCAAACTATTGGCTATTTATGTTTATCATACATATCTATCATATATCATAACATATATGTATGTATGCATTGTTAATTGTATAAAATATACTTTCGATTCTGTATGTTTTGTATTAAAAATATCTACATAAATATTACTTTAAATTTGCTTTGCTTTTCCAACTGCATTTGGTTTGAAGAACTGAAAAGAAATACACAGTCGTGTGTGCTCGACTAGCAAATACCCTGTACATTTAGTCAATCGAACATCAAGTCCTGGCTATAGCTTTGCATGTCTCTGAGATCGATGCGGTGCTTAGAGATAGACATGGCTATAGCCTGTCTGAAAAAGTCTGGGCATTAACATTGCACAAGCGCAGTACAGGGTATTTTTTTGCAATACATAATATAATAACTAAAATTCGTTGATTCGTTGTTTCATTGGTACATTAAACTGCTGACAAAGGGAGTTACTTATACTCCCATTTATAATTCTGTTGAGTTCCATTTGGAGCTCGAAAATCGTTAGTAAGTATCTTTGAAACTCTGTATTCGGAATCCGTAGTACTTACGTTGCGGATCTCTAAGCTCTTCAAGTTGTACACTTTTCACAACAGCAGCCAAAAAACTATACAGGAATAAACTTACAAACCAAATAACATTTTATATAAATTTAGTTTCAACATATTATTCAGTGTGTGTGTGAGTGTATGCGTAACTTTTGAAGTGTATGTCGATGTATGGGTGTATCTCTGTGTGTGTGTATGTCTTTTTTTTTTTTTTTTTTTTTAATTTTGCGTTGTTCCTTTGCTATTCGTGTTGTTCCATAAAACCGTGTCAGCAATTCCCATCGACTTGCCGTCTATTTAACTTTGTTGTACTTAATTTTAATACGTTTCACCCTATCTACAGTGCTATATATTGGTTTGTATACGGGCTGCCTGCGTCTGCCTAAATATCAATTAGATACAAATATCGTAGACGTACGCATATCTACTTGTATATAATATATGTATGCATTTATATTATGTATATATATATATATATATATTCATTCTTCGGTTTCTTTCTTTCGATTGGTGCATGTAAAAATCCATGTAAAACGCGCGTTGAGTAATAAATTTTCCCTCTAACATTAACTGTAAATGTACAAATACATATAGTATATATCGTATTCATGCTTTCGTTATTGGTTGTTCTTGTTCTTGTTCGTCTTGTTGTTATTGTTGTTGTTGCTGCTGTTGTCGGTACACTTTGTAATTGTTGCCGCCTGTATGGGTTATGTTTGTATGATCTTATGCATACGGTATTCGTAATTGGTGCTGCTGATGCTATTCTAAGTGCGTTTCATCTATACGATTGGGAGATTCCGGTAGTCAGTTGCTTAGTATGTGCCTGCAAGAGTAGTGAAGAATGGATTAGATGGATTAGAGCTGTCTTTCCATGAGATATATATAAGAGAGTCTTTTTTCGCGTACCTAAGTAGATTATAAAACAAACAAACTTAACAGCACTCCAGCCTTAGCAGCCAGTGCCTCAATAATAAGTTAACTGTTAGTTTTATACTATCATTAATTTTAATATAAATAAATAAATAAAAATAAGTATACAAGTATAACGTGATACCTCAGGCTTCTTTTCACTCTCTAAATCACAAACAAATTGCCAGAAATCAATTGAAAGTTTGTAAATAATGTTCACTCAGAAAACATACAGGGTGATTTTTAAGCTGTTAAAATTTGACTAAGCGGATGGAGCATTTAAGGCGCAGTCACAGTCAACATTTGCATGAAATAATCTTCAAACATTAAATTATATAGACCGTACTATCGATTCAAATAAAGAGTTCATGCATTTCTCTGAATTTTATTTGTTTTTTTATGAAAAACTTTTCTATAGCACTTAAAAAATCACCCTTTTGCTTGGGTGTTTTTTTTTGTTTGAAGGGACAACAGGATGCGTAGCTGAATTCTAAGATAAACTTTAGCTACGAGCACTAATAAGACATATTGACATCAAGTTTGATAGCTCTAGCTGTTATTATCTCTGAGATCAAGGTGTTCATACAGACAGACAAAATGATAACTCTAGTTCCTGTAATCTCTGAGATCTAGGTGTTCCTACTGACAGACAGACTGATTTGTTTCGGGTATTGAACTAATATATACTTCAATATAGTCTTGATCGTTCGCAATACTCACTGGGACACTCTGGTGGATTCATGTAACCAAAGACGTTCATCTCGTAGAGAGCGGCCAGCGTGATGAAGAAGAGGTACCAAAGCATCAGTATGATGCCCAAGCGTTTGTCCAGTTTCCAGCCATTCAAGTGGGTTGAGAGTATCAAGAAGACAACGGTGGAGAAGAGCGACAGTGTGGAATAGGCCAGACCTTAAAGAGGAGAATATAGCTGAGAGGATTAGTCGATGGGAACCGGGAGAGATGCAGCTACTTTGACACCAGCTAGTACACATTCAAGTCAAGACAAGTCATGCCAGGCAATACGAGCAAGGGGGGAAGACACAGAGAGAGAGTGGGGGCGGGGGGTGGAAGTGATAAACTATACATACCCTTGGATATGACATTGACGTGCGAGCCGGGCTTAATGATGGCCGTTTGTATGAACCATGGAAGACCTAAGCACACTAGTATATCAAAGACATTCGAGCCAATTGCATTCGAGACGGCCATGTCGCCGTAGCCCTCTTTGATAACGGCTATTGAGCTTAGGGCATCCGGCACAGAAACGCCAGCCGCTACGAACGTCAGGCCCATCACAGTATCGGGTATGGCCAGTGTGGAGCCAATGACAGTTATCATCCAGACCATAAAGTACGAGTAGAACGATATCCAAACCATAGAGATGAGGAACGTGAAGGGATACCAATTGCGATACTGTTCCGTGCGGCAATCCGGCATCGTCTTCTTGCACAGAAAATGTATGGGATAAACGACATACCAAGCGAACAGTGCCAATGGACCACCCTCAGTGGGTCGCACCAGCGGATCGGGACGTGGTTCACGCTGCTTGTCTGTCGACTTGTAGAAATCAGAGCCACCAGCTGGAGCTGCTGCCACAACTTGTGACTTGCCACCTGCTGCAGCTGCAGCTGCTGCTGCTGCCGCCTCGCCTGTTACCACCGACTCCGGTTGATCTGCATGGTAGCCCATGTTCTCCTGTCCCTGATTCATGCCCCAATCATCGGCCGGCGGTTGGCTTGTCCTAGGCTGCGGCGGCGCCTGGCTCTGTCCCTCTTCACCCCAAGCGGCATTGGGATCCCAGCTGGCATTCGGATCATTGTAGCTCTGATAGTCACCCTGGGCCTGTGCTTGCTGCTGTTGCTGCTGTGCACTCGGATCCGTCTCCTTGGTCTGCGCTGCCGTAGTGCCGTGCGTGTAGGAGCTTTCGGGCACATTCTTATAGGTCACCAGAGCTGATTGCTCCTCCTTGCTGGGCAGCTTGAAGGGCAGATTGAGGCCGAGGGCCCAACGCTCTAGCTCCGTGTTGAAGTGCAGCGCAATGCAGTAGCCCACATAGCAGAGCAACATGACCACAGATTCGAACTGCAAAGAACAGGAATAATAAGAAGGACAACCCACCAAAGTTGTAACTGACTTACGCAAGAGATGACATCATTGAAGATGACTATTAACATGACCAGTATGGACACGCAGTAAAAGAAGCAATCGCGCACAAGGGGCCACCAGTTGAGCTGGCAGACAGTGCCGGAGCAGAGGGCGCAGACCGAAATGACAAACATGATGTTAAAGACAGCAGAACCGATGACGCCACTGATGCCAATGTCGTCCTTGGCAAAGAAGACTCCAATAACAACTGTGGCCAGCTCGGGAGCTGAGCTGCCAGCGGCCATGAAGGTGGCACCCGCCACATCCGGCGACAGCTTGAGCTCTGCAAGGCACATAGATTAATGGGTATATTGGTAATCGGAGATGCGCCTTGTGCCCTACCCTCGCACAGCCTGTCCAGACTGGCCACAAAGTACTCGTCGCACACAATGGCCAGGCCGAAGAAGGTGAATATCGCCACCAGGATGTGGAGAACCAGGCCGCCGTGTTGTCGCGCCCATTTGTTCATCAGCGGTTCCGGAAATTGTTCTATGGCTGGCGGCGTGCAATTGGTGCGTTTGGGTCGCCAGGTGGGCACTGCGCCATGTATGGGCGTGGCTGGTGTTGTATCTGGCAAAACATTACTTCCCTATGGAGGAAGAGGAGCTTGAATATATATAATATATACTGCCAGATTTTATTGCCTAGGGCACTCACCTCGCTGGTCACGAAGGGAAAGGGTGTCGAGCCTTCGTTCTCTGTGGGAATATCAGCATCGGGTGCCTCGGGCAGCATGCCCACATCTGGAGGTATTTCAGCCTTCTCGTCTCCCTTGGCCGAGTAGATGCTCACGCAGTAGTAGATCAGGAAGAGCAGCCCCATGTTCCACATGCGGGCACGACGCGACCGATGGCGTACGATCTGTGTGCGAGAGGTTTAAAGTGTCTGCATTAGACACAGTCTTCACTCTGTGCCTTTCGCTTCCTATTGCTGTTGTTGCTACACTTGTTATTGGAGCTGCTGGTGCTGGTAGGCAGCTTAAGCGCTCGTCTAAGCATACAAAGCGTGCCAAAGACAAAGCTGCAAAGACTATGCAGCTTATGTGCCCCACATTGAGGGCGCAGCACCCTCGCCTGCAGGCGTCGTCTCTGATAAGGTTTAATGGAGACACAAGCTTGTACACATACACACATACATACACACACACATACACACACACAGACGCACTTGCATACATAAATAGAATACTGCCTAGGTAAACAAGTAGAGAGATTGCATTGGCCGACTCGCAGTTACTCATTACGCATGAAATTCTTATGAAACAAGCTATGCATGAGGAATAATACAAACTATACTCTGTTTATTTAAACTGTCTTCCACTTTTTTAAAGACCTACAGAGCCTGGGCAACCTACAGAGCCTTAAATTCCTATAGAGCCTAGGAAATCCCAGCAAGACTAAAGACTGTCAAGAGCTTAGATATCTTAGAGACCTTAGAGATCCCAAAGAACCTACAGACTGCAGAGAGTCCAGAAAGGCTAGAGACCTTAGGGAGCCTAAAGAATATACAGAACTTAAAGACTCTAGAAAAGCCAAGGAGCCTAGAGAGCCTAAGGAGCCGAAATACTTTGGAGAAAGCCTAGAGATCTTAAAGAACCTGAATAACCTAAGGAACAAATAGAAACTAGAGACTCCAGAAAGCCCCTAAAAGCTAGAGACCTTAGAGAGTCTAAAGAATATAGAGAACCTAGAGACTCTAGAGCCTCTGAAGCCTAGAGGGCCTTAAGTTTACATATTAGAGAGCCAAGAAAGCCTAGAAAGCTTAGAGAGCCTTGAGAACCTGAAGAACCTGAATAGCCTAAAGAACAAAAAGGATCTAAAGACTTCAGGGAGCCCAGAAAGACTAGAGACCTTAGAGAGCCTTAAGAATATACCGAACTTATAGACTCTAGAGCACCTAAGGACCCTTTAGGCTCCTTTAGAGCCTAGATAGCTTAGATAGTCTAGATAACCTAAATAACCTAAGGAACATAGAGAACCTAAAGACCCCAGACAACTAAGAAAAGCTAGAGGCCTTACCGATTCTAAAGAACTTAGAGAAGACTTAACTTAAACAGTCTAGAGAGCCTGGAAAGCATAGAGAGCTTAAAGAATGTAGAGACTCTATAAAGGCTAGAAAACGTACAGAACCTAAAGAGCCTAGAGAACCTAGAGCCTCGAGACATAAGACCCGGAAGACAGTTCCTATACTATAACAAGAGACCTCAGCATACTCTAACTTTGCTGTGCAGCTTGAGAAAGCTTCTTCGAATTAGGTTTTGTTTTCTTATTAATTCCTGAGCATCTTAAGTATCACACCGTGCGCACAGCATAGCCCATGAGTAGCGCAGCTTAACAGGGTGTTCATATGACGCTTATTAGTATATGCTGCTAGTAAAAGAGTGTATACTATATGGATATGTTTACTACTGAGTGTCTGTACAAATAAGCGCGTTGCGCTCGTGGCAATCTTATTAAGTTTATTGCCGCAACTTGCTTTTGCTCGTTGCTTCTTGCAGGCAGACTAGACGAGAGACAGAGACTTTTACAGAGACATGAAATCGGATATGTAGCGGGCCTTAGCCTAGGTTCAAAGTAACTGGCAGACGAGGCAATATATATACAACAACTTGTGCTGGGCAGTACTGGATACCTGATACGAACTGTTGCAAAGTTCTTACAAGTGCAGAAACAGACTGGGAAACAAAATAACAAATGTTGCAGACCGTATGCAGATAGAGAGGGAGCGACTGTGTGTGTGTGTATGTGTGAGTGAGCAAGCGGATTTCAAACATGCTGCTATTTGTTTATCAAGGCAATTAAGCGAACAAATATTCAGACAAACACTTGTCCCAGGCGACTTGATAGGCGGCGGTGGGCAAATAAGAAAACAGACAATGTGAATAAGACAAGGAATGCTGCATACTTCAAGGGTGTGTGTGTGTGTGTGCGATGGTGTGTGCGTGTGTATGACATCATGTGCTGGATTCAACTCTCTTGACAAAATGCGCAAATCGTGTTACAAACTACATAAGCGACAGCAACAATAAATGTCATTGAATAAATTTCAGCAGCATTACAGACATTTGTTTGCCATTGACAGTTGTTCTCCTTGTTGTTGCTGTTGCCGCTCTGATAACAGCGCAAATTTGACGCAAATGGCAGAGAGGAGAGCGGCAGAAAGAGGAGAGTGAGAGAGGAAGAGAGAGAAGTGAGGTGAGCGAGAGCAAATGAAAGTTTTCACCACAAAAGACGAGCACGAAATCAACTGCCGGGGTGAGAGTACAAAAAGGAGCAGCGACGTTGACGTCGACTGCAGCAGCGGCGTCTGGCTGGCTGCCTAACAAAGCCACCACAGTGGAGGGTGTGCAGGAGTGCGGGCGTTGGGAGTTGGCAGCAGGCAGGCGTACGTAGTACAGCGCCTTGTGGGCCACTCGGTCATGCCGCACAATATCGATTTGCAGCCTGTGAAGCAGCCCGCCTCCCACCGCTGCCCTGCGCCGCTCTTGCCCCTCACGACGCTGCCGCAAGCACCGTCAAGCTTTTACTCACACGCGTCGCGGTTGGCTAAGGTTGCAAATGGTCTGTGAGAGAGCGAGAGAGAGAGAGAGAGCAAGCAAACGAGTGAGAGAGTGTGAAAGTGTGTGTGGTGTGGGGAAGGGACTGTTAGTTACAGTTACAGTTATGTGGATGCTGCAACAACACAACTTGTAAAAATAAATGGCTCTGCTAACTAAATATGTACGCTAGAGGGGGAAGGAAGGGAGAAGGGTAGGACTGGGCGTTTGAGCTTACATCATATATTCTTAAAGGCTCAAAACAAAAGACCCACCCCCCACCCCCTTTAACAAGCCTTGCCATGCATATACTATCTCTCTATCCTTCCCCTACCTTTTCCCATCCCCCCTCGCAGCACCCACAAGCGAAAAGAAAAGCAAAAGTGATGTTGTCTGTTCTGTGGCCTTTTGTGTTTGACAGCAAAGTTTGACAGACAATTGAAGGCCGCTACCAAAATGCAATTGACTTGTAAACAATTTGCACAGCGCATTTAATGTGAATACACACACACACACACACACACACACACACAGAAACACATGCAGCGCAGTAATTTCATAATCAGTTGAGAGCATAGTTACCATTTTTACAGTTGTTCCTCTGCGAGTTGAGTTGAGGGAAAGTTCTTATATTTTCTTCTTTTTTTTTGTGTGTTTTTTATAAGTTCAGTTCAGTTAGTTAGTTGCTTGCAATGTGGGTGTTTTTTGCGGAAAACAGATACAGAAGAAAACCGTTGCTTTGGAAAACATGCGACGATATTGGCTAAGACGTCGTCGTTGTCGTCGTTGTCGTTGTTTCTGTGGCGCTTTGCGAGTGCCCACAATCGTGTAATCGCATCACTTGTCTTTCATTTTGATAGCCAGCAATTTCAATTCACTCAAATCAATTTGATTTATTTGATATTTTCACGTGTGTGTTTCAGTTGTTCATTTCGGAAATTCGCATATTTTGCACCATGCAGCAACAGCAGCAGCAGCGTGCGTGCGTGTGTGTGTGAGTGTGTCTTGTGTTCTGTGTGTATGAGTGAGTGGTGTATGGGATTCGAGACGCGCACGAGCAAGCAGAGCTTTGCTTTCGACGGTTCAGAGCAAACTGACGACAGCGACGACGACGCGTTGTCTGCATCGAACTTTTCTACACCAGACTGCACTGAGAACAATTTTCACTCAGTTTGGAGTACGAGAAGAAAAGAAAACAAGTTAATAATATACCTATATTGAATATTTAATTATAGATAATATTATGAATTAATTATGATGAAATTGGAGAAATAGAATTATAAATAATATGTATACATTTTACAAATTTTTGTCTGTGTATTAACTAAAGCAAAAAGAGTCCCTGCAGATTATAAATTTCACATTGCATGATTTATGATGATAATAAAATTTATACATATCGTAGAAAAGGAATTTAAAAAATGTATAATGTATTTAAAACTCTGTATATAAATATTCAGTATGCATTTAATTCAAGCACATTACTTTTTGACTGTGCAATAAAAAGACAGAAGAACAGATACCTAAAGAATAGAATTATTAATATACGTTTGTGAATATATTTAAAATATAATTTATTTAATTTATGTGTATAACTTTAAGAATATACACTGAATATTAAAAATTGCAGCCTATGTTACTAGTAGTCTTATTAAGCCAACAAAATTTATAAATATATCAGAGCATTTTTTCTATATATTTATTTTATATATTTATATTTTACACTGCAGCCTCCTATATTTTCATGATAAATACATATATCTAATATATAATTAATAAAATAGAATACAATTGACATGCTAAATAATATATATATATATGATAAATATACTTAATGAATATTTAATAAAATATAATAAAATTTATATGATAAATAATATATATAAATATTTTAGAAAACATTTTCAAATGCTAAGAACACATTTTCATTATAAGAATATTAAGCAATCATTTAATGCAAGCACATTACTTTTCGGCAGTGTATTGAAATGTCAAAGCGTCTATAGCAAACTCACCACAGTCGTGACACGAGTCGTTGCCACACACGGGAGACTTCAGGAAATGTGAAAGAATGGCGCTTAGGAAGCACTTGAATGTGGCTCTGCTCGCACTTTGGGGGTGGGCCTTTGCAGCGCCATCTATGCGCAGCTTATGGCAGCACGGTGGCACATGAAAGCTGATTGAAATTGATTATGGCTCCCACCCCCTTCGCCCCCTCCCTTTCTCCTGCTGCAACAGAACAAAACAAATGCCCGAGCTCACTTGAGGCCAGTTGAGAAATTGCATTAGAGATAAACAACGCAACGAGTCGCATTTATATTTGTTTGATTATTATTTATATGCGCCCTCCCCCGGCCGCAACGTCAAGTGCAGGCACTCACCTATGTACGTGTGTGTGTGTGTGTGTGTGTGTGTGTGTGTGTGTGTGTGTGTGTGTGTACACGTATGTGTTGCCTGTGCAAACAACAAACACAGACGGCGATGATGTCTCTGTTGCGCGGCAGCATTTGAAGTGCGGCAGGGCAAAAGGACATCGATTGTCAGGATTTCGCCACATTATCCTTTAGATTGCGGCCGACCCCAGCGCGCCGGCCTCTCTGATGTGCAACGTGACATTGCTACATGTGGCCGCCCTTAGAAGTTGCCGCCAGGAGGCCGGCTTGCAAAAACAATGCCCACAACGCACTCATCGTACCATCGCATCTATAAATAAAAAATCGCCAACACAATGACGAACTGACCTGTTGACACCTTCCGAAATGCGAAGCAGACAATTCTGCCAATTAATAATGCCACTGCCGGCTGCCATTCAATTGTAGCAGGTTCTACTGCATCCTGTTATATGGCTCAATCTCCAGCTCCTTGAAAAGGCATCAGAAAGTCAAAGGATTTCCCTGGAAATTGCTGCCTTCTTGCATTGTCAACTGTCGGAATTATGACTTTGATTCACAAATCTAGACAGTGCAAATGATCGGCTTAGCATGCCATTGTTGTTGCTGTGAGTTGTTTGCCTGGGTTACTCCCCTTTGTCGTGGGCCTGGGAAAGTTGAAGAGCTTGTAATTGATACTATAAGTAGTGCTCTTCATCGGCGATTATTGCAGATCTATGAATTGTAAGTGGTTCGAATTGTTTGATTCTTATTTCAAATGAAAAGCGATTGATATTTTCTTGGCTGTGTTTTAAGATTCTTTACTTCTTGGAATTGTATGATACACATTTTAATTACATTCTAATTTGTCAAGATATTTAAAAGGTATACAGTACGAAAAAAGTTATAAATGATAACTTTCACTGTCAACAAGTTTGTTTTAAGGCTTCTATATATTTTCTATGATATTTATATTTTATTTTAATATTGGCAGCTTAGATGTCAGTTGGAACACCTATTGTCACCAAATTTGGAAGTCCTAGCAGTTATAGTCTGTGATATCTTTGTTTTCACGGGCAGACAAACGAACAGATTGACATATCGGCTGAACTGTTCATACTGATCACGAACATATATACTTATAGGGTCTGGGAGCGCCTCATACATATATTTTCTGTCAGCACAAAGTCATAATACCCTTAAACCCTATTGTCAGAGGGAATAATGACATGCCAAGCCACAAAACTCTAAGAAGCATCGATAAAATATAACATTTTAAGACATATAGAGATTGCATACTATATCAATGCTAATCAAAATGGTTTGGCTAATAAAATACGAAGATACTTTACTGAGCTGTGCAACTTTTCAATCAACAAGGACATTCCCTAACTACCTGATCATGTAATTATTGAATCCCCACCGTATTCCGAAATGTATAACTTCATTGACGATACAAAACCTAAACCTAATTCGTCTCAGCTACCCAATCGAATCACAATCTCAACGACGCGCAACTAAACGTAGGGGCAACATGAAGAGAGAACTGAATGAAATCTCCAGGCACTGTAGGTGGCATCGCACATGCTTCACGCACGCCACTCTGCTAATGGGTTCGGCCCGACTATCAAATTAGTTTATAAACTAAATACAAATATTGTAACTAAAATGCGTTGGCTAATCAATTTCATACGCTCAATTTAAGCGGCGACCGAGCGTCTGCGAGAGAACGAGAACGGTGTCGGGGGATGAGACGGAGACAGGGCAGAGGAGCTGCCAGCCACCTTGGCGACCGCACTTAAGGACATGACGTTAAGAATTGTCAGACTGTCTGTCTGTCTGTCTGCAGCAGACAATGCAGGAGGGGGAAGACAATAGATCCAGCCCGACTTAGCTCTTGACGCAACTGCCCGAAATTGGCTCGCTCATCATTATTTATATGCCACTTTCTATTGAATCGAATGGCAGCGCGAAGACAAAACCGAGGGAAGGTGTCAAGGCAAAGGTGTCGGCTCTGCCTACCCTGGCCCCTGCCACTGGCTCGACACAGATACAGATACAGATGCGGATGCGGCCTGGCGCAATGCGAGGCGAAGACGTGGCACAGTTTTCCCTTTCTACTCTCTTCTTGGCCATTGTCTCATTGTTTGTCGCTGCGTTCGCCGAGTCGAGTGGCTCGGTTAGGTTTGGCTTTGACTGTGACTTGCTTCGGGTTTCGGGTTTCGTGGTTTATAGCGGCGTCGGTGGCGGCTTCAACTTCACGTTGCCCTGGCAATCCTTTGTCTATGGCGACTCAATAAAGAACTTATTGTGGACAAATTTCAGCATTTTCCAAATCTTGTTTTCGCTTTTGTCTCCTCTCTCTCTCTCTCTCTCTCTCTCTCTCTGTCTGTCTTTCTGTGTGTGTGTGTATAGTTCCTTTTGGTTGGCATCAAAGGACATGCTTGACTTTTAACAGGAATCAATTTATTTTATGCGAAATAATCGTGTTGATGGCTGCGTGCTCGCCCCTTTTTGCCGTCTTCCAAGCGCTTCGACATTTGAGTTTTTGGGTTTTTCACGCACCAACCCCGAGCTAGAATGGGCCAACCCTGCCAGCCCTGGCCTGCCCTCCTCTGCCAAACCCGCAACGAGGGCTGTCACTGGGTTTGGCCTGTTGGAGCGCCTATGTGAAGAAGGGTGGAAGTAATGCTTATTTATGATGTCAATTTACAGTAGTTTCTGCGGTTTCTCTTCTGTGATTTTTACATAAGCCCTGAGATAAAATTCCATGCCATGCGATCGAAAGTCACGGTAAACCACAAACGAATGTGAGCTTATAATCCGATAGATATCTACATCTACATCGTATAGTGCTCATCAATCAATTTGGCATGCACTCATTACAACAATTCTCTTTTTATGCCAAACAAAAAAAGAGAGGAATTTTTTGTAGAATTTTTGGAAATTGCACGCGCCGATCAATCAAATCGTTGGCAATTTTCCCCCGCAATATTTGGCAATTGCAACAATTGCACAGCCCTCGAGTGGATCACCTACATGCAACTGCAACTGCAGTGAAAGGTGACACAGACTGCGAGTTCATCATTCATACAGCCTGCCAGCCATGAATACATACCATTTCATACCATCCATTCATGCATTCATTCTTTCAGTCATTCACTCATTCAACCGGGGGGCACAGACACTTGACAGCTGACCAGCCGCTTGGGCTGTTAGGTAAACATGAATTTATCGGTTATTATTAGCACCTTTCCATCATAATTGCACCGTAGGAGTCACCAGCAGTTGTCGCACTCGCAAATTCTCTTTCTGGCCAATTGCCTATTCTTGATCTCCTACCGTTTGCCGCCTTTCAAAGCGCACCCTCTTTGCATGCGCACTCCATTCACACAGTACAGCGCATTGATGAGTGTGAAAAGACTTTTGCAACCGGAACATACACTGCCACATTGTCCACTTTCTACAGAACTCGTCCCGTCTTTGTCCCGTTTTCGGTACATTTCAATTTGCATTTGACTTTCGGGCTGGCCAAGCCACTTATGTTTGCCTCACTTCTTCTCGACAGTATATAGTACTACGCACCTAGGCGGATCAGGCATTGCCTGGTCAATGGGCCTGCGGCCCAAAGGGAGCGTGCCGCCGTTGATTGTTACAGATGTTCACGTATTCTTTGCGCTCGCTTGCACAAATCTTTCGCTTGTCCCAAGACGATTTCGTTTTGCAAATCTGTCATAAGCCGCAAAGCGTGTCACATGGCAAATTGAAGAAAGTTCTTTTGTTGCAACGCGGAACCGAAGAAATCCTAAAGAACCAAAGGCTAATTTTTTAAGAGCTTTAGGAAAGTTTTTCAAAAAAAAAACACATAAAATTCAGAGAAATGAATGAAATCATTATTTGAATCGATATAATTTAATGTTTGAAGATTATCTGCTTAGTTCAATTTTGGCATACTTTTTCCAACATGGAAGGAAGAAGCGCGCGATGAACCTTCCTTACAGAGCACGCATTTTGATAATAAAATTCAATAATTTGCAAGGGTTGTCCGTTTGTAAGACGATTCATGGTTAAATTATAGACCAAACTAAAGATGTTTGACAATAATAGAAAACACGAAACGTGCGTCAGCTGTTTAAACAAGTGTTTCCAAAAAGATAATAGCTAAAAAATCACTCTTTGTACAATATATAAAATATTATTCCAAACTCAATCGCCGTCCCTCAAGAGAACTGCTGTATCGCCGAGATCAAATGAACTAAAATGCTCGAATATAGAATATAGTAGGATTTGGTTTATACTTACGTATAAATGTATAAAAATTTAAAAAGTAATCAGCTAAAAATTTGTTTAGAGGTTAATTTTCCAAAAAAAGACTGAAATGCCCTTGCAACAAACGTTTACAGAACGAGATTCAAACTACAAGCCAAATTGGTCATGTTGGATAGTAACAACGGTTTTTGTATTAATCATGATCTATTTGGCTCTGTCACATTTTAAAGTCGTATAATTTTTGGATGATTCTATGATAAGATTCCCCCATCGGAGCTCCCGCATGATGAATTTGTGAGGGGGAGGCCTTTAAAACTGTAAAGCGTCAAAGATCGCAGAGTATACAAGTCGAAAGGTATAGAATATAGTAGGATTTGCATTTTACTTTTGTTTATTAATTCAATAAGTTGTAAAATAAAAACAAATTTTCTAGAGGCTGATTATTAAAACCAGCTAAAATGTATCCAGAAGCAGAAAATCATGGAAGAGTTAAATATTGGATAAATAATGTCTGCGTTTGGACAAGTTGGATTTTAATGGCTTTTGTTATATTGTTTTTGTTTTACAAACTTGCGATGCTTTTGTAAGTACTAAAAGTTCAGCAGCATCAAAATTCTACCACTTCAAAGGCCGTATGTTGCAATTCATACGCATAACATGCCTGTCGAACGGGCATTCGCTCGGTGCATTGTTCCTTCAAAGCTTGTAAATTGTCAAAAAACAAACAAACAAAAGTTCTCATATATAGTAGGATTTGCATTATACATACTTAAGAATATAACTTTTATGATTTATAAACTAAGAACTTATCTTTTTTCTACACGAAACCCGAAATGGCTCCTATGCAACTTATACAACAAGGGGAAGACGAACGGTTATGGCAAAATTGGATATATGTGGTTCTAATATCTTTTGTTGCATTATTTTTTCTTTTGGTATTCCTGAGATATTACGGAGCTATATAATTTTAATATCATTGAACATCAGAGCATATAGTAAAGGATCTCAGGTGCAACTAGTATACCAAGATTGAGAAGAACGTTTATGGTCAGCATGAAGAAAGTGGATTCCGTCGTACATCTCGTTTTAAACAGTCTCAGATTTGTCAAGTAACATAAGTTATTAACAGACAATTTGCAGAGAAGAAAAATTACAAGATGGTATTTAAATTTAAGCGAAATAAACTGAATAGAATTTTACAACATGTTTTCTATTCTATTTTATACCCTTTAACTATGGAAAATTTACAAAAAGGGTGTACTAGGGTGTATATATTCTTGCTCAGGATCATTAGCTGAGCCATGTCCATGTCTGAGCCATCTGTCTGTCCGTTTGTCCGTCTGCCTGTCTGTCCGTACGTCTGTTTGTCCGTCTGTCCGTCTGTCCGTCTGCTTGAATGCAAGATCTCAGCTATTTTAACAGCTAGAGACTCCAAATTTGCACTGAAGGTTGTTGTAAACTGTGCACAGATTAAGTTTATTTCAAAAATTCTGTATGTCATGCCTCCCGCCCACGGAAATCCATTACATTTTTAATTCGGTTTGCTTGCAACTAAACTTTCGTTTGATAACGCTGAGGCGGACACAGATCAGGCCATGGCCGATATGTTTGCTAAGTTTTTTCAAACAACTTATTCTTCTTCTACGCCAAGCATTCATTCTTATCCATATAGTGTACCCAGTTCAAATGGCATCTTCACACCGTTACTGAACGAAAGTTCACTTTTTAAGGATCTTAGCTTAGTTAAACCAGTCTTTTCACCAGGTCCCGATGGTATCCCCGCCTGTGTACTTAGATATTGTGCCGATTCCTTATGTAAGCCATTGCTCAAATTATTTTCGCTGTCCTTAGACACCGCCTCCTTTCCTTCCATATGGAAGGAATCATTTATTATACCTTTATTCAAAAAGGGCAGTAAGTCTGATTCAAGTAATTATAGAGGTATCTCTAAATTATCGGCTATACCTAAATTCTTCGAGAATGTTATAACTCCTCACTTGCAACATTTTAGCAGATCCGTTATATCCCCTTTTCAACACGGATTCGTAAAACGTCGTTCTACCACCCCAAATTTGCTTGAGCTGACATCCTTTGTGGTAAAAGGATTTCAGAAAAATCTTCAAACCGATGTCATATATACTGATTTCAGTAAGGCATTTGACTCAGTCAGCCATTCTCTTCTTGCACATAAACTGAATCTTCTCAGTTTCTCACCAAAACTTCTTAGTTGGATTGTGAGCTATTTGGATGACAGAACCCAACGAGTCCTCTTTAAGAATAATCTTTCTTACCCCGTTCATGCCACATCTGGTGTTCCTCAGGGAAGCCATTTAGGTCCCCTGCTTTTTACACTTTTCATCAATGACCTTCCAACGGTCATACTTAATTCCCGTACTCTCATGTATGCTGATGATGTCAAGCTCTGTTTTCAATTTAGAGACGACTCCTGTCATCTACGCCTTCAATCTGACTTAAATTGTTTCTATTCTTGGTGTCGTGCAAATCTCCTTAATCTGAACAGCTCCAAATGCAAGCTGATGACATTCTCACGAGCCTGTCCAAAGTACGTATCTTACTCTCTTTGTGGTTGTACCTTGGAAAGAATTTCCCTGGTTGATGATCTAGGTGTCCGTTTGGACCGCAAACTCAAGTTTTGCGAACATATATCATCAATGGTTAATAAAGCTATGGGTGTGCTCGGCTTTATTAAGAGATGGTCTAAGGAGTTTGACGATCCTTACCTAACTAAGACTCTTTTCACCTCGCTTGTTCGTCCAATTCTAGAGTACGGATCATGTGTCTGGAGTCCTCAGTACACAGTTCACAAGGATCGCATTGATCCGAAAAACTTTTTAATTATTGGCGAGGCCTTAACTGGGACGTAAATTCAAGACTTCCTTCCTATCCTAGTAGACTTTTGTTACTAAATCTGCCTTCCCTAGCCAATCGTAGAACTATGCTTGGTGTTGTATTTATTTATAACCTTATACAAGGGGACATAGATAGTAACGACTTGCTTAGTCGACTACACTTCTCTGTCCCTGGTAGAATCACCCGTAATTATCTTCCTCTAAAACTTTCCAATTGTAGCTCGAATTATGCCCTGCATGAGCGTTTCAGGGTACTATGTTCGGACTATAATAAACTATATTACATTATCGCTAACAACAACAATAATTCTGTATCTTGCTTAAAAGTACAAATCCTTACTCACCTTTCTAGTAACTAGTTTAATATATACTTATCTTCTTTCTAGTAACAGTAGTACTTTTTAACTAACTGCATGTTTGAACATTCTAATCACTATTTTGATTAGGTTTTGCTTACTAACACTAACTCTCCTGATCTGATTGGGTTTTGCTGGGTTTTCCCCAATCCTCTGCAACAAATGTTGGATCGGCTCTTTCATTTTTTTATCCCAATGTAAACTCAATTCAATTAATTTCTTTTTGTTTCTTTTCTCACAGTTAAGATTTTACTTTTAACTTAAAATTATTAATTATAACTATTAATTGTATTTTTTCTTTACTTTTAAACAGTCGACTGACCTTAGTCCGACTATAAACTAATTAAATAAAATAAAAAAATAAATAAAAAAGAAGATCTTGCTGTTTTCGTTATATACGTAGCTGATGGTAATATCTACGCCAAATAAACACAGAAGTTATTCAAATTATTCAGAAAAGTATGAGCATTAGGGGGAGGAGTTATGACACCCCTACATTTCATATGGCAGGCGCTGATTTTTGTGTTTGAAACGAGAGTCGATGTTGGTTGCGAAAGCCACCTTAGAAGAAGAAGGCTCTGATTTTACATAAATTAAATAGTAAAGAGTATCATACAGTTAGATACTCTTTACGGCAACGTATGTAGGTCGAAGGGTATCCAACTGTCGAGTCGTTTCGACTGTTGTTCTCATTTCTGTTTTCAAAACTGAAACGTATTGAAAACTCTGTCATTCCGCTTGATATTTGCATTGACAGCGCCCCAAAAAGGTGTTGTAAGCCTAAAAATCCTACTAATCCTGGGCAGGTAAACCATATCCAGCCGGTAGTCGGATAGTAGCAGATCTGCCACTGTGACATTGTTTGAGGGCGAATGTCCATTAATAATAGAACGATTACCCGGCGAGGTCAACACTTTGCATACAAACAAAACACACACACACAGGATATACCCGCATATGTATTGAAATTGAAAAAACGCCACAGGACACACACACAAATCGGAGAGATAGTTGCATTTGAATGAACTGCTGCATTACAAGCGGATTATTGGATTTGAGGTTAAGTGCATTTGCAGCGATTTACGGGCAACTGTAACGAAATTTCAATTTCAACAAGGATTTTCACAACTGTTTTGACTTCGGCCAAACGTTCTCATACCTAAGCTGGCGACAAAAAACGCGCACAAAACGCGCGTGCGAGCTAGGTAGGCGGGGCGAACGAATGCAAACGCCATTGCTTGCAGGGCAGCTGCTCACGCACACGCACACGCACACACATACAAGCAGGCACATGTGTATGTATGTGAGAGAGAGAGAGAAAAAGAGAGAGCGTTTGCCTGCCTGCCTGCCTGTGGCATGCCCCAAACGGCATGAGGAGCGAGAAGCGTGCGCCAAGGCAACGTTTTAGTGGGAAAACTAAGCATTGATCTCGAGTGGCTGCGACTTGCAAGCGCGTGTTCACTGTCGTCTGCTATTGTCCAAGCATGCTGGAAGGGGGCATCGACATCGTCTGTGGACGGGGTCGAAGCAGGGACGGGACAGGAGCCGGGGACGGGGTTGATTCGTCGCCTTTGTGCGCCTTTTAATGGACCAACGGCCGCTGCGTCGCGGTTTTTGTGGCGTTGTGTCACGGGATAAATATTAATCGATATCTGTGTAGAGTGTCTGTGTGTGTGTGTAGTATCCTATTGTTATGCCCTGCCAGCAGGACCATTGTGTATGTGTGTGTGTGTCTGTCGAAAAGAGCAACATTCGCGCGGTACCTTGGCGCGTTCGCCGCTCGAATTAGTCGAGTGCATTCGCTTGAAAAACTAATTTGATTTATGTCTTCGCGTTAAAGTGCGTCTTTCCGTTGTGAAAGACCGCCTCCGGCTTTCCCCCTGGCACTCCACGCCGTCGCCATTCACACCCATAACATGGCCACCGGTCCGCTTCAGCCCAGTTTCCAGCTGCTTTTGCCACGCCCCGCCAAGCGCCTCTGGATGCTGCGCTTCGCGAGGGCAACAAATCTGTATAATTAATTTCGCTTTGTCGCAGAAAATCTTTGCATTCTCGCCAATTTGAAGGCAAATGACGGGAGAAATGGGAAAATAAGCTTCGCTGTGGATTCATTATTTTATAATGGAATTAGAATATGAACTTTGAACGAGTATATTGAAAGGATAACTAATATATATACTTAAAATTGTATACTTTATAATGTAGCGTATAAGCGTAGGTCAGCGGTCTTTCCTTCTAAACTTTCGTTTGATAACGCTGAGGCGGACACAGATCAGGCCATGGCCGATATGTTTGCTAAGTTTTTTCAAACAACTTATTCTTCTTCTACGCCAAGCATTCATTCTTATCCATATAGTGTACCCAGTTCAAATGGCATCTTCACACCGTTACTGAACGAAAGTTCACTTTTTAAGGATCTTAGCTTAGTTAAACCAGTCTTTTCACCAGGTCCCGATGGTATCCCCGCCTGTGTACTTAGATATTGTGCCAATTCCTTATGTAAGCCATTGCTCAAATTATTTTCGCTGTCCTTAGACACCGCCTCCTTTCCCTCCATATGGAAGGAATCATTTATTATACCTTTATTCAAAAAAGGCAGTAAGTCTGATGCAAGTAATTATAGAGGTATCTCTAAATTATCGGCTATACCTAAATTCTTCGAGAATGTTATAACTCCTCACTTGCAACATTTTAGCAGATCCGTTATATCCCCTTTTCAACACGGATTCGTAAAACGTCGTTCTACCACGACAAATTTGCTTGAGCTGACATCCTTTGTGGTAAAAGGATTTCAGAAAAATCATCAAACCGATGTCATTTATACTGATTTCAGTAAGGCATTTGACTCAGTCAACCATTCTCTTCTTGCACATAAACTGAATCTTCTCGGTTTCTCACCAAAACTTCTTAGTTGGATTGTGAGCTATTTGGATGACAGAACCCAACGAGTCCTCTTTAAGAATAATCTTTCTTACCCCGTTCATGCCACATCTGGTGTTCCTCAGGGAAGCCATTTAGGTCCCCTGCTTTTTACACTTTTCATCAATGACCTTCCAACGGTCATACTTAATTCCCGTACTCTCATGTATGCTGATGATGTAAAGCTCTGTTTTCAATTTAGAGACGACTCCTGTCATTTACGCCTTCAATCTGACTTAAATTGTTTCTATTCTTGGTGTCGTGCAAATCTCCTTAATCTGAACAGCTCCAAATGCAAGCTGATGACATTCTCACGAGCCTGTCCAAAGTACGTATCTTACTCTCTTTGTGGTTGTACCTTGGAAAGAATTTCCCTGGTTGATGATCTAGGTGTCCGTTTGGACCGCAAACTCAAGTTTTGCGAACATATATCATCAATGGTTAATAAAGCTATGGGTGTGCTCGGCTTTATTAAGAGATGGTCTAAGGAGTTTGACGATCCTTACCTAACTAAGACTCTTTTCACCTCGCTTGTTCGTCCAATTCTAGAGTACGGATCATGTGTCTGGAGTCCTCAGTACACAGTTCACAAGGATCGCATTGAATCCGTACAGAAAAACTTTTTAATTTTTGCCTTGCGAGGCCTTAACTGGGACGTAAATTCAAGACTTCCTTCCTATCCTAGTAGACTTTTGTTACTAAATCTGCCTTCCCTAGCCAATCGTAGAACTATGCTTGGTGTGGTATTTATTTATAACCTTATACAAGGGGACATAGATAGTAACGACTTGCTTAGTCGACTACACTTCTCTGTCCCTGGTAGAATCACCCGTAACTATCTTCCTCTAAAACTTTCCAATTGTAGTTCGAATTATGCCCTGCATGAGCCTTTCAGGGTACTATGTTCGGACTATAATAAACTATATTACATTATCGCTAACAACAACAATAATTCTGTATCTTGCTTAAAAGTACAAATCCTTACTCACCTTTCTAGTAACTAGTTTAATATATACTTATCTTCTTTCTAGTAACAGTAGTACTTTTTAACTAATGGCATGTTTGAACATTCTAATCGCTATTTTGATTAGGTTTTGCTTACTAACACTAACTCTCCTGATCTGATTGGGTTTTTCTGGGTTTTCCCCAATCCTCTGCAACAAATGTTGGATCGGCTCTTTTTTATCCCAATGTAAACTCAATTCAATTAATTTATTTTTATTTCTTTTCTCACAGTTAAGATTTTACTTTTAACTTAAAATTATTAATTATAACTATTAATTGTATTTTTTTCTTTACTTTTAAACAGTCGACTGACCTTAGTCCGACTATAAACTAATTAAATAAATAAATAAATAAATAAATAAATAAATAATGTATTTATGATATGTATTTATTAACATGTAAATAAAAAACAATATGAGCACCGTTTATCAAACAAATTCGATCGCTTACATTTGCACGGCACAAGCTTCAGCCAGAAACCATTCTTGGGCTCCATAGAGAAGCCGCTGGCAGTGAGTTCCATAGGGATGGTGCTCTTCTTGGATACCAGAAAACGAAAATCACGCACCAGATAATAGATAATAGCCTTGGCCTCTAGCAGAGCAAAGCGAGATAATTATAATTATAATTATGTATTCACTATTTTATTTTCTTATTTTTTAATTTCTTATAACTACATTCATACAACTTGCCCTTTTATTTTCTTTAATAATATAAATATATTTTAGAACTAAATTAAACCTATTCTTAAAGATGTATAGTACATATCATATATTCACTATGTTGACACTAATATAAATTATTTATACCTACATTCATAAGAAATATATTTTAAAACTAAAAGAGGTTTTATTATTACGATTACTACTTTTGGTCTTCTCAGTTACTACTCATGCAACCTTCCACCACGCCGTATTTCCATCTACCTGGTAAAATTGTTGCATTTTGGTTTCGCATTCTCATATACCTGTACGTTTACCCCTTTAATCCCGTCAGTAGTCTACCGTTGATCTGGGAGAGCATGTAACCTTAGCTCAATCCTGACTTGGCTAATCTATAGAGATCACACCTAGTCCGTTACTTAAGGTGATCTGTTCCAGCAACGCTAAGCATGCAGATCAAGGTCCTGCTTAACCGAACAAATCTCCACGCAGATGTGTCGAGATCTGTACGCAACTACAAGGAATTCCAACAAACTTATTTATTTTAATAAAATTAATATGATTTATAGCGTAGTTCAACAAACAATTTGATCATTCTTAATTACGTGGCACAAGCTTCAGCCAGAAACCATTCTTGGGATCCAAAGAGAAACCGCTGGCAGAGAGTTTCATGGGGATGGTGCTCTTCTTGGATACTTGAATGCGGAAATCACGAACCAGGTAATAAATTACAGCCTTTGCCTCCAGCAGAGCAAAGCGAGATCCTGTCGAAGAAATATTTAAAGATGATATAATATTTATATATATATATATAACATTGTAATTCTCTCAGATACTCACCAATACAATTGCGCTGTCCTAAGCCGAATGGATAATAGGTAAATGGTTTGATTTTGTCCTTGTTCTCGTCGCTAAAGCGTTCCGGATCAAACTTATCGGGATTTTCATAATACTTGGGATCTCTATGGAAGCCGGCGACGGGCAACCAAACCCCTTGGCCCTTCTTGATCTCTACAGTTTTGCCATCAACCTCATACGATATATCTTTATTGCACTCACGATCGATGGCCAGCGCTGCCGGCCACTTGCGCAGCACCTCTGATACCACCTGATCCATGTACTTCATACCAACGAGAGCCTCGTATGTCAGATCGGCACCATTCAAATCCTCGTTGACCTGCTCCACCTCCTCATACAGTCTCTGCTGCACATCTTCGTTCTCCATCAGTTCGTGAGCAGTGAAGCACATGAGGATTGCCGATGTCTCGAAGCCCGCAAAGAAGAATACAAAGCACTGGGCAACTATATCGCGATCGCTCCACTTCTGAGTCACTGTTGTTTTGGACTTATCCGATTGCATCATTCCACTCGATTCCATTAGCATGTTAATCATATCTGGCCTCACAATGTTGTTCTCCTGACGGTACTTCATGGCGTCCAATACCAAACGCACAAAATAATTTGTGCTCTCCCTATCGAACAGCGAAATTTTAAAAATCTGCAAAATTACATATGTAAGTTAATTAAGATGTTCCAGTATTTACATACTATAGTGTGCGTATGCCAACCTTGAAGATGGGCTTTGCAAAAGCGAAGAACATGAACTTAATGTTTTGCACTGCTGTAAACTTTGTCATTTTCTTGCCACTCAAGTAGAATCTATTCTCGCGATCCTTAAATGAGTTCACCTGCAATCCAAATGCCGTGGAGGCGATGACATCGTTGGTAAATCTTGTACTATAGTCCTTCATATCAAGTTCGATGCCGTCTTTGGGAATCTCATCACGTTTAAGGCAATCGACTGCCTCCTTGGCCACCAGATTCATCAACTGAAACATTAGACGCATTTTGCTGCCCGTGAATGCAGGACTGAGTGTGCTGCGCATGTCCTTCCAACGGGAGTCACGCATGGAGAACAATGAGCTGCCAAACAGATTGTCCATATCATGTGGACCGTATTCGTCATCGACACCAAAGACATTGCGATGATTAATAAAATGATCAAAATCCTTGATGGTTATCTGCTTAATCAATTCCGGATCCCGTATCATCAACAGTGGTGTACGCTGCTCAAAGATGCCGTATACCCTGTAGAAATGTAGATAATGTGAGTTTAAGTGACAATGACCGACAGCCTAAAACTAAGTCCGTCCATTTCATTATCTTATCAAGCATTCAATAGATGAAACAAAAATAACTTGCGAGGCCATTAATAAATTGATAGAACACATCAAGTTCATTGTTGACCAAGCGAAATTTCATTTACCGAATTCTTCAATTGAATAATATTTCAAACAAAGAAAAAACAAACCATAAATAGAATTTATTAATTCTACACTGTTTTACTCTCGTATCAAATAAAAGAGCGCTTGCTTTAACACATCAAAAGAGAGAACAACCCATAATACTCGCAGCAAAGTAAACAATCAGAGCTGTAAAGAGAGTCTCTCACTCTGAGACTTATGCACTCTCTGTATGTGTCTCTCTTCTTCTCTCTCTCTCTCTCACTTTATTTACGTGTATATCTCTCTCGAGCAAAGAGCAAAAAAATAAACAAAACAATATACTATACTCAGTTCCGCAAAAAACTTGATTGGAAACAAACAAGACAATTAGATTAAACATAGCTTTAGATGTTCTCTATCCCAAATTGCAATTATCAGACATTGAATTGCCCACAAATCTTTTGTTTTTGTGTATTATCTTTTATCAAGTAAATAATGTGGAAGTTAGTGCAAGATAAACAATCAGTGTTGAAATATTTTAAGTACCTAAACAATGAAATGGTTAAAAAGCTCAGTATGGTGATAAGATTGTCACATTTGTAATTACATATGTTTATATAACATAATATATAATGTACATATATGTACATATAGTTAACTGACTGATTCATATTTACTATAACATTTACTGGACAAATGTAGTATAAACACTGCCAATTACTTATGGCACAAGTATTATAATTTTTAATAACACCTAGAAGAATGTGGAATAACTAATTAAATTGTAATTATAACATTACGCTGGCGCTTACACGAGCCTGACAATCATATATTGTATATATTAATCTCTCTTTGCATACTACGTGCATAGCATATAATTATTCAATAACAAATAACAACCTAATCCCCTCCCAGTTTAACTGTTGGAGAACACACACATGACGATATACATAAGAGATCTTCTTATATGATATATCACAGATGAAATTACGTCTTGGTCTTCAAGGCAATAGATCGTAAAATACTATTCCGCATACTCACTTGCTGTCGCCCCTGTTGTACAGTTCGATGATCAAATCGAACATCGATTTGCGACGCATCACCAGCTCCCACATGCTGCCCACAAAGGGATAAGGTTTGTCATGGTCGATGCCTTGTTTCGCAAAGAAACTATAAGTGGATGTAGACCAACGATAGGCCAGCACCAACAGCACCACTATAATAGCCAGATATTCCAGCAACATATTGCAATATTCAGCGATGTTCAAACAAACTATATAAAACGATCTAAGAACTCAACGATTACGTTCCACAACTAACTCAGTACACGACGCTCAGTGAACTAACCTTATTGCATACGAACATGCTATAAAATGTTCTCAATCGCGTTGCGTATGAAGCTTTCGCAATGAGCTTTGGCTGCTCAGTAGGAGTGTAGAAATGATGAAATCAAGTTAACTTTTGATAAACACAAAAACAATCGGTCGATTCAAGTGGGATCAGGTCAAGTGCTGAGTCTCAAGTGCAGGCAAACGCAAATGAATGCAATGATTGTGATCAAGATATCCTAAGTGATAAACAGTCGATTGATATAGCCGACTTTAAATAAATAAAAAATTATTTGATAGACGAAAATCAAAAGGTTTCAGATATTACATTTAATTACATTTAATTTTATAATAATTACATTCTATACAATTGTATTAAGATGATAGAGCAATGATAGAGATTAGGATTTCGTAAGTGATTTTTTCTTCAAGAAGAAATAAAATAGAAACATGATTTTATAAATAGATCGAAAATTTAGTATTTTAAGTACTATGTAAGTATGTTTATAAATATAATACAAATTGATAAAAAAGCAATGTTTAGCTTTATTTCTAATCAATAGAAACCAGTTAAACAACAAGTTTTCCTTAAGTCTTTAAGTGCTTAGAATACCTTGTGGATTGATTAAATGCACAAACTTGTAGAAAGTTAGTAAGGTATCAAATATATTAGTATATTTATAACATATAACATATACACACAAACAAGTAGATAGGTTTGTAAGTGGGTATCAAATATATTATTATATTTAAAGGAAACTTATAGATAATAAAGTCATTATGAAATATATTATAATAGTGTCTAAATACCTTGTGGATTGATTATACACATAATCTTATAGATTATAGAATTTATAGACTTAAGTCACAACCAAATTTACTTACTATTATATTTATAATTGTTGTGAATATAGTAGATTATACATATAAAATTGAAGAGAGTAAACGCAGTTTGAAATATATTAGTATAATTATAAGTGTTGTGAATAGATAAAGGACAGAAAATTGTAGACAGTAAAGGCAGTATCAAATATATTATTATATATATAAGTTTCTAGAAAACCTTGCGATTAAATTATACAGATAAACTTGTAGATAATTAAGTCAGTTAACTCGGTTGAGTCACATATTATTATATTTATTGTTTATAAATTATATATATTGATAAAATAAATATGAAATTCAGCATAACGAATAACTATAACATAGTTACCTATTCTATAACCCGTTTCTGACCTAATCATGTAACTTGCATTTTTCCCTAACCAAGTTAACATCTGGCTAATCCCTTTTTGGTTAATCAGGGTCGTTTACCTGTCACAAATCTAAGTCCCCCCTTAATCCCGCCAGCTCGTGTTCTTCCAGTGATCTTGCTGCAATCATAGCTCAGCCCTGATTAGCTAATCTATAAGATCACACCTAGTGATCCAGGTCCAGGTATAATAATCATGCAGAGATCAAGCTCCAGCTTAACCGCACAGAGCCGGATGTTTCTTGATCCGTCCGCGGATTGTGAGTACCCAACTAATCTCTTGCGATGCGCCGGTGCTACATAGATCCGGGGTAGATCCGCGGCTAGATCCGCGGCTAGATCCGCGGCTAGATCTGCGACCGCACGTAGTTTATCTGCTTGTGTGTCGTGCAATACGATAAACACGTTAATTTCTCGCGAGTTTGGTTAGGATGTAAGGATGTGTTTTCCCCTCGACCTCTAATGAGGCGCCGTCTTCCGTGCGCCCTCCATGTGTGTGTTCTTGGCCTACGTGAGTTTTGTGAAGTTTCCTCATTAATCAAAGTATGGATATGACGCCATATCCCTATTGTTGCGGATGTTTGCTCTAATTATATGCAAACATGCATACTTTCCATGAATGAATTTCCTTCAGCACCGGCCATTTGTTATATATCATTATTTTATAGCACATTCTCTGTGCATTTATGAGCATTGCATTGTGTTAGGAAGGTGCTGCTTTATGGCAACGACGTCTATGCCGACGATGATGATGATGACCACGACACTGCTTTTGAAAATGCGTGGAAAATCCAGCGCTCGTTATTTGACAAACATGCTCGGAAAGTCCCAAGCCCGATTCGGACCTAAGGCGGCTGCAAGCCTAAGGGCCAACCTACGCAAATAAGCTTGGTGGATTTTACGACCTTGCCAGGCGCGGACAACCCACCATCTACCGAAAACCAAGAACCGACAGCCCGATACCGAACACCTTAGCCCGTTCTCCTACCTGCCCGATCAAGAAATCTTTCGCGACTCAGTTCGGTTCCCTGGCAATGCGCATTCATGAATGAGTCCGCGTGAATGAATCTCTCTGGCGCATACGAAACTTTATGGCAGGTACTAAAACCACCTACAGGCGCAGCCCTTAAACCCTACCTAACCCGACGTAGCAATGTACTGCGTACAGTATGCTGCTGCACCCGTTGCATTCATTAGCGTTGCGAGAACAATGCAGTTGCACTTAATCCTAATGATTTCCCTTTGTTTCTAATGACGCAGCGGTAGGCTTAGGCGGCTCAAGACACCGCAGCGCACTTCCTTGGAAGTGTGACTAGTGCCACGTAACTATAACTGTAACTGCAAATGGCGGCCGATAAACACTTTTCCTTTCTATCAATACACAAACGAACTAGAATGAAAGAATATTGAGTATATTGAGAATGTTTTCACTACTTTTCAGAATGAAGAAAGTGTTTTAGCTTTATAAGCATTTGAATGGATGATGTTAATGTGGATATAAGCCTATACCACGGTTAATATAAGTATCTTTAGTTTTCCTTTCTATCAAGGCATTGCAATGGAATGAGAAATCAACTAGAATGAGAGAACATTGAGAATGTTTTCACTATTTTTTAGAACGAGGAAAGTGTTTTAGCTGTATAGTAGATTTAAGCCTATATACAACTTCATTTCTATCAATACATAAACGAACTTGATTTAGAAAATATTGAGAATGTTTTCACTATTTTTTAGAACGAGGAAAGTGTTTTAGCACTTGAATGGAAGATTTTATAGTTAATATAAGTATATATAATGTAATATAATATAACTATTCTAAGAGTGGATATAACTATACTAAGAGTCTACTATCTTTACCATGATTGATTGCACTGCATTTATTACAAGTATTATATTGAAATATTAATGTTTACTTACCCAGCAATCATAAACAAGTTTTAAATTATATCAAGTCCCATTTCTCATTCTATTATATCATTCATAACATTGGGTTTATCTATCTTTATATCTTTATATTTATTATGGCATACTTAATTTAAACCTTTGACTACTTCATGACTTTGTTGACCCTTAAAGGTTGCACATTTTTCGAACTTTCATTAGCTCAAGTCTTTTCAACTTTCCCTTTTCTAATTCTAAATGCTCTATCTAAGAAATGTTTGGTAAAATATCCTACTGTAACTGTAACTTTGGATTGATTATAGAAAATATAATCCAATTGTAAATCCCTTAACTACACGTACTTCATGACTGTTTAAGGTTAATTAACTTAGAAGTTGGATATTTTTTAATATTCTTTAGTGTTAAACTACAAAGCCCTCACAGTTCAAGTTGTCTGCATTATATTTAACTATACTATTTTACTATATATATAGTATATACTTCTCCCGCAATCATAGACCAGTTTTAAATTATTTCAATGTAGGCCTAAACGGCCTAGCTAAAAATATACTACCATTGTCTTTATCCATCTAACCCGAAACTAACCCACAACTTGCATATCTGAGCAGGCAATCTATCTAGCCATGGTCTTTGGGGCAAACGCCCACACAGCCTCCACAGACTCCCCCAGCCTCCCCTAAAGTAACGAACAATTTATCCATGTCATTCCCCCCCTCCTCGGCAGCACGGCGATAAACTTAAAGCAACTGTACCGTTTTACAAGCTCAAACCTTAGCTCAAACCCCACAGAGTGTGCAGTGAATATTGAAGACACAATTTGCTCCCACACACAATCTAAACATATATAACTATATACAATACAGGGATATAAGGATACACATTTTGCATATATTTAAAGTGCCCGAAAGTTGCTACAAAAATGCAAAAAGACGCGACCAACCCCCGAGAAAGAAGCACTTAATTCAATAATAAATTGCCACCACAAGGGGCAGCAGGCAAGCCCCGAAACAACCCACAGATAACCAAGTTACCCACAGGGGGGAGGAGAACGCAGACAGGGGAGAGGGAAAGATGGGCCAAGCCCAAGTTGCGCCTCAGAGAGACAACAACTTTCATCAAATTGCGTCGAAGGGGGTTTGTCGGTAGGTAAGCGTAAAATTCATAATCATGAATACTTCGCTTAAAGTTCCACCCCCAAACGGGAGTAACAACAAAAAAAAAGGGCATAGATATATACGGTATATATAGTATATCTAATAAATAGTAGAGAGTCGCGCTGGGAATACACACATTAAAAGCGAAAGTCAAGGAAGCTGCCATTTGGAGAGGCGATTAGATTTGCTCGCACACTCGAATACATTATGTACTGGACGCGACGACTGTGCCTGTGTGTGTTCGTGTGTGTGCTCGTGTGCGTGTTCGTGTGTGTGCCTGAGTCTGCGTGAGCGGCCATTGTTGTATGCGGTGTGAAAAACAACCCCGAAGTGTTGGCCTCTCGCTCTTGCAGACAGATAGGCAGCAAATCGATGAATGAAGCGAGCAACGAGTGTGTGTGTGTGTGTGCCTGCTTGCCTGCCTGCCTGCCTGTGTGTGTGTGCCTCTTCTGCCTGTGCGTACGCTTAGGTAGGCCGCTAGGTAGGCCTGCAGGCAAGGACCTTCTTCATCGGCTCAATGAACGAATCTCCTTAAATTGTGCTGCCCGTGACCGAGAGAGTTCAGTTCGAGTTGAGATCTTGTGACGCACACACATCATCAGCAGCACCCGCCACTCCGCCAAGTGTTGCACGCCAAGTGTTTCGCCACATATACAAAACATATATACATATATATATTTACCAAATTTATACCGTGTTCTTTAAACAACAACAAACAATCTACGAAAATGTCGACTATTAACTTGCACCCACCGCAAACTTATTCGCGCCTGTTCCGTCCCTGGGATACGCAACGCCAAACAGTCGCTGAGCCCGTCCGGCCCGTGAAATGTGAACGTGAATCCGATGTGGATAACCAAGTGGAGCTGGCTGCAGCGCAACCCGTTGCCAGCTCATCCATGTCCATCAAATCGGAGCTGCCCAGCAGCAGCAACAACAACAACAACTGTTGCTATAGCCAGGATAGTGATCGTGAGTGCTCGTCGTCGTCCACCTCCTCGTGTGGCTCGTCGAACAGCAGCCCATCCAGCTACGAGGATGGACACAACAGCAGCAGCAACTACACACGCACCTCGACGCCACTCATGGATGCCACACCACAGCCGGCATTCCCGGTCTCCAGCCCAGCCATGGCGCCACAACAGCTGTCCCCTCAGCCGGCACCCTTCATGCCCTCCAGTGATTTGTACTATGCCGCCGCAGCGGCAGCCGCAGCAGCTGCCAGCACTCCGGCAGCGGCTGCCTTTGGCATGGATCCGTTCACGCTGGGACTGATGGAACAGGAGTACGCACGAGTCATGGCCGAGGATGCGCAGCTCAAGGCGCTCAACGCACGCAAGCAGCGCCCAAAGAAGTTCAAGTGCCCGCACTGCGACGTGGCCTTCTCCAACAATGGTCAGCTCAAGGGACACATACGCATTCATACCGGTAAGTTAATGTTGAACCCAGTTCATGACTCTCCAGTGGCTTGACTAACTTTTCTTTATCTTCTCTTGATTTACAGGCGAGCGACCCTTCAAATGCGACGTGGAAACTTGCGGCAAGACCTTCACACGCAACGAGGAGTTGACACGGCACAAGCGCATCCATTCGGGTCTACGACCATATCCGTGCAGTGCTTGTGGCAAGAAGTTCGGCCGTCGTGATCATCTCAAGAAGCACATGAAGACGCACATGCCACAGGAGCGCCAACTGGGCCCTGCTATCTTTATGCCCATGTATCCGTATCTGTATGGTTACTAAAGACTGCCAAGACTGCTTCAGCCAACTGTGAAGAGCTTTGCACGCTTTAAAAACGCAACAACAAGGGGAGGAGGAGGAGAAGGAGGAGGAAGTGGAAAGATAGAAGCAGAAGACGATACAAACAACTAATACAATAACTTGCAACCTGAACCGGCCAAGACCATCTACCTCAGGCGTACCTGGCGCAAACTAGCGCAATCAATACATACTCATATGCTCGCACACCATCACACATACACACACACACACACATCTAGACTACCTCAATCTCAGGAGCAGACAGACAGACAGACGGACTTGACCATATAAGCAAATATTGAGCTATTTATTTTTTAATGAGTATTTACACTTCCACTACGTGACGAGGTAGAAGCGTCGAAAAAACCCACACATGTGTAAATAAGTCCTTAAGTGATCCTTTCTCATATGCTAAGCGATTAAGAGTCCCATGCGATAAGCCTAGCATATAGTATATAGCGCATATATATATATCTACCTTGTAAGAATGAAGATTTTTCACATTTTATACATGCCATAGCAATATACGATTTACATTTAGCATATATATAGTATATCTAGTTAAATATTCAGAAATCTATGTTTACAACAAAACCAACAAATACAAAAAAAATACTAACAACAAAAAAACTACATTATCTTATTCAACCATTGGTGGGGAAAGCCTTTCAGACTTTACTTTCATGTATCATCTTTGCAGCATGCATATCATTGCGAACTGTTCAATTAACAATGATATATGCATTTATTTTGCAGTCCTTAATGACTGTCACTTCCCACTAACCAGATCACTGTGTAAATTATGCTTGTCATGCCGGCGAAATCACAGACAAATCTGCAGTTTCTATTCGTCATTAAAGGGTTAAAATATACAAGTCATTTTTGTGCAAAATCTGCCTAAATTTCATTCATAAAACTCAGTTAAGAAAACCTTTTAATAGATAGATTGGCAATCTTCCCTGCAGAACCAATTGCCATTTAATGTATTTATTATATCAACAAAGGGTATAAAAACGATGCACCTTTTACTGTGTACTGAGTTTTCTCACAGTTTCAGTGCTCGCACCGCAGCCGTATCGCATTGCAATTGTTCACGTATCGTTGCCATTACTCAGTCGACAACTTGCGTCATTCACAATGCGTACAATGCGTGGCCCACCTGAGCAACAGACATAGACACAGACACAAAGTCTGTTCTGACAAAATGTTGGAATTTATTATATCGTGCAATCCCCCTGGTCAATATCAATGTGACTTCTACGTGTGCACAATAGCTGCAATTTTGTAAAACCGTAGCAGACCGCTGGGCACCTACTCAACCTTTTTTGAAGAGACAATGGAAAAACGTTCGCTTGATAGGGGCGTGCAGGTCTTATACCTGTACCTGTGTCCTGGCGAGTCCTGAGAAGATTTTCTCAGCCAGACAGTGTGACGTCGTTGTCGTCATTGTGACAATGATCTAACTAATAATGCCTTCCATTGATTTCGTTAATTCTATTTTGCAGCAGACACAGCGGCAACACCTCCCGACCCGGCAACAAGTTCCAATACGAGTACTGGACATTTTTCAATATCATCTTTTGATATGCTTTTCATCTGCTTGGTCATATAGGAATGTTTGCCAAGTATTGTCCCTTAATTGCTGGCAATTAATTAGACGCTTCGCTTCATTCTGCCCTAAATCTGAAGTGTGAGAAGGTCGATTTGATATAATATGTGAAATACGTGATCCACATACGCTTGTGTGCTTATGTCAATCATTTTGACAAGCGCTGAGCTATCAAGTGTGAAAGAGAAGTTTTTTAGCTGAAGATTGTTTGTCGTTTGCACCCTGTAATATTAACTATAATTATCTGTAAATAAAGAATGATAATATTAATGTGAGAATAAATAGAGAAATGTATATTTGAATTCTTGGAAATACAGTTTATTTCCAAGGTATTGTCATGAAAAACTTCACATTGTCGTCTTTCTTCGTCAAATCAAGTGCAACCCATTAATCTTATGATGAAAGTATTTTAATATCCAACTGAAATCTGTTAAGGTTTCCATTTCATATACCATAACTAGTTTAGCTTAATATATACTTATTGAATTTAAAAGGGGAACCATTTAATATGTATAATATATATAATATTAAATAATAATAATATTTGTTGCGCGAATCAAATATATGTATTAATTATAAAGAAATGCCTCCTTCGGCATACTAAATGTTTTATACTTTATTCAATTGGTGCTGATAAGTTGAGTTATTTCGAAAAAGAATACTGTACAGGTCTTCATACAATACAAAAGGATGCACGTGGCTATTTCCCCTTTTTTTGACAATTTTTTTGAACGGCTTATGACTCTGTTATTGCATTCTATCTTTTGTCAGTTATCAGCTGGAACTTTTAGCTTGCTTTGGAAAAAAAGCGGCCGTAATTTTGTTTATATTTGTTTGTTTGGCGGCAATTTTAATATGGAGCCCACAAAGGACCATTTTCGTCATATTTTACTTTATTATTTCCGTAAAGGAAAAATGCAGCTCAAGTTGCTAAAAACTTAAGTGATGTCTTAAAAGAAACACAGTCTCAAAGTTGGTTTGTTAAATTCCGTTTGGGAGATTTTCAATTCAAAGACAAGCCACGTTCAGGTCGGCCAAGTGCAGTTAATGATGACGTTATCAAGGCTTTAATCGAATCGGATGCTCATGTAACTAAGCGTGAGAATGGAGAGAAGTTAAATATACCACAATCAACCATACATGATCATATGATCACCGGTTTCTTTTCGGTCAACCCAATATATTACAATATGCAATATGAATACACTCTACTTCCATTCGATCTTCACTTAAAAACAATAAACAATATATGGCTATCAAATCGTACTTGTAGTTCCCATATTCCCTCTCATATTCTCTCACATTTGCAGTGTGTCCCAACTCACATGAAGATGTCTACCAAAAACTGCTCAATCTGTAAGAATTCACAGGAATTTGAATTGAGGCCATGAGTAAATTTGCTCCAACATAGAATGAGAAACAAGAGCGCATTGTGGCAAGAGGGACAAGAGTGAAGCCACTTCCTAACAAGAAAGTAGTTTGGCTATCAATAACCCAGAGACGTCTTGGGACAATTGCCACATAGGAGGCACAGGCCGATCTGCCATTCATGACCACAAAAAGGCCAAACAAAAGTCATCGGGTGGTCCACAAATTTCGCAACTAGATAATTGCCAGAGGAACACTTTCTCGTCTTGGGCCACACACACACACAGTGCGTCTTGTGGGCTGTGGAAATTGAAATATTCTTTGTGCACTAATAGAGAAATATACGGGACATAATTTCGCAAATGCAACAATGCGAGAGCAGAGCAAAAAAAAAATAGAGAAAAATGGGAAAATAAAAAATGGAGTCGCAGGGGTCGAGGAAATTGCTACCTTTCACAGCGCCAGTTCCCCGGCCAAGCAAAGTGCGTCGATGGGTTTCAACCCCTCGAGCAACAACCCTCATCCCTTGCACACACACACACACACACAGACGCACAGTCTGGAGAGTGAGAGTGAGAGGGAAAGGGAGGCAAACACTGACGAGGGCTGGCAGGGGGTAGTCGCAGTAGCGTAGTCTGTGCGCTGACGTTTTAAACAAAGTGTCAGAGGATCCATTTAATTGGGAAATTTATTGGCCCACAAGCGATGCTGGCGAGGCAGCGGAGACAGTCTGTCTGGCCCTCTTAGGCTCGCATGTTTGCGGTTTGCTAGAAATGCTTTCACCAGCGACCAGAGAGGGGGAAAAGAATGAATTGAGAACTAAAGAAAGCAACTCCAAAGACAAATTCGAGCAGAGAAATTGATTTGTTGCCTATGGTCGAGTAAAGTGCCACAGTTTCCCGGTAGCCGTCCGCTCGTCCAGCTCGGCTCAACGTGTGTGGCTGGCATGTTCGGTATTTCTCGACATCATTCCTCGTTCCTCGTTCGTTCCGATTATGAGACTTTCCCGCTAATTATGTTTGTACAGGCCACACTTCAAGCACAACTGTTGCCTAACATTTCCCTGCCGGCGATTATCGAATCGTATTTTTGCATTTTCCAAGAGTCTAGCACGGCTAATCCCAGGCGCAAAAGTGGGTATGTCCCGACACACGCTAAACGATGAGTTTATCTGCATAAACACTCTTAATAAGTCGATTGTCTGCACCCGTCTAATCTCCGCCTGAGCGAACACCAATCCGGCTAATGACCATCAACCACCATCTCTCTCTCTCTCCCTCTTTCTCTCCCTCTCTCCGTCATGCATGCAATTTTGTGCCTTATGCTGACGCCGGAACTTGCACAACTCTGCGTAATGTACTGTAAGACATGCAGATCTTAAACACTCACATGGTTAGTCCACACACATGGTAGGGGGAGAGACCCTACTCCTAGTCCTAATCTGTTTGGCCAGATAAGCCACAGACAGATAAAGACAGCAGCAGCTCGCAGATAGATATATCCTTTCTAGATATATGAGAGACACAGACGAGGTTCGTTGTGGGCCCCTAACTTACCCTCAATTAAAAGAGCGTTCATCATTATTATGCAATTGCATTGAAATCGAAATCGAGAACGAAAACGAACCAGAAATCAACCAAAACACAGCCCAGCTGGACAAGAACAGGCCAAAAGGTAAACAGTAGGTGGTGCCGGAAGTGCCGCAAAATGGCATGAAAACAAACGTCATTGTAGGGATCGATCGTAGTCCCCCCTCCCTCTTGCGTAGTTTCCCATCAACATGAGCCAAACAAACTAATCAAAACTAATGATGACATAATTGGCTCGATCGAGCCCATGCAGAGACAGGCAGCAGCACCCTGGTGTGGCTGCTCTGTATGTATCGCACAGGAATAGGAAGTGGAAGTGGAAGCCACAGTGCAAACAAAACAAAGATTGTCCTTTCCTTGGCTGAGGAAACAGCCATCAGCCATCAGTCAGGGGACAAGTTAAAAAAATAGAAATCTAAAGAACTGAAGACGAACAAAAATATAAAGAAAGATAATTGATTTGTTTGCCAAAATGTAATGCGATGACACTTGGATTTTGATGCCCGTGGTGTGGTCCTGTTGCAGGCTCAGCAATTAGCCGGAACGGTGTAATTACAGTGAGGATAGTCTTAGAAACTGTGTGTTGTGACATTTGCCAGAGAAGAAGTCAAAGGTATTGAGCAATTCATCAATGTGCTGCCACACACAGATTGCATTGCTTTCTCCCAGTTCGAATCTTTCTTTCTTTACTTGCCACGGATGTTGCCCCGCGGCGTAGCGTGTGCTACTGTCCAATTTCCCATTTCCCCTGGGGGTGGTCCTCGTCACAGCTGGAGTATATTGCTGGCATATTAATTAAGAAAACAACACCTTTAAATGCTCTGTGTGTATCTTAACAATGACTATTGTTTTATTTGTTTGCGCATAAAACGTCTATAAAAATAGATCTGTATCTGTATGTATATAAGCTGTCCGTGAGCAGCGCACAAGTAGTATAAAAAACGAGTATATATAGTATAAAAATGCATGGGGTAACATTCAAAATCCATGGGTAAATACATGATGTCTATAAGTATCGTGCTTTCGTTCCATCAAGTCGATTTGTGCTACCAAAATGCTTATCAGACTTGACTTGAAATACATTTCTTGTTGGCTTACAAACTAAGGATAATTAAGATAAATACATGTATATATAATATATATACTTTATACATGATGTACATATATTCGACATATCATGTGGCATGCAAGGGGCATTCTTAAGTTAGGCACAAGCATTTGGGCCGCTGAGATTACATTAGGTTTGATCGAACTTGAGGTTACTTGAGGATTCCGATATATGTATGTATATATTTTGATAATGCGCCTAATAGAGCATTATGGCCGCCTGATTTTTGTCCTTGCTCAGTGGCTCCAGACGATGACGATCACGATGCTCTCGACGCTTGGCATACAATAATATTGTTATGTTGATCAGTATCACAATTGTCGATATAACAACCAGATAGAAGCTATAGCCCAGATAGGCTAGTCCAGCACTGGACCAGTGTTGTTGTTGGTGCTCGGCAATGAGTACATTGTGTATGAGGTACTGATAGAACTGCACCAGCCAGGCACTGAAGGCAATCACCTGTGCACAAGCAGCCGCTATGTTGGATGCCAGCAGCAGCACCATGGTGCCACCTTTCTTAGCCGCCGAGGCGGACTTCAGCACAGCAGCAATGGCAGCTACAGCACAGGCCAACAGTCCGAACCCAGTGCCGAGTGTTGTGATCAACCACAGCCAGAAGCTATTGTCGCCATGTTCCGTGCGTATAAATGAGTAAACTGTGACGAGATTGTGAATCAATTGAGAACAAACTGTATATCAAATTATTATGACTCACCATCAACTGGATAGCAGCGCCATCCAATACCCGTGTTCAGGTATTGACTGCCGTAGAACAGGCCTAAATTCACATCCCCACTGGCCTCCGTCAGGTTCTTGCGGCGTGGATAGGCACGCACCCAATGGTTTGTGGTGACGCTGACGAGCAACAGGCCAATTGCCAGGCAGCTGCCGAAGAATGTGGAGAAGACCAACGCTCGGGTGCGTATGCTCATCTTGCTGGATCTGTGGTTGCAAAACAGAAAGTTAACCTTTAGCTGTATACACACATACATACTTATAATACATTTATGCAAGGTATCGAATGACTTAGGTTGCGAACTTATCACAAATGCCTGTTGCCTATGACAACACGGGCTTATACTACGCACTGCACATCTTTCAATTCTTATTGTCACGAGGCCCCAGACGACAACAAAGAAAGTGCAACAGAAAATGGAAACAATAGCGAGCACCGAGTGACGGACTCTCTTCACTTACCTTGCGAAAGCGGCGCTGCGAAAGGGAACCTCGGCGTCGTTAGCGTTATTATCGCGATCGTCCAACTCAAAACAGTTTTGATTCATTTGCACTGCGCTTCCTAGTCGTGCAATTTTTGCGATTTGTTATCTTATTTTGTTTTATTCAAACTTAAAATTCAATTTTCCTGCCTTTTTGACAATTTGTTGTTGTGTTTTCCCTCAAATCACTTTAGTGTTGTACAACTCCAGTAGTGCTGGCAAACAACATATGATTGAACATGTGGCAACGTCATGCGAATGATGGAAATTTGACATATGGCAACGCCAGCAGTAAAAATAGCGCGTAATTTGTGCACAACTAAAAGAGAAATTTTTTAATAAATATGAGCAACCGCAAACACAAGGGAGCCGAGAACATTGAAAATCTATGTCCAGTTGCAAGGTAAATATGCTATAACATAAATGCAACAACTCGCATGCACACAGTGCGTGCAGTGCAGATTGCCGGTTTAGCAAAAGGCGCGAACTATTCCAGTGACGTCACAGAACTTGCGAAAGCAAAGCCAATGGGGAAATGGGGACAGTACATACATTGTGTGTGTTTAATTGAAAGGTGCTTGACCCTTGCTGACCAAGCTCAACTGCTCTCAAAATGCACGCTTACTATGCTTTTTTTAATTACCCAACGTCTGCACTTACAGAAAACGATCGACAAGTAAGAGCAGCGCTGCCGGCGCTGCTGCTGCTGCTGCCACTGCCACTGCCACTGCGTCCGTGACAAAAACTCCCATATACGAACACACATCGTCACCCTCGGTGCTCACCTACGAGGCACTTGAAGAAATGGGCATCGGGATGTTGGACTCCGAGGAGAGCAGTTCATCGGCCATGTCGGCAATCGCACTTGCAGTGAGTGCAACCAGCGACGAGAACTCCAATGAGACAACTCCGTGCACCAATGCACCGCGCATGACACATCAGCCATCGTCGCGCACGAGTCTCAACTCGACAACATCCACACTGGACAACAGCAGTGTGATCAAGCCATTTGAAATATTTAACGATGAACCCGGTGATCCTAAAATCATCAACCGGACCGTTGAAAGAGGCTTACAACCCAAGCATATATTTCCACCGCCTGGCGCCAGTCCAACTCCAACCAACTCTCCCAACTACAAGCGCCTTAGGAATCCGCTGTCCACAGTCACCTCCAATAATCGCTTCGCACCAACGCAACAACAGTCGCCTCTCAGTCTATTACCCTCGACCAGCAAACAGGCAATGTCGCGGCCAGAATGGAAGCCACCAACAGCAAACCCACCAGCCCCTCGACCGAATAGCTTCTTTGTCTACCGCCTGCCCGTGGTAAGGGCCCACATGAATACGGGCATCAATCACTTCGAAAGACTGTCCGATGAGATACTGTTGAACATCTTTAAGTGGCTGCCGAAGAAGACTCTACTGCGCATTGCGTCCGTTTGTCGTCGCTTCAATCGTTGTGTCCGGGATGAGACATTGTGGACACGCATTGATCTGGGACAGCGCACATTGAGTCCAGGATCGCTTGAGTATGTTCTAAAGCGCGGTATGCCCGTAATCCGCCTGGCTCAGGCCACTGTAAGTGACCAATCAAAGTTCCCCCTTATCAAATTTGTTATTCATATCAAATTCTTTATTACGATAGATAAGAGATCCCGCTTTTGTTTCCGGCCCACCTTACGTTAACCTAGCTCGTGTACAATACTTGGACTTGAGTCTGGCCACAATATCAACAAAGTCACTGCAAATTCTATTCGCACACTGCCGGCATTTGAAGAAACTCAGCCTGGAGAACCTCGAGCTCAACGACATGATTTGCTTTGAGCTTGGACACAACTTTCAGATGGAGACACTCAATCTGAGTCTGACCACTGGTCTCACAGAATACGGTGTGCGTACCCTGATGCTCGCCATGTACAAGCTCAATAGCCTGAATATATCTTGGGCTGGCTTGAAGAGCGATGCCATCACTTCTTTGGTAACAAACGCGCCTATAAATCTGATGCGCCTCAACATCGCCGGTTGTCGCAAGGTGCTCTTCGATTCCCGTAAGTCTCAGCTTATATATATATATATCGTATTCGTATATCAATTTGATGCATTCCCTTTTTGCTAACAGATGTCGAAATTCTACAAAAACGCTGTCCTCAATTGCTTGAACTAGATCTGTCGGACTGCAACAGTCTCACAGATTTCGGACTAACCACAATCATGAAGTTCTCCAGTCTGGAGTATCTGTCCGTTTCCCGTTGCTATCTCATTACCTGCACAAGTTTCTTGTAAGGCTCAACATGACTTGATACCAAATATGAAACTATTCTAAACTATCTTTGTCTTTGCAGAAAAGTAAAATATATGGAGTCTCTTACCTATCTGGATATATTCGGCATGCTGAATGATCCCCAAATGGAGGTGCTGGAGAAGCAACTACCGAACATTGGCATTAATAAGTTCATACACAGCTCGGTGGGACGCCCCACTGTGGGCGCACGTCGCACCTCCATTTGGGGTCTACGCACACGCGACGCATAATTCCCTAATTTTAAATAACATATTTCATTAAAGCATCTTCACATTGCATAGCGCATTTCATATGTATTCAACTCAATGACAATAATTAAAAAAATGTCGCCATTTCGATTAGCTTCTGTTGTAAACTTGGATGCGTCTTTTTACTCCTCAACCTCGCTGAGTGGAGGCGCTGGCTTCTCCCATTTCCAGTCTTCCCAGTTGACGCAGTCCTTGAGGCTATCCATGAAGCCCATCTCACTGGGACAACGCACCTTCAAGGCGGGCTCGTTGAGGGTTTCACACTTCCAATATGACGTAGCATCCCAATTGTCGCGAAAAACGACAATGTCTAGCTCCTCCTGTGACTTGCAGCCCGGCTGTCCATCGCCATCGTAGGCACTGGCCAAGTTGCAGATTGCCAAGAGAACCAAACAGATTGTTAGCTGAAGTTTCATTTTACCAAACTGATGACCGACTGTTGCCCCATTGCACCTTTTTATAGTCACCTTGGTGCACTGATAAACCAAGGCAAGTGCATGTAATACCTGAAAATGCTTTCACAGATTGGCTGTGCTACATATTGTAAATACAAAGTAGGACTACATGGTGACGGAAGAGAATCGCAACCAAGAGGAAATGATGTAATGTGCCGCATCTGCAAATTTGAGTTGTTTCAAATGTATTCTCCATTTAGATCGAAATGTTCTCTATTCAAATTTAACACTTAAAAAAGTATTTGTTGTTTTAATATAGGTACAAGGTAGATTTTTGGAAGTTGTATAGTGATATCCCAATAACACATAAATGAATTGAAAAGCTAATTGTACAAAAGATAATTGATTACTGATTAAAGATATTTAGAATATATTGAATAAAATGTATTATGTTAATAAAACCGACTGCAAGTCGCAGTCATTCAAAAGTAACAGTCACAGTTACTTCAGATATAATACGTAACAGTGCTACCCATTCGAGCTGCCTGAGAACAGTATTAATTTAAATAAGCGTTGCCACATCATAGGAAGCATATGAAAATGTGCTACATAATACCGATTCAAGGTATTTTTTTTGTCGTATAACTAGTTTATTTTTAAGCAAGCATTTTGTTAGTTCGTGCTTGTACTGCGCATTATATTCTCTTATCAACATAACATTTATATAACATTGGTTTACGATATTTATTTTAAATTTGTTGTTATAGTCTTTAATTTAAATTTGTGCGAATACAATTTAAAGAACGTTGCATAAAAACAACCTGTAAGACCTTGAAAATATTCGCATGTATTTATGGAACATTTCCAACGACGCTAATCGTATGTTTTCCAGATAGCCAGTGTTTCCAGTGATCGATCGAGTGATAAACAAACAAAATGTCAATGAGGCGCACAATGTCAACCAACTCTGCCCAGGAGTGGAGAAACTATTTCTTGAGCACCCACTTCTGGGGGCCCATGGCCAACTGGGGCATACCGATCGCCGCCATTGCCGACACACAGAAGCATCCCAAGTTCATCTCGGGCAAAATGACCCTGGGTAAGGCCACGCAGCCTGTTTCGCGAAAAACTTTCCACTCGAGATCACAATTTGTGCAATCGACAGATTAGTTTATGATTCGAGATTCTATGCTATTCAGCACCAAGGTCCTGATAAGCCAGATACTCTCGCAGACAGGCACGTGCCGGTTGAACTGCGTGTGCTGATAAGAATCTGTTGATTAAGTTGAACTAATCTTTGTTTTCTTGCTCGACAGCTCTGACGATCTACTCGTGCATCTTCATGCGATTCGCCTACAAAGTGACGCCCCGCAACTGGCTGCTCTTCGCTTGCCACACCACGAACGCCGCAGCACAAGGCTTCCAAGGCCTACGATACTTGCACTACATCAATAGCCAAGAGGCATCTGCGTAAACAGATTACCCTATAATCGCACAAACAACGAGTCGCTGGCACGCAACAACAAGAACAACAATATAGAAGTGCAACAACACAAAAATCGCACAAATTGCACTGCCAAAGCATCGATAAAATTGTACTTTAGTCTCGGCCTCGTCAAACTGGCTGAATCTCATTGGAAATTGACATGCCCTGCCCCTAGATGCGACGACGCTGGATCACACACACTATATAATTGAATCCTAAGAAGGTTCTAAGCTAAATGAGTCTTATGATTTTATTCAAACTAAGTGTCTATAGTCTAATAATAACAAATTGTCTGTATTTCTTTAATTGATTCGATAAATTATCTGTTCAATGAAATAGTTAGATAGTCAATGCTGTAAATACTTGTTGAATAACCTAAATATATATTGGATTGTACACAAAACACCCACACACTGACCTTACCTTGAGGTTACTTCCGAAAAACCGAGGGTATGAGAAACATATAGAGACATTTGATTTTGTCACGGCCTTCTCGAGACATGCACTTTATTTTCAAACGATTAAGTTGTATATCATAAAACTAAAATATGCATTCTCATTAACAATATATATAATTTTTTTTTTCTTGGGTTTTTTTTTGTTTTGTGTAACAATTTTTAGTGTTCATAATAAAAGGGGGTATACATTTGTAATTGTAATTAATCGTACTACACACAATTCTGTTTTTTTTTTCATTTCTTTCTCGTAGTCGAATACAATTAGAATACATATAACATAGGTATAAAATCATGTGGTTAAAATTTGAGAATTGCAAACATAATTAAGGAAATATTACAAAAACTATATAATTTGCGCGTTCCAGCGACTTTTTAAGTATGCATAATTTCTAAAATTGGTTTTTCTTTATCAGCATTCAAATGAATGTCGTTCTTTTTGTGTGACTCCTTGTGATCTTGGGATGCCACACACTACAGCGATTTCGACGACAATCTTAACTTACAATTGGATGAATACTAGATACACTACAACTACATGGTACGTTTAGTGTGTGTCGCAACACGCGACAACTGAGAGAGGTACGATTTGGTGGCTATGGCATGGCTACGATGATCATGATGAGAATCTCTCAATGCTCCGGTTCGGGCTTAAAGTAGGTGCTTTGTCTGTGGTGCCATTGCTTCAAGGCTTCCTCGTGACGCTTCTTACGGTTCAGCACCTTGTTGAGGATTGTGGTCAGTCGTACATTCTCCTCCAGCAGTATCTCCTCCTCCTGCTTCTCCTCATCCTCACGCTTCTTTGTCTTCCGACGCGAAATGCGACTGGCTTCATTGTTCTTAATGCGATCACAGTACAGCTTCTGCTCCTCGGGTTTCAGGCGTGACATTAGCTCCGGATCGGGACCGTCGGAATGCTCCTTGGCGGGGCGTCCTCGCTTTCGCTTGGAGCCGCTGGCGCTGGTGGTGGCACTGAATTGAGATGTGCTGGCGTTGGAGAATGCTGGTGATACTGGCGCTGTGAGTTGACTGGTCGTGGGTGCATAGCTGTGCGAGTGAGATGCGCTGAATGAGTTTCCACTGTATGGTGTATTTGGTGGCGATAGCTCAGCATAAGATGTCGAGGCGGTGTTATCCTCTGTGTTACGCAGCTCTTGGTAGATGATACCTTGTGGTGAGATGTTCGCCGAACGTTCCTATAAACAGAGTATAGAATAGTTAGTATGCTTCGGGGATTGGCAAGTGCTTCTGCTAGCTGTACTCACTTCATCGAAGTTGAGCATTTGCTCAAGGATGTCGGGTGTGTTTATGGTCTCCGATTGTATGTTCAGCAATGGGTTGATGTTGAGTATGAGTTTGTTGCGCTTTGGTGGCATCGACGAATCCACTTTGGGCACTAGGCCAGCCATGGAAGCAGTACGCTTAAGGTTCACCCCACACATTGTGGGAGGATGGGCCTCTTGCACAGCCAAACCAACTTGAACATCGTTGGTTGCGTTTGCTTGCACCTGGCCGAGGCCGTAGCCCAAAGAGTTTTGGCTGCATTGATTGAAGGTGGAGTCACTGCTGTTCTCATCGGCCAGCATCGGTTGCTCATTGACATATATTGTCTGGCTGGATGAGGGGCCGTGTAAAAAGACTCCCAGCATTGGATCTGCTATGAGGATGTTATCGTAATTCGGTTGTACTTGTGAGAAATCGATGGCATTTGAGAGCGCACCCACATCAATTGCCCCCTCATTTGCCATTAGTTGTAGATCATCCGTTAAGTTATTGTCGCTGTTGTCGCTGTAATTCATCATATTCAGACCCAGATTGCACTGATCCATTTCCTTGCGCTCGATTAGATCCTCGGCAAACAAGTTTATATCAAAGTCAAAGTCAATTATATCCGTCTCAGTACAAATCTTTTTTCCGTTCTCTTCACTTTCACTGCTGCAGCTCGTTGACGACGATGCTTCAATGTTTTGAAGGTATTCTACGAAAATAATAATATATTATTAATATCATTGCAATTTTCAAAGTTTCACTCAATTTTGTTAATGTGTGATTGTGTGTGTTCCTTAATTTCCTTAATTCAAGTAGCTTTTCATCATGATTCCTCGATTCCACCCGCCCATTTATTTTAAATTCACACTATCGATTATTTATTTCGATAACTGGCAATGCAATGCAACACTTTTATCGCTCAACTCGTTTCATTTCATTTCAAATAAAAATGCATTGCATACTTTTAAGTGCCCAAACAATGTGAAACAACAGTCAAACAAGCTATCACTTGTTGCTATCACATCATTCGCTGTCTCGCTATCGTTTGTTGTGAAATTCATTCATGCAAACAGAGAGCAAAAGTTAAACAGCAAATTCCTAACAAAATACAAATTGGCGTAAGCAATTTTTTTAAATCAATTAAAAATATATTTTAAAATAATATGTAAATCTATAAAGAAAAATGGCTGCCAAATGTAAAAAAAACACTTTTCACTTACAAACATTTGCATTAGTCAGCTGAAAATCAGCCGGTAACGAAAGTGAAAGAAGAAGAGTTAAGAGAGGGAAAGAGAGAGAGCAGAGAATTGCGCGCACATGAGACACAAAGTCTCTCATGACGTGACGTACTACTAAGCAAAACATGAACGTTCATGTCTGCCTTTGCGCAGTTCTTGTTGTTGTTTTGGCTTTCATTCACCACCGGCTGATTTTGAAACACACTTTGCTGCATTGACAAACAAATATTATTCCCATGTTTACTAAATAAGTGAATATTTACTGCAGAAATCATGGCGGAACATTACACAATTCAATACATATGTATATGCAGACATAAACGGGACATATGCATCTGTCGGACACTTAACAATTTTGCACCTAAAAAAATTAACTAAATCTCATCAAATCTGTCAGATTAATTATTACAATTTATAATTTATAAATCTCATTGAAATATTTACTTTTCACAGAGTATTTCATTTAAATTCAATTTTGTATACATATATTAAATATTGCATAGTTGTACATACATATATTTATATATATTTAATATCGTAAATATTCACCTTTGTAGGGCTGTGGAACAAGAGTTCTAAAGCTGCTTCAAAAGGTTTGACTTAACGGTTCGAACGACGGAGAATAACTAAAAGAGGTAGAGTTGTTGCGCTTCGTCTCGTCGCTGCTGCACGATCCATCATCGGCAGCGACAACGAGACCCACACACTAACAAACACAAGACAGAGAGAGAGAGAGAGAGAGACAGGACTACCAACAAGTGTTAAGACAATACGGTTATCTCGTTCTTCGACAATTACAGACATAATTTGATGTCCATAGGCGCGTTACCAACCAATAACAATGTAGTGTTTGGCTGTGTATAATACGTGTAAGTTTTGGAGATTTAATGCACCAATATTTGTGCCGTTAGAATTCCATCAGAGCAGCGAAAGTTCGCGAATTAATTGGCATATGTAATGTGCCGATTGTCAAGGTTAAAGTATATGTATATACTTTATTGTTACACATGTGACGCATGCGTGAGTGAGAAGGAAGGTACTATGGTGTGCATAGAAGTGTTTGGCGTAAGCCTGCATGGAGCCACCATTGGTACAGATCTTGGTGGTAGAAGGGAAAAACATAACACGGAAATGGTCTAGCTTGGCAGTCTTTTAAATAAAGTCTATATACATAGAATATAGCATAATTTATGTTTTTGAGTTGGCACTACATAAAATAATGTTGAATTGGTAACGTTTGTTTCACTACGCGTATACGCAATGCATTTTATATGTGTGGGTGCATCACACACAGACAGACATGCCCCCCTCACATACATGCATACACATGCGTGCGAGAGCCCCACAACCGGCCGGCAAAACTTAGCTACCCCTCTCTCGTAACGTGCGAAAGGGACAGACAGCGTGTGTCTGTGTTTTGGATCGCGAACTGTAGAGAGCGGCGGCGGGCTGCTCATCACTCCTACAAGTGGCGCTCTCAACATACTGCTGCTGCTGCTCTCTCTCACTCTCCCGCTACTTTTTCTGCACATCATGCTAATCGAATTTCACAACAATCAATCAAGCAACGATTGAAAAACTATGAAAAATCAATGTCAATATATACAGAAATAACACGTGTATCTCTCAAATAGATCGACAATGTATATACTTCTATTATCTATGTATATATATTATATATATCTATATAAATTTTCATAGCAGTTGCACACAACAAGCATGCAGAAATTGCAATACGTATGCGTAATGTACACAGTTATTAAGTAGCTACTTAGTACGTGTATCTATAGAAATGTAAATATATATGTAGGTCAGATGACTCAGTTAGCTCTGCACTTTAATCAATGCGCACCAGAAACTTTTAACCAAAAAAGGGTTTAAGTAAAGCAATATTAATTACCTACAATGATTAATATACCTTCAGATACATACAAATACATAATATATAAAAGCAACGAGCCCTACGTATGTTACATATAATGCCTTTATATGGCATATGAAAACAAATGTTTCCCTTTTCTACAAGACATTCTTTTTGCCCATTTATGGTTGTTTCTATGCTGTACGAACTGATAAGCCAATGTGTAGTTAAACTTCCTATAGGCAAATACATTTATATAGTGCATACACATGTACAAATGTATGCATATGTATATGTATTAAGTCACATATTTAGCAATACTTATCGAAGTTTGTATTCTATATAATATGTATGTATGTGCTCAGACACTGCTAGCACGTGTGCAGAAAGAACACAGGAAAAATGAAGAATGTAAAGTATTTACATATACATTCCTTTCAACTAAGAGAGAGAGAGAGTTATTAACTCCAGCATTGCTTTACATATTATACACAAAGTGCGCAGTTAAAATTACCTTAACCTATCTTTGTAAAATTCTGTTAGGCGCTGGCAAACGCAGTGATGATTCATAGTTCGTGTGCGCTTTGTGTGAACAGAACATGAAAAGGAAACGTAAAAATATAGCGGACGAAATCGAAATGGGCAAGCGAAACTTGAAAATTTCTAAGAAATAAATTGTCTCTATATCAAGTCACATTTGTTGTCAATGTGTATAGTATATAAAAACAGACCTGGCAAAATAATTAAATGAATGAAATTTAGTGAAATTTATCTATATGTATGTATATTATACAAGTATATACAATACATAAATACAAACACTTATCAGTGTGATAACCTTGCCTGTTCTAATCAATTTCGAAAATATATTATATGCTGCATACTTTTGTGGGCTTTTAATGGCGGCTTTGGGGGTATGCCCGGCAAAAATGTGTTCGACCTCATTAAATATATATTATAATACATACATATATGTATATAGGAAAATAACAAAATTGCCATTTGAAAAAAAAAAGCGACAACATTTTGCTCAAGGCATGCGAAAAATAGTCGCAAGTGGCAGAATTTTATAATATTTATAAAGAAATTTGCATAATTTTTGATACACAAAGAAATGAGTATCACTTCAAACGTATACGCCATGACATGCATGGGTGTATATAGTATATATATACATATAATGTGTATATAGAAAGAAATGAGCATCATTTCTTACTTATATGTATGTCATAATATGTGTGTGTAGAGTATATATAACGAAAAATGCCTCGAGCAAAACGAAATAGAAACCTTTTGATAATAGAAATAATAAAAAATTGTACTCAAGTTTAAGAAAAGTTCTTGATCCATATTGGATAATTTGAAAAGCTGAGTGTGGCAAATAAGTATATATATATGAATCTGAAATGAATGTGTATACCATGTTCTCATGTATGGTTCGATGCTGCCAAGAAGAGTTGTGTGAAAAGACTTTCGTCTGAGCCACAACTCTGAACTGGACATTGGACACAAGGAACCACACACCTTTTACTCTATCGACTGCTCTCGACGGATGTGAAAACTCTGTCTACTCTTCTGCACATCATTCGTCAATGGGTCATTGCACTGTGTACTTCTTCTTCGTCATCGTCGTCGGTGGTAATGTACCTCGATGTCATAGGCAGAACATTATCCGATGCTAATCGGAATCAGTTCGATGCCTGCTATCTGTGACTCAATCTCTAACTGATTGCTGCATTTGGCATTTCGGTTTTTAACGTTTACGTTTTCAACAGTATAATGAGAGAGTGCTGGTACGAATTACTCACACACACATACACAATAAACACAGTACTCACCATCAATGAACACCGGAACATCTATCTCTTCAACTGTAGCAGTAGGCATTGCTCCACTCACATCCCGGCGGGACTCCATATCGGCACCTGTCAGCTGTATACCTGCCATTGCAGCCAATGTTTGGCTCTGGCTGGAACTCGAAACCTTGACCGTTTCCGTTTCCGTCACCAATGTTGTTGTCGTAGTCGGTGGACCTACCATCTGGTCGCTCGCGACTTGGTTTAATTGAGAGTATGAGTTGTTGGAGCACCTCTCGGGTGGGTATATTATCCCAGTCTGTGTTGAGGCTGGTATCGCGGTACGGGATGCTGTCGCTGGCGTTGTATAGTTTACTGAAACGTTCGTCGTAGGCGATGCAAGTTTCACTGTAGATGGTGTTGGTACCGGCCCTGGTAAAAAGGGTATTCTTATTAGCAGAGTTCGCGGCGCTGTTGACTCTGCCCGGTTGCACTTGTTGTTGTTGCTCTGGTTGTTGCTCTGATTGCTCTGATTGCTTGGATTGCTTGGATTGCTGTACGCTGGCACCTTGATCAGTATGATTCTTGGATTTGGATGGGTATTGATAACGATTGGTATCGTAGTTCCAGTCCAAGATGCTATTCTCTCGGTTCTCGCTGGCGAGCTCTTGCAATTTGGCAAGCAATTCTTCTCTTTCAGACGATTTAAATCTCCAGAGATCGGGGCTTGGGCGTCGTATATTGTTTCCTGAACTCGTGCTGGCTCCTGGATCATCAATATTATATCTCTGAGATTTTCGGTACTCTGTCTGGTTGCTACTCTCGTTGGTTCCGTTTGCACAATCTGTATCGTTTCTCTTCGTGTTGGTGTTGATAATGCGCTTCGTATGCTCGACGTGTTGTTGTTGATGGTTGTTGTTGCCGTTGTTGTTGTTGTTGGTGCTGCTGCTGTTGTTGTTGTTGTCGTTGTTTGTTGATTCGCTTCTGAGCCCTTGGCTGGCTTGGTTTTCGAAGTTGAATGCCATTTTGAACGAGGCTATTGGAATGCAAATTTCCACAAAAACAAATCAAGAATTTTTTTATATTTCGTTTTTTGTTTTTATATATTTTGGTGAACGGTTCAAGTTTCAATTCGATTCGGTTTCGGTTCGACAGGATTTCAAAATTTATACAATTAATCAATTTGTATAATTTTTTATCAGGATAATTATGATTATCAGGATATGTCCGATGAGTGGAGCAAGCACATTATAGAGTTTTGGTTTTTGGTTTTTATTTTATGTTGAAAATAGACAAAAGAAAAAGAAGAATTTGTTATTACGCAGAACGACGACGTGGGTGTGGGTGTGAAGCGCGATCCTTTGTGGGGGTCGCACAACAAAATGGTTTCTTGATACATTCAAATGTAACGATACGATATGTTGTGTAGTTGTTGTTGTATGTTACACCAAATCGTGGATATATATCTCCAATGGACCAGAGATATCAACATAATGACAAATGGATTGTCTTGATATCTCCGATCATTGAGTTTTTAGCAGAGGTAGGTGAAGATTTGCAGCGAATTTACAGTTTAAATGGATTAGTTGTGGGTGTGTGGGGGGGTGTATGCGATGTTTTTGTTGTTGTTGGCGATGTGGCGATTATTATTTCCTTTGTTTTCCTTTTATGCCTTTTTTCCATGTATTCCTTTTTTTTTTTTTGTATATTTACACTTATTTTTTACATTTTGCACTTTTTTTTTTGGATTTACTCCTTTTTTGTTTTGGAATTACTCCTTTTTTGAATGGAATTGCTCCTTTTTTGAATGGATTTACTCCTTTTTTATGGATGTACTCCTTTTTTTAATGGATTTACTCCTTTTTTGTATTGGAATTACTCCTTTTTTCAAACATATTTTTTGATAAAGCCAACTTAAAAACTAAATAGTAGTAGACAATGCATTCAAAGCAAACATGAGACTTATATATCTATGAGGCTAAAGGACTTTTTATACTTACTTTTAGTTGACCGTTTGAGAGGAACAATGAAATTGTTAGGGTAACTCTAAACAAGCTCTAAAAGAGTCGTCGACGCAACTTCCTTTTAGACTGAAATAAAGAAAAGAAAAGCCACGTTATTTATACGATCGTAGAGTATATATAAGGGATGGTAATTGAAAACTACTGTATACTTGTATTTCAATAGGTACTTGTGTTATCGATAAGTATTGTCTATTGATTTTATCTAAAGTTGCACACACAAAACTTCCTCAAATTGATCAACTCTATGAAAGCTAAGGTAAATAAGGTTATACAGGCTTATGTATATGTATTTCTAGGTATATAGCAATCGATAGTAATTAAAAACTTCTTTATACTTGTATTTCAATAGGATCTTGTGTTATCGACAAATATTATCTATTGAAAACTTCCTCAAATTGATGAACTCTATGAAAGCTAAGGTAAATAAGGGTATATATAGTATGCTTATATATCTAGGGGTATATAGCAATCGATGGTAATTGAAAACTACTGTTTGTACTTGTGTTTCAATGAGTAAGTACCCTTGTTATCGATTGATTTAATCTATAACTATTTGTAGCTGCACACACAAAACTTCCGCATTTGTTACACCCTATAAAAGCGTGATAGGCCCCGATAAGCTTTAGGCTTTTCGCAAAGACAAGGCCAGCGCACTGAAGATGCGAAATGAATTTCACAATAATGCCATATATGGTGGCACAATAAACAAAATGGCTGCCAAACGTCAGGCAGCAACAGGTTTCCCCCTGGCTTGACGACACCTAATCAGTTGTTGTTGTTGTTGTTCGTATTGTTGTACTGTCTTTTTGTTTGCTGAAGTCAAGTGCTATAGGGGTAATTATCTAGCACACCTCGCGTGCGCCACCCTAGAAAATTGCACAGGCCACACACGTATGTACGTACGTCCCTCTTTCTGTATGTAAGCCTCTCTAGATAATGCCCCCCCCCACTCCCTAACACAATCTCGATGACATATCAACTTGTGCGCCCGAAAAACAACAACAACAACGAAAAGCAATTGTTAATTGGTGGAAAATACCCAAAGCGCAAAAATACCACGTAATTTACCAACACTAAGCCCCACCCCCTTTTCATTTACACAGAAGTGCAATCAAGTAATTACAATCGTACATTAGATATATGCATACTAAGGCAAGCATGTCACACAGCAGCGATTATAAAAAAAGCGCTCACGAAAATAAAAAAAACCCCCGCAAGTTGATATACCATACATGTGTGTGTGTGTGATCTGTGTGTTTGTGTAAAGTGCGAAGCGCGTCAGCTGCTGACGTCTGTATAGTGGACGAGCTTGATATGAATGTACATACATATGTACATACAGACAGCCAAGTAACACTTTACTCAAAGTGGACATGTTGTATGTATTGTATATTTGTACTTGACAGACTGTAGCTACATACAGATGCACTGAGTTTGTATGTATGTTTCTATGTACGTAGACACTTGTAATACGTTGTAGTTATGTATTAATTATATATGTGCATATGTGTGTATGTATATGTATGGCAAGGTTTGGTACCTATACAGATATATACATAAATATATACATACATATATATTAGTATATAAACACTTAATTCAATTTCAATATGGCGGCCGGCCGCACTGTTTAATATCAGTAAAAGCTTTCATCTTTCATTGAATTGCTGCTGGCATATAATAAATATTCATCGACCTACGCACAAGCATACATGCATACATACAAACACATATACATACACACACACATACATACATGCATGCCTAGTATGACACATGTAGAATATTATATGGCATTATATATTATTCCTACTGATCGTCACTTTTTTTACTAGTTTTACTTACAATTCTTCTTTTTACTTGTGTCCGCAGGCACAGTTGGCCGGAGGTGGCAGACCCGATCGACAAAGATTCACTTGGTTATATTTTATTTAGCACGCAATTGGCTATTGGGTGGTTCCTCACACCACCACACTGATGTCTCTACGCGATTTGCCGTACTTTGAACGTGTGTGTCGTAGTCGACAAATATGAAATGTGCGCAGTTGTTGTTTCACTTGGAAGAACAACAACAGTTCCAATTCTTTAATTTCTATCCTTGGCTAAGTTTCTTTAGATTCTTCACAAATTTTCACTTCTTCACAAATTTAACAGCGCCTGAGTGTGACTCAACCGCTTGCTCGTAGTATTCACAGTAGATTGAATAAAAACGAGTCACTTTTGCACCGACTCGGCCGACAATGTGTAAGTCAGATAAGGCGAATCTGCAACTGAATTCATGGGAATTTTCGTTTCGTTGTGAAATTCAAAAAGCACAACGCAAACCAGTTTGCCATAGCCAGATAATGTGCGAGTGTGTGTGTGTGCACATAAGCTCTACACAGATAAGCACGCTCTAGCAAGCAGTGACAGAGAGAGAGAGAGAGAGAGTAAGAGAGCTTTCGCTCTCACGTTGCCAGCAACAAGGTTCTGCAGTGTGTTCTGCTTTCTTGCTTAGCTGTTACGTCATTGCAACGAATTTCTATTGATCTTCCCAAGGTTCTATAACATTAAATACATTTTAAACAGAAATCTATAAAAATATTTTTATTATGCAAATAAATATAACTTTTATTATATTTTGGTTTTTAATTAGCAGAATTCAAGTTTGCTTGCAGCTGTGACGTCACAATGTCAGTAAGCAGGCACTACCTATATTCTGCTCAGCCCTTGCTGAAATTCATTGCACTTTATTGTCTGCCGGCCGGCGATTTTGTTTTCCTATACCTACATACGCACAAAATATATGTATGTACGTATGTATGAGTTGTATCCATTTTTGCAGAGCCAACGTTTGGCTTGCAGATCTACTTAAGTATGTATTTAGATGTGTATATATAATATTATGTATGCAGACATACGCATGTTTATTTTGTTTTGAAAGTGGCGAATAATGGATATAGGGTTCAGGTGTCTGTTTGTGCATATGTATGTAGGTATATCCATGTAGTAATGTATAGTATACCTATGTACATATGTATAGCATGCAAGGGCATGTTTACTTGTGTTTATGTATAGATTGATCTGATTTAAGATCGGAATAAATGCAATTACATTTAATTGTAGTCATTGCTGTTTACAGTGAGTCAAGTAACTCTTTACATTGCATTACATTAACATGTTCATTTGAGTAAATAGTTACTTGACTATCTGTAAGTATTTGTGTAACGTGGCAATTAGAAGAAGGACTTCTGTACTTGTGCAATGAATCTATTATATCGTTATATGTAGTATATTCATATACATCTGTTCTATATAATAATTAATGTATTGATTTTTGTGTGCCCAAAACTTAAATTCAGAACTTCAACTCTGCCTTTTACAATAACAACTTAATTTTATATCCTCAACCGAATTAATTAGTATGTGGGTGTTTGGTTAGACACGCAAGAAGCAGGTGGACCATAATAACTGAACTGAAGACTATAATTGCTATGTCTTGTATGTGCACATGTATGTATAATACATATACATATATGTAAAGCATAGTAGTACATATTTACATATAAACGTTTACCAGACCCAAAGCGGTGTCAGCTAAAGGTAAATGAGTGTGTGGGTGAATCTGAGTACGTGGAAAGTTGAACACAAGTCAATACAAAGTGTACCGCTAGCTGTCGCTTTCTCCGACTGTTCTTCATTTTTATTTAATATTGTAAATGCAACTCTGTACATACATATGTATGTATGTATATGCATATAAATGTATGTAAGTCTGCATAACTGCATTAAAAACCAAGTTGGTTATACCCAGTTTGAAAAGGCGTTACAAACTACAATCTTTCAGTTTTTTTGTTGCACTATGACAAAAGCTTCTCTGTAAAGCACTTGCCGTATAAAGCTCTCCATTAGTTGATTAGTCAGCGACGATTGTGCTGTATTAGTGAGCATGTCGGTGTAAAGATAAAAGCTCGTTAGACACGCTCCCAAAGCTGTGAAGCTTTCAAGTCTCACGCACAAACAAAGTGAGGTGATGATTTTTAAAAACACATGAGTCATGCTGCCAACGCAAAAATGTCCAAACTTAAAAGCTCCTCGTGCATGTGACTTTTGTAATATGTGTTCACACATGTGTATGTACATATTCCTGTCGTCCAAGAACTAACCAACCAGTGAGGGGCAGGCAGAGGGTTTAATTATCGGTTCGGTCAAAAAGGTGCGCTGAATTCTTGGAACTTTTTGCCTACTATAGTAAAAGCCACATGCCAAAATTTCTATGCAAACATACATACATACATATGTACACACATATGTACATGTGTACATGTGTATGTGTATCTACTTTGGGGTTTTTTTTTGTTGGCACTGATCGCAGACTGGCACGAGATTTTTAGCTAGTAGGAAAAAAGAAGCTGAAAAAAAGCTATTGGCAGTCGGCCCACGAATTGGTAGTAAGACAATGGCCAAATTTTGTGATATGAAAGCCCCATGAGAAATTTGCAAGCCACAATGATCTCGCAGTTTTTGTGTGCCAAGGGCCACGTCAATGGAAAACTTTCACGTAATAGGTTATGTAGTGGGTTGTACTATATAGATACTATATAATATTTGCACTAATGTATGTATGTATGTATGTATGTACAAATGACAGTTTATTGTATGTACTGTATATGGTATAGAGATAGATACGATATGATTGCTCAAAGAATCACGAGCACTAATATTTGTTACTAATGTGAATGCACTTAAAATAATGTACAGCAATTAAATAGAACTGTCGGAAAGGGATGTAAACTTAATTATTTTCAAAATTCAATTATAAAAAACTAGAAGCGACCGCTAAATAATTCTTTCACCTAAAATCATGATAAATATAGCCCTATCAGTAAAAAAAAATTTAAACAAAATCGGTGACGCATGCAGCTCTTTAACCTTTACCGAACTGTCAACTGTAGATATGTACATATGTGTTATTTTTTGCCAATCATAGATAAGATTATATTATATATACACATATAGTTATAATTCATACACCCCTCTATGTACATGCGATTATTTTTGTTGTACCTACAGTATCGCTATTATATATATAATATCATCCTATGTGTGTGATATAGTTAACATTATTGCATATTGTGTATGTACTTAATAATATAGTTATATTTGTATATGATTATATACATTTTATAAATTCATCCTTAGCTATAACCTTATCTGGATACATACTATCGTTTCATGGTGTAGGCAGTTATAAAGTTCTTGAAATGATGCCGTGTCGAATTTGAAAAGTACACCAGAGTATATCATATGGGTGTATACGATATAATCTATTATATATGTTATGTACGTAAATTATATATCATTAATGCATATATGTATGTACATATTAGAGTATATCATATACTTTATTGGAACTTAAGTGTACTCATATATTAAATAATGTTTCTATATTCTTCAATTATTTAATATGTTTATTTTAAATGATATTTTCTTTAATATATTAATAAGTAAATTTCAGGAATTATGATATATATACTCCTGATACTAATTTCGCATTAAAGATAAATCATATTAGTCCCCTGATGTAAAAGTTAAATACAGTTAGTCAAGAAACACTTTACACATTTGTACATGTTAATGTTATGTTATGTCTGTGTAAAGTGTTTCATGACTAACTGTATGTATAATTATAATAATTTTAAACTTTGCAAGGGTTGTTCGTTTGTATGACGATTCATGGTTAAATTATAGACTAAACTGAAGATTTTTGACAGTGATACAAAACACGAAACGTGCGTCAGCTGTTTAAACCAGTGTTGCCAAAAAGATAATAGCTAAAAAATCACCCTTTAGATCAATTTAATATAATAATTTTCAACTTATAATAGTTGTTATAACAATAAGCTCCCACTGTAGGGTGCACACATATTGATGGTGAAGGGCTCATTATCGAAAAAGTTCGACTATCAGTTCGAAATTCGAACATTGCGTGTGTGCATGTGTGTGTGTGTAGACAGAACTGTCTTATCGACAGCATGTGTCAATGGCCTACAGTGGGAGTTAGTGCGAATTAAAGCAACTTACCGCCCATCGTGTCACGATGATGTTTTGAGTTTCCCTATCAAAATGTTTCCTTTTGTTATTCCGCTCTTCCTTTTTTATTCGAGTTTCTTTCTTTACACCTGCTCCTTATTTAGAGCCACAAAAACGAAAAGAACAGCGACAAATATTGCGACGAATAATCGTGTCACGCTTCTTTCGCAACCCCTTAGAGGGCTTTAGAACAGTCTTGGTGGGCGTGATGCCGCTAACCGATAGATAATTATTGTAGCAGTAATGGTTGGTGCTATGCCAGCCGCGCATACGCATACACATAAAATTGTTTAGCATGGGAATCTGCTGCTGCGAATGTTGCAAACACATGAAGGCAACGACGGCAGGCGACACTTGCATGACGTTGTTGCGATAATTGACGAACCGCGCTGCTCTCTTCGCACTCGTTGTTGTTGTTGTACGCGTTGGTATTGCTGTTGTTGTTGTTTGAGCAACAGTGGAGACGGAGCACATAATACTGGAGCAATTCTCCGATAGAAACAGTGTCTCGTTTTTGTGTGTTTGTTGTGTTGTTGTCGTTTACTTTAAAGTACGACTGAAATCAATGATCGTATCTAGATACAATGTATACTCCAGATACAATATGTATATATATTTAAAGTTAAATGATATTCACACTCTTCACGTTTCACTTGTCACTTGGTTTCACTTGGATTGATTGACACGAAAGTGATGAAAATTATTGTTCTATTAAATAATAATCTTTGTATGGGATTTTAGCTGTTGATGCCATTAAGACCGTAGCCGTAAATACATATGATTAAAAAACTATTTGTTTTTTTTTTTTGTTGATTCAGCACAGTGTGTCGCACACTCGAGCTTATTTCACAAATTTCACGTAAATTTGCACAGCTTTTGCTGGTGTTGTTGTTGTTGTTGTTGCTTGGAGTAAAGCTTTTTGAGTTGATGAATTCGCTTGCGATACGATATAAAAAGTTGCTCTGTTCACGACGGCCAAAGTTTTGTTACTAACGGATGAGAATCGCCTCAACCAGTCACTGGACTGACGCTGGCGTCGTGTTGCCAGCTGATAAACATTGTGGTGACGTCGTAAACTCACCTCCCCTTCTCTGTTGTCTCTCTCCTCAGTCCACACTCGTTTCGCAGTTGTCTGTGCGGTTGCCGTGCCCCCAAAATAATTTCTATTCTATGCAAAGAGCAAAGGCATTATAGAATCATTTATGTATCACACGTCGGACTGCACTGACTTTTACGGCACCTCCCTCAAGTTGATGCTGTTGAGGTTGGTTCTGTTGAATAACTTTGTACCCTGTCATCATGTTGATGCTGAAATATGATCGTAAAATTGGCGTGTGCCAATACTGATTACATTTGAAACTATGTAGATTTTATTATGATACTAAATATCAAATACATAGAGCAATGTCTACATAAATCAATAACAAGCTCTAACTGGCACGCAACGCAGTTGTTATCGGGCGTCAGATAAGCAAAAATACTCGAACAAAATTAACTTTTCGCTGGAAAAAAGTTATTCCTGTTGCGATAAGGTGAAATTTGAATTTAATGTTGTATATCAGACGCGTTGCCCGCACAACTCGCTGAATATTCTATAGCGCACACTTGGCAACAACAATAGCAACAACTAGGCCCGTAGTTAGGCGTGTGCGGTTCACAGTGGGCCCCATCTGCCAGGGCGGGAATAAGAGAGCCTGAAATATAGATTTTTGAAAAACTGTTGATGACTTTGTCAATATTAAATAGAGAAAGAAACTAAGGTAAGTATTAAATATGTGCCCTCAGTAGCGATTTTTTAAAATTTTTTTTTACAAAACAACAACAAAATACATGCAAATTTAATTATTTTCAAAATTCAATATAAAAAATAGAAAAAAAGCCACAGTCGCGCTGCACGCATGCACATGCATTTAAGTTCTTGCCGACAGATGGCGCTCGCGCTTTGCGCTCGCCCGTCTCCCTTGTTAGCTGATACAAGCACTTGGTTTTATGCACATACTTTCTTAAATAACTTCTGTGTTTATTGTCCGATCGGATTGCAATTTCGAGAATACGTAGATATTTTAATGAGCTTAGTATATGTTGAAGTCAGAAAGTTGTATCTTTTATATAGCGCTTACAAATTAAGTTCAAAAATTAAATTATTGATTTGCGGGGGCGGTGGGCGTGGCACCTAACATTTGAAATAAACTTGATCAACTTATAGTACACAGGAGTCTTTCTGCCAAATTTGGTAACTCTAGCTTTTATAATAGCTGAGATCTGTGCGTTCACACTCAATCGACTCGGCTTGTGATCCTGAGCAAGAATATATATACTTTATGGGGTCTCCGACGCCTCCTTCTGCGTGTTACATACATTTGCACAAAGTTAGTATACCCTTTTTGACCATTTTCAATGGTCGAAGGGTATAAAAACTAAATTCATCATAAATCGCTGCTAAGGGCACATATTTAATAATTACCGAAACTAAGATTTAATTACTATTCAGTTTCTTAATTTTGTGCATATAATTAAGAGCAATAACATAAATAATAAAGAAGTTTTGCACAAGGGCCCCTGAGATTGTCGCTGCGGCACTGGTAAGCACAATGAAAGGCATTTGGCATGCAGCATGCGTGAGAGTTGCTCTCTCTCCAAACTCTCTCTCTTCGTCTCTTTCATTATGCTACTCTCTTTCTGCCGGTGAATTGGCTGATGCAACAATTGCCACGCATTACATCAGCTGCTTGCCGTTGCTGAGTACAACTGAGCACAGCTGATTTTCCTGGCCTTGGCAAATGGCCATGTTGCTAGAGTTGCAAGTGTTGCCATCGCAACATGTTGCTAAACATCTGTTTGCTGTGCATTTACAATCCACTATTTAATAGGTCAACAAAGGCAAAGGAACTTTCTAGATGGATCTTAGTTACTTACATAATGTAATATGCACACACAAATGTATATGAATATAATGTATGTGAATATAATGTATGTGAATATAATAGATTATTTTCTGCACATACAATATATAAGTTCAAGGTTTAAGCACGGGATTTAGCATGATTCATACTACAAATAAAAAGAAGCGCAAGCAACAGGGAATATTGCGCACTACTTTTACGCAAGCTTTAACATGAGAATGCGCAGAATACCAAATGGAACACATCAATGCTAATTACTCTCACATATTCGAGTGTTAATATCCATCCGCATGCTGCGCCATATACAGCAAAAGTGATTAGCACTTTCTCTATCTGCATAAACTGTACAGTTTCAATAAAGTAAATCTAAAAAAAAAAGACAACATTTAATCATGTTAAGGCCTTAAGTAATTTGTAACTTTAATTTTCTTCATTACCATTCCAATATACTCAAGATCTTTATAAAAATAATGCAATTCTTTAATTATTTGTTGAAACTAATTTATATTTAATATCTATACATTATATTTAATTTCTTATATTTATTTATGTTTGTGTTGGCGACCGTTGGTTTTAATAGAAGTTTGTTTTGTTTAACTAGGAGTTTATAAACAGTTTATACATTTATTTTGTTTTTTACAATTATTCAAGTATTTTAAATCTTTAATATTTTAATGCTAAACTTATTTGCAAAATTGTATTCCACAAAAAAAAAATATGAATGCCGAAAGTTTGCCTAAAATTAACATGGAAAGAGATTTTGTAAATATGGATTTGTTAGCTATAGAAACTCATTTCAACTTTGTTTCTAAATTTTGGAAGAATATTCATGAATTATATTTTAAGTGGATTGATTCGATTAAGGTTCAAGACAGCTTGTGTTTTTTGATTCGATAAGGAGTCTACATAGAAAACTTGGAACCTTTCGAATTTTTAGAATGTTTAATGTGTTGAAAGTCTGGAGATAAATCCAAAAAAGCGATAAGGGTTATACATATTTTGTATAACATCAATTCGTGTTAATAAGTTGGTATGGCTGCTATGAGAGAGATAATAAGAAGTGTTTAATTGCTTTCAATACAAAATTAAATACGATCGTTTTCACTTGACTTGCAACGAAACATTAATGAACAAATCTAAAACACTTTTCTTGTGAGTTGAGATTCGTAAGATGTTAAATATATAAAAGTGAAATAGCAAAAAAAGATTGTTTAATAATAGTAAAGTCAGCTTATAAGTAAATGGCATTAAAATCCAAAACAAATTGAGTAATTCAAAGCCGGCAAACCGCTTTGAAAGAAAGCCAGTTCAAAGTGAATGTACAAGTCGGGCAATACATATAGACACACACACACATAGACATAAACATGTATTGCACTGTATTGTATTGCGGGAGAGAGCCAGAGAAAGAGATTAAAACTGGAATTGGAATGAATGGAATTGAATGAGTATGAAGAATGAGAAGAGTGACACAAATACGAATGTGGAAGTGTCTGCGGATCAGTTGGACTCGGGCAGAGTGCGTCGTTGGATTGACTAGACAGAGTGTGGCAGAGTGAATTTCCCTTGCAATGCATTGGCAACTCTTGTGTACAACATTTGTGGCCATTTGGGGCACTGTTTGCTGTGCCACAAAGCAGCCACAGAATGTGCTACTGCTGCTGGCCGATGATGCCGGCTTCGAGTTGGGAGCCTATCTGAACAAATACTGCCAGACACCCAACTTGGATGCACTGGCCAGGCAGGGTTTGCTGTTCAACAACGCCTTCACCTCAGTGAGCAGCTGCAGTCCCAGTCGTGCTCAGTTGCTGACGGGGCAGGCGAGTCATGCGAGTGGCATGTATGGACTCCATCAGGGTGTGCACAACTTCAATGTGCTGCCCGAGGTGACGTCGCTGCCCAATGTGCTGCGGGAACAGAGCCAGGGACACATCTTGACTGGCATAATTGGCAAGAAACATGTTGGAGCTGCTGCCAACTTCAGATTTGACTTTGAGCAGACAGAGGAGCAGCATTCGATCAATCAAATCGGACGTAACATTAGCAAGATCAAGGAATACGCAAGGGAGTTCCTCAGTCAGGCCAAGAAGGAGGCAAGACCATTCTTTCTGCTCGTTGGCTTCCATGATCCTCATCGCTGTGGTCACATTACACCACAGTATGGTGAGTTCTGTGAACGTTGGGGCAGCGGGGAGGAGGGCATGGGCACAATACCGGACTGGAAGCCCATCTACTATGACTGGCGCAACCTGGAGGTGCCCGCCTGGCTGCCGGACACGGATATTGTGAGGCAGGAGCTGTCCGCGCAGTACATGACCATATCACGCTTGGATCAGGGTGTTGGTTTGCTGCTGCGCGAGTTGCAGGCTGCCGGTCTGGCCGAGGAAACACTTGTCATCTACACCTCTGACAATGGGCCACCCTTTCCAGGTGGTCGCACTAATCTCTACGAGCACGGCATACGATCTCCGCTTATTGTTAGCTCCCCTCAAGCGGAAGATCGTCATCACGAAACAAGTGCCGCCATGGTCAGTCTGCTGGACATTTATCCCACTGTGCTGGATGCACTACAGCTTGCACCACCCAATGGAACTCGTTTTAGTGGCCAGTCTCTGCTGCCTGTGCTGCAGCAGGAGCCAGCGCCACAGGAGAACGATGCGGTTTACGGCAGTCAGAGCTATCACGAGGTCACAATGGCTTATCCCATGCGCATGGTGCGCAATAGACGCTACAAACTCATACATAATCTCAACTATTGGGCCGATTTTCCCATTGATCAGGACTTCTATATGTCGCCCACATTCCAGCAGATTCTCAATGCCACCATCAACCGACAAGCCTTGCCCTGGTACCGCACCTTGCTGCAATATTACCAGCGACCCGAATGGGAACTCTATGACATCAAGGCGGATGCGCTGGAACGTATCAATCTAGTGGATAAGCCCAAGTACAGTTCGACGCTTAAACAGCTGCAGCAGAAACTGTTCAAGTGGCAGGTGGAGACAGAGGATCCCTGGCGTTGTGCACCACATGCTGTTCTCCAGGCACAGGGTGTCTTCAAGAAGGATCCCGTGTGCCTCACACTGGGGCACGAGGCACTGCAGAGGCCCAAGCCCAAGTTGCTCAGCCAGTACGAGGAGTATGTTGTAGTCTAGCACGCCTACAATCAGCACACCCTATCTTGGCACCCTGCCGACTTGATAAACTAGTATTTTTTAAGTACTTGACAGGAACATACTCATTATTTTTTATGGTGTCTAATCGCATTCAAAATAAAAGCCAACTTCTGGTGCTGATAAGCTCAGACCACCTTTTTTTCAACAATTTGGTTTTGCTTTTTGCAACTGTTAGTCATGGTCAACTGGTCCGTCATTAGTCTGCTGGCCAAATTGATAAGCCATATACATATTCTATTGATAAAGCTGAACTCCACAATGTGATTTCGTCCAGTTCGCACTTATGCAATAGAAATAGTAGGAGGGGAAATATAATGTGACAAAGTATTTAAAAGTATCATAAACTTTATAACTTTATAAGTAATTTAAATGTCTCATCGTTTTCTTATATAAATTGCATGGGGATTTCTTCTATAAAGAAGTGGTATTATTAGATTCAGTAAACAATCTAAAGAGAAAGGTATTTTACAAAGATATCATCAAATTGGAGAACAAGACGGCAAGAAGAAGCAGGGAAAATGAAGGGGGTTGATGAAGATTGCAATGGGAGAAGAAGAAAAAGAAAATAAAGACAACTTATAATCTTTAAGGGTGTAAGAGAAGATTATATTATATGGAAGAAGGAAGACTGGAAATGTAATATATTTGGTGATTTTTTAAGAGCTATAGGAAAGTTTTTCAAAAACAAACACATACAATTTAGAGAACACACACAGAAATCATTATTTGAACCGATAATACGGTCTATATAATTTAATGTTTGAAGATTATTTCATGCAAATGTTGACAGTGAATGCGTCTTAAATGGTAAATCTGCTTAGTTCAATTTTGGCATACTTTTTCCAACATTTTGGAAGCGCGCGTTGAACTTTCTTAACACGCATTTTGATAATAAAATTCAATAATTTGCAAGGGTTGTTCATTTGTAAGACGATTCATGGTTAAATTATAGACCAAACTGAAGATGTTTGACAGTTATACAAAACACGAAAACTGCATCAGCTGTTTAGACCAGTGTTGCCAAAAAGATAATAGCTAAAAAATCACCCTATATATAAGGTTAATTTCATATTGTGGTGCGAGTTAGTAAAGGGTTTAAAACTTAAACAAACCACAGTTTTTACAACTTCAGGAATAACTATAATTCTAGTATTTTTCATTAAACAAGGATATATAGTGGTTTCTTTAGTATTTTCTATTAAACAAGGTATTGTATAGTGGTTTCTTTAATCCCAGTATTTTTCATTTAACAAGGTTATAAATAATGGTTTCTTTATCTTTAAAGAACCAACCCTCCTACACTCCAAACCGGTTTTGCAAACCCGTTAGGGGGTTGTGGAGGATAACATTAAATGGAAAATAAGACGGCAAGTAATAGAAAAGAATAGACAACTGAGAATTTATTACGGAAGAACCAAATTTGGTGTGTTCTTTGGAAATATTGAGGTTTTCCTTAAGGGTGGCAAAACCGGTTTTAGCAATGCAACAAGTTCTGTAAAGTATAATGACATGCACGGACAAGTAACAATTGTATATTTTACAATTTTCTTTAACTCTTCACTTGTGCTTATTTGGGATTAGGTCAACACATCTATGCCAACTATAGAGATTATCTCACTGACGTAATATATGGTGGCAAAAGTCGGCAATGTCGTCATTTCATGTTACAGAACCAACAATTCGCTAATACCATGAATTATTTGTAGCATTTGCTCTTTCTTAGAGGAGTCTCTCTTTCCTTCTCATTAGACTGACTAGCCTACATACTTAGAGTCCTCGGCAATGACGACATGGCCTCAAAGGATGATGACGAGTGAGAGGAGCAATGTTGCGTCACTTTTTTGCAGGAGATGTGCGAACTTTGGCTTTGTCTTTGTCTCATTGTGTTGCTGTGGAAAAGCGAAAATCCCAATGTTGCAACCCCCCCCCCACCACAAGCACATTACACTTTATGGACGGCGTCGTCGCTGTGTCGTGCCCCATTCCGGTGCAGCATCCAAATCAATGTTACGCAACATGCACAGACCTCTAGTCTGGGGCTGGGCCAAGGTCAACACGAAGGGTGGCAGGGGGAAGGAGGGTGGTAAGGTCAACATGCAAATAACAAAACGCAAATTGGGTTTTCCTTTTTGTTTTATGATTTTGAACGAAAGACACATTGAAAATTAAATGTTATCAATTTGCATAAATTAGGGCTTCAGTTATTAGCGTAATTCTTATATAATTTCTTGTTTCATTTAGTAGTTTTTTGTAGGGTATGTACGTGTGTATATCATTATTATATTTATTAATTTAATTACTCTCTTTGATGCCACCACACAAATGCATAATTACAATTATTATTGTTGAATTTGTTTGCCAATCAAATAAATCGCTCGCCTCGTTAGAAGATTTCTTTCTCTTTCTCTGGAAATGTTTGGCAAGCGATTGCGGCGTGGGAATTTGCGAATTTCATATTCGTATTTTCGCAAAATGTCTTCTTCTTCTGCGTTAACTAATTTATTATCAGTAAATATATATATATATATATATGTATAATTGTGTATACCGCCGCTCGTACCTATATACATGCGTATATATGTATATATCGCACTAAATACGCCCACGTGGGGCCTGACTCGCCGTCTGCCTGCGCTCTATGCAGATACATAATCAAGTAGGGTAGTATAGACTACTCTAGTATTTCATCTAGGCTTTCTTCGGTTAGTAAACACTTCATTCTTTTCGGTTAGTAATTCATTTCTCTTGCTATGCTTCGACTGACTTGACTGGCTTTGTTTATACATATAGTTATTATCAACGTTTTAATATCAATAATTAATTATTCATTTTCATCAAATTTTAACTAGTTTTATGCTGATGGTTTTGGTTAGGAGGATCCCGTTACGTTACGTTGTTCATTATTTTTATGCCATTATCGTTATTGTTATTAACTTTTGTATTTAGGCTGCTGTTCAGTATACGTTATAATAAATACATAATAATAAATATACATGTAGATAATATGCTTAATAAATATATCTATATATATATTGTATGTATATATATATATATATAATTTGATTTATATAATAGTTATGTATATAAATAACAAAAAACAACACACATAAAAAGGAGCAAAAAAGTAGGATACAATTCTTGTTTGTTTCATCCTTTTTGAATTTGAATTAATTTTTGAAATTTTACAACAAACATTAAGAGACAATTAGTTTTTTATCATTTTTAAAGTTTTCTTTTTGCTTATCTTTTCATCATCAATACGTTCGTATGCCTTTAAGGGATAGAGTGTGTGGGGAGTATTGTTTTTGCACAAATATCAGTTTAGGATATACAATAAATATATATAGGAATACACTTAGGTATATGATGTAGGTAGCTTTAGGTATTTTTTCTTATTTTCTTTAAGGTTTATAAAGAGCTGAGAGAGCGCATAATGGAAATTAATTAGAAATTACAACAATCAATCAATGAGAATGGCAAAGCAGAAAGATTGCAAACGATATATAGTATGTATATATGGTAGGTAGGTATATAAGTATGGTACGTATCGCTACCTAATTAATATCTTGACTGCTGTGTGGTTTTTTTTTTATAATAAATACATATCTTTAGCTGCAGAAACTGTATCGAATATGATTTTCATTTACGAGTTTTGTTTTGAGAATTAAAAACTGTTAATACAAAGTGAAGAACAATTGCTGACGAATCTGACTTGAATTGGAAACACATGAAAATTTCTAATCGAATTTTAACATGTTGTAAATTTAGTTAGTTCAGTAGTACATTAATATAATTGTAATTGTAATTAATTTGTTAGTTATTGTGTTGCCAACTGGTATAATTTCGCTACAAATGTTCCGTCCGTTCATTCTTCAACTTCTCTGCTTATGGCCACGTATAAATGTGTGCTGTGCTAGCTAAACCGTTACCGTAACTGTAACTGTAATCGTAATCGTAACGCTAACCATAATACATAGCATACTATATCATCTCTCAATTATCATCATCAACTACATATTGTTATGGATGTGCTGCCAAAACTGGGGCGCCGCATGACGACGAAACCAACATTCTCATCAGTTATATATATTTTTAGTTTATGTTATTATTATTTTCCACATTCTGCAATACGTTTTGCTAGCATCTCCTAGTTGGTTTAGTTGCCCAATGGCACCTGCACCTGGACATACGATTGGGGGAAATAGCCAGTTCGGCCATTGACAGAGCCCTCGTACCAGTTATCGTCGACCCGATTGAGTAGCGTGATAATGTCGTTCTCTTTGAAGCCCAACTCGCCGGGATTCTCTGGCTCAAAGTCGTAGAGGGCCTGGCAACAGGGCTGCTGTTGCCGTTGTGGCGTTGCGGCCATTGACTTGGCTGGCGAGCGCATCGGCGAGGGCAACGGCGAGGCGCTCGAGCTAATGTGGGACGGCGTGCCGTCATCATTGAGGCCGCCGCCACCGCCGTCCAAGTTCAGATCGAGCAGCGTCTTGGGCACAAACTCATTGCGTGGCCGGCTCTCCGCCTCGGCGCGCTTCTCTTGAAGCGTCTCCTGCAGGCCACGCAGCACATCGGCGCATTGAGAGTGAAAATCGTAAAGTGCTTCAGCAAAAGTTACCAACTGTGAGACATGTTCAGTATCATTCTCCAAGAGATTGAACATGCCCACCTGTGCCAATTGCAATGATTCGGCAAACTTATCCTCAGCACCACGAATTTCATCATCTTTGGCCTGCCGACGACGCTTACAATCGAAGTCAAGACGCCGGCCTTGCAGCTTCTTTCGATGATGCATTACCTCCTTGAGGTCTTTGGTCTGCATATGATGCAGGGGCTCCAAAAAGTTCTGCTTGATATTGTCGTCCAGCGAATACTTGACGTCGGCCATTTGTTTAAGCGCTTCGCCAAACTCGACGAGCGCCTGCGCGAACACGCTGTTGTCCTCGCCGAGCTTCTTACCATAAGTCAACATACACTCGGCCAGCAGGCCCTCGGGCTGTGGATACGTATTCGATTTGGCCTGTCCCGACAGCTTCGAGATGCCCTTGACAGCAGCCATTTTAGCCCGTGCAGTTGGATTTGGCTGCAGGAACTCCTTCGTCTTCAGCTGCAACTCCTCCACCAGCTCAACGGTCACGTCCGTCTTTCGTTCCATGTCCATGAAATCCAAATCCAGCTTGGTGCCCTCTGCACCACCCATTTTCTCTGTCACATACTGATTCGCTTTGTTGATTTGTTTCTTTAGTCCGGCGAAAGCCATCGTGATGCCTTAATTGTTGTTGTTGCTGTTGTTGATGTTGCTGCTGCAGGCGGTCAAGTTGTTGTTGATGTCAACGACGCGGTTGCTGTGAACGGGTTTAGCTGAGTTAGTTGACTTGCCAATTAATTTTCCATTTGATTTCATGACCAATTTTATTTGATTTGATTGCCTAAATATTTTTAATACGCTATATTTCTATTTATAACGTTTGGAAGACTTACGCGGCGTGCACTTCTCTGCTGCTGCTATAGGGGGTGGATACGCACGCAGCTGGGTGCTACTGCTGCTGCTGGGTGCTGCTACTGAAGGTGCTTCTGCTGCTGCTGCTGCTTCTGCTGGGGCTGACTGTGGATGTTACTGGAAGAAACTGTGGCAAACGATTGCAAAGTTACATAGATTTTTCGTTAACTGATTTTGATTTCGCACTTTCACTCGTTTTGTTTGCGCTGCACGTTCTGGTCTCTGGCGTTATCTTCTTTTATTTATTTGATTTTTCTTTTTTTTTTGTGTGAACCAGAACCTTGGATGCGTGCCCGACGATTGACTGCGTAATGTTTGAAGGACTGACTGACTGTCGTTACTACTACTATATCTCCCACTGCCTTGGGGCTGGTGTGTGCTGGACGCGGGGGTCGTTTTTCCTCTTCCAAACTGAATCGATATTTTGACTGTGTACAAAAATTTTATCACTAAAACAATTTTGTTTGCCAACACAGGCGTGCTGGCGCCAGGGTTGTAGCAGTTCCCACGGAATTCGCTCACATGAGCGAGCAGCTGTTCCAGCGGCGCGCGTCTATGGCGGTTTAATTTAAATTATTTGTAAAAAGATTATTTTTGTTAAGAAATAGGTTTATTTGAACAATTTAACTGAATCAAATGAATATATATATAATTTTAAGGCTACAAATTGTATATAATTTGTGCAAAGACATGTTAACGAAACTCTTTGGCTTGTGTTAACATGGTATGCATCTGTTAATTACAGCACCATATGAGTATTCTTTTGAGCTCAAGCTGTTAGTTAAAATTTGGGACAACTATCACTGTAAACAAATAAACAAAATAAGCAATTAAAACGGTTGTTGTTTATTGATACTGTTGTCATTGAATATATTTGCTTATTTGTGAATTGTATTCGCAGCACTTGTTTATCTCTTTATTTGTAATTCAAAGTAATTATCTACAGACCAATGTAAATATAAAAGAAAATAACAAAAACTTTTAATACAAATGAACAGGAAATTCAAAATTGGCGCATTACTTAACGTGCACTGTTATGTTAAGTTTTAACAGCTCTGTAATTTGCAAACAGAAATGTTATTTTTGAAGAATGTTAGTTTTGAATGTATAAATACAAAAAAAGGATGATTGAGCATGATTAAGCGCCTTTAAAGTTGAAATTTAAGAATGAAATGGGAAAGTAATTATTACTATAGTCACAATGAATGCCACACGCATTCCTGACGTCTGTGGTGAGTCGGCATCTTCTATAAACTACTCGTTTTTTATCTTTCAAGATAACCCTTTGGCGGGATTACGCTACTACATTTAATAAACAAACAATAGAGCATGTAAATCAGTTCAATAGAGCGAGACAACCTGAAAGATAAGAATGGCAAATTTTGTTTTCTAATGTGTATAAAAACCCCTTCCAATCTCTAGCCAGATATTAGTCTCTCTGAAACTACAACGACTGAGATCAACTCAGAAGAAAACGAAATCGAATCGCATTAAAATGAAATTCGCAATTGTTCTACTCGTCGCCAGCGTGGCCTGTGCCCAGGTAAAAATCTACATTGAGTCAAGTAACTCTTTACACATATGTACATGTTAATGTTATGTACATATGTATGTGTAAAGTGTTGCTTGACATACTGTATATGCATATATAGATTGAGAACGTATCTGAATCTTCAACTCTTTTGCAGGCTCAACCCTTCAATTCCTTTGCGGCTGCCAATCCCTTTGCTGCCGCATACAATCCTTATTTGAATGGACTGTTTGGTGGTGGAGCCGCTGCCCCAGGTGTCGCTCCAGGTGCTGCTCCAGGCGCTGCTCCAGGCGCTGCTCCAGGTGCTGCTCCAGCTGCCGCTGCTCCCTTCGGTGGCTTCTCTGTCTCCGCCTTCTTCCAGTCCATTGTGCTGCAAAAGGAGGCCGAACGTCTGCTCGGCCAGCCCAATTTCCCAGCTGACCTGCAGGTGCGTGTGCAGGCTACCCTTGAAACGGCTGAGGCGGGATTCGTCAACTGCAACACGGCCACGCTGCCCTGGCTGCAGATCCGCTGCGTGAAGCCCGCACTGACTGCCGCCAAGAACGAGCTGAAGGCCATCGATGATGAGTGGCAGGCACGTCTATTGGCATCCAGCACAGCTGCACCCGCCGCAGCCTAAGGCGATCAGTCCAAATTAATACCCCAAGTGCAATACACCAACATAGATTCAATAAAATTACTTTAATAAACGTTTTCAAAAGCAAACCAGACTCCAAGTGGCCAGTAAATTCAAGCAGGGAGGGGGGCAGGGTGTAGTCCTTGACCCATGAGCAGGCTTTGATGTGGCTGGGCGAGCAGTTGCTCTGGAGTATTTTGCATATCTGTACTTTATTAAATTTCCAGCTATGACGAAATTAAGCAGAACCAGTAGGGGAACTCCTGGCTCAGCTTCAAGTTGTGCTATTTTTGGGGATTGGGTGCAAATATTTTACGCTCCCTTCCCCCCACCCCCTCTCTACAGCTCCCTTGTGCCGACGTACTCTCTCATGGTCGGGGTGCTAATGTTGTGGCGCTTTCTCCTTGTGCTCGAGTGTGGGCTGAGCTAAAAAACTTGACGCATTTTGCCCAAATATTTGAATTCCTTCACTTTATTTGTTCGCCCTTGCGGCATTTCTCTGTGCTCTGTGCCGTGCTACCCTCTGGTCTCCCCTCTGTCCCTCTCGTTTCCCTTCTTCCTCTCTGTCCCTCGCTGCTTGTTCTTCACGTTGCTGCTTTGTGAGCACATTGTGCGAATTGTTGGCTTCGCCGGCAGCCCTTTCCATGCATTCGTCAATTTGTGTTGTCCGCCTTGGACTCGATCTCTGTGTGTACTTTATGTGTGTCGTCGTCCTGCCAAAAATTGTTTCCACTGCATGATTCCGTTTGCATGCCAACAAACGGACCATTGAATTACCCAATGTTGATTTATGTGTGCGGCCAATGCAGCTTCAATTGTGATTCGGATTGGTCGAGCGGACACTCCTTCTTCCTGAGCATTGCCCAATTTGATTTGATGTCACGTCGTTTTGCACATGAAGAGAGCACTGGGCATTAGTATGGGTATTAAATTGTATGGCTTAACGAGCCCAAAGATTTGCCACAAATGACCAGGCAAGGCTGGAAAGACTCAGCTAAATAACGCATACGCCTCGTTGGCGGCCCAAATGCGGGGAAAGCACATTCAAATTCAAATATGTAATTAAATGTAAATTTTGAAACAGCCGCTGGCCATGCTCAACACTCACACACACACATACACACACATATACACATATACACAGTCTACCCCATATACACAAGGATGACAAGGCGAATTACAAGGATCAGGCGAGTGCAAAGTTTTGCCACTTAATTGAAATATTTGCCCCAAGATTGAAACTTGCGTTCTCTTGTCATTACAACAAATATGTGTGTGTGTGTGTTGGCAGTTGTCTGTCTGTGTGTGTGTAGCATGAACTTTACCCAGCTCTGCGGTACTCTTGGGCACGCCCATGTGCCGCCTATTTCCGGCCCGCTGTCTAATGCAAAAGTTGCGCCATTTCAAGCGCTTTAAAAAGTGGACAAAATAAGAGCCGAAATATATGCTAAAATCGTTTGTGAAACAGCTGGAGGAGTGCGTCTATCCTCTCTCTCTATCCCTGACAGCCCTACTCTCTCCATCCCTGGCGTCATAAGCATGTATGTAAATTTGTTTGGGTTTGCGGGTTTGTATGCAAAAGTTGCGCCCCAAAAAGCAGGCAGCCATTTTTTGCGGCTATGCTCTGTCAGGGTTCGTTGCCGTCGAGTGGGAACTCTCTGTGGTTGGTGGGGGGGAGCGTGTGGCTTACAGAATTGGTCAAAAATGTAAGCATAAACATAACAAGACTAGTCCAGCAAGTGGCGACTGCCAGTCGAGTGACTCACATCCGGTTTAAGTCAAGCGGCCCGCCTCTAATGTGTGTTTATCTTTCGCACTTCTTATCGACGCGACGCGACGCTCGCCTATTTACCTTGACTTAGCTACCGAATGGATGTGTTAAATGCCACAAGCAGCTACTCAGATAAGCAATCTGATCGCCGACTCGTTTCACAAGCAGCTATAAAATGTAATTAGGTTGTAACTGTTGACAATGTTGGCGTCTTTACAGCATTTGGTTTGCATCTCTTTAACGTGCCAGATAAGATAAAATGGTAAGATAAACTAGATCATCGCTAGTTATAGACAACAGCCCAGCCAAGGTTTCAACAGTTTTCAGTTGAACGTACTGCGAGAATGTTGCCTACAGCTTCGATTCTGCTCATCTGCCTGCTGATCTGCCCGGTAAGTTGACGATTTGAAGATTGTTTATGGCATGACAAGCTAATGCAGATTGTTCAACTTGCAGCAGTTGCAGCTACAGGCACAGAACATAACGGATGTGGCACAAGCCACCGATGCAGCCATTAAGGACGCTTTGTTGCAAGGCAAGGCAACAGAGCTGGCTGTGCAGAATGTGATCAATGAGAAACTACCCGCCAATTCGTTGGCTCGCGATGCTGCCACTGGCATTTTGGAGGCTACTCAATCGGGTCTCAGTCTTTGCGAGCAGAGTCTGAATAGTAGGAAACAAATCGCTGACTATAACAAATGTGTGGACGCTGTGCGAGCCATGGCTTTTGCTTCAGTGGGTGAACTGGCTGAAAGACATTGGGCAAGCTCAGGTGCAGCGCGACTGGGTCTCTTCTGGTGAAGCAGTAATTTTTGCCCAGATCTGCAATCTGCAAGAATAATAAAAGCTTAAACAAGATACGAGAACTTACTTTAGATGATAGATAGATTATCTGAGTACTTGATAAGCCCATTGAGTCGAGAGTGGCGTTGTCACAGTCAGCAGTAGCAGCATGTGATGAAGTTGTGCTGACGGGGGCAGAAATTTAACTTTGTTGCTTGCTTTGTTGTATTCTAATTAGACTGTCGTCGTGTGTGTGTGTGTGTGCGTCTTGTGCTCATTATACTAAATGTGTGGGAGAGGGAGGAAGGAGTAGGGAGTCTTGTGTAGCGGATGTAACTGAGTAATTATCATCATTAGACGCGCAACGAAACAGTCAAAGGCAAATAGCGACATTAAGGTTGTGAAAATGTGTGCAAATGGATGTTCGAGACGTGTGGAATTTGCCAGTTGAAGCGGAATCAAGAGCAGACCTCTTCACTTATTTTTGCAGTGTGGCACAGCCTTGACATGCAGTCAGATATTTAATTTTAAATACATATTTATTTAATTTATTCAGATTTTCATTCATTTAAATGGCAACACAAAAACAGTTGCATACTTTTTAGAGCACACCGAAATTAAATGCACCCATCTTTACTTTGCTTTAATTCAATTTGCTACAATACTAAAAGTATGCAAAGAAAATAACAGAAAAATTCTGATAAATTTCAACAAAATCAGGGTGCTTCATGAACTTCTATTTAAATATTTTTTACATTTTTGTATCATTTTCTGATAGTTTCAACATACTTCTTTAATACATTTCCGTTTTTTTTTTTTTTTTTGCATTTTTGTGCCTATTTCAGGCAATTGCTTGAATTTCATTTCTTTTCTTTTAGGCCTTTGATTCTGCCTCTGAGGTTGTTTCCGTTTCTGAAGCTGGCGCATCTGGCTTAGGCTCATCTGTGTTGCCAAAGACACACATGGGACACTGTAAATGTGGGAGAAAGGCTTTAAAGAGATAATCTACATGGGTAGACAGACATAGTTACCTTCTCTTTCAGCACCAAACGATACTTGGGATGACTTTATACATAGTTAAAAGAGTTTTAGTAAGGAATCTAATACTTTCACTGACCACTTACCTTATGCCATAGACAATGGGATTGTAGACAGCGCTGGTCTTGGCAAATGTGGCACCCCATATGGTGGTAAGCGGCGTTAAGCCCTCGATCTTGAAGAGGCCAAAGTAACAGATGACTAGATATGGTGTCCAGGCCATGAACCATAGCGATATGGTTGTTAGGGCAACCTTTAAAGGACAATCAATCATTATAATGTGTAAGTTAGAGCTGCAATAGCTGCTTAACCTTTGCCAGCTTTCCCTCAGCACTTTTGTCGCAGTCTTCAGAGCTGCGCAATGACTTAACATTCATCTTTTTGGCTTGCTCCCGCATGGCCTTCTCATGAGCTGCAACGGCCTAAGAGTGAGAGAGAACTAAATAGAGAGAGAGAAAGAGTAATAATACAGATTTCAACTCACGGCAATAATAAACCAATAGGAATAACAGATCAGAAACAACGGCACATAATAGACGAAGATCGAGTAGGTGATGAGATAGGAGCGAGGATTCCATTGCCTTGTCATGTAGTCAATGCTGCATGCAGTCAGATTCCCCTCCGGCACATAGCTGCTCCAGCCGATGAGCGGCATAATGGTCCAAAATGTTGCCATAAGCCAGATAAAGAGTATTTTCATAATGGACAGCTTAATGGTCATCGGTGTCCCATTGATACCCCTCACAATCACATTGTAACGATCGAAAGCGATCATGCACATGGACCAAATGGAAACACAGCCAAACATTGAGCCACACACAGCATAGATATCACACCAGAGTGGTCCCAGAATCCAGGTCTCATAATAGAAATTGACCAGCATCACTGGGGACTGTGATGCCATCATGCAGAAGTCAGAGAATGCCAGATTCAAGACAAGAAGATTAGCAGGCGTGCGCAGCGATTTAGTGCCCCCAAATATGTAGACCACAACTCCATTGCCACAGCACGAGATGATCAGAATGACAAGTGTGAATAGGCCAAGAATTTTACTCATTGTGGGATCCATGGGAGCGAACCGACTCCAATAGGGATTGACGAGGTGCGCCATGTCCGGCAGAACCTGGAGAGATTAACGGAATAATACTCATTTTTTGATTTGTATTGCGAGTTGACTTCAATAATGGATAGCTGAAGAACATATAGAACATATATGTATACTTCGTAAGCCATTGATTAACGTTGTTAAAAACAGATTTAATTAATATTAAAATTATCAATTGTAACTGATTAGTTTAATTTGTAAGTTATCGTCTTTTTTCGTTTATTTCCCATATTTATAACTTACTCAACACTAATCGTTGGTTTTGATTAATGATTTATCGAGAGTATGGCGGTAAGCCGATAGATAAAACAGAATCAATCGAAGCTAAGATGCAAAAAGATGTTAAAATTAAAATATATCGAACTTTAAATTATAAGATTAAAAGTGTAATATAATTATTCTATTAAAGTATAAACTCACATTGTCCAGCACGGATCCATTGCCACTGGACTGCGCCTCGAATCTGGGTGCAAATCCGGCGCCTGCAACTGTGGCAATGGCAAATGTCTCTGGCAACAAATTGCGCCCCATGCTGGATTACCCGGCAACGTGGCGATGCAATAGATTCAAGAGCCCCGTCCAAACAGCGCTGAGGCACCGACTGTCGAGCCTTTTATAGGCACATTGCTAAGCCAATTAGGCAAATATGTATATCAATTTAATACTAGGGTTTTTTTTTTCTGGTCAAGTGTCAGATAAAAGTCAATAAATTTATTTACATTTCTTAAATACGGTTGCACGTTGTGTAAGAATCAGGCAAATGCGTTGATTGGCTGTTCTGACCACAACTCTGGTCCCTGCTTTGTGAATGAAAGTTTGAAAAGGATGTCATCGAGTTCCATGTGACGGGTCCAGACAAGTCCAAGTTCGCATAATGTTCCTTATTATTATTCGATTGTGGTACTTCTGACAGACTCTTTAGGTGTGCTTCATCTTCGTCGTCAGTGCTTGGCAAATCATACTTGATAATTTCCACATGTTGACTGAGTATTATTTGCTTGCAATGTGACTTTATTTTATAGTAACTTGCTCGAAAGGCTTTCAGCTTGCTTGTCTGCGGAAAGGTGTTGACAGTTATCAGTTGAGGGATAGTTGAAGTTAGGGTTAAGAGAGGTTACTCCTCTGTGAAGTTAATCCTCTGTGAGGTTACTCCTCTGTGAAGTAACCCCTTGGAGAGGTTACACCTTGGAGAGGTAACTTCTTGGAGAGTTAGCCCCTTAGAGAGGTAACCCCTTAGAGAGGATACTCCTTTGAGGTTACTCCTTTGAGCTTACTCCTTGGAAAGGGTACTCCTTTAAGAGGTAGAGTAGAGTTCACTCCTTGAAGAGGTTACCTCTGTTGAGTTTACATCTTAGGGAGCTTGCCTCTTGGAGGTTACTCCTTAGAGAGGTTGTCGCTTAGAGAGATTACCCCTTGGAGAGGTTACCCCTTGGAGAGAGTACTCTCTGGAGAGGTTACCTTCTGAAAAGTTTACACCTTAGAGAGGTTGCCTCTTGGATGTTACTCTTTAGAGAGGTTGCCTCTTGAAGAGGTTGCCTATTGGAGAGGTTACCCCTTGAAGAGAGTACTCCCTTGCGAGATTACTCCTTAAAGAGATAACTTCTTGGAGATTACTCTTTAAAGAGGTTACCCCTTGGAGAGAGTACTCCCTCCTGCACTTACCTGCGACAGATTGAGTGTGTTTGTTTTCCTAAGTTTGGAAAATGCACTAAGCTTAACTATTTTCGAAGTTTCAGTGATACGATTGAAGGTCACCCAGTTCATCAGCTCATTGTAGACGTGATTGTTCATTGGTATGATATAGTCGAAATATTGAAAATCATAGTTCGAAAGCTGGAAAGAGAAAAGGAGAGACAAATGCAAAGGGAGACAGAAAGAGGAGGAGAGGCAACATTAGTGAGTCATAAGGACATACAACACTATGCACTTACAAGACGACAGAAGTGCTTTGAGCGCAGTCCGTGCTCGTGCAGGACACGTAAACAATACTTGTGTGGTCTCCTACCGATGTTCCAATTACGTAATGCCGCACTGTCGATCTCCCAATAAAGACTGGTCTTCACCATAAGATTCTGCATAATCGCCTCGGCCATTGGCGAGCTGCAAGAGTTGCCTGTGCGCAAGAAGAAGATACAATTGAGAATCCCCATTGATAGTCGGTACAATCTCGCTCACTTACCCATGCAAATAAATATAATTTTTAAATATGTCATTTTGAGAATTTCTTTTTGATATAACGAAAAATTTAATGTAGTCCTACTTGAATGTACGATAACTTATATTTGAAAATTACTTTTCTCGTCTCGACTGGAATTTCTCATACGCTTGCTCAGTCAACAGACTCAGACTAACTGGGCTGAGCTGGGTTGGTGGGGAAAAAGGGGGTTTAGTGTGCCTCATTATGAAGTCCTTTGTCCTTTCCACGTTGCCAGCATTTTCAAATTAACACAAATGAGCCATGTCCCTGCAAATGTTGCGACAAGACTCCCATCACGAACTTACGAACCGCGCCCCATGAACTCAGCACTCTCTTCCCTTGGTTTCGGTTCCGTCGGTTCCGTGGGGGGAATTATTCTGGCACCAAACTGCACAGTCTATTTTCTGCGATTCTCGTTGTGGCAACTGCGCTGCTGCTGCTGCCTGCCTGCAGCATGTGTGGGTGTGTGCGAAAGTGGGCGTGTGTGCTTGTGTTGTGCACTTCAGAGCCTGTTGCTGGTCATTAGCGCTGCCGCAACTCAATTCACAGCGCACAGTGGGATGCTGCAGTGCAAATGTTGCTCAGAATTGAAAGAAAAAGATAAAAGAGTTAGTTTCTGATTAATATGCATAAATAGACATATGAATTTACTATACATTATCTACATGTTAACAATGGAGGTGATGGCAGCGTGATGGTACGGGTGGCGACGCAGAGTTGCAGTTATGAAGAATAATCGAACAGTCAGTTTAAAAAGATTTGAAGTCGGTAAGTTGAGCGAGAGACGTTATTAAAGTTGTCGTTGAGTCGCAGTGGAAGAGAAGTTGTAAAAGGCAGACAAGTCGGTTCGCTTTTTAAAATAAAGACGTCGATCGGACAAGTCAGACTTCCGTTAGTCATGTTGCCAGAACATCAAACTCATTTTAGTTTAAGTAGAACTAAAGTAAAGTGAAGGAACTTATTATTTGTACTATCTAATATGTACTACTAATACCAAATATATCAATAAATATTATAAAAATTTAAAAGAGAAGTAGTAATAAAATTTATTCAATATAAAAATATATATTAAACTTAAGTTTATTGTTAAACTTTAAAGGTTTGTTTTTATGAATCCCTGAATGCTAATACGCAAGTTTCTTAGCTCTAATAAATGTAAATATTATTATAAATATTTCAAAAATATTTTCTAATATTTCTTTCACTTTGAAGGCACTGTGCAACGTTAGCGATTTTATTCCAAGTCGACTTTTGTTGACCCGGCAAATGTTTATACTACGCCCACTTGCCACCTCATGCTGGCCTGCTGCAAAGTCAAAGGCATTAGAAATATTGGACAGCCAGGTTGGCAGTGGGGGGGGGGCGTATGGGTTTGTGCGCTGCACAAAGAGTGTCAAGTGCTCGTGAGGTGTCCGACGCGTCGCGACGTGAGGCGCATGCTAAATTGGCTCCCAAGGGGAAGAAGAAGGGGTTCGTTGGCCCAGTAGATGCCCTGTGCTTGCTGAGTTCAGCGAACTGAACCTATGCCATGCTCCACACACACACAGACCCAGGCAAATGCAAATGTCGTTCGACTCTCTCTCTCTCTTTCCTTGAAGTGCCCACTGTGCGTATACTTAATGACAGAGTGTGTTGCCTACGATTTTGTGCATACGAATTAAACAATGCCACCAGATAGTGATTTTCTATTTCTAACCAATGTGACTATTATTATGCTTCCGACAAGGGGTATCTACCTCAACACCTCCCCGCCCCCAAGAGAAGGGAAGGGGCGCCCATTGGCAATATCCAATTGGAATTGCATTGAACGGCTAAATTGAAAACTGAAAAGCATATTTCACTTATCACTTTTCACACAAAACACCCAGGAACAAAACGTAAACGCCGGCAGACAGAAAGCAAGAGAGAGACGACTGGAGAGGGGGTGGGAGAGGGAGAGGGGGAGAGAGGAAGCACAAAACGAGTGAAATGAAATTGTAAGCGCATACAAAAAGTGAAACACAACACAACAGTTCCGACCAGACCGGGCAATACAATAATACTATATGCATGTGTGTGTCTGCCTGCATGTGTGTGTGTGTGTGTGTGTGTGTGTGCGTGTGAGCAACGGGTTAGCGCGCTGGAGCGGGCTAAAGGGATGCCCCGTATGGGATGGCACATTGTTGTTTTAATTAAAAACAAACCGAGAGCTGCTGCCCTCGAAGCACAAAAAAAAATACAAAGTGAGCAACAGTAAACGAAGTAGGAAAAGAGGAGGGGAAGAGAGGTAGAGGGGTAGAGGGGGAGGTATAGAGGGGTAAGGTTGGTTAGATGCTCAAATAGAAAGAAAACTGTTGAATATTTAGTGCATGCTGGAAAAGTTGGGCCACAAAAAAAGGCAAGTGAAAATTATTGAGCACAAAAATGTCTAAATAGAAGGAGGCGGACAGAGAGAATGAGAGGGAGAGGAAGAAAGAGAAAGGTAGCCGGAAATGTGAGACTGCTGTGTGGTGAGCTGAGTTGAGCACATGTGTGTGTGTGTGTGCGTGTCTGTTTTTAAGAGGGTGTGCGAAGGTAATGCTAACCCAAATGCTGTGGCTGCTAAAATGGGCACACACATACAGACAGACTGATAGCACACATACATAGATAGAGAGACAGACAGACAGAGAGTGAGACAGACAGAGAGGGAAGCTGAAACAAAGCCGCACCTAATGGCAATTTAAATGAAACAAACAACAAAATGAGAATGAGAAGTAAAAACCGACGAAAATGGCAAACAGACAAAAACAGAGAGACAAACAAAAAAAAAACAAAACCGGGGCACAAAATAAAGGCCTGGCTGACAACGATTTTGTTATTGTTATTGCCAACTTTGCCGCTGTTGTTGTTGCTGTTGTTGTTACTGTTGTTATTACTGTTGTTGTTGTTGTTGTTACTGTTGCTGATGTCCGCTAGGAAGTGCACTTTGTGTTGACCGCAAATGCAATTTACAACACAACAATCAGCGCGGCAAACGCAAAGCGCAGCTCCACAGAAGAAACTAATAAAAACAAAAGTTGCTGCTGCTGGTGTCGCTGCTGTTGTTGTTGTTGTAACATCAACAACAACTATTTTGCCAGCAGAAGTAAAAAGCAGCAACATCAACAGCAACTGCATTAACTGAGCAGGCGGGTCAACGTTGGCTAAGAGGGGCAGCAGGTGGAGGCGCACGTAAACGGTATAGTTAAGCAGGGAAAAGGGAGAAGCGGAGAGAGGAAAAAGGTGGAAAGAGAAGGGAGAGAGAGAGTGGTAGAGTTGGGTGTTGTTTCCGGTTTGGGTTTTGGCTTTGGCTTTGCCTGAAAGCAAAAACACCATTAAAGTTTTGGCCACACGCGCATACTAGCACTTGGCAAGCACAAACACACTCGCAACCACAAACACACTCGCATTCACACACACACACACTTACCCCCCACCCCATTTAACCCCTCTCATACATACAATTAGACGCAGTGGCTGCTGCTGTTGGACATAACAAACAATGGCTCGCGGGGCGTTTGCAGTGCGACGCCGCTGATTGAGGTTCAACGAATTTCGGAGTTTGCGTTTTAAATTAAATTTGCCGGAAGCGTGCAGTTCAGCTGCAGTCTCTACAACTGTGTGTAAGTGTGTCTCTGTGTGTGCTGTGTGTGTGTGTGTGTGTGTGTGTGTGTGTGTGTGTGTGTGTGTGTGTGTGTGTGTGTGTGTGTGTGTGTGTGTGTGTTAGTGGGTCAAAGCCAGCTCGTACATTTCAAAATAAACGCCATTACCAGGATTTTATTTGTGCCCGCTCAGGTGCGATAAATGAATTAAAATGCATTCGCCATTGCAATGAACGAGGCGTAACCGAGTACGGTTCGAGCACGACAGTAAGAGTACACTCATAAATATTTATGATGCTACACACACACACACATACACAGAGAGAGACACACAGAAGTGCAGTGGGTACGCGAGAGAATATGTTAGCACTTTCAAGTTGGTCAGTGGGGCCAACCGAGTCGGGTTGTCCTTTTATGTGCGGTTAGCTGCCATGATTGAATTGCCCATATCCGACTAAATGTCTGTCCCCCTGTCGGCACTGTTTGCCTGCCTGTCTGTGTCTGTCTTTCTGCCCGCCTGGTTGCTCTCTCTGCCCTGCACAATTGTAAGAGGCGGCGCAGTTGCTTTGCACAGTGGGTGCTAGGTAACGAATTATGCGTTAATAAATATTATGAAATAGATACATTAAAATGCAGAAAAATATATACTTTAAGAACTGTCAACATTCCCTCAAAATACACTTTAAACAATCCATCAGTCATTTTACTTTACTCTCTTTTAATAAACTCTGATTGGCTTGGCCTTGCATTGGGAGTCAGTTGTCAGTATTAAAAGCGATAGTAGCGCAAACAAATGAATAAGTTCTGCATTCTGTTCTTTTCTCTTCAGTTTCGCAGTAGTACTGAAATGTGCTGCCTTCGTTTTTTAGATTCGCATCATTAATGAATAATGAAGCAAAAGAAAACAAAACTGAAAACGTAAACTGAATTTATTCAGCAGCAAATGAGGATAAGATAAAACAGCAAGCATGGTATATGGAGGCAAAGTGTGAATACTCTTTGTAAATGTGTATATGTTTTATATAAGCATAAGTAGCATACAAAATTTCAATATAAAAGGGAATTACTTTGAAACTCAAGTGTGAAATTCGTGAAAAAGAATAATGATATTATGTATTGCATACTTTTTGGTGCTAGCAAGAAATCATTAGTAAAGTCTGCACTTTATACATACGTTCAGTGACTGCTAGCAAAACTGCATTTAATTTAAAAAAAATATATATATACTGCTATATAATATATAATATTATGCAGGAGTGTACAAAGAATATTCTAGAATATTTAAGCAATCAATTTAACTAAGTTGCATAACTTAAAAACCTGTTTTAAAACTCATTAAAATTGGATATAGTAAAGTACATTGGATGCAATCACATTCAAATTGCATATAGTATGTGTATATGCTATATAGCAGTTTATCAAATGTCTGTCTGAGTGCTTTTTTTTTAATGGCTCTACACCGATTGTGTCGTAAAGTTTTAATACTCTTTTAAAATGAGAGTATAACAGGTCATGTCTCATTAAAAAACCAGGCATCCCGCCATGCGCCGTTGCTCTGCCTCTCCCTCTCTCTCCTCAGCCCCGACTCCGTCTATGCTGCTCGCCTATTCATCAATATCGCCAAACGGAGTGCCTCGACTTGCCGAGATTGCGATGCTGACTGCGATTCGTAGCATGGCCGATAATGCCGCACGTAACAGCAATTCGGCAAATGATGATGCAATGACTGCCGCAATGGAGAGAGAAGGAGAGAGAGAGTGAGAGGGAGAGAGCAGCTGTAGCACGTTCCAGACGGCAGTCAATCGTTTGCAACATCTCGTTGCGGCTCCTAGTGGCATTCAGCATCGTAAGTCATTTAACATTTTGAGGTATTTAATGAGCCAAAAACTTTTGGCCGCACATAAATTAAAAGTCGACCCGCTTCGTACCGCTTGAAGGGCCGCTTGGGGAGCCCCGCAGGTGTTGGCTGGCTGTAGCTGACCAAGGCAGTTGGCTGGACAAGCCAATGGCTCTATTAGCATGCCCATTAAAATTAGACAAATGGTTTGCCATTGCCGTTTCGCATATCCGCAACTTTTGCACAGCCTGCAGATTTATGGCCCGCCGAGTGGGGATCTCGCTTGGCCGGCCTTGATTTCGAAGCTGCTCTTGGCTTGGTCCAACTGTGGCTTTGGCTTTGGCGCAATCACATACGCCACTTGAGAAATGCCATTTGTTATGATAAATGATTATGTTGCCTGTGTTGCAAGTTGCCTCAGTTGCCTCAGCCAGTTGCCAATTGTGAGCTGGCAAATTGACGCGGCCTCGCGAGCACATTGAAACGGAAACGAAAACGGAAACGGGACTCCTGTTCGTGTGTGTGTGTGTGTGAAGGTCAACGAAAGGCAACAGGGCAGCAGCGTAATTGGCAAAAGAGGCAGAGGGGCAAGAAGGAGGGGGAGTGCAGTCGCAGCTTAAAGTCAAGTTAAGCTGTAGCTGCTTTAAACTGACAATTTGTCGATACTTTCCGCAATTGAACAAAATAAAAAGCATGTGATTTGCTATTTTCCTGCTCGCTTTGTTTGTGGTTCTCCTCTTTTTGTGTGTGTGCTTGTGTGTGTGTGTGTGTGTTGTATTAAGCTGCTCGGCTGCTGGCCCTGGCCAGGCAAGGGCAATCCTTTAGCGAACTTAACCCTTCACTTCATTAAACGTATTTCCCCAATCCTTTGGGCACAAATCACTTTGCCGCAGATACTTACAAAGCCAGTCAGTAAAAGGGGCGGCAGGCAGTTGGGGGTGTGGCCAAGGAAATTTGACAAGAAGCCAAACAAAAGCCTAATCGTGCAGCTGCCAACCCCGCTCCCTCCTTGCCACTGCTTCTTTGTGAGCCACACCTTAGTGGAGAAGCTGCCGCCTTTTGCCTGTAATCCATCAAGCCTTCTCTTCACTTGGAGATGAGATGAGCTGAGCTGAGCTGAGGTGGAAGTAGGGAACTAGGCACAACCGAAGGCAGCAAATTGTTTTCCACTCTTTGACTGTGACTGTGTTCGTGTGTGTCTCTTGTTATTCCAGTTTGTTATCGTTGTCGTTGTTGTTGTTGGTATATTAAGTATTTAAGCAGTTACGACAGTTGGTCGCTTGATGGATCACCCGTTTTGTGGAGTCTATAAGTCATTCCAGTTGACATTTCATATTTTTCCCTGACTCTCTCTCTCTTTCTGTATCCCAAAGGGGTTTTGGGGGCTGTGACAAATTAGAGACCCACAAGATGAAGGCCTGCTTAAAGGCGGCTCCTTTCTCTCTCCCACTTCATGCTCATGTTTAAGTTGTGTTCTTTAATTGGTTGTTGTTGTAAGTTGTAGTTGTAGTTGTTGGTGGTGGTGGTGTTGCTGTTGCCGACAGCTTGTGGCTGCTCCAAAGTGCAACCGGGCCGGACACAGATACCGAGTGTCGTTGACATGGCCAAAAGAATGGCCTAATTGATATACATTTCACCGGGCTGACAGCCTGGCAGAACTGACCACACGATTCTGATGTCAAGTTAAAGGCTCAGACGAAGAAGGAGAGAGCACGACGAAGCAATGAAAGTGATAATGACAGTGAGAGACAGATAAGAGAGTGGTAGAGAGAGAGAGAGAGAGGAAAAGAATGGGAGAGAGACTGAGAGAGACAGGTCTCAGCTGGAGTGGACAATCAGTTGCCTCAGCAATTTAATCGCACAACAATTTAAACTTCCATCAACACAAAATGTTCGCATTCATTTTGGTCAGTTTATTAACCACAATTGAAACTGGAGTTTAAATAATGTAGGTTCTTATAAAGGGGGAATAAATGTTAAAAGAAAAAAAGAATATGCAAACTTGAAGCTTTATAAGTATCATATAACTAAGTATTAATACTATAAATTTATTCTATAATGTACTATAAATTCATTCAAACATAACATAATTGAATGAGTCTATAGCATAAATGAATCTTACACTACGATATGCTTTATCAGGGCCGTAACGACCGTCAAAACTAAGAAAAACACTTAAAGTTCAGAGAAATGCATGAAATCTTTAATTAAATCGATAGTATGGTCCATATAATTGAATTAATAACTAAAAAATCACCCTTGACTTATTACATAGACTCTTTGCTTGGTTTTATAGTGAACAAGTCATAAATAGTTTTTGATAAATATTGTATATACGATTTTGTTCAGTATAAACAGCCATGAATTTAGCCATATCCCTGCGTATGAACGTTAAGCCGAAGACACCAAATTTGCTATCAAGATTTCTGTATCCAATAGCTTTTTCATTTTCCGAGGGGTCCCTGGCAGGCGGGGGCCCTTTGCACTGGACACCCTGCACACGCCTCGCTCCAGGCCTGTCCTTGACCTAGCCTACATTCAATTGCAGTCTCTTTTCACTACTTCTCTGCTATCAATAGGAGAATGCTTTAGTTTGATTATAAGGAAAGGAAATCATTTTTGATGATTACTAGATTGCATATCTTACTTCCATTTGCAGCTCATGCATCTGTTATATCTTTCTGATCTAGTTCTTTCAGGCTTCAAAACCTGCACACTTTGCAACCCGCTGCTCTGCCCCAGCTCTTTCTCTATTCTCTCTCTTCAGCATTTGTTATTTATAACTGACGCCCTGAAGCTGATCTCCCGCATGCAACTTCAAAGTTTTTCTAATGCTCCCCTCAATTTTGTGTGGCTGCTAACGCGCCCTCAAGTTCTGCCTCAATTGCAATGCGACACGCACATGACTTGGCCGCAAAGTTTGTTAGTTGTCCAGACAGACAGACAGGGGGACTGCAAGCAGGCACGTTGCACATGCTGCACAACGTTGGTAGCGTTCCTCGTTGATCTGCAGTTCGGCAGCGGCAGCTGGCAAACTTTTTTGCAGTTCTCCGAACTTGCAACTTTTCTCATTTGTGCGTGTGCATTGGTCTGCTGCCAGTCTGTCTGTCCAGTGCCTGGTCCAGTCTGTACCCCGTTGCACTTTTGCAAATGATTGCACCTCTCGCTCTCTCTCTCTCTCTCCCCCTCTCCATCTCACTCACACACACATAGGGACTCTCTTTCTGTTGCGCCCCTACAGCAGCACGAAACTAATCCGCAACATGATGACAAGAAAATTGAATTCTTGCAACTGTCAAATTGAATCTGCCTGCTGCCCTTATCTGCCCCTTCTTTGACTCCTTCTGTGCCGCCCCTTCTATGCCTGCTGGTCTTGCCCTTCTGTTCCTTCCTTTCCTATCCCTTCTCTGTCCCTTCTCTGTCCCCTTCTCTGTCCCCCACTTCTCTCTCCTGTTTCTCTGCCCGCATCAAAATCAGAGCTGCAAGTTTTTTGGTAGAGCTTCACTTATTGCCGGCTCCAGCTGTCCCCCCGCACTTCGCTCTGTTGCACTATCTCCCTCTCTTTCTGCCTGTCTGCCTCTCACTTATTCCCTCTCTCTCTGTCTCTGTCTCTCCCTTCGCTTGTCTGTTTCAGCGCCATCGCAGCCCAACGTGACAACGTCGAGCGTCAAAAACTGAACGTGCAACCCGTCGCTTGGCGCCTGTCCTTCCCTTACCCCTTCCCTGTCTTCCTCTTTCCTACTACCACTTCATCCCCCTTTTCGCGTTTTTTACAAACAATTTTGCCGCCTAAGTGTTTTTTTTTTTGTTGTTCTGAACCAGCGAGAAATTTGTACTTATTGACTCGAGTTGCCTTTTGGCGAGCTCATGATAATGACAGACTTCATCGATTACGCGATTATCGCAATGTCACTTTAGAAGAGGGAGCAAGAGCCAAGGGGGGAGGCGAGTTAGACAGGGGGTCACCAAAAGCTTTTAGAGAGCATTTCACAATTGCCACGCCCCCCTCGAGCGCAGTGCGCATTTTGTGAATGAAATTGCTTTGCTCCAAGTGTAATTTCACTTAAGCTCTTAAGCAGACACAACCAGCCCCCTCACCTCACCCCTCCCCCTTCCTCTCTCACAAGTGTAGGATACTTTCGAGAGTTTTTGTATCGAAATAAGCGTTTCGTCTCGCGGGGGGTATCTGCGACTTGGCACATGTGCCACAGAGCTAGTGGGGCCACTTGAAAGTGTGTTGAGTTGATTAGCGCTAAAAGGATTTTATAGCCAGGCAGCAGGCAGAGAATGGAGGAAGAGGGGAAGGCAGAGAGAGAGTGAGACGCTTTGGCAATTTGCTCGTGCAATAATTAAAGTCAACGCAAACACGAAAAACACATTTCAATTGACATCAATTTGTTGCACTCTTAACCAGAGGTGAAATTGTTTTGCCATTTGCTGTTATTGTTGCTGCCGTTGTTCTTATTTTATTTACACGCTAATTTCACCTGGAATTCGTTGTGGAAATTAGACGCAGTTTTCCTAAGTGCGGTATATTGGAAAATTGTGTCGCAACGTTTGTCAGCAAAAGCAAATGCCAAGAAAACGAGGCGGCAAATTTATGTGCTGCTTATGTTTGTGCAGCGTATGAATGTGTGTGTGTGTGTGTGCGAGTGTGTGTGTGTGCGAGTGTCTGTTTGCACAGGTAAACAATAAAATAACGAGTCGTCTGCCAGGTAAATTGCATAAAAAGAAACACGGCAAAAGCGCTGAAAGGGCAACAGCAAAAGGAAAACAACATGCATTGCTACAACTAGTATTTCTCTGCTGGCATACGTGGAGCTGCCCTTACTCTGCCCCTTCTTCCTACCTTATCCCCCTCCCCTTCGCTGTTGCACATGCCAAAGGCAAGCAGGCAAATGTCTTACGCTTGCCTTGGCTGCCTAACAAACATGCAACATGGCTGCACCAGCAGCAGCAGCAACGACTGAGGCAGCTAACAAGGCACCCAGCAGCCAGTCCCAGTCCCAGTGTGGGTTGCCACCTGCAACCTGCTGGCAACTGGCAACTGCCACCTGGGCAACCTGCAACAATTTCATGCTCTCCCTTTCACATATTTGCCCTGGGATCGAGGCCGCGTTGTTTCTGCTGTGAGCACAAAGAAGAGTTAAGCAGCAGGCACAGCTGAATCAGTAAGTATGTGTCTGTCTGTCTATGTGTGTGTTTGTGTGTGTGTGTGTGTGTGCACACACATGCATAAATATATGTTCTTGGCATTTAAAAATTGCTGGTTCGTTGCCCCTTCAATATTTGAGCACATTTGGGTCAGTAGCAAGCAAAAGAAGCGCCGAGATAAATTGAGCTAAAATGTTTTGTATCAAAACGTTGATGATAACATTATAACATTGTAAACTTTAAAATGCATGTAACTGGCAGAAGAAAGCGTGACAGACCGCACAATCAGCATCAACAGATAAGTCGATATAGCTATGTCTAGCTCTCTGTCCGTATACAAATTAATAATTCAGGCATTCTAAGTGCCAGAACTACCAAATTGGAACTCGCAAATTGATAAAATCGGAATTACAAGTGTGATTTTATTTCTTGAATGTACATTTTTGATGTCTTAAATATCTAATACCGTCCAAATGATAACTGAAGATTTAGTTGTGAACGTATAATAAACTTATGAGTTATTTAACAAATAATATTAAGAAAATAGATAACGCTAACTACAGTTATTTAGCCGGCGCGCCTAAAATGGGCAAACTGAATTTCAAGCCGTCGCCTGCAAGTATGCAATACATAACACGCTAAGCACATAGGTTTAACAATTAGTGGCTTTATAAAAGTCAAGAACGTTCGACTGAAGCTCTCGTGCTTGTTTCGTTATTATTTTAACTTCTGAGTAACTTTATTTTATAATCATTTGTAGCTTTTCATTGAGTATTTCCCTTCGGAAGAGTCTTAGTTAATAATAAAGTACTAATTATAATGGAATGTTAAAGTACTGGTATTTAAATACTGTAACATATGTATACATACGTATGTATACGTACTTTTATTGCGTATTTCAGTCTGTTCTTAACATTGCAATTAGTGTATCCAGCGCTGCACAGTGCAGCGCGTCGTACAAGTCGAACTTCATTAAGTGAACTCACCAAATGCACATTCACATTCAATTTAAAGCATCGCAATCGAAATGCTGCGTGACTTAATTAAATTGCAATGCCATTGTCAGTGTACCGCGACCTGTGCAGCCCCCACTCACCCTCCCTCACCCACACACCCTGCCACTCTGACTAGCCAATCAGCCCGTCATGACATTATCCATTTGGAAACACAATGGCGAAACGATGCGCGCTGCACGTGCTATGCAAACGTGAACAATTAGCTTTTTGAAATAGATACACACAGTGCTACACCCCACAGACACACACACACACTTCCACACACCCCACACACACATGGCTAGGGCAGCATTAGGCAAACATAAATATCCCTTGCCTAATCGGCTAATGCAACTGATGAGATGAGCCTTAAACGTTGCACGCTTCGATACGAATTAGGCAGCAGTTGATGCTGCTAATTTAAATGCATGTGGCGCCCCTGCAACCCCTGCCCCTGCCCCAGCCACAAGCGCATAATCAGCAAATAGCATATGGCATAATTATCCCTTTGCGGCATAGAGAGAGAGATAGAGGGAGGTAGAGAGTGAAGGAGTAAGGCAGCGTATTGGAGCTCCCTTCTCCAGCGAAATCTTGGCAAATGTCTTTATTGTCGTGGCCATCAAAGGGACTTGCAAATGGCGTGTGAAATGACATGTGAGCGCATCACTAACCCACACACACACACATAAGAGGGACTTGTATGGGTAAAAGGATTACGCGCTTAGAGTGTGACTAATGCCGACGTGATGATGATTAAATTGTTTTCCCATTGCGTGCCAGACAATGGCGCCAAAGTACGCATAACTTGGCCAAGTAGAACGTCAGCGATTGACTAAGTCACAATCCCAGTCCCAGTCGGCGCAGTGTGAGTCGCAGTTCCTTCACTTGTCATCCCAGTGCCATTTGCAATGTGCCATCGGCAATTGCTCAACCCACGCACGTGATTCAATTAGAAGAGTCCTGGCCAAGGCGACACAAAACTCAGCTGACTTCCACTTATTTCCGCCAATAATCAGTCAGTGGTCCTGCGGGATTTGAAGTGATGTCTTTTAATTATGTTGCTAATTAGTTCGAAAGCTACGTGCTGCGGCCTTCTGAGCCCTGCCACAAAGTAGCATGGAGTGGGTTGAGAGGGGTAATCATTTGGATAAATGCAAAAAACCAAGATGAGAAACAAAAGGCATGATAAAGTTCATGAATTAAGGCAAAGTCAAGGCAAGTTTGGGCCATCAACAATAATATAACTGCTATATTATGAACTAAGGAAGAGATGTCTACAATTTGCCATATACATAAACTGCATGCACCTTTTTGTGTTCAATATATGCGAGTTCAGGACTGTTTTTTATATAATCACAAATATATGTGTGAAAGTTCTGGCAATGCCAAGTCAGTTGGCCTAAGCTAACAGTCGACGGACTGGCAAAGACGTAGTATAAGAAGAAGAAGAGGAAAGAGTTATCGAAGACGTACAAAGAGCAAGGCCGTACACTCAATCAATTAACGACGATCTAATAAAAGTTTAAAAATTAACGAAAGGATGATTTAAGGATTTAAATAACAAACAAAACTCATTTAAAGTTACCTACATTCAAATATTTATAGAAAACATACAACCATCTAACTTAATAATAAAATACTCGTCTATTATACACAACAACTGCGACTTAAGCCTCAAACAAATAGTTTATACTCAAGTCCCACAGATATAAGCATACTGATTTATGTATGTAAGGTTATTATTTAAAAGAGTTTATTATTATGGTTCAAATCAATTCAGTAATGTTAATTAGTTAGAAGTTAATGTCGTTACAACTTCAGTGTTCTTCACAACTTTATATTTAGGAATTTATACAACTTAATGTCGGTTAAATTTCTGCACGTTCAACTGTCAACTTTATACGTGAGACGACCGACTACGACTCTCTTTCGCTACTCTCCTCTTGCAACACTCTTCGGTTCGCAGGGATGCCAGCTTTCCTCTATTGCTGGGGTTGACAACCTGTATCAGAGTATACCATTTTAGACGTATTTGTAAAATAAATAGAATATGTATAAGCGCTAAGGCTGCTTTACTGTCCGTAACTATAATAATCCTTCAGATTAAAGCAATACTTCACATTTCGCATTTGAATAAGTCCAAGAGGGCCGCTTTACTTTTTTGAGTGCAAGCTTGAGCCCCAGACACATCATAGCGATGATTTGGAAGATTTTGGCTCTGTGCTTGTCCCCCACATCGCAGCAAATGCAACTCCTCTCTTTGGGAGATTGTGAGACAAGAATTCTGACAACACTTTGCTTATGGTGACAGTCTGGCAATTGGCAAGAAAACGTGGGGGAAGAAATAGTTGGTAAACGAAACAAGGATATTTGCGCTAGTCCTGGCGTGCGCTGTAACCTGAACTGCCAATCAAGCTGGACTCGTGGAGACAGGCACGATAACAAGTTGTCCTTGTCGTCCATTGCCCTGCAGCACACTCACCGGAGGAGTGCTAGAGAGAAGTTAGGGAAGGGAGGGGAGGAGAGGCGAGCACGAGTGAGTGACAAACACAAACTGTGGGATAAATCTTGGCAGGCAACGTGTACCCATTCTTCGTCTCTGACAGCAGCAATTTGAGCTTGGAATTCATGTTGTACGGCAGAGCTGTTCTCCCCCACTCCTGCACACTGCTCTTGCCCCACACTCGCCAACTGGGTGTCCTATTTCACCCAGTACCTGCATTTTTGGGCCCGATCACCGCAACGTGTCAATGCGTCTTTGAATGCTCAATTAAATTTTGGTCTGATTCAGTGCGTCGACTATGCGAGAGTGAGTCTGTGTGTGAGTCGAATTGAATTGTAATTGGGATTTTGGAGGATTTTGGATTCGAATTCGGGATTCAAATTCGGCTTATTGCACTGCCCTTTGTCCGCTGCCGTTGGCCACTTGAACGGTAGAACGAAGGCGCGCTTGACATTTGCTCAGCTCAGGGGCAGCTTTATTGGCAAAATCGCAAATCGCTGCATGGCAAATGGAAAATGTTCGAATTGTTCGCTGGCTCATGAATTATTCACTTGCAGTTCAGTCGCTGTTTTATTGATATCGCATGTCGGAGAAGGTGAAAGGAGGGAGAGAGAGAGAGAGCTGAGAGAGAAAATATTGAACAGAAATTGCCATAAGTCATGTTTACAAAACACTTAAAAGCAGCCCAAGACTGTTCGACTGCCAGACTGCCAGACTGCCTGACTGACTGTCGACTGACTGAATGAAGTTAATGAAAGTTTATTGAGCATTGATTGAGGCATTGGCTGGCTGCACTGATTGACAGATTGAGTGGCTCTGCTGGTATCGCTTTGTCGAGTGCTTTAATGAATTTTGCCAGTTAAGCGGAAACGGAAATAATGCGCCAACGTTTTGTAACGTGCTGTTGCTAAACAAAGCTGTACAAATACGTGTGTGTGTGTGTGTATGTGTGAAAGGATTTTGCACGTGGTGGAAGTAAAACTTTTCAATTGTGCGTGAGCTTATTGAAACACTTTTCATTTAGCCGGAGCTCTTTGCTGTTTCTCATTGTCTCAGTCATTAGGCAGCGACTCCCTTTGTTCACACACTCTTTCTCTGCTACTTCTTCCCTCATCTCTCTCTCTTTCTACTTTATTGCATTATCATAGCTTTGGCGTCTCGCTGGCCTTATCTCCCCCTCCCCACATTTGATTGTTCTGTGTAAAGTTTCGCCAGCTTTCTTTGCTTTGGCTTTTATTATTTCCCTCTTTCGTTTGCCGATCCTAACAACAAATTTACATGCAAATAACTTTTTCAACTTTGCCACTTCACACACACTCACACACACACACACGTGTGTCGCCTCAATTGCCACTTATCAGCTCATCGATGAGGTTGGCAAAAAGTTTTTGCGGGTCATCGCCAGCACAGCAATAAAAAGCATGAAAGTTTTTCTCACTTGTTTTTTGGCATTCGTACATTTTATTGGCAATCGGCAAAGATCTGGCATTAATATACGATTTAAATGAACACATTAGTTGCGACCCCAAGTCCTCTAACGACCCTAAAGGGTTCACACGCACACACACGCACAGCCTTAACACGTGTAAACATTTTAGGTATGACACATTAAGCACAGTCCCGTTATAATCATAAATAACGACACATAACAGAGGTGGCACCACCATAGCCAAGGCAAGGCAAGGCAGGGCCAAGGCAGGGCAGGGCAGGGCAGGGCAGGGCAGGGCAAGGCAAATCCTTTGATGCACTGCACCACAGCACGCGGCCTTTGCGGACTTATTGTGAATTATTTGCACTGCGGTCAGCGGCTTGAGCTGCCCCTCCTCCTCCTCCTCTTCGCTGCAGGTGCTGCTGATGGCTGAGCGAACAGGTGCGAGAAAGCAGAAAGCATTGCGAAGCTGGTCAAACAGTTGACACTGCGCCCGCAGCTGGCGCAGCAGAGGTGGCTGCCTCCATTCAGGCTTAATTGATTTGTACGACCAGAATGCCACGGAATGCAACTGCACACTGTGCAACTGAGGCAAGTTGAGAGAGTACATGAGAAACTTAAAGAGTGCTGAGGTAGTGTGAGAAAGAAAATGAACTTATATATTGCAGAGATTTAAGACAGATACACATGGACGTTGAAGGGTTCCCATGTTAATGAAACTTGATGAGAATGTATCAAATAAATCAACGTATCAATAAAATGTTCTTTCTAAAACATGTAAGACATGAATTTGATGGTGATATCTGTATGAGAACCTAGTATCGTCTATGCAAAAATGATTAATAGAGAAGAGGAATCAAGCTCAATCACAGTACATGTTTTGGTCGGCCAAAAAAAAATAAGTATTTGCTTGGAAAATGCAACAGAAAATGTGTTTGATTGCTTTATTTATATCAGCAGGAAATATCAAGCTGTAGAGACAGTGAAAACAATCGATATTTTAGTTGGATTAAGAGGAAACGCAGTAATCAAAAGAAGAAATGAGTTTGATTGTGATATCAAACGATAGGATCTACTAGAGTTCCTGATATATAAGAGGAATCAGTTAATGAAGGATTTTCATTGTTATTTTTTGAAAGAAATTAAATATCTGCCTCTCTACTGCCTCTGAATTTTATCGCTATATTAAACTAAATACAGTTTTAGCTACCTTCCTCCGGCCACCCTCAGTTGGGGCATAAGCATAGTTTATGCATTTACATCGCTTTCGACTATACTATATATATATTGTAGTACGTTAGCAAAATCGGGTAATGCAATGGGCTGCCCTTTTAAGCTGCCACTCTGCTAGGTAAAATTTCAACCCTCGCTGCATTTAAAATGCATGACTCGCTGCAGAAATTTGCAATGCAGCGCAAACTGCAGCGCTACCAAATTGAGGTTAGTTAAACAAGCAAACTCGCTTCCGCTAACACCCTGTTCCCCCCCCCGCTTTGCTTGCCCCTACACCACAGCCAGTGCTGCCACTGTTGCGCTTGTTCTTGTGCAGCATTTTCAATATTCATTTTTGCTCGACACAACTTTAACATTGGCTCAGGCAAAGCGCAGCAGGAGGAGAAACGAAGAGTTGCTGCTGCTCTCTGCCTCTGGCTCTGCTCTGCCGCGGCGCTATGTTGTTGATGTTGTTGTTCTGCTGTTGCATGTTGAAGTGCCCCCATGCGGTGGCCTGTGCCATCTAGAGTGCCTCAGTCTTTGCCTCTGCCCCTGCCCCGTCTGCCACGCGCTTTTGCCACTGCTCCCCCGCTATTTGTATTTGTTAATTTTGATTTGTTTGCTGCATATTTTGCATTATGCGCAACTGGGACAAGCCTGTTGCCAATGCAAATTGATTTCGCCAAAAACGATTTGCGCCCAATTCAGGTTGATGTTGTTGTTGCTGCTGTTGTTGTTGTAATTGCTGTTTGCCAACCAATTTCGTTTGCCTCTGTTTTTTGGCAAGTAAATATGCGTTTCAGCAAATATTTTTGCATGTTGTGTGTGTTGTGTGTGTTCTGTGTGTTGAGTGTGTTTTTCCTTTGCACAGACTCGTATTATTTTTTATACCCTCTGGAATTCTTTATATGCATTGATAAAAAGTACTTTTACATTACAGCATATGTGAAAGAGTTTGGTTAAAGATATCAGTGAGCTGAGATCAAACGGAAATTACTTTATAACTGAATATCTTTCTCACTTAACTACAATTTTGTTTTATATTTGTATACTTATTTTCAGTTTGTTTTTATACCATTTTACAGCATATGTCTTTGTCGAGCACTCTTGTTGTGGGTGGCCTACTTATTTGGCTTTTTTTTTCTTGTTGTCTGTTGTTGCTCTCAAAATGTTTGCTTTTAATTCCAGTTACTTTCAGTGCTCGCCATTTTTAATAACGATAATAAACCGATTGCCGCGGGTGCGCATCACCAATGTAAGTAAGTACAATATTTTACCTGTGAAATGGCTGAAAGCCAACATTCACTTACGGCACACCTTGAAGTTGGCTTTTTATTTTGCTTTTCATCTTTTGCTTGACATTTTTAAAACATTGAAACTTTTTTCATAATATTTGCACTCCTTTTTTTATCCTCTTTGTGTTTTGCTTGGGAACTTAGGGCCTTTACTAGAGCTATCAAATGAAGTCTACTTCGTGTCTTCACAGAGGTCTGCCAAGTTGTAATATATGCTTGAATGTATGAATGTGGGTGATTTTGGTTTATCAAAAAAATACACATTAAATTCAGAAAAATGCATGAAATCTTTATTTGATTCGATAGTACGGTGCACATAATTTAATGTTTGAAGATTATTTCATGCAAATATAGACCGTGACTGCGCCCCTCAAATGGTCCATCTGCTTAGTCCAATTTTGGCATATTCTATTTCCGCCGGTATTTCACGAATAAATGTTCTTCAATGTTGTCCTCCAATACGTCAATTGAAGCGGGCTTGTCTGTATAGACATTAGATTTAACACAGCCCCACAAAAAATAGTCTAAAAGCGTTAAATCGCGCGATCTAGGCGGCCAATTGACCGGTCGCGAACGTGAAATAAAATTGATAATAAAATGCAAAATTTGCCAGCGTTGTTCGTTTGTAAGACGATTCATGGTTAAATTATAAACCAAACTGAAGATTTTTGACAGTGATACAAAACACAAAACGTGCGTCAGCTGTTTAAACTAGTATTGCCAAAAAGATAAGAGCTAAAAAATCACTCTTTATGTACGTTCTTATATATGTACATATGTATGTATGTATGGATATATTTTATGCAGAGGATTTCTTAAAGATAACTTCTTCTTCAGCTGGCCTGTATTGTTTTACCTTTTGAAACCCACTAAAAATCGTCCAATAGGGAATATTAACAAATGTATGTAAGTGGCGTGGCAACTCTACGTAGATCAATTATTTCACCAGCAAATCAATAATTGCATTTATAATTATAATAACTTCATCTTCATTTATTATTCACTCACTATATTTATGAATTATACCTTATACTTAATCAAATCAGCATATATCAACATAAGTCTTTGGCTAAACAATTCAAATGATTTAAAATTGTTTGCTATCCTGTCGATATCGTCGACAAATTTGATGAGAAATTGAAATGAAAGCGCAGTTACTAAATATACGTACGTATTTTTATTTGATCTACATTTGTGTTTCGTATTTGTCTAATCAAGTTTGGAATGCAGTTTTGGTTTTGACAAACATTTGCATTGATATGTTCCGAGTAATATATCAAAATGCATTTTTAGATTTAAGATCATTTCGAAATATTTATTATATATGAGGTTCGATAAATTTATGTGAGTTGGCAAAATTATTGCAGTCTGACATCGATTTATGTGGGAATGTAAGTATATCATAGTCATGTGTGTGTGTGTGTGTGTGGTTGCTGTCAAGCAAAGTGCGTGAAAGCGGAAATTGCAAACCGGAAATGGCAATAACAAACAACCTCATGAATTAATGCGGCTTTGCACCGTAGGTAATGCGATACGTATTCATTCAATTTATTTACACACACATTCATGTTGTTTGTGTTTGTGTTGTATTTGTTATTATTGTTGTTTACTTGTCACTCATTAAAGAATCATTGCAGTAATCGCTGAATATTTCATAGATTAAAGTTGAAATATTACCCGAACTGCGCTTAATGTGGGGAAAGAGCAATTTCAGGATCATCTCGACGAGGAGGCAACAGGGCAGGGCACAGCACTCGCATAACATATTATCTTTGGTTGCGGGTGCCAGTAAGGGTCTCTTGTAAGGGGGCACTGGCACTATCCTTGTTTGGCTGTCAGTGCCTTTTTAATATTTCGCTGTTGACATCTTGCCGTGTGTATGTGTGTGTGAGAGAAAGTGTGGTTCCTTCTCTCCTTTCGCCGTCTCGCTCTCTTCTCGTTTACTTTATTTGCTTTTCGTTGTTGAATTTCATTAAAATTTGCGCCCATTTGGCATAATTTGTATTTCTTTTTTACCAGTTTTTTTTCTCAATTTTTGCTGCTTTTTTTCTTTTTTTTTTTTTGTTGTCATACGAATGACAGCACAAACGAGCCCAGCGCTGGCTGCGCCGTGCCGCAGATGAGCTTGACAAGCAAATGAAAAAATATACAAAAGAGACAACTCGTATTTTGTGCAGCGCGCGTGTGGCAGGCAGAGAAAGAGAGAGGGAGAGAAAGAGAAAGAAGTAAACTTAAAAAAAGCAGAGGGCGGCGGGTGATAAAGGGCGTGTTGAGGCTATGAATGCTTGCATCATTTGCTGCGCAGCAATGAAATGCCAGGCAAAGTGTCAGAAATGACAGCGAGTCGAGTCGAACCCGCTACGTTAAAGCCTGCACACACATACACACACACACACATGGGAGCAGTACTCATGCATACATATATGAAGAAAACATATTTCATTTGCCAGGCAGCAAGGCAGGCCGGCGTCGTGTGCAGTTCAGTCTATTAAGCAGGTAATGCACTTAAAGTTGCGCAGATTTATTTGCTGTGGCCGAAAGTTGACACTGATTTTTACATCGATTATAAAGTGCTTACTGTATAAATCATTATGCCAAATTGCACATACGCACTGTGCAACCAATTGACAGAGAGAGAGAGAGAGAGGAAGGCAAGGCAGGAATGAATGTCTGTGGAATATGTTTAAGTTGCTTATTGCTTGAACGATGTTTTATAATTATTTGTATTATTTGGTATTAAGATATCCATATAAGGTAGCACTGAAGTAGGCAGTCCAAAAAGGGAGAAGAAGAGAATTGTGTAGGGAGTTAAACAAGAGAGATCGTCCAAGTAAGGCGCGTTAAGCAAAGTGCTTAAAAGTTTGATTTTTATTTCAAGTTAAGATATATAGACTATCTACTAAATAAATTGCCGACCTCAACATATCGCGCCAGGAGCCTCTGCTTCTTTCGCGCCTCCTCCAATTGGCTATACCATGCTTAGCCAGGTTCTCATCCACTTGGTGCATCCATCGGAGCCGCGGTCGTCCCCTTCGCGGCCCAACATCGACTCTCGTCCCAAACACCTTCTTCATTGGAGCTTCATAGTCCATACGCACGACATGTCCGAGCCAGCGCATACGTTGTATTGTAATACAGATCGCGATTCATTCGAATGCGAAAATCGTCTCCGGTACGATCAGAACCAAAGATCTTGCGTAGAATTTTCTTCTCGAACACGTCAAGTGCTGCTGCATTCGTTTGTGACAGTACCAATAATTCAGCTTCGTATAACGGCACGGGTAGGATGAGCGTCTTGCAGAGTGCTAGTTTTGTCGGTCGAGAGAGAGCTCTGCTACACATCTGCTTACTGAGGCCATAGTAGCACCTGTAAGCAGATAGGATTCTCCGCTTGATCTCCATGCTATTGTTGTTGCTGGAGTTGACGACGGTGCCAAGGTATATGAAATCCAACATCGAAAGTATAAATAAATAACGCACGTACATATGCAGAGAAAGGCAGTTAAACTGAGGGAAGCATAGAGAGATGCATATGTAGAGAGATGCATATTTAGAGAGGGCAAAGGTTACTTGGGAGGAGGTTAAGGGTTGGTCAATTGTAAGTAAAAGCCCGAGCGTGTTGCAGGCCATCATTAAGCACTGCCAAAGGCTCATTCTGCAGGAGCTAATGCTAATGCATTTCGCATTAATTTCACAACACGACACTTGGCAGCAAGATGCATGCGAAAATGAAAATGAATTGCGTGAAATTAGTTAAAGCGCATTTGACGTTTTCCTAAGTTTCGCGTTAAGTTTTGTAAGGGAGGCGAGGGGGGGGTGAGAGGCAAGCAGGAGGCTGCTGTTTCTGCCGACACGTGCGTACCGTAAGGAATGGGTGGTGGTGAGTGGTGCAGGAGGAGGAGGGAGGTGGAGGAGGTCTGCGGGGTAACATTAATAGTTATACAACAACTGACATATTGATAAATGAGCGCATTTTCCAAACGCTGTTTCGGCAGCAACAGCAACACAGCAGCAACAACAACAACATAGTAGCGACAACAACATAGTAGCAACAACAACATAGTAGCAACAACAACATAGTAGCAACAACAACAACATAGTAGAGGCAACAACACGTTCAACTATTTCAATGGCAAATGGCTTGAAGCGAACGCGCCGTGGCAATGTTTGCGAAAAATGACTTTAGTGCCAAGCGTGAGAGTTTTCAACATGCGCAAACACAAATACACACTCACTCACACACACACATACATGGCATACACACTGTACACACACAGAGCCAGCAGTGTGTGATGGTGTGAGAAACAAATGCTTGCAAATATTTCTGCAGCTGTGATTCCTTTCGCTGGCAAACAACACAGCACAACAAGCAGCAGCAGGAAGAGAAGGAGCAGAAGGGAGAGAAGAGCAGGCAGGGGAGGGTGGAACTGCCACAGCGCAATATGTAGGAATGCTGTGCCTTCGCACATCGAACGCTCGCGCTCTTTCGCGCCACAATGAGTCAATTTTTTAACATTTATTTGACAGAAATTTTCATTTATTTTGCTTAGCTAAAGAAAAGGAAAAAATTTAATTAAATTGAAATTAATTTGACAGGATATTGCAGAGGCAACGCCGCCGCAGCCAGAACTATTAATAATGCCCCCAATGTGTGTCTGTATGAGAGCGAGTGTGAGTGCGAGTGAGTGCTAGAAGTGAGTGCTAGAAGTGAGTGCTAGAGTGAGTGCATGTGAGTGCCGCCTTCGCGTGGCAAGACAAATGCGCTTGAAATAAATTCTCATCTTGCGTTTTTTGAAGCTGCCCATCAAAATTGCACAAAGCTAGGCAGAGAGAGAGGGACGAGAGAGAGGGCAGATAAAAGAGTGAGCACTTCCCCCCCACTGCCCGCAGTAACCACCACGCATACAGCTATAAATCATTGCACAACATAATTAATTAAATTTCACTTTTAACAGCAAGCAAAGCGAGCTGAAAAATATCACACATACGCCACGTTGCTGCTGTTGGATTTGCAACGCCTCACTCTGACACTTGGCATTGACATACGCACAAATAAATAGGTTATATAAATTTGCCAGTCTCTCTCTCCCTCTCTCTCTCTTTCCTGCTCGAACGTGCTCAACATATTTTGTATAATGCAAAACTTTCGTTTAGCTGCGCTATAAATCGCGTGCTCCTTCAGTTTTTGGTGACGCCCGGGCAAGCGCAGCTACCCCTAACCCCACCCTCAGTTTACCCCCCTCCCTTCAGTGAACGCATGAATGCTGACAGCTGTACAACGGTTGGCTCATGGGGCGTGGCATGTCATTTAAAGGTTGTCCAAGACCGAGCACCAACTGCCACGCGGCGCAACGTGCTCAAGTCGAATAAATAACAAAACACGCTGGCGGACAGCAGCGCAATTTATGGCCAAGTTGTAGCTAGGAAATAGCAACAGCAACATCAACATTTCTTGGCTCTAAAGCGCAACTTCACAGCCTTCACATGGTCAAATGAAATAATTGTATTAGCAGAGTTTAAAGATGTGAAACGATTATGGGAACGACAGACAAGCGATGCCTCTGCTTGCTGCTGGATGCTGCAAAGAATGATGCCTAAAGTGCGCGTTGCTGGTGTCGTCTCCAGCGTGCACATCACTGGGCATTAGGTATGCATGCCATTGCGCGCACGGCGTCGCCAAAGATGTTGAGCAATGCGCCGCCCAGCAGCACAATGAGGCAAGGACGATCGAGACGAGGCAAGGCGAGGACAACGTCGAGCAGCGATGCGTAGCGGCAAATGGGTAGCCTGCGCCCCGATAATGAAGTTAAAAATTCCATACATACAAACACAGCATGACAGACAGAGCGACAGAGACAGTGACAGTGAGAGAGAGAGAGTGTGAGTGAGAAAGACAGCGACAGCTCACACAGTTGTTGTTGTGTGTGCGGCATTTGTCTTTGGTATTTATGAGTACGTTGTCCTTGATATGCTTGCGGAATTACTAAATGTCCCTGACTTGACACTAACTCACACGTACTGACATGCGACACTCTCCCACACACTCACACAGAGAGAGAGAGAGAGAGATATGCACACACACACACGCATCATCAGCCTTTCATTCACTCATTCATACATAAACACACTCGCTTCCGTTTGCCTGCGTCTGCTGAGCTGAGCTGTTGCCCAACACTGGCTGCAATATGTTTGCCAGCCACGCCCACACACCTTTTTTACATGTGTCTCTGTGTGTGTGTGTATTGTTTATCTGGTACGTGCAGCTATGCTGGCCCGATTCGAAATTTAAAGAGAAATAGCATGTTGATGTTATTCGATGCAGGTTTATATTTAATTTAATATACAGCACAGTGCGTGTGTCTCTGTCTGTGTCTGTGTGTGGGTCTGTGTCTGTGTGTTCCATAAATATGTATTTTAATTTATTTGTGCGGACAACGAAACTAACAGCAGCCAGAGCAGCAAAGCGAATAAATCCACTCGACTGCCCTCGCAGCTTGCCACAAGAAGTGGCACTTCCATTACAATCCCCCGTTGCAACTGACTCTCGATGTAAGCTCTGCGTGCAAGGCGAGACAATGTCAAGCCAGCAGTGAAGGGGGTGGGGGCGGGAGTGCGAGAGAGACATTGCAACACTGTGTTGGCTCCCAAAAGTATGCTGCACTTTTTATTCGTTGTCACACTCGTCGCGTTGCGTATACGCACCGATAGCCGTGCTAGAAAAATCACAATTTCAGCTAGACAAATAAAGTGAGCCTTTGGGATGTGAGTGTGCATGTGAGTGTGTGTGTGGGAGTGTGTGTGTGCCAACTTGAGTGCCAACAAGTGTAAGTTGGCTGCTCGGCTGATCAGCTAAGTGCAGATAACAAGTCAAGTGGCCCGAGAGCCAGCGCTTAGCTCCACAAGAGAGTGTGAGTGTGTGTGTGCTTCGAGTGTGTGCGTGTGTGTCTGAGTATGTACGTGCGTTTGTGCACCTTGTGTGGCACCTGCAAGAACTGTACTTCAGTTTGTGCATGAAATCAAGCAGAAAGAGAAATCAATTTGTGTGAAAATACAAAGGCAACAGAGATGAAATGAAATTGGCCCAAAAGGGTGAACACTATCTACACCATCTACAGCTCCCCCTCTACCTCCTACCTCCTACTCCTCTTTGGGTTTGTGTCTAGGATGGGGTTCGAATTCGGGGCTGGGGTTGAGGTTGAGGAGGGCTGTGGCAAACATTGGTAGAACAAACTTTTTAAATCGTTTCAAAGTCGATGGCAATAAATTGCGTGGCAACTTTTCGCTTCAGCTTGCAAGGGTTGCTACAACCTCTCCCCCTCTCTTTTACTCCTCCCCCCTATATCGCAACTTTTAAATTTTATGAAAACTTGGCACAGGAATTTTAATTCAATCGGCGTCTTGGAAGTGGAAAAAAAGAAAATCAAACTACCATTCAATGACATAACTAAGACTCAGCCACAACGAAGCTTCTGAAAATTATTTAAACGGAAAAATAGTTGCAAACGTCTGCACATGTGTGAGTGTGTGGGTGAGCGCTGCACACAAATGCTCTACGGTTAACCGGCGCTTGGGCAAGAGAAACTAACATTATTTGATCCACATAAATGAAGCCCAAAGCCAAAGCCAGCCCGAGAGGGGGCACACACAGAAGCCAAGCGCAGCTCGGCTCTGTTGCGTTGCAGTTGCAGGACCACATGTGTGTGTGTGGGAATGTGTAGCCTGTGTGTGTGTGTGTGTTCGCAAGGTCGTACAGCCACTCAACGTGAGCGACTGTGGCTGTGGCTGAATGTGCGCCGCAGTGGAAATGCACCCGAATAAACACAAAATTTATATGAACACATGGGTGTCGAGGCTAAAGAATTGCACTCGCTTTACCCCTACTCTTCCTCTATCTACCGCACCCCTTATGCTTTTCTGCTGCACCCCCCTTTTCATTGAATCACTGCACGCGTGTGGCAAGAAAAGCAATTTCGTCGTGCTTTGCAGAAAAACGGGTGTGTGCGACTTTAAACTGCCCTCAGGCAGATTTCTCGTTTGTGCATTGTCAAACACATAATTCTACAGAGTATGTTCTTTACTAAGATATACCCTGTAGAAATAAGGAAGCATAGGAAGTGTGCATTAAGCCTGGCAGCACTAAGAGTAACTGTAAGTTAAATTATAACTGAAAGTAATATAAATTCCAATTAAATTGTATAGCGCATATACCCCACCACTTTGTCCTGTGCTCTTATAGGGTATATTAACAAACGACAGGAAACAGTATTTTGCAAATAGATTTTCATTTTTCATTTGAGCAAATCGTTTTGCATAGCACACTTTTATGCGCTTTGTCAAAGCAGTTCAAGCAGTTCCTGCAAATATCCCTGCAAATATTGTTGATTTTCCACGTTCATCTCGTTTTTTGGCAGTTAAAACTCTGTCGAACACACACACACATTCGAGTTCATCTGGTGCGGCTCATCAACATGAAAACTTTTTGATTGACCAAAAGAAACGGCGTCATTTTTATGGAGTGGAGCTTGGCATGACGCGAGACCAGCACGCGATAGCTTTTTGACAAATGTCTCCCACACTGCCGCCGACTGACCTCTGGCATATTGAAGTGTAGAATATAGGAGAGAGGAGGAGAAGGCAGAAGAGGAGGGGGGAGCTGTAGAGCAGACTGTGTGTACATGCCAGCGGGAGGTCGCCTACTTGTGTTGAACTTTGCTTGCAAATGATGCCCACAACTGTCATTATCTGATGTGTTGCTGCTGCTGCTCGTTCTCCACGTTTCGCTTTGCTTTGTTTCTTGCTGTTGTTATTGTTGTTTGTATTTTTATTTTGTTTCCTCTGCTCTGCTGCGCAATGGGCACATAAAACTCAATTGAGTCGTTAAATGTAAAAATTGTGATAAATAATCAAATTACACGCATTTGTTGCTCGCTAAGATTTGCTGCTTTTAAATTTTATGCCAAAGATTTTCGTAGGCTTTCACTCTCTCCCCCTCTTTCTCTCCCTCTCTCTTCCACTCCTTCGCTGCTGACGCTGCGCATTATTTATGACAGATTATGAGGCCTGTTAGGCATTGAGATAATGACACAGTGGGTTGGGCTCCTCCTGCTTCTTGCCCACTTTAACTGCGTTGCTTTTTTCAATTATAACGCATACGCCGCGTGTGCGTTGTCGGGGCCAAGCTATTCACGCGCTTTGAATTTCTAATTAGAGGGCAAAACTAATTTCATGCAAATTGCCAAAGGGGGGAGGGGGGCAAAAGAAAAACTTATCAATAGCCAATCGATGATTTTGCGCTGTGCGAATTTTCTTTTAGTGCGTAACAGGTGCAATTAAAAGCGCAGGTTCCTGCACGCCCTCCCCCTCTTTGGCTGTCATTTGAACAGATTAATGTGCTGCCGTCAACGGCGTGTCATGTGAATGGCTGTCGATGTGCCGTTATGTACGCTGATTGACAGTTGCTGCAAACAGCTTTGCCGCACTTAAAATGCGCCCTCTGTCCCTGCCCGAGGCAGGCGAAGCAACGAGCCAAGAGTGCGCGTGTGCTGGTTGTAGGCGTGGCCCTGTAGTTGTAAGTACGCTTACTTGCGCCTTAACTATTTTAATTAGCCGTAAGACGATCAGCGGGCACAGCAAATGGCCGCTCAGACAGCTCTTTGATGATGTGGCCCTGACACGAAGCGGCTGCGCCAGCCGAACGAGCCAGCATTGTCTGGCAGTGCGTCAGCGCTAAGAGTAGACACATACACACATACACACATACACACATACAGAAAGGTACAGAGAGATACACAGAGATGTCTGCTCGTCAGCGGCATCAAAATCAAAGTCAACTGGCCCATTGGCGACACTGTCATGGGGCATGTCAGCGATGTTATTCGATACGCGAGGCGTCAAATGCGCTGACAGTTTGCACATTTTGTCACAAGTTGCACAAGCCAAAGTGCTCTGCCACGTTTACAACGATTGTCCAAGAGTCAGACTGTCCCCCATCCCTTTGGCATTTAGCAAATAACGCAGGTGAGAAACAGTTGATTTTCCTTTTTTTGGGTTTGCTTTCATGCGATTTCTATTTGCGCTGCATACTTAGCCTAAACAAATACATACAAACTTATCAACTAAGGTGGATGTTGCAGTGCAGTATAGGGTCAGAGGAGGATGTCCGTGTGCTGCTCCTCTACTGCTCCACTTCTCCTCCTGCTCTTCACTGATCACCACAGCGCGTCTCGCAGCTCTCCTGCGTGCAGAAACGATTGCGATTGCCATTGCAGCCGCGGTAGCTGAAGGGTCGGCAGACGCCTTTCTTGTCGTAGTACCAGCGGGTCAGGGCCTTTGTCTGGTCCTTGCTGTTGCAGTAGTTGCCCTCGTTGCGGCCCACATAGCAGTTGACGTTGTCTGCGAATGGAGCAAGCAAGTGAATCCAGCTTTATAAATGTGCAATTAATTGTTAAATCGATGCGATGCCTCCAGTGCATCGACTGCTCCATTTCGATGCAATTAAAAACTGTGTCTTCGGCGCATTACCCACGCAGTTTTCAAAGAAACATTTCGAAATTCTTAAAAAGAAGCGAATAAACTTATTTGCAAATATATTTCTATAGCATATGCGACTGACAATTCTTTTTTTGGCAATGCTCAACTTATGTGAATCGTCCACGGAATATTTCCCCGAAATAATTGTTTCGTGATGAGTACAAATATTTGCTGACAACAACAAATGTGAAATTAGTTTGAAAATGGGCCAGGCAGATAATTTGCAATTATCTGGCCGGTTTCTAATTTAAAAATCACATATAAGAATGTGAGCTAAGGTAGGAATATTAGAAAGTATTTAATTAACATTAATGTAGAACATTTTTGGAGTTTATTGTGCAGTACTTGCACTTTATTAAACTGACATTTAATTTAAAATATACGAAAAAATAAATTGATTTGAAAGAAATCTATAAAATATTCTTTTGAACTGAACAAAACTCTTGGAATATTTTTGAAATACAATTTGCAATTGTTTTGAATTATAATCATGTAAATATGCAGCTAAATTTACTTTGAATATAGTCTAGAAATTGGATTATTTACCAGATTCGTGCTTTATTATCAAAAGTTGTAATGGCATAATGCATAGCAATTTTCCTTGACTTTTACAAAATGATTTATAGCTACTGTTTGCAGTTTGTATTGCACTGTTCAAAGTGATTGAAATCGGAATAATTAAGCGCAATTTGATGATCCACTTTATGCGTTTCACTGAATTTAATTGTGCACTTGGCTGTGCACCGCAATCAACTACTCCCCCCTCTTCGTCTCCTCCCCCGCTTACTTAATTCCTTGCAGTGTCCATCTGCAGATCCAGCTGCCACACTGGGAGTCTGAGTCAGCATCATGAGAGACACGAGACAGACAAGTGCCATGCAGAGAAACGTCACATTGATTTGAATTTTCATGTTATTTTTACGCGTTCACACACGAAATGCCAAGCAAAAAATGAAATGTTTACACAGCCAATGTTCCAATAGTTTCGTTTTTATGTTTATTTTAAGTAATTTCACGAGGTGTACGGCAAAATACTCGCGACGTGGTACAACGAACTGCTGCGTACTGAACACCGAATGGGGCATACTTTTAGTTTATATACGAACTGCCGGAAATTGTGTCGACTGAGATTCTTCTGCTGGCCCGGACCGGACCGGACCGAAAACTCGACGACGACAACGACACGAGCATGTGTCTGTTCCCATTTTCGTGATACTTTTCCGTCTACTTTTCTCTCTGTTGCGGCTTCGAAAATTCGAAAATATTTCGTGCTTCGGTTCATCCAATTGTCCAACTGCCCAGACAGTCAGTCTATCCATCCATCCATTCATCTGTCTTTTCATCCATCCATCTATCCAACGTTTTGCGTTCGTCCATCAAATGCTAAGTAGGGGCAGCTATTTTCGGTCGGTCCACAAGTATCTGGCCAGGCAATTGCACTTGGCGTTATCTCGCAGGTGATTACTCTCTGCGCTCGTTTGCATAATTTCCAACTTATTGAATATATTCCACATAATTAATTTTAATTATTTGTGTTCTCTCTCTCGCTCTTTTTTTGTCTTTGAATTAATTTCGATAAGAAAAGGCAAAAGGGTCGAGCGCAGAGACAAGAAGAGACAAGTGGAGGAGGGAAGAGGAAAGGTTCCACGGGGCTTCATTGTCTCTAATTACAATTGGAGGGGCATTTGATTTAGATTTTTCAAAGTCGCCATTGCCTTTTGCAACAATGACAGAGACCCTTCGCCTGCTGCGCAGTCGTGACATGTCAAGAGGCGATGGCAAAAATCAATCTTCATTTAAAATTCAATTTGATGCGCAGCGTGCATAGCCAAAGTTTACTTTTCAAAAAAAGAGAAAGCATTAAAATGATATAACTCGAATCAGAGAGAGAGAGAGAGAGGGAAGGCACTAGGGCAGAGGGGAAGGGAGAGTAGTAGCAGAAGAAGATATGCCATTGCAAGTTGGTGTAATTTGTCGCGCACCTTTGAGACAGCTGCGTCTTAATTGCAAAACTCGAAGATCTGCAACAGTAAATATATATATAACACATACATATATACAATATAAATACATACACACTATAAGGAAAGTAAAAACTGCCACGCAGTGCACTGCGATGCGAATGCTGCGTACAACGTGTCGTATGATTAATTGGCAAGTAATGCACGAGAAGAGAAGCGAAGACAACGCTAATGACGGCAGTCAAGCCATCAGCAGCTACCCTTCGCAGCGCCCTGCACTCTGCACTGCCCTGCCCGCACCCTTTCTGCACAGTTCCACCCCCCCCAAAAGTTGAACCCCATCAGCAACTGGATTCGTCCCGTTTTATGTTTGCCATGCCAAATGTCAACTTGATTTTTAATTGGACTTGGCGCTTTCAAAGAACCCCTGCCAAACGCCAGAGGGGAACGGGGAGAGGGGACAAGGGGAAGGGAAAGGGGAAGTTTATCTGTAGTTGGGAAATAATCAAAATTACGGAAAACGGAAAAAGTGAAATTGTAAGAGGATATAAGGACCTTCCCAAAAACGGAAGTCTTTACGAAATACCCGGCTCAGGTACACAAAGTATACAGGTGCTTCCCCAGGTCTCTCTCCCATCCCCCCTTCTGGCTCGACGAGGTATACAAAGCCAGTCAAGTGGAAGAGCTGCCGACCTGGTGGGCGCGCTCCCTTTTCCCGCAGCGACCCGCAGCGAATGAGTTTTGAGCGCGCAATGTCCGTGATTAGTTAGGCAAAGAGGGAAAGCCAGAGAGAGACAGAGGGGGAGAGGGAGGGGAAGAGGAAGAGGAAGAGGAAGAGGAAGAGGGGGGAGAGGAAGACGCAATGATGGTGGCGTATACGTGATGTATCAGCAACAGTAAATCAATACATACTTAAATACGGCTCATACACATTCTCAAGCGTTGCCAAAATGAAAATGAATGAAACGCGAAACAGCAGCAACAACAACAAAAGAAGACACAACAACAACAACATGTTAAATGGTAACATAAAACACGACCGTGTCCACTGAGGCTGCCCAGGCCAGGCCACGTCTCTGTGTATGTAATGCCGTAATTTGTGATTTTCCACTTGTTTTGACATTTTGGTGATTTTCTGATTTCTTTCTGTTATTTTCTGTCAATTTTTTCGTCTTTAATTTTGACAGATTTTTGAGCGCAGTGAAGCAAAAGTTATTTAATGGCTGCACTTGAACGTGCCCAAAGTCGATGGCAGCTCAAAGCGTCAACGTTTTCGCTGACTTCATCACATGCAGTGGGAGAGGGAGAGAGGAAGACGGAGAGAGAGTGGAAGGGAGGGAAGAGTGCGAGCCTGGGATCAAACGGTTGCTAGAGTTTTTTATTACAAGCTGAAATAAAGGCTGCCTATGGCATGCCAAAGGTTTTATACTCTTCGGTTACTTATATACTTCGATTGTTCCAATACTATTGATATCTAATGGTGCAGGTGCAATAGGCAACATGCCTATAAATAAATATACAAATAAAATCCGATGTAGTAAATTTGGTTGCAATAACTTGACAAACAACAAAAATCCACCGATAGTTTGTATGGAAGTTATACGATATATCGGTCCGATGCGGCTAGTTCCAACTTATATATAGCGTGCAACAATAATATTCATATGTACCAAGCCTTATTAAGATAGCTCTTAAACTGAGAGTCAAGTCTGCATTGCAATGGACTCACAGAAGGACAGATGGATAGAGTTAGATTGACTCCACTGGCTGCTGATTCAGAATATATATACCTTGTAGAGTCAAAAATATCCCCCAAGATGCGTTGCAAACTACTGTTAAAAATAAATATACCCTCTGCAAGGGTATACAAATGCAGATTTCTTTCCTATCACGTTGGTTTTCTTGGTTACTTTTTGTCAAAACTCTTTTTCCAGTCTGCAAGTAAACTTTGATTTCGAAGGAAATGAAAGATTTGAATGTTGTATTTGAATGATTCATTTCCGACATTGAAAACGAAGCAGTTACCCAACTCAATTATTCAATATGCCAAAGGGATTTGCAATGGGGTCATTTGCTCTGTGGCATGTTTAGAAGAAGAATTAGGCGTGTTGAGCAGGACACGGAAGGACTTTGGTCTGCTCGGCTGAGCGTGCGTGGCAATTGAAGCCACAAATATTATTGATTTCAATGGCTTGCCTGCCATTGCTTCTTCCAGTACATTGATGACAATGAAATCTGTCGAAGAAGAGCAGAAAGAAAGATGAAAGGGGAGCACAATGTGAGGCAGGTTGCGGCTTTGCCTCTTCCACTGTCGACTTGTCTTCTTGACTTCTGTTCTGTTGTGTTTTGGTAAAAATTTTACAATTTGCAATAAAAATTCCAGTTTTGCTTTTTGGAATTCAGTTTATGCGCTCGCCGCAGCTTGCCAGAGAGGGAGAAAGAGAGAGAGATAGAGAGAGAGAGCTAGCGAGGTGGCTAGCGGCGGCGTGTCCTTGCCATGAGAAAGGATATCGCCGATGGCAGCAAAGGCGCGATGCTTCCCATGCGGCTACCCAAGCTATCAGCCAGAAATTATTATGCGTCGAGCAAGCATACACGAGGGAGTCAGCGGAGGAGGGGGAGGTGGTAGGTGGAGGGTGGTATGCCGCTGGTTGGTGCAAGGTGGGCGTTGTGGCTTAGAGGCGTGCCAAGCAACAATTTAATAACAAAACATATTTCGCTCGCATGCCAAAGTTGTTGAGGAATTTGCAGCGTACAAAATCGAATGAGTACCCACAGCCCGCAGCAAGTACTCGCATTATTTTAAAGCCTTGACATTTGCCCCACTCCCTGTGTGAGTGTGTGCAGGGTGTGTGTGTGTGGGGCAGCCAGTGTCATGTTGATTTCACTCATTTCCGACTCAAATGGATTTTGATTGTCTGCCTGGGCCTGCGCTCCGTCCTAGTCTGTCCATGATGGTCGGAACGTGTCTGCCATTTGTCTGCACACTCGTTTGGCAGCCGCCACTAAATGACTTTCTTTTGCAGCCCCCTCTCTCTCCCTCTCTCTCTCTCTTCCTTCCCCTTTCTCCATGCCAGTGCAGAGCTCACGGCTGTTGGCTGTTGCTTTGGGCGCCATTAGGTTTTATTGTAATGATTTCTATTGCCACACTGAATTCAGTCATTGTTCTTATTGTTGTTGTTGTTGTTCTAGTTGCTGTTGTTGTTGCTTAGTTTGTTGTTGCAGCTTGCAGTTGGCCATCGTCGTCGTTGTTGTTGGCAGTTGGTAGCTTTGTAGTTGGCAGCTTACGTGGCCATCGCGCTTAATGAGTAGTTATTTCCGCTTGTATTTCTTGATAATGCCAAGTCGTGCGAACAGCGCCTTTTGTTGTAATCGGATCTATTCTGAGACACGTTCCCTCAACTCCCCTCTGTCCCTATCTCTCCTCAGCGCACATTAATTGCCCTTTATTCACGCTGGCGCATAAATACATTAGCCTCGTTTTGCTCTAATTGAATTTATATGTCAAATTTGCATTCATTTGGCGCACCAACATGCTCATTAGTATATAGCGCTATATATTATATTTGTATATATTTGTTTATTGAGTAATAACTTTTTATAGCCAGGAAAGGATTAGGGTACTATAACTTTGTGCCAGTTGTGCTGAACGTCTGTATGAATGCCTAGCTGTCAGAGACTACAATAGCTAAGGCTATCAAATGTAATGACAATATTTGTTATAATTGCACGTAGAACAAGTTTGTTTAAGAATTTGACCCCTTAAATCAATACAACGGTTTTTTCTAAGCAAAATTTTAATGCAGGATAGTTCATTTTTGCTAAACACAATAGCAATCAACGCTCAAATGATTTCTAGAAATTTGGTTGCGATCAGAACATTAATATAGAAGTTATTGAAGAAATAATTTCAAAGGGTCACTGATTTCTAAGGTACCTCAAAGTATGCAACAAAAAATAAAAGTAATGGTATAGGTATATAAAAGTATAGGTTTTATATTTAAGAAACTATTTTAGTCAGGTGGGTAGTCGGTATACCACAGTCGAGCTTTCGTGCTAGTTCATATTTCCTTTATTTCGCAGCTGTGTCACCAGGGAGTTCTACAAATTCGTTCATACTTTGTGCATACAAAAGAATGATTATAATACTCTTTTGACTATTCCCCATCGCGTTGTCCAGCTTGCATTTCGTTCGTTAAGCGCAAAAAAGTGTAATTAGTTTCAGTTTGCCAAGCAAATTACCATTGCAATCTCTTTTGCTTCTAACGAAAACAGTTTTTTCTCTTTTCCATTTTGTCGCTTTCAATTTAATTTACAAATATAATTGAACTTCATTCTTTACTATATACATTATAATCTTGCACCTTTTACAGATATTCAGACCATTTCTTTAATGTGTTCAATAAAACTCAAATAAAAATTCCTTTTCTATCTCGAGTAACGTTCGTTGAGTTTTATTCATCTTCTCAATGAGAATCGAAAATTTGAATGGCTTTCACTTCGTGCACTCGACTTTTATGTGGCCACGAACAGACAACGCTGTCACCGTGCGAATTCAGTTGTTGCTACTGTCTGTGTGTGTTGCATAAAAAAGATTTGCCTGCCCTGCCCCCATGCCACATGCAGATGATTATCAATTTACGAGTGTTTCCTTTGCTGTGTGCAGCTTATCGCTTATCACTTATCCGTATCCCGTTATCCATTATATTTTATCTGTTTTATCTGCATGCCAATGAATTGTGGTCAACAGCAAGCAGCGCCAAGTGTTCTCAACTTATACTTAACAAAGAGAGCATGAGCTCAATTAAGACTTGAGAGATTATTTCAAGCTGTGTGGGCAATAAATAAGTTAAGCATTGCCAAGCGCCGTTTTTGGAGGACGATCAAAAGCAGTTGCTCAAAAACAATGTAAGATTATTAATTATATTGAGTTGGTTTTTAATTAGACTTCAATTTTCCACAGCATTTTTATTCATGTTGTACTCATATTTTATTTCATGTAATTATTGGTATACCATACATCAGTTCTTGATTTTATTCGAATTTTATTTATATTTCATTTCATTTAGTTTACTGAACACCTTATTTCAGTTCTTGATGAAAAGTTCACAATTCAACATTGCACATCTGTTGTTTTCTTAGCAAAACACACACACATTTATTGTTATTTAATTGTATAATTTTAACTTAATTATATTGCATTTCATTTATTCATAGTTTAATGTTTAAATATTTTATTCATCATAGTTTTCTTTTCTCCAATCCTTCCCCATTCAGTTCTGTCAAAACTTTCCCTACACATTCAATTTCTTATATTTATATTCACTGCAAATTTGTGACAGCCAGAACCACTGTGCGTAGCTGCACATGTTCCCACAGCGAGGGCAAATAGAAAGTGCAAACAAAAACTTGGAAATGAAAGCTATTGCACAGTTCTGTTGCACTTCCCCCTCGTACTTAGAGACACAGCCACCCACACAGTCACAGCAACAAAGAGTTGGAGACGCGCGTGTTTGCTCTCATAGATTAAGTGTTCCCCGAAGTGCATTGGTAGTGGTGGTGGTGGTGGTTTGCCTCAATTGATAACGTGGCAAAATGCAAATTAAACTTAAACAATCAGCTGCTGCATTTCCACACTCTGCTGCAATTGTTGCAGTTGCGCATGGACAATGGCGCGGGCTGTTCGGGAAGTTCTTAGCCAACTAAGTAGCAAATGCTATAAAAGTTGCTCAAGTTTTAAATGCAAAGTGACAGGCGTAAAGAAAGAAACCAAGGGGAGGATACAAAGAACACAAAGAACCGAGAAAAAATTGAACCGAATACAGCAAGAAAGAGCGGCACAGAGAAAGTGAGCGAAAGTTATGCAAATTTATATGCAACAAAGTTGCCAGCTTGTTTGCCTGCAAGTGATTTATGTGGCCAAGACCGCGAACCCGGCAACTTTCATTTCTCAGCATCGCCCTGCGTCCCGTTCTTGTTATAAATAATGCGGTTCAAACACGAAAAAATACGAAACAACAACAGAACTAAGAATTCGGAAGGGGGGTGAACAATGCAAATGAAGAGCGCACTTTAAGTCGGGCCTATCGAAATTCAAATATTAATTTAATGTTTGCATTTGACACAGAGAAACAACAAAAGTTGAAATACCTTCCCGTTTTCCCCCGTCTTCTTTTGTGGCCAAAGTGCTGTGAAAATATTCAAAAAATGCCAGAAAATTGTCAAACTTATGTAGACGTGCCTTTTCACGACATTTCCCCCCTCGGCTGGTAACTGTCTGTAACTGTATCTAGGTTAAATTTCTGCTTCTTCTTCCCCTGTTCTTCTGCCTCTTCTTCCTGTTCTACTGCCTCTCCCTCTTCTTCTTCCTGTTCTTATCGTGCGCTTTTGTTGCATTTGTGAATGCAAATTTCCGTAACTTGTTAATATTTGATAAGATATACACAAGTTTGGCTAACTGCAATAATAGCGCGAGCATACAAACCTACACATATATATTGTAGTATACTATGTACTACATATACTACATATATACATGTATTTACATGCTCATAGCTCGAGCCCCGGCACAAGCACCTCCCCGCGGGACTCAACAGTAGTTGAAAACTTCTTCTGCTCTGGGGGCATTTCTTGCTCGCCGCGTGCTTTGTTCTCCACGGCCCCCGCGGACGTTTTAAGTATGCTTCGTGTTGAGGGTATTTGTACCCTGCTAAGCTTTAAGAGTATTATCTGCATACTTATAACTTTCTGTTTGTTGCATGCGAGAGGAGAAGAGCGCTTTATATATTTATAGAGTTTTCTGGTTTACTTGAGTCTCAGCGCAAAATTCTTTCAAGTATGTTGTGTATTTCGATGTGGTGGATAAAGAACATTGTAATATCAGATAAATCAGCTGAATGTTGTTGTGGTTGGATTTTGTTCACATTTCTATTGAATCTAATGAGAACGGTACATGCTAGTCTTGTTAGCTGAGTTTAGCAGCAATATCTTGCAAGCATATCTTGTATGTAAAGGTAAGGTTATTTAAGCTAAGGTTAGATTGGGCTAGCTATAGTAAAGCAAAAGTTAGGTAAGCTTAGGTTAGATAACGTAAGGTTAGGTTAAGTTGGATAAGGTTAAATTAAATTTGGTTGGGTAAGGTTAGATTAGTTTATAATAGTTTAGATTAGTTTAAAATAGTTTAGGTTAGCTTAGAATAGTTCAGATTAGATTATTTTTGGTTAAATTAAGTTTGGTAAGGTAAATTGCGGTAAGGTTAGGTTAGGTTAGGTTAGGTTAGATTAGGTTAGTTCAGATTAGGTTAGGTTAGGTTAGATTAGATTAGATGACCATAGGTTAGCTTAGGTAAACTTAAGTTAGGTTAGGTTAGGTTAGGTTAGGTTAGGCTAGGTTATGTTGGGTTAGGTTAGGTTAGGCTAGGTTAGGTAAGTTTAGCTTAGGTTAGGTAAGGTTAAAATGAGTAAATCTATATAAACATCAGGGAATTAAGTCAATTCGTACTATGATTACGATACTGCTTCTCAAATAAAGAATCAAACTAATAAATTAATCCAACCACAAATACTATTAATTATTTGCCACTTCTCTTCAGTACGTCTCTCCCTCCCTCTCCTTCCTAATTCTACTGTCTCTTCAACTCCCTGTCGCGAAACTTGTGACAAATTGATCCTACTGCGGTCGCAGGTAATTAAGTGAAGCAGCTGAAATATGGTTTTGTGGCAATAAATGCAAAGGCAGCGCGGTTGGCTTTGTATTATGTTGGATTCGGTGCTCGGTGCTCGGTGCTATATGCAATATTGATATTCCTTTGAGGTCGTTTGGTCGCCCAACATGTTTGACTTTGGTCTGCATAATTAATGCGGCTCTGCAACTGATGTTTTGTGGCTTTGCTCGAGCACAAATTGCATATTGAATGCAATTAATATGCAATTGTGTTTTGCCTTTGCAAATGTGCTATGTGTGTGAGTGTTTGTGTGTGTGTTTGTGTGGCTAAGTGTGCGTGTGAAAATGACAAAATTGTTTTGCCGCAACGACTTTGAAAGGTGACAGTGCGAAGTGGCAACGAAGGAGAATGCAGAACAGGCAACTTAAAGCCAAACCGATGCCCTTAATATTGTTTACACATAATTTGGTTATTAACGCAGTGCGTCAGAGCAATTCAGTTAACACAAAATCAATTTCGACTGCAATCAATGACAGACGTGCGAAGTGCAGCAGCAACACCAGAAGTAGCAGCAGGAGATGGTGGAGAAACTGCTTTGGGATACTCCCCGAAGGAAATGTCTTTATTTGCATCCCATACCAGTGCACTGCACACCTACGTACGTGACTGTGTGTGTGTGCGAGTGTGTGTGTGTGTGAGAATGATGTTTCTCGCTTAAAAGGGGAAAATACTCATTTCACATGCGCTGCAATTTTCTCGCTCACTTCAATTATGCAAATTGTGTGTATGTCGAAACCAATTCGCATTGCTTGCCAGCTCATGTGTGCCTTTTTTTCTCTCTCTCTCTCTTTTCCCCTCTCTTTCACTCCCTTTCTCCCTTGCTGTGTGCACTATCGTATTATGCAAAGCAAGATGCGACGATGGGCACGACGTTCTGCCACTAAAGAAATGCGCATCAGCTTCAGCATTTCCAATCGACATTCGTATCCGCATTCGCATCCACACTCGCTTCAACAGCCCCCTTACCATTCCCCTTCCCCTTCCCCTTCCTCTGCCCCTGCCCCCCTTCCCGCATTCGCATTCGAATGGGCATCAATGTTGTACATGCAATTAACATGGCTGGCGACAACAAACAATCCGATAGTCGGCAAAAACCAATGACAGCAACAACAAGCACCTCAAAGGGGAAGGCGTGCAGGCAAGGGACAGTGGTAGGTGGTAGGTAGAGGTGGATGGGGGGGGGGTAAATTCGTCCGAAAACTGGATGCATGCACACAAGGAAAAGAGAAAGAACTCATTATAATTTGCTTCAGCTGAGAATATTCGTTTGCTATTCAATTCATTCGTTGCCATTCGTTCATTAAAAGCCCAAATGTGTGTGCAGGCGTGTGTCTGATTGGGTGTGTGTGCCTGGGTGTGTGTTGAGCCGTGCCGAGTGTCCTGCGCGCACGTCCAGTATGCTGCCAGCCCTGTAATTTAATTTACATGAACTGCTTCATCTCCGGCCAGTTGTGACATTAAAATAATCCAACGCCAAAAGTTTTGCCCAGTGACATTCGGACCTTGGACCTTTAGCCAAGTTTGCCAAGCTTAGTTTGCTGGCCTACCCCTCTCTCCCATTCCTCTCTCTCTTTCCTCAAGTTATATATTAATTACTAATGTGAAAGTTTGCTTTGGGATTATGAGCATATTTAGCGAGGTTCCAGTCCGAGGTACGAGTAGTTCAACAGTGCGAGGGTTAAGCTAATTTTTAAACTTGGCCAAGAAGTGTTAACTCAATCTGTGTGTGTGCATGGCTTTGTGTGCGTGTGTGTGTATGTGTACGCAAAGGCAGACAAGATGCCATTAGAGAGAATCGAAATAAATTTAACTTTAATTGGTCTGTGGCTGAAACAAAGACGGCAACGATGCCTGCGACTGCGAGTGCGAGTGCAGAGACTGTTGCGGCATATTTGCTTTGCGTTTTGGCCATTGCCCTAATTGACTGCTAGTAGCCATTGCCCTAATTGACTGCTAGTAGCCGTAAGTAAGTACACCGTAATCAGGCCAGACTGTCTGCCGTGCAAGACAATTTCGACATCGGAATCACCGGAGGCGTCGTATCCTGCGGCGATTTGTTTACCAACTCCTGGTCTGGCCGTCGGCTGGGCAACTCCTCTGTCCGTTGAAAAGCCAAATTGCACTTAAGTGGGTCAAGCATTGAGGCTTAAATGCATACAGAGTGCGGGCCTACACACACAGACAGAACTGCAGCCAGGCTCCTCTCGCTGTCTGTCTGTCTGTCTGCTGTACCCTTGGCCAGTTGTAGTCAGGTAGTGGCTGCTTCTAATCCTAGAGAGCCAACTTCGAGTGGTGGCCATAAAAAAGCGAAATGTGTGCTACATTTTTCAGCTTCAGTGCCAGTGCGCGCACGTAAAACTCAAATGTTGCATTAAAAACTTTACAGAAAAAGCTAGAAACAACAAAAAAAAAAAGAGAGAGAGAAAAGAACTGCCAAAAAGCGATTCAATTTAATTAGAGAAGATTTTTTTGGCAACTAAAACTGAGTGCGAGAGCAGCTACTTTTATGTGCCACTTTTATGGTAGAACTTTGCCATGGCTTGGCATTTTCAATTTAATTCCAACTTCAGTTCTTTTTTTTTTGGGCCAACTCATGCGGGCAGCTGGTTTGGGGCCAAATGTGCAAAATGGAAATGAGCCATTTAAATGCGAGAAAAATTTCTAAAACAAACGCGCGCATCAAAGGCGAAGCAAAGCGACGGGGGGGAGGGAGAAGAAAAACTTGCAAGCATATTGTATGGAAAACAGGTGAGGCCAGGCAAATTTGATGGATCACCAGCTGGCAAGCAGCGTGAAAGAATAAAAGAGACAAAGAGAGTGGGAGAGAGAGAGAGAGGTAGCAAGGCAAAGATGGAGCACAACAGTCTCGCCTCGAGTTGAGCCAAACAAAAAGGTCAATTCAGCCCGCAGACGGGTCATATTTCATATTTTCATAAACTGGCAGCTTACATTACTCCCCATTTTCCATTTCCCATTTCCCATTTATTTTTCCCCTTTTTTTCTGCTATTGATTTGATGAACTTGGCATGATTTTTGTTTCATGCCAGCTCATTATACGTCTTTCAATTTCTTTCTTCTCCCCAATCCCAACCCCAAATCCCGCCCACAAATGCCTTTTACTTTGCGGATTTGCTGCTTAGATCTATATTTCTATTTCCATACCTCACACTTTGTCTATCTCCCTCTCTCTCTCTCTCTCTATCTTTCTCTTTCTGTTTGCCTTTCGCTTTTGCTGTGCTGCCACTTTGAATACCAATTCAGTGAAAAGTTCGTTGCGCGCTGCTTTTATGAAGACGCAATAAAAAAAGTTACTTTATGCGCTGTCTACGTGTGCAGCGCTCTCACTTCCACACATACTATCTCTCTCACTCTCTCTCCATCTCTCTCTCGCTAAGTGCGCCTTGTTGCGGTTGCAAAAAATGTAGATTTCCCTATACCTTTCTGCTGCCAGCCTGCTACTACTGCCAACTACTGTGTGCCTGCCCCTTCTCTGTCTCACTTCCTCTCTCCCTCCCTCTTTCTCTCTCACTCCCGCCTGTATTCCCCAACTGATATTTGCGTTGGGCTCCTGCATGTTATTCTGGCAGCTCCTAAAAGCCTCTCGCACTCTTCTGAAATGCAAATGGAACGCCTGCATAGCAATGAAGTGCTGCCCCATCATTTATGGTCTGCTCTCTATCTCCCTCTCCCTCTCCCTCCCTCTCTCTCACCCTATATGCATTGTATTTTGATGCCAAACAATAGATTTGTGTACAAATTGCAAGCGCCATTGCTTAAAGTTGAACTACAGTTCGAACTATACAGCAGACTTAAAGCTGAAGTCGAGCACATTATGCTAACCCAAAATGTTACGCTCAGGTGTAATTTTTGCATTTAGTCTTCAATTTGTGCTGCTCCAACTGCTGCTGCTGCTGCTGCTTCTTCTTCTTCTCTACTGTCGTTGGGCGTCTTAAATTTTTATTGCAGCAAAAGCGGAATCCTTGGTAATTGCTCTCGGGGCGCACATAAAAAGATGTGTAGCCAACTAAGCAGAAGAAGACGAAGCCTGCCACAACACACAAGAATACAACAGCAACGTGGAAGAAAGTCTGCCTTCGACATGCCGAAAGTTGTATGCACTTGCCAGTTCTGACATCTTCCGATCGTTCCTATACTACTGATATATAATAGTGCGGAATTAAATGCTATTGTATATATTCAATAATATATCTCATTGATCAGTAAAGTTATTTCTGAAATTAGAACTGTTCTTCATACAAAAACACTCATAGGACAATTGTTCCTATGGCTGCTACATACATGTTATAGTGCTTCGAATGTGATAAAATGTGCATATTATATATATAGAAAAGGTCTGATGTAGTAGACTTCATTGCAATATCTTAACAAATAACAAAAATCTACGATATATCGCTTCGATCCGACTCGTTTCGACTTATCAGCATATATGCCAAGGTTCATCAAGATTGCTCTTAAACTGAGAGACTAGTTTGCATTGCAACAGAGGGACAGAAGAACAGACAGACAGAAGAACAGACATATGGACGGAAAGATGGACAGACAGACGCATAGACATGGCTAGCTCGACTTCCTGGTGAGGCTTGCTTCAGAATATCTATACTTTATAGGGTCACAGATGCCTGCTAAGGTGTGTTGCAAACTCCTTTTCAAATTTAATATACCCTCTGCAAGGGTATAACAACAACAGCCAACTAGTGTTGCTAGAGGCTTACCTAATGCGTCTCACAGTATCACATAGACAAAACGACAGGTGAGTGAGCATGTGTGTGTCTGTGCCTGTGTGTGTGTCTGTGTGTGTGTGCTGGCTTGAAGAGCCCCTTGATAGCACATTGCGCACTCGGCTGCCAGTCGGAGTCGGCACCAAAGCTAACAGTAATCTCTGCCTGTGCGGCAGGTGTGAACTGGGCAGCTGTGCCTCCTTCTCCACCTCCTTCTCCTCCTCCTTTTACTTTCTCTTCCAGTTGCCTGCTGCATCGTTTGTTTACGCTGTCTGAAATAAGCCTACTCAACGAGCACAACTATCGTACTTCAAGTCAGCCAGCCAAAACTTTTAGTCTAATTGCAAACGTATTTGAGTGACATTCAATAAACTGCGACTGCTACTGTGACTGCTTCTGTGACTCCTACTGGGACTGCGACTCTGACTCCCTCTCCCTCTCTAGTGCGACTGTGAGAAGTGCTTAAGCCTCAGCGGGCAGTTCATAACTCTGGCACCAACTGTTGGCAACAATTGCAAATTGACAAGCTTATTAATCGCCTAATCGGCTTGCAAAGTTTCATGTAAATCGCGCTGCGCTCCACGCTCTGCACAGCTTTGCTCTCCCCCTGCTCCTCCTACACTGATTTCACTACCCAGCTTAACTGGATAGGGGGCAAAGGCAAAGCAAGAAAGTTTTTACTGTTAGCTGCTTGGCAAAAGTTTTTGATAATTGCGCTTGAATGGCCTCGCCTAAAAGGGTTGTGCATCCCCCAACTCAACCCACTCCCCCCGTCCTCCATCACAGCACAGTCGTTTAGTTGAGCCTGGCAATTCGTCGTTTGCCTTTGTGGCTGCAAAACGGGGACAGGCAACGCCGAAAACGGCTAAATGGCAACTGCGTCAAATTGTTATACCCAGCAAAGCATTGTAGATGATATAGGCTGAGCAACTGTAGACTTACAAAGGTGGAACTGTGGCTAAAGTCTTAAGATTCTACAGAGAAACTTAGAATATCTACGTAAATAAACCAAAGTTCGTATGACACCATTTGCAATCCTTTCTCTTCACAGGGTATGCTAATGAACAGTATTAGTTTAAGTCTGACTCAGTTATTTTTTCATGTCTATGGATTTAATATCAATAGTACTCAGTAATGTAAAGTCACTGTACTTGTATTACTTATTACACCATGTTAAGTACGCGTCTCTTAGCATCAATCTACAGACGCATTATCCAGAGTTGCATATCGATATATTGCTTCTTATCTTGCTTATATTTTATCTTAAGAGCATTGTTATTAATATTGTAACCCTGTTCTACTACAGTATTATACAGTTTATACTGCAGGGCATTGCACAGTTGAGCACACTCGAAATTCGCTTTCTTGGCTTCTTCTTTTTTGAGTCTTAGCTTCCATGAGAGCACGACAAAAACGCTTAATGACTGAAACACATCATTCTGTCGACTGGCTTAGCTTGCCGGCAGGTTCCTAAGCTCAGTCGAAACTCTCAAGATTGCTGAACTTTTTCTGTGCTCTCTCGTTCGTTCGTTCATTCGTTCATTTGTTCGTTTGCATTTGACAATGCCGTAAATAGGAATAAGACGCAACTCAATGGGGCAAGATGCTTCCATTCCAATCAGCACTCGGAGTCGCCACAGTAGTTGCATTTGCAGTGGACCAAAGCAATCTGGCGAGAATTTAATTTCCGTGTTGTCTCTCTCTCGCTCTCTCTCTCTTTCGCTTAAGTCACATTTTATTCTGGCATTAGCCACTCTTTCTCTCTCTACCTCTCTCTCGCCCTGTTCGAATAGTAGGTGTGGTCTAACTTTTCGTTTTAGCTTCATTTCTTATGGCACATTGCCAACGGCAACACCAACAGCAACAGAATAGAGATAACACTGGCCGGCAAGTGTATAAGTTCTTTTTGGGGTCTCATTGCTAGTCTCTAAAGCTGCCACACGAGTTGAAATCTAACGGGGTTGCTGCTCCCCATTCTGTCGCGTGTTTCCTGCTGTCAGATTGCGCTGGCCGAGATTATGCCCCGCATGGCAACTATAATTTGCCATATCTTCTTCGAGTAACGCCTTTTGCCAATTGTTGTTGTTGTTGTTGTTTGTCTTTTGGCTCTCTCTAATGCCATTCAATTGCCACGCCCACTACTTGGATCAGCTTATGATTTTCAATCAGAGCGCAATCCAAATTCTTTGCAATTGTGCAATTTCAATTTGCTTATTGTTTTCCAAGCAGGCTTGTCTGTGTGTGTGTGTGTGTGATTTCAATTTCAAGTTTTAAATCCCAAAAGCAAATTCATTGAATTTATTTTTGCTGCTACAAATTGGCCAACTTAGTATTGCCCCTAACTGCTCAGAGATGGTCAGAGAACATATGCAAGTCGGGCCGAACTTTGAAACTGTTCGAGAGATGTTGCTGCTGCTGCTCACCTGAAATATTTTGGAATCAACTTTTTGGTTGTGTAAACTTTCTGGCTCTAGGGCAGGTTTTGTTTTTTCGGTCAGCACCCACGCTCCCTTTCTGTCTGTCTCTGGCTGAGCCCTCTTTAATGCGGTTTATTCTATTGCCCCGACTGGGTGTCCCTCTTCTTGCCTGTTGTGTTTGCAAAACAACAGCTGGAATCTCAAGCATTCTTATTATTGTTTCGCCTCTGGCATATTTGTATTTTGCCTTTGTCTTAAGCGTATAGCTTTCTCTCTAATACCAATCAATAATCCTCTTCGCATTCAAGTGACGGTAACTTTAGATGTATATTGTTATGCAATTTAAGCTGAACTTGTGCTTTTGTTTTCGTTCCAGGGGATAAAAACTTACATAATTGCTTTAAACATCCAAGATAATCGCTTTATAAAAATGTCAACTGAACTATTTAATCTACTGCCTTCATTGAGAGTGAGAAAGAGACTGTCAAATGGTCTAACCAATTTTAATAAACACACACACACGCAACGTTGAGTTGAAAACATTACCGCTAATCAACTCGATTACGACCTACACACGGCTGTTTGTATGTGTGTGTGTGTTTATGCGTATGTGTGCGTGAAAGCGCCACAATATGCTAATATGCTAATAAGACCAGTTGAGGCGTTTAATAAACATATGAACCACATACACACACACACACATGCAGGGCACACACACACACGCAGAGCACACCCGCACTCACACTGCCTGTGCAAGCGAATGTGTGAACAAATATTTGCTAGGCCACAAAATCATTACGCAAATATGCAAACTATGCGCGACAATGAAACATTTTGCATAAACAGTTTGCAAAACTTTTACAGCGAAAGGGCCCATTTGCACGGCAGAACGCGTTGCCAACAAAACGAGACAAACTAGTGAGAAAAAGAGAGAAATAGAAAGCGAAAGTCAGTTGGGGCATGTCGACACGAACGATTACCCTGTTGCAACTTTGCAAAAGCAAGGAATATTACGTATACGTATTGAGAAGTGCCTTTGGACTGACTATAAAAAGCGCTGCATACTTTTAGGGCGTAACGAGAAAAAGGAACAGCCTGGTAAATTAATTTTTGTAGCATACTTTTAAGATGACAGAAAAAAGTGTTTGAATACAGGAAAAATGTATTATTATCATAATTTATTTATATATTATTACAATTTATTAATAAATGGTTACAAATATTGCAAATCAAGCCTAATAGCGAACATTTCCTCATCGTGAACGTCGAAAACAATTTGCAAACGCCGCTGCGATTACATTATGCTTTTTAGGGCCAATTGCAGCAGCCATTTTTATATTTATATTTATATTTATATTTTTGTGCAAACCAAAAAATTTCAAAAAACCTAAAATCAACAGCAGCAGCTACAACGATTTCCGTGCTGGCCGCATTTGTTGCAGCCGAGCAAAGTGACAGAAAAACACTAACAAAAACTAGTGTAAAAGTTTCGAGTTGTTAGCATATAGGGTAGGGTGTATAGAGTGTGGTGCAGACGAAATTTATTCATACATTTACGAGCTGCGCTCGAAAGTATGCAACAGTTTCCGAAGGGCGGGCAAAAACTCAATTTCGTATCAAATAAATCAAAAGCAGTGAGCGAGAGGGAGAGGAAGAGGGTGGAGAGTGAGAAAGAGATAGATTGGCATGTTTGGCAGAGATTGGCTGTAATTGCAGGTGAATCGTGCCTTGAGCGTATTAGAATACATAATTTAGCATGCGTTGATTTTAATTAAATGCCATCTTGCCGCAAAACCAAAGCCGTTAGTCGGGCAAGAGACGCATCATTGCGTAAGGTTGCCTAACTTAAATGTGATTAATGCTCAGCAGGGCGTAAGACGAATGTCTTGGCACGCCCACAACACACACGCAGGAAACTCGAAGATTATCATACGGCTTTAATGTCTGGACTGTGTGTGAGGGACTTTGGCAATCAAAAGTCTCGAGTCCTTTAGTGGCAGCAAAGGGGTTTCAATTTGATTTAATGATGCCAGGACAAATTCAACGCGTTAGCGCAGCGCCCAAACAGGAGTCGACACGATGCGACACGGCATCAGGCATCAAGGCAGTAACCCGGCACTGTGGTGCGACACAAAAGTCAATTCCATCAGGTTCCGGTTGCTGCATTGAATAACAACTAGTTTGGACCTGGGCAGGGAAGACGACGACGAACCAGTTCTAGGATGAGCTTGCTAGCTAGTAGAACTCAGTCAGCAGGCAGCAGGCCACTTAAACTTTTGCGGGCAACGACGTTGGCGACGGATGTTGCGTTTCACAGATGCCATCGGCTAGGTTTTCATGTCAGCGTAAATTTCCGTTTCAGTGCCACAAGTTGCCTGTCTGCCTGCCTGCACACATACATACGTAGGAGTGTGTGTGTGTTGGACAGCCTCTGTTTGGGATCTGCTCTGCTCTGCTTTGTCCTGCAGGTGGTAGACTGTCAATGACTTCATGCATAATAATGAGCCCGAATAGCCTACGCTATCGCGTTCCGTCTCCAGCTCCGTCTCCAACATGCCGTGACCTGCTGCGCTAGTCAGCCTTTGGGGCATACGAATCCTTTCGTCCGAATGCCTTTTGCCATTCAAGTTTGGATTTATTGCACGACATTTCTCTCTCTCTCTCTCTGTCTCTCTGAGCATATAGACATGTCTCAAATATTGCCCGAGGCAACTGCTGCACGGCCCCTCTTGCTTTGATCAAATTGTTCGTGTTGTTTGCTTTGCATTTAGTGAGTATGTTTTCTTACCCCTACTTTCAACTCTCCCTCTTCTCTATCTTTCTTATATTTGCTTTGCTTGCATAACTTTATTATTTCTTGACTTGACTTGAACAATTTTCTGTGGTTTCTGTGCTTTTTTTGATCAGAAATAAATGCCGAAATTTCATTATGTTGCTATCAATTTCAATTAAAGCATAAATGCTTATGAACACACGCAGTGCACACACACACACACACGTATAGTTAGATAGAAACACAGACAGCATCTGGCATTTGCATATATTCATAGTGCATTCGAATGCAAACTGCACTGAATATTCATCTAATATTCATCTGTGCGCTGACAGTTTGCATAGCCAGGCTTGGCTTATTTGATTAAATGCCAAAGCAAAACGCACAGCGCAATTAAATCCCCAAATTCAATGAAATAATAAATTAACTTTAGTCAATACACACACACAAACACACACTCGTCCCAATGCACACACAGAGAGATAGAGGGAGAGAGAGAGATAGAGAATTAAATTGCTGAAAAAAAGCCACATAAATTCGGCAAAAATATAGAGAAAATATTCGTCTGTATATCTAAAAGAAATCTGCATTCATTTGATTTCCTGTTTTCGTTTTAGCTGCAAATTTCTGAAACAACCTGGAATTATTTGCAGTGCATGCAGGCAAACTTGCGCAATTCGTGTTAAGCTCACGCAAATTATCCTACAATTGGAATTAATGAGCGCTTTAATCAAATTTCCCACACAGAATCACGTTCATTAATTTCGTACGCAATTATTGCGATGCTTTCCCGACTTCTTCATCTCCATCTGCGGAATGCCACCGCCGACAACGCTGTCCAGTATATCAAACAAAACACACACAATCAAGCGAATACGGGGCAAATTACTTTTCATTACAAGTGTTGAACAACTGACCAGCATGGCAAGTGTCAAGTGCCGGCCAGATCCGGCTGAGCTGAGCTCCATCTCCAGCTCCGTCTCTTGCTCCATCTCTTGCTCCAGCTTCAGCTCCTTTTCCTGCTCCATCTCCTGCTCCGTCTCCTACAGTGACTGCCAGGCGTTTAAGCACAACTTCATCATCATTAGTAAGTAGTACTACACAATGCTAAAAAGGCTCTCGTAATGCTGATTATGGCGCATAAATACACACAAGCTAACACACCCAATATGTCCACGAGTGTGTGTGTGTGTATGTGTATGTGTGTGTGTGGAGTGTGCGACTCCTGCTGTGTGTAATGAAATCATATTGAGTGTAGATTAAATGGCGGCACGTCGTCATGTTGGCGCATAAAAATCCATTAGATGCGAAAATGTCTGCACTGCTGCTCCATCCCCTTCCCTCCCTCCCCTCTCACACAGTAGGTGGTGAGTTTACGAGTGTGTATTAGTGTGCGTATGTGCGACGAGCTTTAGCAATTATCGCAGTGGCAAATGTTTCGATAGCGCAGGCACTTAAACGAAACTACGACTTCAATTTATGCTTCACTTCGATGCACGCACACACACACACACATATATATATGTATATATATATATATATATATATATATATATATATATACACACACTTGCATACATATTTCTATATACTTAACCCAATTTTTGTTAATCTCCCCCTGACACTGTCATGCTGGCTGCCTGCAGTCGACGTAATTAGAGAGTGAAGCCAAATTTGAAGTGTGTTTGCCGTCTGCTTATAAGCTCAAGATTTGCCTAAGTTTACTTTAGGTTTGCCCCCCTCTCCTGCCCGCCAACCATCCTCTCTCTCACTTCTCTCTAGCATCGACTGCAGCTGACATTCATTTCATCGGCAAGTTGAGAGAACTATCAAAAACCGCTACGGCTGTCGCCGCTGCGGCTCAAGAGATAAGGCGCTCATGTGTGGCAGATGCAGAAGCTCCTGCTGCCTCTGCTGGTGTCTCTGCTGCTGCCTCCGCTGCTGCCTCTGCTACTACGTCTGCTACTGCCTCTGCTGCTGGCGGATGCTTTGCAAACTTTGCATGAACTGCAGTCACTCGACTTGCGAGTCCCCACGCCGGTTTGTCTGCAGCTCTTGTCAAACTTTGTGACTTACTGCAGGAAAGTATTTCGCGCTAGCGAAAAACAACCAACATGTTTTTCTTGCTCCTCTGCCTCTCTCTCTGCCAAAGTTATCAGTCGCAATTATGTCTGGAGTCGAGTCAAGTTATGCCACAGTCTATATAATCTATAGCTACCTCTGCGTTGTCGCTCAAAAGTCAATGAACCGCAGCATAGAGTGGCAGCAGCATTCGCCTACTAGAGCTAATGCGCAGCTAATGACATGTTACGCATACGCCGCGTGTGCAGCCGAGCAATAACTCAAGTTATTCTTAGCGTCGTAAGCCAATTTTCGTTGATTTAGTTTATCATCAGCAGCATCCGCTCAACTGTGCTAACAATACAAATGCCTTTGCTATTCCCATTTGGCTTTCCGCATCCGAGTTTGATTTCATTTGTTGTCTCTCAATTCTCCTGGCCGCAACAGTTCAACTTTAGTCGACTCTCTCGCTCACAGACAATTTGATTTATTGGCACAAATTGCCTTACATTACATTATCGCTTTGAGTTCCACTGTGTGCGCGTGGGCGTGTGTGGGCGTAGGCGATTTGCTTGATAAGTTGCCAGCAATTTACCTTGGGTCTTAGGTCTTCTTCTGCTTCCATTCCTCCCTCTCCTCCTCCTCCTCCTCCACCGTCATCAACCTGTGCCGAACTCTGCTCGGTGCATTTTACAATTACTTGATGGGCAGAGCCCTGACATCAAGATTGGTTCCGCATTCGCTGCAGCTCGCAAGTATTTGTCAAATAATTCCTAACGACTTTATTCAATTCTATTTGCATTTTGACCTTCCCTCCTTCCCATCCCAGCCACGACATCCGTTCAAACACTGACAAATGGCCAGGGGAGATAGAGCAGAAACGCAAAAACGTTTGAAATATGTGCGCACAAATACAAAAAGAACGATTTGCTTTAAATTGAGTGTGGCGACCTTATCCCTGCTCCTGGGATGGCAGCGATGCTATCTCTCTGGACATTTGCAATTACACAGCGCTGCTGAAACTAAAAACGCCAACGCAAAGTGGACCCTTTTGGGGCTGACCGACCCAATCGGACACCAAAAAATTGCGACAGGTGTCAGAAAGGGGGAAGGGGAGGGCGATATGAAACTCTTGGGGCAGATTCTGGGTGATTTGGGTAGCGTTTTCGGATCGCCGCATCACATTTCTTTACGCCTTTAATTGAAATTCAAATTAAATTAGAGAGAGAGGCGGAGAGAGAAGGGGAGAAAATGTGAATTGCGATGCCGGCACGCGCCTTGCTAATTATGTTGTCTATGCAACGAATCGCCAGCCATAATTGCAGCACGCTATAATTTCATTTAAAATGCCACCAAATCAATAAAATTGAATTACGCTAATAATTAATTTAGTCAGTTTAGATTGTCAGCTGCGCGAAGTGAGCCAACCAACTAAATAAATTGCAGCTTAAATATGTCCTGGGTTCGGTTTAGCTGATGTCAAAGAGAGCGAAAGTCATGAGCGATAAAGCAATTCACTTTGAATATTTTAACAAAACTTCTGATTACGAGAGAGCCTTAAAATGTTGAGAATTATCATGGAAATGAATCAATAATTATAGTTAAGTGTAAACTTAAATCGATTTATTTTAATATTGTAGGAAATCTAACGACGGGCTTGAATGAACGTGACTAAATTGTTAAAATAAATATATTTAAATCTATACTTTGTTCTGATACTCATTAATGGACAGTGGAATATCAGAGTTAAAACAAATTACGAAGTTGAATTAATACAGTGTTGGAAAACTTAATAGAAACAACATCCACTTCTGGTCTTAAACCGAAATTGTTATATTATGTATAAATATTATGTGCATGAAACCTATAACATATATCGTACAACACATCTCTAGTATAGATAATGAAGAAATGTTTGAATTTATTACGTCAGCATAATTTTAGATGTTTCAATTATGGAAAGCAAATTAATTCACTCACAACGTTGCAGTACATCTTCTTTATTTCACACGCTAAAGCAGAATGTTCCTCCGCGTCTTAAAGTTAGTTTTACATTCGTTTAACATAGTCATCGTGTAATATAAGTATCGATATACATAGGCTTAACATAGTCATCGTGTTATATAAGTATCGATGTACAGTGTGACCCTCTACCAGCCTACTACACAATATAACAAAATATTTCAAAATTGTTCGAGCTTATCTGTGGTTTCGTATTATTTTGTTAGTAAATATAAAAAAAACCTTTGAAATTCTCTTTAGATTGTACCTATTTTCTTTTCATTAAAAGGCCATTCTTTTTTCAATCTAAACCAATAACAAATTCATTAAACTTTATTCTAAATAAATGTTAGTCAAGCTAAGCTAACTTCTTGTTGATTTTCTTGATTTTATTTCAAGAGAGAATATTTTGCTGTGCGAAAACCGTTAGCTCTTGACCAGCCTTGGTAAGAGGCTGCTTCAACTTTGCGGTTCTCGAAGCAAGAAAATAGTTTTGTGCATTGGCATAAAGTGAATTTGTAAGCAATTTGCCGCACTTAGTGAGCCTTTTTGGCTGCTGCTGCTGCTGCCAGTAATGCAGCCCATTTGCCTCAGTTGCAGTTGGTATTTTTGTGGCGCAAAATGGTCAAAGTTTTGTGCAGGCCAGAGTCAGTTTACGTAGTTTGTGGCAAGGTCAGGGAATGCATGGCAGCAGTGGAAGTGGAGAGGAAGGTAAGGAGCTACCTGGCGAATTATCTGCTTGAAAAGCCGCCAGTTATTTCAGCTGATTGCAATGTTACTCAGCTAATTATTTGTGGCCAAGGGGGCTTAAGTTCGCCACAGAAAGAGACAGAGAACGAGAGAGAGAGAGAGAGATAGGGAAAGATCCATAATGGAAACCAATAAATTCGACTCTTCACAAGTCTCTGATACTTTTGGATTCCCATTAAAGAGGGCACACATGCACACACGCACACACAGAGTACACCTGGTCAATTAAGTTTCAGCACGTTTCATGCATGTATGCGAAAAGTTTTCGCACCAAATGAAGCGAGAGCTACTTGACCCACGAAAAAGGAGAAGACCCTAGAGGAGATGATGACGGCCACGGCCATGGCCAACTAAATGTTGCTGTAGTGGGGTCATAGGTCGAAAGGTTGAATCGACAGCAGGAAGTTCATTAAATACAGCCAAAGCGAAACTTTTCGCTGGCTTTTTCCTTCATTTTCCCCGGCTAACGATGTGTGGAGCCGTTGTTAAACACTTGGCAACATTAACGAAATTGTGTGGCAGCTTTAAGGCAGAACACGTCACTCTCCCTTTCTCTGTCACTCCTTCTCCCTCTCTCTGCTTCTTTTTCTTTATTGCACTTGCTTCACACGCATTCAAATTGCTTTACGCGTTCGCATTGTTTCGTCTAAGCAATGCAATTAATTTCGATCCCAATTGCATTTTTGTTTGTGCCACATCAAGTTGCAGTTCCAGAGCAGCCAATAGAGGCAGCAGCAACCACCAAATAGGTTACGCAGTTATTTAGAGAATTCAATTTACTTTCTCGCGATTGCGATTGCTTTTTGTTGCAAGTTCAGTTTAGTTGTTGCCAAAAGCAAACGCAATTGCCGCAGCAAATAATTTGCAATATGTGGCATAGTGTACAGTGCAACTATGTAGGTGTGCCCACGTGTGTGTGTGTGTGTGTGTGGCAAAATGAGCAATAGCCAAATAACTGGCAGAGATGCAGTCCGACTGCTGGCATTAATGGGGGCAGGCAGAGATCGGATTTGGCTACGTATTGCCACGAATTGGCCACAAGGCCAAAGGCAAACGGAGGCAGACGGAGAGGCAGGCCAATTGGAGTGCCAGGTTTTTGGAACACACTCTGCTTGATCAGGCACTGAGCCGCAATCCAGGGCAAAGTTGATTGAAAATCAATTGAAGGCAATCACGACGACGACGACGACGACGACGATGCACTCTCAGCTTGGCCTGTCCTGGCTTTATGAGCGTGTCTAATGCGTTGGCTTCACTTGCTGCTGCTGCCACCCAATGCGACCCTCAGTTGTTGCAACATCTGGCAGTGCAACTGCTGCAGCATTTAATGTCGTTGCTTGTAATTCCGAATGTTTTACATTTGCTGCAACACTCTCGAACCAAACATAACTTTGTTGCACGCATTAGTTTTTTGGAATTTTTGTTATGCAGGCAGCAGGCAGCAGGCAGCAGCAGCAGCAGAGCAGAGTAGGAGTAACAAAAAATGCTAATATTTGCAGCCAGAGTTGTCAACCCTCTGCAGAGTACATAGTGGCCCCTCGACGGACACAGATGAAACTTGCACAGATGACACTTTATGCAAATATATTCAAAATTAGTTTGCTTTTGGGGCACTTTTTACTCCCCCACCCCCCCACCAAACACCACATTGTTGTTGTTGCACTGAAACTAGTGCAAACAAACTTCTCTTCCCTCTCTCTCTGATTTTCTGCCACTGACTACGCAGCTGGCGGCGCTTGCTTTGATTACGCAAATCTTGTCGCAACAACAACAAAAAAACTCGCATATAAATATAATAAAATACGCTATGATGAACTTCGTAGAGCGTATTACCATGGTAATCAGCTCGAGGCTCTTTTTTCGTCCGATGTCGCCGATTAATCCCACAGTCGATGACAGCAGCAGCAGCAGAACTGCAATCTGTGTTGGTAACATGACAACCACATTACACATGCCCTGGGAATCATCTTTCGTCGACGTTTTGCTAATTACACAAATGCCTGTACACACACACACAGGCACACATACACTTACGCACACACAACCTGTCGCACACCGACGACAATTCTGTAATTGCCGCATGTGTTGGAGTTCTTCTTTTGTCATTTTCCTCTCAAATGCAGTTCGCATGTCATTCCAACGTCCATCCGCGGGGCGTCTGAGGCAGCCTCGTCTAATGGCACAGCCAATTGCCAAAAATGGTGTATTAAGAAAAAAGATATGACCTGCAGATACCGTGTAGTTGAAGCCGAGAATGAGAAACCTTTTATACTGCAAAGGATTAGAGACTGAAAAGATTACAGAAAAAGATAAAGCTCTGTATAGACTATATGGTTTTTCTGAATCAAGACAAAAATAGAATACTTCTCATTCTGTTAACTTATTATTATTATTAACACAATTCCCTTTTTCCTTAATACAACTATAATATAACAAATGGCACTGAAGAAATTAAATGAAATAGAAGAAAATTGTGTTTTGATGTGTTGCTGCATGCGAAACTTTAAGTATTGCGACACTCTTTATACCAGTGTTGCACAGCAGCATCTTTTCATGGCTTTCATCGATAACAAATTCTAGTATTTTCGAACGATATTTACTCAACGATATTTTAGCATGTATGCACCAATTTGAGTATAGTACGTCAAGGCTTGGCGTATATTTATCGAACTCGCAACAATGGTATTAATATTATATACAAAGTTATATTTTACTCCATATAATTGGCAAATATGATATACAGCAAAAGATATGAGCGGCAGATGCACTGTAGTTGCAGTCGATAAGATTTGTTGGGCAAATTTAGAAACCTTTTCGACTAAAAAGGATTAAAGACTGCAAAGAGCCAACAAAGTCTGAAAAAAGGAGGAAACATATTATAGAATCTGCTGGAAGAACTATTTTTTAAAAATTAAAACAATATACTACTGTACTCCTTTTAATGTTTCTACAATTATTTCGTTATTCAGTAGTTCATTTACCCTCTTCAAATACAAAGTTTGCATAAATTTGCACTGCCCACAGAGAAGTTATGCAGGGTATCAACACGGCAACGGTAACAGCTACACAAAATTCTAATTAAGTCATAGGGTTTTGTGTTTCCAGAGCCGCGGGCGCTTTGTGTTGCGAATTTTCGTGTCGGCTTGGAAAATTTGCCATAAAACAGCAGCGGCCACAAAAAGAAAGCGCAGCGCACAACGGGGAGAGGAACTATGAAAAAAGGCCAACGGCAGACGGCGGCAGCGGCGACTGCGACGGCAGGAAACGCAAGCAAAACGCAACTGTTCAAAACTGGCGCAGATTTTTGATGGAGCTGCTCCATTTGAACAAGTCCAAGTTTTCATGTCTGCTTTTGCTGCTGCCTTTGCACCGGACACGCTGCGGCGGCAGCAGCAGCATTATCATCATCATCATCATCATCATTATCATCATCATCAGCCTGAACTGAAGACCGGCGACCACACAACGACGACCTTTGTGCCGTTCCGCTTTTGTTGGTTTGCCCCCTTTGGCATTGTTTTCGGTGCACAGCGCTTCTCTTCTTCTTTTTTTTTGCTTGTCGGCGCAGCTAATTAAAATTTTTTTTCAAGTGTAATGTGTAGGCAAATTTGTGGGCTTTCACGTTTCTTTTTTCTCCTTTTTCTAGCCGGGAACATTAATAACTCTCAGCATTTTACCTGGCCGTACCTCGACTTGTTTTCGAGGCACATTAAACGCATTAATGTCCGAAAAGAACCTTTTATGATTGCCCAGTAGAGCGGGTGGGGGGTGGTATGGTAGGGAGTGAGAAGAGAGAGGGAGGTTGTCTATATACGCATGTTGCCGCCTTGCTGCGGGGCAAATGACCTTGTCGTGCGCCAGACTGGCGAATGCGTCGCAATTAGCTGCACAACTTCGGCGCAAGATTAATGATACTTTTTGGCAAGTCCTTTCAGTGTGCTCGCTGCTCCTTATTGACTGCACATTGACCCACCTCCACCTACACCCCGCCCACTACTCTGTCGTGTCAATAAAACGATTGCTTTGTGTGAGTTTTGGTTAACAAAATGTATGTAACGAACAATACAAGGCACTGGACTGATTTATACCCTGCAAAGAAGTCTGAATATTTGGGGAAACTCCAGCAAGAAACTCATATGTATGTCAACAAAAAATACTAAAAAAAGGGAAAAATGATAAGAGTTGGAATGTTTTTTAACGATTTATTATGTTCAAGACATTGATTTACTTTGTTTATGGTTACTTTATTTAATATGCAAGTCATTAGTCATTCGTGTTTACGGGTAAACTAATTTGTTTTTTGAGTTGATTGCTTAACATTAACAGATGCTGAACAGCTGCTTAGAATTAGATCTAACAGACGCTTATCATAAGACTTAACAGCTGCTTAAAACATAGATTAGAACAGCTGATTGTGGTAGATATGGCAACCTTAAGCAGTTTGTATAATTTGCAGGCAAGTGTCTCGCTATGCGATATTTCAGACTTATGCAGCACTACTTGTTAGCTTTGATCAATGATTTATCGAAAGTGTGGCGGTAAGCCGATAGATAAGAGACATTCAATCGAAGCCACGACGATATGGCGTAAAACACGAAACGCTACGAAAATATGAAGTGAAATTTAAATATAATATGACATATAATTAGAATATATAAAATTATATGAAAAACAGCTGGTAAGTTTAAAATAAATGTTTAGCAATTGTAAAATGTGCTGCGCTTGAATATATTACATAAATAAAATCTATATATGGTTAAGAATTACTTCTATAAGGTGAACAATATCAATAAGATAATGATCCATCACAAATAAATATTCCTTCTTCAATTATGCCACGCCTTCTTTATTATTTGCCTACATTTGCACAACATTAAAATACCCTTTTGCAGTAATTTCCAATGACTGCAGGGCATAATTATAATAAATGATGTCGCGAGGCTGTGAAAAGTTGCCGAGCAAACGGCGAGTAATTAGGCGCATAAATTTTATGACAACTGACAATGGCACACCACTCAGTGCCCCTCTTTCCTCCCCTTCCTTTACCCCAGACCACCCACACCAATCGAGCTGTCCATCTCTGAGCTTGCTAGTTCAAGATCGGAGAATGTTAATTAATAAACTTCCTGCAATCCAGTTGAGTAGCAACTTGAACATGGCTTTGGCAGTGTTGAGAAATGCTCTCAAGCGATAGCAGCAGCAGCAAGTTCCGCTGCCAAATGTTGATCTGTTTATTTGTTGTGTGTTGGTCTCTCTCTGTGTGTGTGTGTGAGTGTGCCCCGAAGCGCATGTGCATGTCAGGTCATGTCACTGCTATTGCCAGAATCACTTTCCTTCCCCTTTCCCTTCCTCCCACTTCAGCATCCACATTGAGTCGTCAGTTGTCATTGGGCGCACGTGTTGCCTCGAGGCTAATTACCAACTAATGGCCAAGCGGAAAGCCTGCCAAGTTCAGCAGAGCGGGTCAAAGGGCATATCGAAAGAGATTAAAACTTTAAATGGTTTGACTATAAAATACGTAGGCAAAAGGGTCACGATTTGGCGATCTTATCGCCACGAAAGGTTGCCCATTAATTTGATTTTGTTGCGCATTTAACTTTCAATTGATTGTTGTTGTTTTGCCAGGGGAAGGGAGAGAGAAAGAGGGAAGAGAGAGACGAAAGAGAGAGTTGGGTTAAACTCACTCACAGGGAAAATTGAGACGCATTTCCCGCTACGCACTTTGCTGCTGCTGCTTTTTCTCGCCGATAATTTGCTATAATTTTTGTTGCGCCTGCACATGAACCGCAACGGAAGAAAGAGAGAGAGGGAGGAGAGGGGAGTGGGCGTGTAGCTGCTGTTGCGGGGACATAAATAATTGCCGCTGACAGTTTGATAAATGGGTTTTCAGCCAAGTTAATGAAACTAAAACACGGCACATGAGCACTGCCTGCCTGCCTGCCTGTCTGTCTGCCTGTCTCTGTCTGGCTGTAACGCGCTTTTAAATTAAGATAATGCATCGAGAGCGACGCCACGTTGCGTATGAGTAACACAATTTCCTGGGCTCCAACAGCTGCTCCGCTGCTGCCATTTTGCATTTGCCATTTGCTGCCTGTTGGCAGCACGAACATGCTTGCCTCATGAGGCAAGTTAGCCCAATTCTGGCGTGGCATGTGGCAAGCTTTTAGCAACAATTTGCGAGCTAATGCGAATGATAAGCGCCCATAAAATATTCGCAGCCATTAAAGCGGGCAGAGAGCAGTGCAAGGGAGACAGAGAGAGAGACAGAGAAAGAGAAAGAGAGAGAGAGAGAGAGGGGGGAGAGAGGGGAAGAGATTGAGGGAGTGCATTGCACGAGTCGAACCTACACAGAAATATATTACACTTCTCTCTGCGTTGCATCGCATAATGACAAAGCAAAAGAAAAGTGCAAAAAGCTGTCGATTTTCTGGCCACGCCCCCCTATGCGCACGCCGCCCACAAATCGTTTTTCATTATGCAAAAACGTGCGGCGAATTAAAATCAGATTTAGTTACAACTTCAATGCAGACGTCGCAAGACGACGCAGCCGCGACCCCATTAGCGGTTGCACACTGCGCGTGCTGCAGCTGCCAAAAGAGGCATGCCACGCATGTTTGCGTGTGTTTGTGTGTGTGTTTGTGCAAATACATACATGTGTTTGCTTGCCAGTAATTTAATGTATGCGCATTTGAGAGATTTGCGCATTATCCGTTTACCGTTAGACTGGGCAGCCCAAGCGGCGTATGCGCAATTTGATGCGCCCTGCCTGTCGGTTGCGTCGTGTGCACTGCATGTGTCGCTGATTCGCTTGCATGCACACACAAGCTGTCAATGTAAGTGTGTGTGTATGTGTGCTCTATACACAAATAGCTCCATAGGCAGTTAATATAATCAGCGCTTGACAAGCAATCTTCTGTCAGCCAACGCCGCCCGACGATGAGTGCCCGCTGCGTTGTTGCTTACGCTTTCCGGGCATTTGTCACACGCGTGTGCCTGCCTGTCTATCTCTCTTACTACCTGCCACTCTCTCTCTCTCTCTCTCTCTCTCTCACTCTCTGTCTCCCTTCCTTTCTCTCTGTGTGTTTGCTGCCCGTCATGGCAAATAAGTTACAGCGCCGTCGCAGCGCAGTCGTTGCTTGTTTGTCAGTCAGACGGCCCTTTTGCAGATTTATTATGTTGATGCTGCTCTGCCGTATGTAATTTGAAATTATGCGCAAAGGCAGCGACAGCAGCAGCAGCACAGCGCGTCTGCTTAACATAATCAAATAAATGGCATAACTCATACGCCGCATACGCCTTGCTATGCTGCATACTTTGCGGCGCGCACAGCTCATAAAATACTTCCAAGCGAGCTGCCGTGTGTGCTCTCGCTCGCTCGCTCAACTTTTCATTATCATAATAATTTCTAGCTGATTTCATTGCAAGCAGCAGCAGCAACAACAACGACAGGAGCAGCAACAACAACAACAACTACTGATAGCAGAACAACCTGTTTGATACGCTCAACTTGGCTTTTCAATTATGTGCCCAATCCGACGTGACTATCGCGCATAATGTGCGTGATGTGTTACCAATACCTTGCCACGTACATATATACACACATATACAGGCATATATACACACGCACACCTGCACATATACACACATATCTATAAGTTTATATAGAACTTCTGCTTGCCTGGACCCGCACGCCTTTTGATGGCTTCATTTTCGAGCCGTATTGGCACAGCTGAGCATACGCCGCCGTCGCCTTTAACAGCCCGCAAATGCTGAGGAGTATTTAAAGGTGACCCGCCCCCACCCCTTTGCCTGGCAAGCCCCGCCTGCCCCCTCCTCGGCTTGAACATTTGCCGTGAAAACAAAAGCCAGCGATGTGGGTTAAAATAAAAATGTAAACAAAAGGCCGCATCGCACACATGGGCATCATTGGCCTGGCTAACATTTATATCGCACACACACACATAGGCAGGGCGAGCAAACTTTGGGGCAAGCCAAAAGGTGCAGCAAAGGCAAATGAAAAACGTGAAAAGTGCTGCAACAAATGGGTTCAGTTTTGCTTTGCGTTCGGCTGGCTTTGGCTTTGGGTTTAGGTTTTTGGTTGCTGGGACAAACCATAACTTCAGCCACACGCACACACACATAGACAGTAATACAGTCATACATACACACAGTGTCACACACTCGCATACAATCCCACATTCCCTCGCCGACCAAAACAAACGTGCGGCACAAACTGAAAATGAAACACAGACACCGACAACAAAGAGTAAATTTCCCTGCTGAGCAAATTTCCCAGATTTTGCCGAACATTGCCGACACAACAAGCAAACGTTGCCGAAGCAGCCGAAGTGGCGACGACGGCGACGACGACGACGACGGCGGCAGAAGCTGCGAGACGCGTCATTTTGGTAGCAAGTGTTGGGCGCAGTTCAGTTAAGATGTGCATTTCCAGCGTGGCGAACGTGCCTCGGACGCGTCAGCTGGCCGAAAAGTAGCCAAATTTTAGCCAGAGAACAGACAACAGTTTAGCCTAGCGCCGCGAGTCGAGAGTGTGTGTGTGTGAAATAAACAAACAGAGAAACAACAACCAAATAAACAGGCGCCGCATAAAACTCAAGCAAAAGATACAAGCAGGGAGGCAGTGGCAAGTGACAGGCACAGCCGGAACGCAATGTGAGTGTGCAACAGCAGCGTGTGCCACAGATCGATAGATCCGCAGTAGATCGATGAGCTGCAGATCGAGACACAAGAACGCGATGCGGATCACGCAGAGATCCGATTGCAATTGTATATAGTCAATCAATATTTAGCGTGCAGTCTCTCTTTTTCTATTATTGTATTATATCTCATCTAATTGTCGTCTAATCCCTCTTTCTACATGTGTATGTGTCTGTGTGTGTGTCTCTATTGTGATCGTCGTTATCGATAGTCCTCTGTGTACTGTAACATATATATATATATATATATGTCTGTCTCTGTGTGTGTGCCTACCTGTGTGTGCTGCAGTTTCAATTCATCAACAAAGTTAATCTCACCAATTTAGAGTCGCGCGCGCACACACCTCACACACACACGCACACAGATTCAAGCAGAGCAAACACAAGTTTCGGTGCAAAACGGGTATAAAACATAATCGAATAATTGCAAAACGCAAAACTATGCTAGGCATTAGATAAATTACTAGAATTAATTGAGTGTTTATACGAGAGATATTGAATGCGAGCAGAGAGCAGTTCTGCAAATAGTCGGAGGCATTTGAATTATAAATATCTAAAGCGTAACGCCAGCATGGGACCAATCAAGCGCTAGACAGAGATAGCAACACTTGACAGCAGCAACTGAAACAACAACAGCAACAGCAATAACAACTGAGCAACATGGACTATGCCAAGGTGGAGGGCAACATCAATACGGGCAACATCAGCACCGATGATTTCTTGGCTGTCTTTCGCAGTGGCAGCACAACAACAACAACAACAGCAACAACACTGTTCAATGGCAGCAACAGCAGCAGCAACAGTGGCGCCCTCAATCCACCCTTGATCACCGTGGATGGGCAGGTGCAGTTGACAAACCTCTTGGATCCGGCCGTGAATGATACCATCTACCTGCTCAATGGCAGCTTCTACAACAACAGTCTGCAGCTGGCGGGCAGCTACTACAATCAGTCGACGACGGGCAATCTGAGTGCCCTCGGCGGTGGGTTGGGCCTGCTGGGGAACAACAGCAATGCCACTGAGGTGCACTGGGATGGCAGGTATCCAAGTGGTTACACGTTGACACACATTGTGATTGCCTCGATCATTGTCACCATACTGATGATCATCATTGTGGTGGGCAACATGCTGGTGATCATTGCCATTGCCACGGAGAAGTCGTTGAAGAACATACAGAACTGGTTCATTGCCTCGCTGGCAGTGGCGGATTTCTTTCTGGGCCTCATCATTATGCCCTTCTCGCTGGCCAATGAACTGATGGGCTACTGGATCTTCGGCACTTGGTGGTGCGACATACACTCCGCCATGGATGTGCTGCTCTGCACTGCATCGATTATGAACCTATGCCTGATCTCTTTGGATCGCTATTGGAGCATCACGAAGGCCGTTGATTATCTCAAGTCGCGTACCCCCGCCCGTGCTGCTGTCATGATCACCGCTGTGTGGATTATGTCGGCACTCATCTGTATACCGCCGCTGCTTGGCTGGAAGGTCAATATGCCCGAGGGTCCGCTGCCAAAGTGTCAGGTAAGTGTCCGTAGAATGGGGCGGGGCGGAGTTCTTCTCCCTCTAGTTACAATATCCTCTTGAAATTGACGCCAATTGACGGGACAATTGACGCGGCACGCCAAGTTGCCAGCCCACTTGGCGTATTTGCAAACAATAAAACGCTTCAGACAGCAGACTTCTCTCTCTCTCACACAGTTTTGCGTTCTCTTTTCTTTTCCCCCTGCTGCTTCACTATGCAAATTTCACTGACTGTCTCCCCCTCTTGGTCTGTGCACAATTGTCGACCCATTTCGCTGTGCGCATTGTTATTGGATATTGTCGCAAAGTCACGCAGCGCTAAGGCCCGCAAATATTTATGGATATGAGAAGTAGACCCTATCTCCCTCCCCCCTGTCCCTCTCTCTCTCGCTCTCCTTTCCCTAGTGTATCTCTAATTTGCCTGGCTGCCACTAAATCACATGTGGAAGCTCCGCCAGCAGCCAAAAAACTAGGCAATAACCCAGCAAGATATGCGTGTGTTATCATGCGGGTAGCTCCAATTCAGTCTCCATCTCTGGCAGAGTCTCTTGTCTAAGTAAATGCCTGCATACATTTACATTTTTCGTGCCACACACACACACATACACACACACACACACAAACCACTTTCCCCCACATTATGAATGTGTTGCGCCCTTTCGTAACAAGCTGCCTGGGAAATTCACAAGAGAAATTCCTTGACAGCGACAACATGGGCAACGTGCCACCAGGCTAAAATTTTACAGGCCAAACCCTCAACCCCCCACATGCTCTGTCGATGTTCCGTTTTGAAAATGCTTTAAATTGTTGCCACACAACTACTGTGCGTTCTTTCGTTCCTTCGACAGAGTCATCCAGTCCGTCAGTCAGTCAGTTGAGCCGACGCTGGCATCGCATCTGAGCTTCAGGGTTCAGCTCGCTGCAGCATTCAATCAATGTGTCAGTGACTGATTGACTGACGGCTCACACATGCCGTACACTCTTTCCTCCTCTTTGCCGCCCCCCTCCTCATCGGATTTCATTTGCCTTATGTAACCACAGTGTAGAAATTGAGGTACAAAAGCGAAACTAAAGCTCTAAACTCAATTGCAGGCAGGCAGCGCAGTTATTAAACGTTCGACTCTTTAATTGATTTCCCATGTAATTTATGGTTTGTTAAATATATATATTTTATATATAACATATGTTGCCTCTTGTCCAGATTAACCGCAGCTTTATTTATTGCAATTGTCGTGATAAATATACCGTTTTATACAATGAAAATTTCGAGTTTCCTGTATTGCACAGCAACATCTACTGAATTTTGATTAATTTTTATGCGCTATGCGAAGTAAAGCGAAACAAAAGTAACCACAATTTGAGAGTATGTGACTGTTTAATACCCTACAAATGACATGAAAGGAATCATTATGATTTGCTTGGGGTATTTTTGAGTTTCCTCAATTCTCTGTTAGAAATGTTGGCATCAACTAGTTTTTTATTATTTCTTGTGATATTAATGTAAATAAATTTCAAATAATTTGACCTATTTCTTTCTAACTTTTTAGTTTTTTAATTAATGTTAATATTTAATTTAATCAATTCCAAAACTCAATTATATATTCATTATTTTAAATTCGACTGTCTTTAATTTATAAATGACTGAACGACCTATTTTATGATTAGAACATTTTAGTCAACTCGAAGTTAAAATATAAATTTAATGAAACTATAATTTGCACAATTTAATGATGATTTGGAGAGAAAATGTATTAACTGATATAAATTTTATTTTGCTTAATAGATAATGAATAATTAAGACACGACCGAATTTAAAGACATTCAAAATTTACATAGATCTAGATTTGTAGATTTGTCCTATAATACTGGAAATAACATAATGTATAGAATGTACCACATGCTTAAACAAACACATACTGAGTATACCCCTTACAAAACACCCCTTCAATAACATCAGGGTATAAAAACGTAAAGGAACATGCGTGCAAAACGAAAAGAATACTACAATAAATAAATAACAAAAATTATAATAAAGTAGAGAGGAGTACAGAGCAGAAATGAAATAATGAAATAATAGATCGGAAGATATACTAGATACTAGATATACTAGATGAAAGCGCTTACGTAAGTTTTGCCATTCAAATTAACCTTGAGACAATAAAAACCAGCTCATTTGAGTGGACAAAACCAACGGACACTTGCCGGACACTGTCGCTGTTATTTACGGGCTCCTCTCTCCTCGGCCGTTAAAAGGCTCGTGTGTGTGAGGAGCACAGGGCATTGGACGTCGGTGTGTGTTGGTCCGAGCCGGCACGGCAGCAAATGCGACACATTAATCAAGCCTAAGTGGCCAGGATAACGTGCAGCCCAGCTCAGCTTGCCGTCCGTCCGGGGCAGGTCAGTTAGCCTGACCGGCAGTATTTTTATAAAGCTGCTTTAAATTTAATACCCAAACGAACTGAAAAAGTGTTTAAAAGAGACAACAAGATAAACAAGAAACTAAAAAGCCTCTTTATTATTTGGAATTATGTCTCTTGATATGCCAATCAAGACACACACTCTTCGCTCTCTTTATTTTCATATATCTTTTTAGAAGAAATATCTTTCTATTTAAATGCAAAGAAATTCAATGTGCGAATTCTGCATAAATTGCTGTCAAATGCTTTTTAGACTCTGCACACCTAATTATAATGCCATAAAACAGCTAGAAATAAATTATGACAGACAAAAATAAAACGCAATAAACCAAATAATAATGCAGCAGGTTAATAAACGTATTAAACCAATATAGAGAGAGAAACATTTAAATACTCTTTATATGCGGTTTGCATTCTGGCGTTTTTCGCTTCTTTTGATCTTTTGATTGGCAATATAATTCCACATTTTCCAAATATTTTCGATTGTGCAAAATATTTGCATATAAATCGCCAGAAATTAATGCGAAATTGAAAGCATCGCGTACGTATTCAACTTATAATTTCTATAAATAAACCGAGTAAATGATATTGTAGGAGCCTGTGAGTCAATTTCACACAATGACGTCGGCGGAGCGGCGCAATTAGTGGCAAAAGTCTTCATTATTCAACCCCCTTTCCTTTCTTTGCTTCCCCCTAATAAAGGGGGCAACAAAATGTCGCTGAAACCACAACGCAAAACCAATCAGCTAACCCGTCAGGCAACCCGATGCGACCCTCAAACTCCTTTAGAAAACCCAAAAACTGTACACGCACACAATTCCCCTAACGATTCTAGTCTTCTCCCCCTCCCCATCCCAGGGGTTGACGACCCGTCATTAAAAATGCCACCAGTTTTGGCAAAGTAAACAATGCCAGACTGGCAATTTTCAAAGGAAAGCGCCTACAGGGCAAAGGGGAAGAGGTCGCGAATTTAAGCCTCCAATTTGCAAGCGAATCGAACACACAGTGGGGCAAAACTACAAGCAAACACAGACTAGTCTTTCCCTTTCTCTCGCCCTCTCTTACACACACCCACATGCCCAGGCGAACATTTTAATTATGACACCATGTTGACATGTTTAAAATTGTTGTACGCTGTCGGCGTCATCGTCGCCATCGCCATCGCCTTCTCCGTCGCCGTCGTCGTCGTCGCCATCGTTGACATTCGCAGCACATTGAACCGCACCGCAGCACAAGCCGCATAGCACACAAAGAACGAAAAGGGTAAAGCGAGCGAAAACCAGCGCAAGAGCTACAGTTGATTGGGTTCGACTGTCATATACCCGCTACCCAACTGACCAAAATAATTAAATAAATGTTTTGTGCTTAGCCTATTTTGTATTGCATACTGTGAAGGCATTTGAAAATCAATACCCTCTTAACTTATATTTCAACTATCATTTTGCAACTAAACTTATAGAAATCATTTGAATGCTGATAGTTATTGTGTATACTAAAAATCAACTGTATAGCATTTAAATTCCACTTGCAATTCGGTTTTTATTGATTTAAGGGGGCAGAAGGGGGCGTGGCCTAAATCTTAAACAAGTTAGATCGTGATTAGTATTGTCACCAAATTTGGTGGTCCTATCTTGTATGAGAACAAGATTTCCATACGGTTGGAGAGACAGACAGACTGACAGACAGACAGACACATAAACAACATACAGACATACAGACAGACATATTAACATACAGATATACAGATAGATATACAGGCATACAGACAGACAGACAGGAAGACCGATAGACAGACAGACAGAAATACAGGTAGACAGACAGACTTACAGACAGACAGACAGGCAGACATACAGACATACAGACATACAGACATACAGACATACAGATATACAGACATACAGACATACAGACATACAGACATACAGACATACAGACATACATACAGACGTACAGACAGATAGACATATAGACGGACAGATATACAGACATACAGACATACAGACATACAGACATACAGACATACAGACAGATAGACATATAGACGGACAGATAAACAGACAGACAGACAGATAAACAGATACACAGATTGATAAACAGACTCTATATCGACTCTGCTGTATATGCCTTTTAAGAATGTTTATAGTCTGTGGGTTCTGCCACGCCTCCTACAGCCTGTTTCATACAATTTCGGTTGACACAAAGTTATCATTGCCTTCAGCTCTATAGGTAACGGGTATAGTCAGGAGAGAACGCCAATGAGATAGAGAAGAGAGAGAGAGGACCACGCCCTGTCGCTAATTTGACACTTGCCTGTCGCCTTTAATTAATAAAATCACATTTTAGAGAATTATGTCGTTGATTTTGACTCTCCAGCTGAATTCGCAACTATTTCCATGGGGAAAAGAAGGAGAAAGGGGAAAGAGAAGAGCCGGCAGGGAATTTTAGCTTTGTTTTTGTGCGTGCCGCACAGACGCATTTAATTGGCAGGCTGAGGGGAGGGCAGGCAGGCTGAGGGGAGAGCAGAGCAGGCAGTCAGTCGGGCTGAACTGAAGCTGATGAGGCTGAAAAGTGCTGAAAGTTTTCCGACTCGCTGCTGTCGCTGTTGGCGCTGATTAATGCAAAGTTGCCGCTGCTTTTGTGCGGCATTTTGCCTAATGAGGTGTTGGCAATTACGCATGGGTTGTCTCTGCATGTAGCGTGTGTGTGTGTGTGTGTGTGTGTGTGTGTGTGTGTGTGTGTGTGTGTGTGTGTGTGTGTGTGTGTGTGTGTGTGTGTGTGTGTGTGTGCGTGTGTGTGGGCCTGCTGTGGTTTTGCCACTGTCGCTATCTAATGAATCCCCCGCGGCATCTGCTCCGTTGCTGCTGCTCGTCAGCTTTGCCATTGTTCTGCTCATTATAAAGCAGGCTAATGATTTCCATTTTAACTCGTTATTTTCATTTTATTGCGGCGATTTGTATACGTATTTCTATAGCGCCACAAAAATACTTGCACACATCTGCTTAAGCAGCTGCTGCTGCTTATTTTATGCCTCAAAAATAAACGAACCTTTTTTTTATTGTTATCCACAAAAGGACAAACACGCGCAGTTTATTGAAATATTAATCGAATATTATATGCCCTTCATACTAACGCACAATGGTGCAACACACAATGGCGGACGACGCAGCACATAAGAAAAGTTCAAGCGAATTAAAGTTCACAACGAAACAAAGACCACAACAACAAGAACAATCTAAACCTGAAGGGTCGAAGGGCAATAACAGCAGCAGCAGCAGCAGCAGTTGTCGTTGAGTGAAACTTATAGTGCGGAATGAAGCAATGGGTGAAAGGGGGTGGGGGAGGCAAGTATCATATAAAAATACGTTGAGCCTCTCTGTGTGTGTGTAAAGGTAGCCAACGTTGCGTATGTGTAATGTCACGATGTGCAAACGCCCACGCAATAATGACTTAAGTCATCGCCTAAGTAGCTCATTAGCGTCGGTTTTCGTCGACCCGAGTCGGGCACTTTAAAAGAGAGAAACGAAGTGGCATGTGGAAGGGATGAGGCAGGCAGGGCTGCACTGTCAGTCGTGGGGGGGGAGGTGTGGTGATGGCCAGCGGCAGCTGCTCTGCCTGAGCTTTAAGTTGACATTGTGAGCTCGTTCGTTCGTTCGTTCCTGCGCTGAGCCTCGAGGCACGAAAGGAAAGAAATATCAAAAGTGGACCCGGGCGCACTTTTGAAATTTTCTCATTATTTTCCAGTACGTGTGAGTGGCATTTGAGTGTGTCTCTGTGTGAGTGTCTGTGCATGTGTGTGTGTGTGTGTATAGGCGCGTGTGTTTGTAATTTTGGTTAGGTCTTTGTTACATTTCATACACTTGACTGGCTTTGCTTAAAGTCTATTCCACTTCACATTGTTGCTGTACTTACACATGCCTGCAAGCTGTCGGCATGTGTGTCTGTGTGTGTCACTGTGTGTGTATCTGTGTATACTTGTGTGTGTGCTCGGCCTTTTTTCAAACCCACTTTTTGTGTACTTTCTACGTAGTTATAGCCCCAGCAACGCAACTAATGGGCACAGTGCTTGAGCCAGAGCAGGCCTAGTAAAGGCTACGTTAAGTAAAGTCGATTTCTTTCTTTCTTAAGCCAGAGCAGGCCTAGTATAGGCTACGCTGTGCAGAGAGTCGATTTCTCTCTTTTTTTCTTTCTTCATTTTTTTATTATTATAATATTTTCTATTTTCTTTTTCTTGTCGGCCATTACCGACTGCCGGCAGATCTTAAGATTCTAATCGTTGGCATTTACTTTCAATCACATTGTGGCAAGTTTGTCCCTCTGCCAATTCCCCACTCCCCCCTCCCTCGTGCATTGAGCTGCGTTATTACATCCTTGATTTGTTTATAACAGGAAATTGTTAAGAAAAATATATACATATGCATGTGTGTGTGTGTGTCATGATAATCAAATACAACACATACGCTGCGTTGTCTCGCTTGCAAAGTTTGCCTGCTCTGGTTTTCGCTTAAATCGTTTGCTAATTTCCGCTTACGCCGCGGGATCTGGCGCCCACCAACAAGACGAAAAAAATGCGATATTTTAAATGTCCGCCTAATACACTGACACACACTGACACACACTGACACACACTGACACACAGACATATGTACATATGCAGGCAGTCAGGCAGGCAGGCAGCACATGCTTTGGCATTTGGTGGCTGGTTTAATGCGCAACATAGGCAAATATTGACATTTGCGCTTATGGAGCACGCCCCACTAACTGACGCCTGCCATTTGGGGCATACTACAGCAAGAGGAGCGAAGCAGACAGGGGTAGCGGAGGGGGAGGGGACAGTCAAACGCAGCCGGGCGTCGTCGCTCACACTCTTGGCAAATCCGCATGCTTAAATTAAATTACTGAGCAATTCTTTCCGGCTGCTTTCGGCCCTTTATTGCCAGCGACTGTGTGTGTGTGTGTGTGTGTGTGGCATTGTGTGCCCGAGTGCCCCACGTAGCACATCCTTACAAGTGCGTACAATTTGAGGTTGCCCCACCTCTTCTCTGCTGCCTCTTCTATCTTCCTTTTTCGGCTTTGATTAAAATAAAGCAAAGTTTCTAAGCTCGGATTAGTGACAGAATTTGTCGGCACACCGAAGTCAGTCAATTGTTTAAGTTCTCCCCCAGCCTCGCTCTCTCTCCATCTCTGGACTGTACTACCTTTACCATATATGGCTTTTAATATGCCCGGCAGGTTCCTTGGGAGAGGCTCGGAGAGGTTTTGAAGTCGCGCGTTTATTGCGCATAGAATTTGCATTGCATACCTGATGGCTGTCTGAAAAGTTTTTTATTGCATTCCTTTAACTGCCTGCAGCCTGTAAGGAAAAAAGAGAGAGAGCATGGCAAATGGCATTCTTACGCAGCTTCAGCTTCAGCTACAGCTACTGCCATTAGTGCTGCTGCTGCTGCTGCTGCTGGTGCTCTGCCCGCATAGCCTTGAGCGCAGAAAAGACGCAAAGTCTGCGGGCCGTTACTCATTTTTTTCTTCTCTTCTTTGCTGTTGTTATCGCACAAAGTACTCGGTGCGGTCGTGAAACTTTGCCACTGATACAGGCAGGCAACAAATACGCACACATACACACACACATGCACACACACACACGCATATACACACACGTACACGTACGCCAGGAATGCAACTTTATACGAGCTGATGTCATCTCATATGAAGAATAATTCCTTTACAAAAGTTCAGCTTGTTCTCCCCCCCTCCTTCTCTTCCTGTCCCCTCTTGCGATTTGGAAGACGCCTGAAAATTTCGCACGCGTATTAACTTTCACTTGCCAAGCAACATAAACAAGCTTATGCCAACAACAACAGCAACAACAACAGCAACAAGGGCCAATGAAAATTGAAACAGATTTGAAATTTATGAGCTAGCGCGCTCTCTCTTTTCCTTCCCCTTTTTCTCTCTTTCTCTCTCTGTCTTCCTTTTCCACTCCTTCTCTCCCTCTCTCATTCTTTCGTCTACGTACAGCACAGCGAGTTGGGCAAAGTAAATTAAAGTTGGCAAACAAATGCGACCAAAAAAAATAAAAGTAAGAGCAAGTCTTAACCAGCAGTGACAATTGCACGACTGTTGCATACCCTGCAAAACCTTAGACAGCTACTTATTACATTTTAAATATTGAGTTATCTATACATTAACACGAAAGGGTATATATGCATATATAAATCATTTCTTCTTGTTCTGCTGCTTCTTTATTCTGTATAAACTACTTCAATGTTCTTCTTATATATTTATGAGTAGAGTGCCCTATATAACTTATTAAAGACCTTATCTATTCTCATGCAAGTTGTACATTCCTTTCATCATTACTTACTTATTACTGGGTATTTCTTGCAGCTTTCTACCTTGGCAGCTGTAACTTTTTGTTCTCGCGCTTTAGACAAAATCAATTTTAATCCGACTTTAAATTACGCTGCCGACAGCAGTTCAAGTTTACTTCCAAAGTTAAAAAACAGTTAATTTATTGCAAAATTTTGGGCTAAGAGAGTTTGTCGGCAAAGTCAACTGGCGCCTAATTGGCAAAACAAGCAGAAAATCGCCAAATTAAAGCTAAAATGCACGTTTCTAGTCCGAGTCTTAGTACAAATTAAGCCGCTCTCTGTATTGCCTGAACTATCTCTCTCTCCCCATCTCTCTCTCTCTCTCACTCTCTCTCTCTCTCTCCCTATCTCACTCTCTCTCTCTCTTTCTCCTTCACACTCGCGCTTGCTTTGTCTTCCACTTGTTTTCATTCAACTCGCACTTTTACTGGGACAATATAGCACAAATTGCGTATACGCCCCGGGTGGCCGCCTTGTGATTTTCCATTTCCCCGCGGCTCGGCAGCTGAGCAGCACTTTGCTGAAAATCAAATTAAATCTTGCTGGCCACATCATTCACTTTCTAACCAGACGACGCCAGCCAGCCGGCAATTTCCAGCGAGCTTGGGCGTCTGCCAAGTATTCTGCGGCCATCTTTCCCCTTCTTCTCTCTCTTCCACGCAGTGTTCGCTTGTGATATTCTCAATTAAAGACAGTTCGCTTGTGCTTAATACTGGAATTAAGCACGTAGCCTACACACACATAGACACACACACAACACAGTTGCTCATAATTCGTAAACGAAATGCAAAAAAATTGTCGACATTTATGACAACATTTGCATACATGAACACCATAAATTAACCCCACATGTGCCTGCTGCGACAAGCGACGCTCGTGTTGTTGCTGTTGTTGTTGTTGTTGCTGTCATAACAATGTCAAAACTTAAATATTGACAATGCCATCGACATCGACGCCATCGCCGTGCGATGCTTTTATAGCCACGCATAATTTTTCGATATTTTCACTTGTGTCAAAGTCAGAGATTTTGAGAACCCTTTCACACACACACACACACACACACGCACACACAAGGCAGCACTGCTGTCAGATAGATGAGAGAGGGGGGTGCGGGGTAGGTGCTGTTAAAGGGGTACCAGGCCGTGCCGTCTTTTTGCTTGGCTTTTATGTGCAAATTGCGCGCAGTAAATAAAAATAAATGAGTATGAAAATTTTTACTCCTATCAGCAATATTTTTTATTTGCCAGGCTCGACATGGCAAGAACCGAGTCGAGTTTCAACCTATGCCCAAACACAACACACACGCACACCCTTTGGCACACACACACACACACACACACACATCGAGCACCAACACACATGCTTTCCAGCGTAATAATCGTAATGAATGGCTTATCACGCCAGCTGGCATTGTCAACGATTTGCCACGCCTGCGACGCCCTCTCGGCGCCTTTGTTGGTTCGATACACAGCACAAATTGTAAAAGAGAGAGACAGAGCAGAAGAGCGAAAGAGAGAGAGAGAGATGGAGACAGACAGCTGTTGTGGCAGGGGGCGAGCAGCTGGCAGGCGACGGCGACGGCGACGGCGGCGACGGCGGCGGCGTCTCGTGAATCGCAGGAAATGGTTAATAAATGAAAGAGTTATGCCGACTCGAGGCGGCCATTTTCTCACTCCCTCTCACTGCCTCTCCCTTTCACTCTTTCTCTCTCTTTCCCTCTCTTTTGCACAATTTCACAATCAAATGAAATTTAGTCATACAATTTAATGCGTTATTCGCCGTATACTGTGCCGTATAAAGCGGACTATATTGATTTACTCAGTACTCCCCCTCGCCTGCCCCCCCCTTGCCTGTGCGTGATAGATAATTGCCCGATGAGAGTCGCACACACACACACACCCACAGGCAAATGCACACATAAGACTCGAGCCCAACGCAATATGGAGATTTATAGCCGGCGCTTCTGCTGACGGTAAAGTCAAATAACAATTTCGCCTTTCATTAAATTCAACTCTAAGCTCCGCTTTAAGGCGCACACATACACACGCAAACAAACACAGACACAGACAGACACACAGTTACAAAGTAGCATACACACGCATACAGGCACATATTTCCAAAAGATTGCCGGGCTCGGGCTGCGGCACTTTGTCACATAAACATAAACACCTCCAAATTCCGCGACAAAGGCAAAACAAGAGCGCAGAGAGTGCAGAGAAAGGAAGGGCAAAAAGGCAAATACTCTAACGTTAGGGTGTGTACACTGACACAGTGAACTTGACAGACAGCTAGTATGTCTTATTAGGTTATAGAAGACATGAGGCAATAGATTTTAGAGATGCAGTATGAGAATGTAGGCCTCGTTTCTCTTTTTGTCGGAAACAGACTGATTTAATCTTCTTATTCTTATTCTAATGTTACAGAGTATGTTGATATGAATATTAAAAATATTAAGTAACTAGTTGATTTTAATTTTAATGTTAATAAGTATGGTTACTCATAGATACATATGTTATATACAGCGTATGTGGATGATATTTAGAGATATGGTTTATTATGTTATGGTGCTAAAAGAAGAAAGAAACAATTATAAGTATTTATATTATTATTTTACTTTTAATGATCATTCTGAGAATGAGCTGAGCAAGTTAAGGATCTAGTGAGTATATTATGAAATAATGAATAAAGAATCATTTCAGAAATTCAATGCAAATTAGCATAAATTTTTGTCTGTAAGGAGACAGAATATTTATAAACCGGAATTATTGTTATTATTATAAGGTACAATATTAACCAAACTTCATACATGCTATACAAATAAGTACAATATTCTAAGGCCCTATATGCATACCATATATAAAGTGCTTCAAAGAACAGAAATACTTTCTCTATTTTGTTATAAACATGAACATTTCATAGATGTTTTAAAGCATTCCTATGTTTAAGACTTCATTGTGTCACTTCCAAAGTACTCCTTAATGTATTAGATTCAAATCCCAATCAAAGTTATAGTTATAGTTATTATAAGTTATTGTGGCACATCCAAAGTACTCCATAATGTATTAGATGCAAATGCCAATCAAAGACAATTGAAGCAAAGTGATTATACAGTACACTATTGCACACGCCTTAAAAGATTAATCAAGACTGTTGCCTAATGAAATCTAAACACACACATGATGCAGCAAAATGAGGATAGAAACAAGAACTAAAGTAGTCTAATTAAATGCGAAAGGTCAGTTGAATGATGGGCTACGTGAGGTTAATCAAAGGAAACTGATTAAAGGATTACACGACAAGGCAAACACAATACACACACAACAAACACACACACACAGAGAGAGATAGCCACAGCAAGGCACTCAATTAATTCAATTAATTATTTTCTAAACAAGAGCAAAGCTAAAGCTAAAGCTTACAAAAATAAACTCGTATAATAATCATAATTCCATACTATTTCCTTGCTTATTGATAATGTTTACTTTCCCACCATTTCTCGTACAACATATTTTGCCTTGCTTAACGGTTTATGGTTTTCCTCTTTTTTTTTCTTTCATTTTCCTTTTTTTTTGCTAGGGTATTCAAACGACTCGACGTCGTCGGCGTCAGCGTGTTTTGTCTTTTGTCGGGTTTTTCTCCTCTCGCATAATCCATTTTAAATAAAATTCCAAATGAACATGCACAATAAAGGCAGCGCCGAAAACCTGCGCTATCCTTTGTCTGCATCTTCTTGTGCTTCTTATTTTCTTCTCCTACTGTTGTTGTTGTTGTTCCTGCTGCGACCGTTGCCATTTTGGACGGGATCGGAGAGGCAAAACACACTTAAAACATGAGCACGAAAAACATTTACATAAAATCGTCTTAACGCATTTGCCGCCTCATCGTTCCCGTTTGCGTCGTCTTTTTCGGCCCTGACCGAGAACTAGGCAAAGATGCGGCAAGGAAGGGGACAAGGAGAGAGAGAGCAGTGGGAAGAGGGGGGGGACAGTGCCCGCTGCGCCTTTGGGCCAAATAAATTACACGAAGTGTCGTCGTTGGGCCCGTTCTGTGGGCCATTTCATGGCAAATTTAATATGCCTCCAAAAAATAGAGCAAAAAGCAAACGGACTGAATTTAATGGGCGTGGCCAGGCGGGCGGAGGGAAGCAAAGGGGGTATCTAGTCACACAAGTGCCTGCAATTGAGTCTAGTTTGTCAGCATCGGCTAATGGGCTTAACTTAATTGCATTTTGCCGCTGGTTAAACACACTCAACGCGCGCCACTGATAAGTTTTAATTTGCATTTTCACTGGCTAAATCTGGCTATAAATGCGAGCTTAATTAACATTTGCGAGAAATGAAAGTTGCATGTGTGTGTGTGACGGACACACACACACACACTGGCACGCTTAATTGAATTTTCATTTTCAAATGCATTTGTTATAAATAAAATTTGATACTCGTTTCTCGTTTGCTTGTTTTAATTTGTTGCGCAAGGGGAAAACTTTCAAATCACATTTGCCGGCAATCGCAAGTGGGCCAAAACTGCCAATTGCCAACTTGGCAGCACTCACTCAGGCTGTCTGTGTGTGTGTGTGTGGAACAAGGAGAGGGAGGGCAGTCAACTGGGGCTGGTAGTGTGTACTGCGAATGCTGTCAGTCTCTCTCTCGACCATGTTCTCTATACTCTCGAGAGAAATCAAAATAAAAATTAAACTTTACAAATTAAATGTACATGGAATGCTCCAAGGGGAGTCAAGTGGAAGGTGGTAAAGGGGGCTGGGGAGAGGGGGAGTTGAGACCGTCGCTGTTGTAGTTAATATTGAGTGAATCGCAGCACAATTGTAATTTAGCACATGAGCTCTCGGTAAACTTTTTTGACTTTGAATACCAAATGGAGTAGCCAGAGGGAGGGAAGGGGAGAGAGAGAGAGGCATAACAAAGAGCAAACGGAGATTTATGCAGCTTCCGCTTCTCAACTCGCGCAATCAAGCTGCTTCATTTTGTGTTAATTATGTAAAAGTTTTGTTTTTTCAGCCGTGCACACACTTGTGTATGCCCTTTGGGCAGCGGGTATATTAGTTTTGGCTGCTCCTGCACTGGGGGAGGAAAGCGAATCAAACTATGCTTGATGAAAAGTCAATTTTAAGTTTGTCTTGATGAAACAGATAGTTAAAGCTCATAACAAGCAGACAAACTTGTCTATAGATACCCCATTTACTTTGAAAATCATTTTCTTTAACAAAGGAAACAACATTTCAAACAGTTTGTCTAAGCACACACGGTCTGAACTGAAGTTAGAGTGACTGCAAGGACTGTAGGTTTGAAAAAAAGGGTATGCTTACTGTGTGTGTGTTACAGGCAAAAGGAGGCGTGTCACACATCCTTATCAGCATTAATAGAGTCGATTAACCCGTTATGTTTGAACGTAGAGATCTTTGATAATTTAAGAGCTAGAGACACCAAATTTGGCATGAAGGTTGCTGTATTCTCTAAGCAGAAGAAAGTTTATTTCACATGTCGTCTGACACGCTCACCGCTCCCACAAATCAACACTTATTTTTTTTAAACTTAAACTGTAGCCAACGTATAAACGTTACAGATTTCTGACTTATAATTAACCTAGCTGACTAATATATCTATATATCGTGCGAATTTCAAAACCAATCAGACAATAAACACTGGAGTTATACAACTTTCTTTTTCAGCTGCAGCATTGCCTGCGCCTGCTGGTATGCTATAGTTTCTGTAGCGAGCGTTCCTGTGTGTTAATATGAGATAGGCTTCAAAAGCCTTGTCTTTATGTATTCGCAGTGTATTTTTATTTGTCTTTATGTACTCGCAGTGTATTTTTAATGGTTTTTCAAAACAAAGAGAAGGGTATCCGGCTGTCGAGCACACTGCACTGTCGCTTTATTGTTTGTTTTTTTTTTTTTCATTTATGTTTTATTTTCTTCCTTTCTTCGTCATCGTCGCACTGGCAGTGGGTCAGTTCCCAAGGGTCAATTTTAATTACGCTCATTCGAAGCGAAATGAAATAAAAAGCGGGGCGTGTAAAGTTTTTGACAGGCGGCAACGAAGTGAAAATTGCTGTGGCATAATTGAAAGCGTTGCTGCCGACGCTGCTGCTGCTAAAAGCCAGGCTCAAATTGGGTTCTCTTTTTGCATTGGCATTTGGGTGCATAATTAAAAATACATTGACATTTAATGGCACGTCGTGTTATAAATATTCAGTTATTTTCCCCTTTTTTCTCGGTTGATGTTGTTGTTAGTCCTTTCTTTTTGTTTGCTCGTTCTTTATTGTTAGTCGGCTCAAAGTCATTTTGAAATTCCACCAGCATATTTGGCCGTAAGCCTTTGACATGCCTAGAGAGAGAGGGAGAGAGGGAGACCTTAGTGCTGCTGCTGCTGCTGCTGTGGTGTCTCCAATCCCCGCTGCCTCTTCAAGCGACTGCTGCATACTTTGCGGCATTCACAAATACCGTCAAGCCATTGGCAGCCAACGCGGCGCATACTTAACAATTCATTTGCAAAATTCCTTTTTTTTTATTTTGCATGCCAAAGCACGGCAGGCAATGGTCTCTCTCTCTCTCTCTCTCTCACACACACACATCCGCACGCTTCGTTCGTCAGTATAATCATCAATCATCATAATTGAAGTACTTCAGCGCACACATTGCGCATACGACCCGCTGCCCGGAGAAGCTGAGTGACTCATTTTCACAAATGAAGCGCAGTCGACGTTCACTTTAATGTTGCCATAAAAGCTGCCAGTGCCTCCTTCACCTTGGCTTGACTTATCCAACCAGCTTACCCCCTCCAGCTGACTCCCTCTGCTCCTGCCCCACTGTCATGCATTAGCACCTCTCAAAGCGAGCATACTCGGAACTGACAGTTGGCAGCGCTCTATGCGCTCATTTGCCTTTCAAATGTTACACCCGGATACTTTCTTTGTCCTCCACACAGACACACACAGACACACACATTATGATTATTATTACATTTCTCGTGCTTTGATCATTTGCAGAAACAATACGCTTGAGTGCTTCAAACTGCATTAAAGCCGTCGCGCAAAGTGTCCTTGAAGGGTGTTCGAGCCAAAGTTTCTCGCAGCAATAAATCCATTTCAGGCAATATCCTTTCTTTCATATACCCGCTAGAAGAGTATACCTTTGTGTCAACCGAAAATGTTTGTTACTGGCAGAAGAAGCGCAGACTTCAGAAAGTATATATACATTCGTAATCAGCCTTAACAGCAGAATCGATACATCTACGTGCATCTGTCCATCCGTCTGTATAAATACCTAGATCTCAGAGCCTATAATGGCTAGGACTGCCAAACTTGGTGTCAATATGTGTTATTATTGCACGCAGATCAAGTTTATTTTAGATTTCCGTCCCTGAAAATCTACTAAAACTCAATTCTAAAAGTAATTTCAATGCAGCACAGCTCATTTTTGGAAAACACATTATTAATTAATCTTTAAATAATATCTGAAAATGTTGCTACGATCATATAATTAACATGACAGTTATTTGACAAATCATTTGAAGAGTTACTGATCTCCAAGCCCTGCAAAGTATGCAACACAACACAAAGTTTTGTTTCAGCTTGGTAGCGGGTATATTACAGTCAAGCACACTCGACTGTTGCTATCGTTTTTCTGCTCTCCACTGTCGCCACGCAGCTGTCTGCGGCATTTTTATTTCATTTGGCTTTATGAAATTAGTAAAATGGCGGCGCTTTAAGAAATGCCGAACAAAAGGAAAGTCGCCTCTGTTCTTGCTTGGCATGAATGTTAAAATATGATTTGATATTATGGCCAGGCACGCCCCAAGCAGACAAATGGAGGGAAATGGGTCAGTTGCGGGCTGCGCTGCTGCCATGTAGCTTTGGCATTTGTTATCCTTTTTATGAATTCGAGCGTGCAATGAGAAGGATGCCACAATAACAAAAGCGGAAATACAGACAGACCAAGAGGAAGAGAAGGAGAGAGAGAGGAAGCAACAAGCGAATTAAGTGTTGAACGTCACAGGAATTTTGATTGAAGCTGCAGCAGCTCTGCAGATATAGAATCAATTTGATATAGGGCAGCATTCCCTTCAAGAGCTTTGCTTAACGAGCGCACAGCACAGCGTCAACTAATTTGGGCATCAGGTCAGCCACGTGTCGGGCTTGAAACATAAAAACCAGCAGAAGAGGGAGGAAAGGAGAGAGGGAGAAAGGCACTCAGCTCAGTGGGTAAGTGGCCACAAATGGCGGCCGCCTTGGTAACAATGCTGGGCAGGGCACAATGGAAAGAAGAAAGCAAAAACTAACTACACTTTGGCATGGAAATGAAACAGCTACCGGCTTAAGTGGTCGCCGTGAAAGCCAAGCTCGGCTACAGTGTACATGCGAAAAAGGGCAGCAAGGCAGACAACGTTGCCAGCACAGCAGGGCAGACTGGGCACAGCTGTTGAGGGGGGATGAGGTTTACCAAAGCAGGATAACGCGTTACTCTCCCATATAACTTCTTCTATATATTCTCTTGGCCCAACCCTGCTGGCTCAACTGTCACCGTATGCTGCACGTCAAGCTCAGTTGCTGATCATAAACTTGCCCACACTCACACACACATACATAGGCAAATAAATAAGCCAAAGCAAGAAAAGCCAACGCCACAGCTCAACCCCAGCTCCCTTTCCCCTTTCTCCTTCTCCACCCCTTTGCACAAGCAGAAGACACAACATATCATTTGTTGTCCGTTTGCCGTCTGTCTGCCTGCGGCATTGTCTGTTTTTTTCGCTACATATGTGCTTGTACTTGGTATACTCTGTAAACAGTAGGGGCATGGGGTATGCCTGGCTATGACTGAAGATGCCTTTTGTACCTTATGTCAATTGTACTTTAGTTGCATCAACTTTAGTTCTACTTATGTTCAATTTATCTTAAGCATCGTTTTCATTTTCAACTGAACTTACAGCGTATCTGCTGCGTCGTGTCAACTCGCTTGCATTACGCGCTGTTTCGTTTTCTCTCTCTTTTTTTGTCATTGTTATTATTGTTGCGTTGTCGTGTTTGTGGTTACACTTTGCGTGCCATGCATTGGTCGCCTCCCAACCAAGCTGGCAGACCTTTGCGCGCCAAACTCAGCAGCATAACCTTTATACCTCTCTGTTCCTCTCTCTCTCTTTTTTCTCTCTCTCTATATTTCTGTCTCCCTCTCTCTCTCACACACATACACTTGCCATTCCAATGCGTGTCTGTGTCACCATGCTGCCGAGCTTTTTTCTGCCTTTTGCCTGCGTCGCGCTGCGGTTGCTCTGCCGTGTCTATTGTGCTAATAGGCAGCGCTATCGTATTTTAACAGCTTTTATTTACACATATGTGTGTGTGTGCCACACACACACACACTCAGGCACTCGTACACACATACACACTCACTTACGCACACTCAGATGCAAACACATACACACGAGTATGTGGCACAAGCATTTCACTTGTTTATCATAGTTTTGCTATTGTTGCCATACCACTTTCTATACCCTGTAAGAAACTGAGCTAACAAATAGAGCATATAGGCAGTTGGGAGTACTGAAAACTCTGCATCTGTTTTCCCAACATTTCATTATTATAACTTTGTGGAGGGTATATTCAATTTGACAGGAAGTAGCAGCCACAAAGGGATCAAACTAAGACTGTCCGCATGTCCGTTTATCCCTGTCTCCGTCTGTTGCAATGCAAACTAGTCTCTCAGTTCTAAAGCTAACTTGATGAAACTTCCTACACATGTTTCTTACTGCTGCACGCTGTAAATAAGTCGGAACGATTAATAATATCTATATCACATAATATTCTGAACCATTATATTTAACTAGTATTGAAACAGTGGAAGGAGCTAAGAACCTGCAAGTGTACAAAACTTTCTGCATGGCGAAGGTAGCTTTTTCCTCTCATTTTTCATGCATTTTTTCATGGAACGCACTACAGGGTAACTGTCTGTCGAGCACAGTCATGCTGTAGCATTTTTTCTTGTGCGTCTGTGTTTGATTGTGATGTTTTCATGTCATACAGTGCTTCCGTTTAATCGCTCTCTGTTGCCCTTGCTATCACTCAGGCAAACTGCCTCTTCTTCTCCCACTCTTTCTCCTTCTCTCTCCCCCCCTCTCTTAGTTTTGTTTTTGCCATATTACATATTCGGCGCTGACTACAGGGCTAACACAGGTGGTCCATGTAGTGCATTAGACGTGGAATTATCCTTTCTCGGACTGGGACTGAGTTGGGAGACGAGTTCAGTCAGCCAGTTGTCAGTTTTAACAAGCTTCATGTTGGGGCTCGTATGCTGTGGCTACACGTGCAACACAGCAGCAGCAGAGGTGGCAAGCAGCATCAGCAGCAGCATGCCATCAGCATGATTGGCATTTTTAAGCAACGGTATTTGCTACCTGCCTCTGCTTTTTATTCTCTGCCTTCTTTTTAATACATTTTTTTGCTGCGCATCAATAAAAATGTCAAAATGACAGCTTTTATAATTGGCGATAAAATGCCATCATCAACCGTGGGACAACAGCAACAACAAGAACAACAAGCTGGCAACGTCCACACGACTAACGTCGTTGTCGTCCTCCTGTTTGGCATTGTCTACTCACGTGTCTGACGCCAGCTGTGACACTTCGACAATGACATGCAACCCCATGAAAAGTAAAGACCCGAAAAAGGACTTAACCCGAAGGAAGGCGGCGACGGTGGCAGCTGCAGATTAAAGCAGACGCCGCTTTGCCTTAAAGTCAACTCATAAATTTCACTTTCGTTTTTTTGCTCTTTATGTCTTATGTGTTCTTTATCTTGATTTGTGTATCCCTTTTCTGTCTAGGTTCATATGTGTCTCTCTTTGTCACTTTCTTGCTCTCTTTCTTGCTGTTTACATTGATCAATCTCTGCCTATTGAGCTCTTTTTCTCTCTCATTATCGTTCTTTGCCTTTATATCTATTCATAGATTTCTGTGCCTTGGACAGTCTACTTCTGCATGTCTTTATCGCTTTCTCTTCATACTCTTGTTATATCATTGGCTTTTGTGTCTATATTCATATTGAAGTAGGCTGGTAGAAGGTCACACTGATATATCGATACTTATACAACACGATGACTATGTTAAGCCTATGTAAACTAACATTAAGACTGAGAGAGGCATTCTGTGTTAGCGTGTCGAATAAAGAAGAAGTACTGCAGAGTCGTGTGTGAACTAATTTGCCTTCCACAATATGTACCTTTCCTTATCACTAAGTTTCTCCTTTTCAATCTAAATTGATAAATCTCTGTTAGTTAAACCTTCTCGCTTCTTCTTATTATCATTCTCTGCGTTCACTTCTCCCTCCTTTTTTTATTCCCCTTCATTTATTTCCATGCTCTTGGACTGTCTTCCTCTGTATCTTTCTGCTTAGATATTATAAACGCTAGAGACACCAAATTTGGAATGAAGGTTCCTAAATACTCGGCGCGGATCAAGTTTATTTCAAATGTTGGATGCCACGCCCACCGCCCCGCAAATTAGTTTTAGTTTTTAAACTCGATTTGTAAGCGTGGTAAGAAATATATAACTTTCTAACTTTAACATATACTAAACTGGTAGTTATATCTACATACTTATTCTCGAAATTACAATCGGATCGGACAATATATACAGAAGTTATTCAATATAGTATGAGCTTAAAATCAAGTGCTTGTGTCAGCTAATATAAGAATAATTTGATAGTATGTTCATATTAATATGAGTAAGAATTAAACAAATTAAACTACATCGAAACATAAGTCGAAGGGTATTTTCTCTCCATCTCTCTTTCTTTCAGCGTGTCTTTCTCTGTCGCTCCGACTGTTACCATACATATTTGTATGTCTTTCTACGTAGGTTGATCTTGATCTTTCGCTGTCCTACCCCCCTCCGATACCACTGTCTCTCTCTCTCTCTCTTTCGCTCATTTTCTCGTCGCTCTTTCCTTCTCTTTCCCTCTGTCCGCCTATCTCCCACCTAAGTCAATAAAATTTGTTAATGTGTCCTTCGATTTAAACGCTTTACTAACGCATTCCAGCGAGCAACAGTGAGTTATGATTGTATGCTGACGCCTAGACGCACGTTTCCGTTTTGATATGGCCCCTGCTTGGCACTTCTCGCCTGCGTCAGCGGAAGTTGCAAGTAACTGTACTTCCCCGACAGTCGGCGCCACAGCAAGCAGTAATAAACACTAAAAGGCAAACCCAAATACGAAGCCCCAAAGGAAGCTGCACATTTAACGTGCCTCGCGCACCAGCGCCAGCGCCATTTGACTGACAAATGTAGCCAGTAAACACGAAAAGAGATAGAGAAAGGCATGAGAAGGGGCAGTGAGGAGAAAGGGGGTGCAGGCAGGGGGGCAGGGGCACAGCAAGTGCGTCCAGGAAATGGCAAGGAAATTAAAACAAATATAAAATGGCAGCTCAACTAGGCAGGGCAGGCCAGGCCAGGCCAGGCTAGGCAGAGTAGTCAGGCAAAACAAACCTGCAGAGTCGTTGCCGTACACGTTGCCTCAACTGTAGCCCGAGTCCCAAAGTCGAGAGTCGCAGGCAAATGAAAATAAATATGGAACACAAAACTTTGCCCGCAGCCGAAAGACTCTTGCTGTGGTCCGCGCCCCGAAGGTATTTAAATGTGGCAGAGCAGTAGTTAAGCGGCAACCGAGCTGGCGCTAAAAGATATACAAGTTACCACGCCCACACTCCCCGCACTCGCATACCTCTTCCGCTTCCCCATACTCGCAGCCATTTGCCATAAAGTCAACAACTTTCGCTGGGGCTGATAAAGGCCAGCCGCGGCTTTTGCCCCCTAGTTGTGTTCTTTTTTCTCGATTGAGTTACACGTAATCGTTTCGAGTGCCTAAAAATTAAATTAAAAATTTATTTACTTTAAAAAAAAGCAGAAGCAGCAGCATCTATGGTGGTGCAAGCTTATCACGCACGCACACACACACACACACAGACACACACGCCAAGGGCCATAATAAACCGCAGAGTGATAAGAAATCGATTTGTCACCAGGACGTGAGACTCAATTGGCGCTTAAGCAAACAAAAGCCAACGCGAACGCAGTCATGAGGGCATAAATCACGCGCTCGCACACACAGATAAACACACACACACATACACCCACAGAGACAGAGACAGAGATAGAGAAAGAGAGACTCTTCTACACGCATATGTGTAGGGTGCAGCTGCTGCTGCTGCTCCTCTGCTTGACACAAAGGTGGGCGTCGCGTTTGTCCGCCCCTTTGCCACTTCGCCTGTCTGTCTGTCCGCCTGCCTGTCTCCTTGTCTGTCTCTGTGTGTGCGTGTGTATTTGCGGCACATTTAAGTTTATTACAGTTACTCCCGCGAGTTGTTTTGAATCAAATCCCCAACAAAATACTCAATGCTTTTGTCTGCGCAATGTGCGCAACTGAGATTTGGATTCACTTGTAATCATAGCGACAAAGGCGCTTTTCCCACTTTCCCCCACTCTCCCACCTCACCAGCCGCCTTGCAAGCTGTCGCGGCGACAATGAAGAAATTTAAACAAATTTTTTGAGTCATCATGCGAATGCCAAAATCCCTAGACTAGTAGCACAAGGGAAACAGGCTGAACCAGCAAGTAAACTACAGCCAGGAGAGCACGAAAGTAAAATATCCTTCCTCCAGTTATGAAAAACCATAACAAATGCATTTAAAATACCTAAAGTCAAAGTCTTCTGCAGCCTATTACTTTCTCTCAAGTGCAAGGCACGCTCGAAAAAAAACTGAAGCATACCAGCAGGGGCAGGCAGCGGTGCAGCGATATGATGACTCGAATAACTTCTGTGTTTATTGTCTGATCGGGTTGAAATTTGAAGGAGAGAAAGATATTTTAGTCAGCTAAGTATATATTGAAATCAGAAAGTTATATCTGTTATGCGTTAACTAATAATCACATAGCAAAATTAAATAATAATAACAGTTGAAATAAACTTTATGAATAAAAGGTATAGGAACCTTTATGTCAAATTTGGTGTCTCTGGCATTTATAATACCTGAGATTTGCATGTTCAAACAGAGAGACAGACGGACTAACTATAGTTCCTGAGCAAGAGTACCTGCTTTGTGGAATCTACCACGCCTTTTGCTGCCTATAACATACTCATACATACATACAAATTTAGTATACTCTCTTTTAAACATTTCCAATGAATCGAAGGGTATAAGAAGAGGCCCAAAATAAACAGGAATATTCCTTTCCCTCTGTTACTCTCTCTCTCTCTTCCTCTCTCACTCTCCTTGTCACCGTTCAAAGTGAAAACAGTTAGAACATCATGATGTCTTACAGCTTGCGCTGGTTGTGTTGTGTTGATTTATGTTCGATTTACACGTAAATCCCTCCAGTGAAATATAATTTCCATGTGTTTATTTTCTGCAAAATTTGTTGCTGCGATTGAGCGAACGAGCTCGCGACTTTATCTCGATCAAGGCGCGATTTTGACAGACTTATTTGCTATGCCATCCCCCATTTCCCCTTTTGCCCCTCTCTCGCTTTAAGTGACAGCGCGCAGACACACTCGTGCAAGCCCTGTGGAATAGTGACTGCCTGAGAAGGCAGTTAAAAATAAGGTAAGCCCTAAGTTTGGGTAGCAGGAGACGGCAGCCTTCCTGTTTGCTGCCCCTAGAGATGTCGAGCTATTTACAGTGGCTGTTGCCATTTTTAGCTAGAGATTTTAATTTCACATACACTATGTAAGAGTGCTATAGAAGTAGCAGCAGCTTTGAAGAAGGTTTGGAATGAGGTGAGCAATATTTAAAAGAGTATTTGTGCTTTGTTTATTGAGAGCTATAGAACATAACAATGCGTGTAATTTGCCTGTACATTCATTATATAATATATGAATATATAAATATATGAGGTCCAGTAGCTCTTGGTAACTTAAGCGTTACATTCCAACACGACAATAACTTGCTCACATCTACTTCTTTTCTTCCCTTCTGCCACTTTCGTGCTTAGTGCTGCCCATTTTTGTTTACAGCCAGAGTAACCAACTCTTCTGACACCTCTTTCTTTATTTCTATTAACATTTTGTAAATTATATGGTAAGGAACATATCCTGTAACTTTCTCCAACTTTACATGAATGATTTGAAGTTATATTCGAATATGCAATCTGATTATAAATTATCCAACAATATTAAAGCATTTTTCCGTTCTTAATTTGCATTAACTTGAGAAAATCCAACACTGTATCTAGTTTTCTTCACAGATCCAACTACCTTAATATTATATATAGGTACCATTCTCTACCAGTCTCATCAGTTAGTTTTCCTTCTAAACATGCAAGTGTATTTTGGGCTTAGGTGCAACTTTGTGATAAACCTAATTCCCAGTCAGTCTTTAGAGCTGTGTTCGTATGTCTCTTCCCGACATCGGATTGTGCACTGTCCGCTCTTATCCTGGTCTGTGTTGTTACTTCTTTTACTTTGATATTTCGTCTCTTTTTCTCACACGTTGTGTCAAGTCTCGACGGTAATGGTTTTTTGCCTCAGCTGCACGTGAAATATTTTCGACAGCCGCAGAGTAAACAAGCGCTTACATTAACTTTAGCTTACATACAGTATGTGTCTCTGTCTGTGTGTGTAAGTTAGTCTGTGTGTTACTCTGTATGTGTGAGTGTATGTGTATGTGCTTTTGGCACACACTCTCAATTTAATCGCTTGATTTCACTTTATTTCGACTGCGATTTCAATTTAAATTCCATGAATTTCTTTTGCGCTTTACTTTTACTTTATCTTGGTTTTTTTTTGCCTTTGCCTTTCCTCTCTGCTTCTCTTGCTGAATCTCTCTCACCGCATAAGAAATGCGCCTCATAAAAATGAATGGATTCTGTTGATTTTAATTTTTAATTTGGGATTTGCGGCTTGCCAAGCTGTTGTTGTTAGTGCAGCAACAGCTAAAATCTTTCGTCACTTGGTTTAATTAAAAATGCAATGTGAATTATTCCATACGACTTAGGGGAGACTTTGCACAGACAGACAGAAAGAGAGGAAGGGAGACTTAAGATAGAAATAGAATTTGTTGTTGTGGTCAAGCAAACAATTGGCTACAAAAATTGGGACAACCCTTTTGCCAGCAGAATGTTTTAATTAACTTTTGTTTATCCAGGCGCCGCTGCTCGAAAACTTTTCCATTTGCTGTATTGAAAGTTTTGCGCGTAAGTCACAATTGAGTCGCCCCTCACTCTCTCTCTCTCTCTCTCTCTATCCTTATGTCCCTCTCTGTGTGTGTTTGGGCCACTTGGAAGTCCGCGCTGAAATGTAGGCAACGCTTTTTATGCGAACTGCGTGTAGCTTCGTGTTGGTGCACATTAAAATAGATTGCTGTTTGCTTTCAATTTACTAGCGCGCTGCCATCTCAATCTAAATCTCAAATGCCGTCGCCATTGCCATTGCCACTGCCACTGCCACTGCCGCATCCTTCTCTCGCGCAATCCTTTTTGCTGCCAACCACAGTAAATATTTGCCTTTCGGTTATTACCATTTGGGATGCCAACAGCTTCTGCTGCTGCTGCTGCAACAGCCCGCGTTGCCTGATGGCTTTGTTAGCTCAGTTTGCTATAGACGCGTATTAACTGGACATTTTAGACACGCCTGTCAAATAGCTGCAACTTTCAGCTGTTTCACCAGGCAAATTCCCTAGCGAGAGAGAGGATGGAAAAAGAATTCACTCAAGTGAAACCCAAGCGCATTGTTTCGCTGGAAAACTATGCAAATGTCAGCAGCTGCAGTTTTATGAGATTCGCTGCTGCACAGAAAAAAACTTTGAGGCAACAACAACAATAACAATTGCCACACGGTGCACTGCAATGTCACCTCGATGCAAACTTTGGTAATTTTTTTGTGCACTCGGAATTCGTTTCATTAGCTTAAAAACCTAACGGAATTTTGCAGCAAGTTGGCGAAAACTTGCCAGAGCTGCCAGAGAGGGTTGCCAGAGGCAGAGTTGCGTAAGCAGCCAGCGGCCGTTCGATGTCTTGCAACAGTGCAACAAGCCTTAACCGAGACCATTTTTGGTATATTAATGGCGCAAGCAGGCAAAGGAGGGAGGAGGCGCACAACCATTAAGTGACTTTAGGTCTGCGCTCTAACAGCGACACATGCTGCCTGCCGTTAGCTGTTGCTGTTGCTGTTGTCGTTGCCGGTGGTGGCAGCAGCAACACTCCCGACATAGATAAACAACAAGGCGACTGTTGCTGTTGCTGTTGCTCTGGCTGCTGTTGCTGCTGCCATAACCGCACATATCGCTCATAAACACCGCCATAAAAATAACGCAAACAAACAACCAAACAAATATGTGATAAAGAGAGACACCACACACACACATACACACACACATACACACACACACACACAGACTCGCACACACAGTCATTTTGCAGTTTAATGGCCTATCATATGCGACAGCGGACTAAGTAAAAACTTTTGTCACTTCAGCGTGCCATAAAATTCGCAAAACATACACACACGCACACTAACAAAAAAACAGAAAACTTATCCAAATTTAGTGCAGCGGAATCAAATGTGTTTTATTTATTTGCTTGTCGTCGTATTCACTGAAATATATGCCCTGTTTTATGGCGCTTTTAATGCAGATAAAGCTGTTGTAGATTTTTATTACTGTACACGGGTCGTATGTGTAATGCGATAGCTTCATTTGCATCGATTCCGCTTTGATTTTGGTTTCACTGAGACGCTTAAGCTAATTAAGCAAAGGAAATGAGGCAAGCTCAAAGCAGATTACTGCTGCAGCTCCCCCTTCCTTTTCCTCGTTCTCTTTCTACCTCTCTTTCCTCATTTTGTGTGTTGATAAACGTTTACCGTCATTTAAGAGCAACAGGAACAACAACAACTGCAGCATCAGTAAATGCACAAATAGACAAATAGACAGCAGAGTGGAAAGGGAGGGAGGGCGGAAGAGCAGCTGGAGGGCCTGCCTGCACTGCGCAGTGGACAGCAGGAAAGAGAAGCAGAATCAAAGGCATGCCGAAGGTTCTATACACTTGCAGGTGCTTCATCCGATCAGCCTTTCAACCGATCGTTCTTATACTAAAGATATATAATGGTGCAGAATATTTTGTCTCACTTTGATTGGCACTGATAAGTATAGTTATTTCTTTAATATTAAAACTGGTTTTCATACACAAACCTTCATTTCGGACCCTTGCTCCTTTGGCAGCTATTGGTTATAGCAGTCCGATTTATAGACCTACAAAATATATAGAAAGTGTTCGCTGTTGTAAATTTGGTTACTATATCTTAACAAAAATACGCCTATAGTTAGTATGGCAGCTATACGATATATCGGTCTGATCCAACTCATTCCGACTTATATACAGCGTGCAGCAATACGAAGCTGGTGTAGCAAGTTTCATCAACTGAGAGATAAGTTTGCATTGCAATAGACGGACAGGGCTAGCTCGACTTCCCTTGGTGACGCTGATACAGAATATATATACTTTATAATGCCAGAGATGTCTCTTAAGGTGCATTGCAAATTTATAGCCAACATTCATATACCCTCTGTAAGTGAAGAAAAAGAAAGGGAAGAACAAACAAACGCTGGCAGCGTTTTGCCAGCATTTAGCTGCGTCTTCTTTTTTGGGGCCAGCTGCAAAGGAAGGACGAGCGGGAGCAGTCTCCCTGTCCCTTCCTCTCGCCTCTCTTAGACAACAATGTAGACACGCAACGCAGGATGCACGCTTTATTTGCCTGAAACAGAGCGAGAGTCTCTCCCTCTCTCTCCCTCTTTCTGTTGTTGTTGTCTCTTTTGCTTATTGTTGCTCTTGGAAAGTAGGCTACGCCGTCATCGTCATCATCCTCCCCGGGCCATCTCCTGTTCAAATTAAACTGAAAGTCTTGTCCGTTTGTGCAGATAACGCAACGTTGTCTGGCCGCAGCACTCCCAAGATGCCTTCTCCTCCATGTTCTCCCCCCTTACTGCACTGGGCTGAACAATGTTATGAGCCAAAGTGGCAGCACTTTTTCTAGAACACTCAGTGAGCCTTCGTCTTCGGTGTCTGCGCTGCTGCTTCAGTTTCAGCTTCTGCGCCTCCTCTTCTGCTTCTCCCCTCGTGCTGCAAATGTTGTAATTAAACTTTAAGGATTGCACAAAGTTTAGAACAAGTTGCTGAATGAGCCAGCGCATGCAAAAGATACAGCAAAAGCGACTTAAACAAAAGATCTGAAACTGAGACAGGAAGACAGACAAGGCAGACGGACGGACAGACGGACGTGGCCAAAGCCCGAGCACGGTCAGGCATAATAATCGATAGCTCTTTAACTTCTGCAAACATGCAGGGAGAGGGAGAGAGAGACGGGTAGATAGAGAGAGAGACGTACTGTGACACTGATGGGTTAAGCTCGCCGCTTAATGGTCGTCTAAGTTGACACAAGAAGAGCCAAGCAGCGCAGGGGGGGGAGCGTGGTAGAGAAAAAATGAGCGTGGCAAAAGCTTTGCGCGACGAACGACCAAAAGTTTTCTGTTGATTTATTAAATTAATTGCTGCCACATGTAGCTGCCCCCAGCTGCCACACCCACTGCCACTCCCCCCTTTGCACCTGCCCTTTTCTGCGCCTTTGCCTCGGCATTTATTTGTGTTTAATTTAATTTATACGAAATGCGGCAAAACTTTTTTATGACAATATTCATGTGAATGTCTTGTTTGTGTGTCCCTTTCCCACTTCTCCCGCCTCAACTGCCACGCCCACTATTAGCTTTTGCTTCAGCACTTTATGGCATATAACTCATGCTATATGCTGTGCAAATCGAGAGCTGACATTCATTGTCGTTTCGCTAATTTAAATCATTAATAATAATTTCCTTTTTTGCCATTTTCACTTAAATAGTTTGTTGTGCTCTTCCTTTCTCTCCCTTTCCCTTTCCCTCTCTCTTCTCCCCTCTCTCTCTCTCTATTGTTGCACACGGAAATTGTGCAGAACTGTGCGATATGATTTATTTTCGCAATGCACGCACCAAAAACGCTCTACAAGATTGGCCACGACGTCAAGAAGACGCAACGCAAAATGAATTGCCACGCTACGTGTTGCTCACTCTCTGTCTCTGTCTCTCCCTCTCCCTCTCTCTCTCTCTCACTAACATACACACACAATTTCCGGCAGCACAAGACCAGCACAGCCCGTGGTGCCTTTGCTCACCTCATCATCACTTGCAGACGGGCAACATGGCGAGGACATGACATCGAATCGCTTCGCACACTTCTTGCAATTGATTTAGCGCTGGCGAAAAAGGGAAACAACATTGCTTACCCCCTTTCTCTTCCATCTTCTTCCTCTCCCTCTTCTTTAGTGCTGCTTAAAGCCCGCTGCGATTTGTGTTGGGCCATTTAATGGCGTTACAATTTGCCTTTTGTTATGGCCAAGGTGTTGCCTGCCTTCCAAAGAAATATGATGCCACCGCGCTCCACGGTGCGAAATGCTCATTTATTTCAAGTGGACAGGGGCGAGAGAGTGGCAGAGAGAGAGGGGAGAGGCAGAGTTGGGTTAACCGGCAGAATATGTTGCACGTTTAACGTCCGCTTCAGAATTTATTGCCAGCCGACTGGGCGCGGTTGACAGTCGAAGCCATAAAAACTCACTCTACCGTTGCGGGTTTTGAGGTCGTACTCAGGCAGGAGGGGGAGGCAGGGAAAGGGGAAGGGGAAGGAGGAGAGGGTGTGGGTGTGGTAGGGTCCGCACTGTGACCGTTTATAGCGTTTACAGTTACTTAATTCTTTTGCATGAACTTGCCACATAAAACAATAATAATTGCACACCTTTCACTCACTCTCTCCTTCTCTCTCTCTCTCTCTCTCTCACTTTCGTTGCAGGTACGTGTTGCAAAGTAGAAGGCAAGAGCGGGGGCAAAAGCAGGGGGGCCAGGTAGGAAAAGCATTTTGATTGCTGGCAACTTCTGCCTGAATTACTTTAAACTTTCAAAAACGGCCGCCATTTTGTCGGCATGGCCCAGCGGCTGCTGTCGGCGTTGTTGCTGTTGTTGCTTCTGTTATAGCTGCCATAACGCGCGTTGATTGTATTATGAGTGACGTGTACCGCAAAAAAGCTTTTAAGTCATTAATTTCATTTTGTAGCGCCAACACTCAAAGGATTTTAAAGTGCATAGCCCCAGACAGACGTCTGCTACGACTCGAGTCGAGCTCACGCTTGCCATGCCCAATTGGACGACTTTTTATACCCACTAGAAGGGTATACTAAATGTATGCCAATTGAAAATGTGTGTAACAGGCAGCAGAAGGCGTGGCAGAGACCACAAACTGCAAATTACTGCACATAAAATAAATAATTTAAAGGGAGCGCTGATTTTCAAGCTGCTGCAAAGTATGCAACACAAAATAAACTGAGCACAGAATTTTAATACTTTTATTCAGCTGGCTAGCGGGTACAACACAGTAGCGCACAGTCGACTGTAGCTTTCGTGCTTGTTGTTTGTCGTCTGTTTCATTAAATGCAATGAATTTGATTAAGAAGCGTAAGAAAAAAGAGTCAGCTACTAATAACTGAGATTTATGCAGGCACAAACACGCACAGACATGCACAGACACACACACGCAAGCACACACTCACTGAACATTTAAAACCGAGTCAGATAAGCCGCAAGCGTTGGACACAATCTGCATTCAAATGAATCAAATAAATTAGTTTGCCAATTTTTAAGAGACAGCCCACAGCCACGCCCACCACATATAAAGCACACATATACACACATATGCACTGTTGGTCTGGCAAAAGTTTTTGCCTTATTTGATTAAATAATTTCCACTTAACTTTTGACTTCAACGACAAGAAGACTCGCCTTAGGCAGTCGGGCAGAGAGGGAAGGAGGGGAGCTGCCTCAAGGTTGACTGAATCTATGTTTGTTAGTAATTAAAGGCAACATACAATGGCACACGCACACGCACAACAATTTAGCTGGCAAATTAGTAGGGCACAAAACTTAATCTTTGGCCCGCAGCGCAGGCCTAGCAAAACCTCAAGAAATAAAAGGTATGCGACGAGAGAGAAGTGCTCGGAATAAATGACTTTTGCCATAAACAACTAGCATTGATTGCCGTGTGTAGTACACATACATGCACAGCTGCACATGTGTGTGTGTGTGTTGCTGTTTTTGAAAAATATGGCAACTCCTTTGATATTCACACAATCAAGGAGGCCAGAGACAAGAGTAAGCAGTTGCTGCGCTACTGCTGCCTGTGCTACAAATGAAGTGGCCCAGTGGCTTTGGGTTTCATGACAGCTAGATTTACAGTGTGGTCATATGTACGGCAAACACATGGCAAAGTGCACTGAGAGAAAGTCTGGGGTGCTTGGTAACATGAGAGATTTATGATTGTGCACAAGAAGTTTTTATGTTTGTGTTGCAGTAGAAGTATTTTAAAAAGGAACTGAAATTGAGGCACCTTTTCTATTTGCCAATACTACTAAATACTATATATGGTATTAGTCCTATATAATATATAGCATGTCTGTCAAATTTCAGCAGGATTGCTTTAAATCCAAGAGACTAGTTAGCTCTTTGTGACAGTCAGAAAAGAGCGAATTGATAGCGATGTTCCCTCAGTGAGTTGCAAACTGCTAGCTCACATTCATACACTTCTGTCAGTCTTAATTGTGTAGAGTCCACATAGATTTCTTGCAGTGTAAACACGTTGATGTGCACAAGGAGTAAGAGAGTGGGCAAGATAGAGTGGGATATAAATAACTGGGTAGCGCCGCTTGGCTGTGAGTGTGTGTAGGGAATGTTAAAGGAAATAGGGTTAAAGCAGCACAATCCGAGAGAATGAGAAATGGAGCGAAGTCGGCAGAGGAAGTGGGCAGGATGTGAGGTGGGCCGCAGCTGAAGGGGGGCGGGTTTAACATGGGTTCGCAAATTGTATTGTTTTTGTGTAAATTAGTTCATTTTGCTAGTGCGTGTGTGTCTGTGTGTGTGAGACCATGTGTGTTGCTGACTGCGCGTGTATTCTGTGTGTGTGTATTATATGTGTGTGTGTGTGTGCATGTGTGTGAGGTTGTGCGGTCTTGTGCGTTCCATCTTCAATTTGGACAACGTGTTTGGTCCTTTTAATTTTCATGTTTTATGCTCACTTTATGAGATTTGAGTTGCTCTTGTGGTTTAGCATAAAATATTAAACTGGCCACATGTGTGTGTGTCTGTACGTGTGTGTGTGCGTGTGTGTGGCTACACACATGTGTGAGTAACCCCTCAAGCTTGCTGTGATCATAATTTATTGTTGCCTGTGCCGGGAACCCACTTTCAATTTGAGTTTTCTCTGTGTGTGTTCCTTCCCCACACAGAAATCTGGTCAACATTTTTGCTTCGTTTGGTTTTGCTTTGTTATTTATTTAATTTATTTATTTATGTCGCTCACTAAAACCACTTTAATCAGGCCCCAGCGACCGCAGCACCCCGTCAACCCGCCCTGATCCATATTTCATGCCGGGGCAGGAAATTAAGCCCCACTGCATAAGCCATAATTGCCGAATGAGCCCCAGACCCAGAGCCCGACACTAAGCCGTTTTAGTTATAAGTCGTCAACACGCAGCACGACGAGGACGACGTGGCTAACGACAAGACGCGCCTAACGACATCCCGTCAGCTCAGCTCTGCTTGCTCAACTGATTTTATTTATGGCCAAGTTTTATGACACACACATGCAAAACTTGCAGGACACATAGAAAACTTGGCCAAACAACAGTAGAGAGCGGTAGGGAAGTGTGGAGGGGGGCGCTACTTATTTGGCACTGTGGTAAACATATCAATAATTTAAATCAAATTTACCACACTGCCACAATCAACGTCAGTTTCAGCTTCAGCTTCAGCTACAACTTCAGCTGCGCGTGCTACGTGCAACGTGAGGATAACAAGCTGGGGGAAGGGCGTTGCAAGGCGGCGTCAATCGAAGCACATGTTAAACTCTTTACACCGACATAAAGAGCGAGCGAAAATACGTGCGTGGCATGATACATTGTAATTGAGGCCAACGACATGAGACGCACGGACGGGCAGCTGCATGGATAGATAGATAGATGCTTGGCTCCATGGATGGATGGTTGCTTGCTTCCACGGATTGTGGCAAGAAATTGATGAGAGCGGGGATGTGTCGATGTGACAGCGCACAAACATACACTCACACACACACTTGCACACATGCTGGCAGCAAAACAAACATATAACATTGTTTGGGATTGGCTTTTCCCTTGATATCCCACTGTGATCCTGTCTTGCGGCTGGCAACGCAATCAACTGGAAAATGCAGCAACAATGCCAAGCGCTCTTTCGCACTCTCTCTTTCACTCCCACGCCTGTTGCTTGCTCTTCTCCCTCTCTCTCTCTCTCTCTCTCGTTGAGTGAGTGCAAGTGAAGTGCGATCTGGTGCAGCGAACCCGAAGAAAATGCTACCCACAAAAAAAAAGTGGAGTTGGCACATGTTTTCAACGACTGTCAACGGAAATTGCTGTCAGAGCATTGTGCTGCGGCACTGTGTGAAGTCGTAGGCAGCAGCAGCAAAGCAAAACAAGCTCGAAAACTACAGTTGGGCCCATAAGAGCCCTACCATAAGATACCCTACGCAGAGTTCTGAAAACCCATTGCAAATGCACTTAGAGTACCTATAGACAAAGTCTTATGCAGCCAAGTGCTTTCTAACTATAACGCACATATGTAGGCACGCTAAAAAAAAACTAAAGCATACTAGTAGGGGAATCAGGGGCGCTGCAGCGTTAAGGTAACTTGCATAACTTCTGTGTTTATTGTTCGATCGAATTGAAATTTAAAAGGGAGGTAGATATTATAGTCAGCTAAGTATATGTATAAGTCAGTAAATTGTATATTGTATATGATGCTGACAAATCGAATTGAAAAATTTAATAATTGAATTGTAGGGGTGGTAGGCGTGACAACCAAGATTTAAAATAAGCTTGTTCAACTAGAGATTTAAAGGTACCTACATGCCACATTTGGTGTCTCTAACTTTAATAATAGCTGAGATCACACATTTTTAACCACTTTCAATGGTCGTAGGGTATAATAAAAATGCCTAAAAGAGAAACCTAAAAGAACACGAGTCCGAATCTGGTAGAGAACGCGTCCGAACATACGTTGAGGTTTTCAAATTGTTTGCTTACACACGCGGGCACGTTACCATAAATCTGAAATCTGGAAATGAAATAAGTGTACACTCTCTTGTATATTTGACATTTGGTCACTCAAACTCGAAACGATTGCAAACGAGTATCGCAGGAGCCATCGCTCTTCCTCCCTCCCTTTCTGCTGCGCACACACAACTCTCCCTCTCCCTCTCTCTATCCCTATCTGTCTCTGTGCCTCCCCCTTTGGGTTATCTGCTTGTTTGCCCGCATGGTGAACTTGAAGGACTTGCCGCCAGCACGTATCGCATTTAAGTGTCCCTGTGTGCGTGTTATCTATGTGTACATGTGTGTGTGTGTGTGTGTGTGTGTATCCCTGTCACAAACACATGCGTCAATTTAATAACAACAAACTGGGTTGGCAGAAAACGAGGCAGCAGCGAGACCGAATGACCAAGCAGAACGCCAAATAAATGAGATATTACCAATTTGTATTGAATGCCTTTAATGACATAATGGCCCAGGCAATATCTCACGTTGCTGTCCTAACGCTTATCGAGCCCATTTTATGCAGCTCTCCTCTTCTTCCGCTTCTTCTTCTTCGTCTCTTCTAGTCACATTTTCTTCTACTTCTGGTCATCGTTTGTGTTGTGTTGTGGCGTCCCTAGACGCAATTAGGAGGGCACAAAAGCAAACACTTGCAAGTCATTAGGCGTGTCAAAGGCGTTGCAATTCCATTACCTTTATTAAGTATACGCCATGTGTTGGCATGTGCCCGTAAGCGTAACGAACGGACGAATAAACATACAAACTAGGAGGATATTAACATGAATTCTTAACCTTCAAGCACGAGGGAAATATTCGATATTATAATGGCTATGGTAAATATGCCAGGGAACAAAGGTACTTCAGTTATTTCCCATAATATCTATCTATCTATTTGTAGATGTAGATAGAACAAAGGTAATGTTATTAATTAATATGTCAAAGAGGTCAAAGAGGATTAATTATCTTATCTGTAAACAATAGTTAGGCTTTCTAAAAGTTAAATAAAAGTAAACTATTTTGGGGTATTTTCTTGTAAATAACTTGTGTGAATATAGTTTTTATTACGAGTACTTATGAGTATTAAAATATATTAAACTTATCCCTTCAAAAACACATAAAGAACAAATATAAAGAACGAGTTTAAGCAAGACAAAGTTATAGAAAGCAAAGAAATTGCAGTTTACAACCAAGAAAAGAGCCTCATGCAACCTGCTACAAGAATACATCTCGTACTTCAGTCTGCTGAGGGTCTGACTATCCAAAGTATTGACTATAAAAGAGAAAAATATGTCAAAGCATTGCATTCCATTTGCACGATACACACACAGACACACACAGCCAAATGGACAAAACATGTGACGTAGCAAGCTGCGAGCAAGGTCCTTCATAGCATGAATGAAATGGACTACAAAGCGACAAAAACAAAAGCGGAATAGGAAAAGAACAAAATGAACAACAACAAAAAATAAAACAATGCGGCAACTGGCAACTCGTAAAGCAACAGAGCGTGCGGGGCGGGGCAGTGCCAGAGGCAACGTAGTGGTAGCAACATCGGCAGCGGCAGCAAAAGGAAATTCGTACACAAATTGTAAAGAAATAAAATTTTAGTATGCGCATATTGATTTTATGATCAGAAATAACTACGCATAGCAGGCATGAAAGAGAGTGCGGCGGGAGGGAGACGAGGGAGAGGTTGGTTGAGCTACATTTCAAAAAGTGCAAAGCAATCACGAGCCTGCTGTCTATGTGTGTGTGCGAGTCTGTCTGTGTGTGTGTGTGCGAGGCTAAATTGCTGGGCATGAAAACGAAATAAAAAGCGTGCGTTCCTCTCTCTCTTTCTCGCTCTCTCTCATTCTTCCATTCTCTCCCTTTCCCACACTCCGTTACTCTCTCAGATTTCGATCCAGTTGCCAGTTCCATGGCATATTTCCACCATGACAGCCGTCCGGAGACAACAGTAAAGTATCTCCTGCTGGCCATACGTTTGACAGTTGTAATAAATTTTTGTGTTAGCAGCGCATTTTGTCGTCTGTGACTGTGTCTGTATATGTGTGTGTGTGTGTGTGTCTGTGTCTGTGCAAAATAACAGCATTTTCCACAATTTCATTCTTCTGTGAGAGCCTCTGTGGTATCTCGGTCTAAATATGTTTCATTTAATGCAAATTGATTGGGCGCAGAATGTCAACCATAAATATTTGTGAATACGCTTCATTGCATGCCAACATTGTCAAGTTCAAGGCTCGAAACAAGACCAGCAGCCTTAAGCACACACACACATACACATAATATATATGTATGTTTTATAGACAATCTGCCTCACAAGTCACGACTGGTGCAAAGTTTTAATCTCATTTGCTCATTTTTCGCATTATACGCTTCATAAAAATTCTATAATCCACTAAACCTTCTGCTCTCTAGCGCCATTCATCGTAGCCTGTAACGTATACGCCAAGCAGGCCCAATAAAAAGAAAGAAAAAAAACAGCTCAAAATGTCGAATTGCTGTAACTGAAACCAAAAACTGAAATCAAGGCGAGCCAAGGCGGGCCGCGACGCCCTGAAATGTATGCCACAGAATGTTGTTTACAAATCTCTTCAGCAACGCCCACAAATTTGTATGCAAGACATTGCTGTTGTTGTTGTTGGTGTATTGTGTGTGGCGCCCTTCTGGATTGGGGGCTCTCTCTTGGAACTGGTAGATTTCAATATTTACTTAGCTCAGCTCGCACAAGTTTCTGCTGAGACCGCTTGATAGCTTAAAGTTTGTTATTTTTCTTGTTCTCTTTATTAAATTAAATATGAGAGGGAGGGGGAGAGCATTCTTATACATTTTCCTGCGAGTGTACAGTGACCAACATAAATCGACACTCGGCCTGCCCACAGTCTGCCATAAACCATAGGCAGTTTGGGGGCAGAAGGCATTGAAGATGAGCCCCAACTGGGACTGGGCTGAGCACATGTCCAGCAAGCACTTGAGAGCAGTTTCGACGCCCTCTTCAAGTTTTCTCGTATTGCGTGCAGTGTCTCGTATTGCCTACGTCTCTCTGTGTGTGTGTGTGTGGGTTTGCTGTGTGTAATAATTATGTCAGTTTTGGGGTAAATCGCAAACATCGTCAGCTGTCGCAAACATTTGAACAGTAATTTGAACTTTAACTTGACTTTAAAAGGCGACGCGGGCCAGAGACGATCGACCGACGCGACTTTATTGTCCTTTAAATGACATTTGCGATGACTGCAGTGGCGAAAACTTTTACGCTCTCGCCCCCCACGGTCAACGCGATTGTATACAGAGTGAAAAAGCGTAAGCGAAAAGTGTCAAATAAGAAACTAAATCGCATGTCCTGCCTTATCCTCCTTATCCCCCTCTGCATGCTTTACGATGATTTTGCAGCTGCTGACCCTTTTGTGCTTTTGTATTACTTTTTGGCAAGACTGCTCGGTTTTTGGCAAGCCAAAAGAGTGAGAGAAAGTTAGAGAAGGAGGAGGAGGGGGGTGTGGCAACTGGCAATAATGTTGTGCCATTGGGGTCGCTCGTTCCCTCGAGGGCGGCATTTAATTACGCTCGTGTTCGTATAATGAGGCAAATTGCTTTTTGCTGTCAATTAAAGTAAAGTTTTCGCTTTAGCTCAGTGCTAGCGGCACGCCCCCTCCCCTTTCCCTGCGCCTGCCATCGTCACCAGAGCCAGATCAGATGTAGAGAAAAGGGGAATGCGGGAGTCGATGGCTGAGATTTCTGCGGTAATTCCGCTTGTAAAGTAAGCTTGGCTACAACTTGAAGCGCTTCACTTACAGCACAGATAGAGATATATACATACATATACATACACATACCCACACACGTGCTCGAATACCCACACACACATGACCATTTTCATCCACCGCTGTTGCCTTACTTCCGTTTCCGGATTGGCGCTTGTTACGCGCCGCGTTCTAGTTTCGCACTCAGCTCTAAAACTGACAGCAATGCGCTGCCTGCGTGTGTGTGTGTGTATGAACAAGTGTCTGTGTATCTGTGTGTGTGCAAGTGTGCGTTTGTGTGTGTGTTTGTGTCTGCAGTGTCTTAGAACACGTTTGTAAACATCTTAAATGTGCTTTTAATGAGCAGCTTCCCTTCAAAGTAGACAGCAGGCAGCTGCCTTACGTTACATTTCCTCCCGTCCTTCTGCCAGACCCCTTCCCTTCCTGCACCTCCCTTACCGCCCATCCCACATTTGCCATGTTGCGTACTTGTAATCATTTCAGTGCGTTTATTGCCACCGCCAACGCCACTTTTGAAGACGACGTTGCCGTATTTTAATAACGTTAATTAGCCTTCTAATTAGTTGTTGCTTTAGTTTGCCCTAAACGCATTTCAAACATGCACAAGCCAGCATACAAGTGGCTATATACGGGTATATATACGTGCATATATATGTGCATATACAGCTCTCTCTATATATAGAAGATGTGTGTGAATACTTCAATTCAAGTGGCTCCCACTGCAGTTCGATGCCATCGCCCGTGGCTCGCATCATGTGGCATCATTATCGTGCAACTTTTGCCGTTTAAAAATTAACGAAAATTAAAATTAAAATTATTATCAGAATTTTACATAACAAAACGTTGCATGGGGCAAGGGGGTGGGGGTGCAGGGGAGCAACCGCAGCTTGGTTTGCGTGCAGCGCGCACATTTTGTTGTTATGCGAAAATGTTGAACATATCGTGAAATAAAGCTACAATTAATTAGCCATTATTACAAGAGCACACACACATAAACAAAAACACACACATGCACAAGCACACACACAATACACACGCACACACAAATTCCTGAAACTTACACCTGCAAATGTTTCGACTTTTTGGTGCCTGCAAAATGTTAATCAATACGCGTCGATTCATTCGCAAACAATGCATTTAATGCCATTAACTAAGTGCTTTAAATACAGAAAAAAAAAGGGAAATTAAGGGGAAAGCAGTGGGATGGAAAGGGGGAATATGCCATTCTCTGGTCGAGGCAAGGAAATAAATTACCAGCAAATGAATTACACAATTACAGCATTTTTAATCGCAATTTCAATTAAGCAGCGCGAAATGCCAATGGCAAAAGGAATGTGCGATTAAAAAGAGTTAAAAGAGTGACAGCAAAGCAGTCAAAGTATTTGCCAGGCTGCATACCCATTCACTCTGTCACTAAAGGTTGCGGGTATGCGTAATAAAAAAAGACATTAATGCATTTAAAATTTAATTTGTATGTAAAGTTCATAGTATAAACAATGAAATCTCTTTTCTATATATTTATTAAAGCCACTGCACTATAGTAAACCTAAGATAATATAAAAGAAAGTTAAGATATACCATTTTTAAACGTAGTCATTGGTTCGTAATGCTTCTTGTTTAATTAATTAGTCGATTGCGTTATAGGATGGATATTATTAGATTTAAAGGTTAAAGCATAATAAAGAGAACGTGACGCGTCGTTGCCGATCGTATGTGACTTAGCGATATGCATTACCACAAGTAGTATTTATCGTTGTACACATTATTAAAAGCATAACACTTTACCAACACTTTGTAGTACCAGCAAAAGTTGTAACAACACTAAGGTACCTGCAAGGCTTCATCAACTATATTTCCTCTCTGGGAATCATTCATTATTTCAACTGATTGACGATGTTCAATAACGCACGTTTTATTTTTTGCAAACAAACAAATGAGAATCTGATGCATTGTGGAGCTCTGCAAAAAAAAAGAATGTATATAAATCGCCTGGCTATATGTTATATGGGGAAATATACGAGTGTGTGCTATATAATTCGCAATTTACAAAAGTGGCGCAAGCAAAATGTGAAACGGGAAAAATGGAAAGAGAGAAACTCAAATATTGAAATTCAATAATGCACGTTTTGTGGATACGTTACGAACGGTTTGGTTTCCTTCTTTTTTTTTCTGTATGTATTTAAAACCATAAATAATGGCCAGACATAGCCTGAGGAGTACAGCACAGACAGCAAAGGGTAGATGGGTAGGGAAGGGAAGGGGGCTGGTCAAGCAGGCCACACAAACCAAAAACAACAATGAAAATTGCGTGAGCTGTGCAAAACTGTTTTGCTTGTTAAGAGATGGTCAACAGCAGCAGCAGCAGCAGCAGCAACAGCAGCAGCAACAACAACAACAGTTACAGCAGCAGCAATTGCAGCAACAACATCAACATTGGGTTTTTACTGGCCCAGCAGTTGTGGCAGTTGCTGTCGTTGCGGTCGAGTCGCCTCTTCACCCCACACAGTGTACCCTCTTTCCCTCCCTTTTTCTCGCAGTCCCTCGCTGAAGTTGTCCAGTGGGCAACTTGTGCATGGCTCGCACCCGCAGTTGTTCATTTGTTCGGCTCACAAGTGTCATGCTGTTTGTCTAAGGGACACTCGGCAACCCTGCGACCCAACACGCAACAACCCTGCCACCTCCATCTCCACACCCCCGCCCGTGCCTTGATCATTCCATCTCGCTCCCTCACATGCTGTTTGTGTGTGCCAATAACCATTAAGCGTTTAAATTTGTGCAGCTCCTCTTGTTGCTGTTGTTGTTGTTGTTGCATTGGCTTGTTGCATGTGCGTGCTCTGTGCGTGTCTGTGCGTGCAACCAACGGGATTTGTTAGTCCGGGCGAAATACTGTAATTATTTTATGCCCTGTAATGCTCAATAGGCCCCAAGCACGAGCTGCGTACAGAGCGTAACTCACTGCATCCGCAATCCCTTTGCCAGCAACTTGTTCGAGTGACTAACTGCAGAGCACACTCCCCCCTAACTTTTCTCTCCTCTCTCTCTCTCTCTCTCTATCTCTCTCTCTCAGCCATGCCCTGCAGCAGCAGCAGCACCAGTAGTAGATCATTTCAAATTTCCAATTGGCTTCACAGACACCCCCACAGTTAAAGTGGAGTGTGCTTGACTTTTAAATACCCGCTACCCAACTGACCTTCTTTGTTTAGTGTATTTAATTTTGTGTTGCCTACTTTTCAGAGCTTAATGTAATCTCTGAGATCTAGATTTGAAGGCCAATAGACAGGCAGACAGTCATTTGGATAGACAGACGAATAGGGCTATATGATGATTACATGATTAAGAATATACATATATAGTTAAGAATATACATACATATATAGAATATGCATACATATATAGTTTGTGAATATACATATATAGTTTGTGGGGTCTGCCGTGCCTTCTTCTGTCTGCTAAATACCGACGTTGCCACAAAACGATAATACCCCTTTACCCTATAGCTAGCGAATATAACAATTGGGGTCAACCGGCTAAGCCTAAGGCTGGTTAAATGTCTGCACACGGGAGGCTGTCTATGGCTTCGTTTTGGTTACGCTCCAATTCGAGAGGATGCTTGTATTTAATTTACTATTGAAACTAACGATGCGTGTGCCAGTATTTCCTTGTGCCTGTGTACGTGTGTATGTGTGTTTGTGTGTGTGTGTGTGTGTGTTTGTGCAAAAGTCAAGCCCCAAAACAACAATTTGGCAGCAATTTGTTACAATGCTGTCGCAACTGCAAATGATTAACAATGTATGCGACATTGTGGTTAAAAGCATAATATTATCATACATTTTGGGATGCGAGAGGCAAGGCATACATTAAATATTAAATGCTCAACCGCAACGCACACACAACATGCCAGGCATACACACACATATATGGAAATTAATTTTCTGCCATTTTGCTGTGCTCTCTCTGCATTCGCCCCATTAGCTTATTGTGATATTTATGTGGCTGCCATTAGAGTGAGACAATGCCCGTATTAATTACACATCTCATTTATTCGCAAGCACTGTTCCCAAAAATTCCAATTGTGGCAAAAATCAATAAGCCCACCCCCCCTCACTACTCCCTCTGCTAGCCCAGCTAACATTAAATAGAGTCATCATCCTTTGCTGGTAACATATAATCTAATAAAACGGAATGCAAATCGCATGCTCTAATTATAGAGCGAGTCGCGCGTTACGGACAAACATCAATCAAAATTAAGCAGGGAGCAAAGCGGGCGCGGGGAGGGTTAAACCGCTTTAAGTTGACCACTAAGTGAGAAAACAAATTGCCGTGCAGTAGGTCAGCACACACACGCACACACACACACACACACTTGCATATCGTGTCTGCGTGTCAACAAGCAATTTCCGCTGTGAACGATCAGGAACAATAAACGACTAAAAAGTCAGGAGAAAGGGGGCGAAAAAGGGGCAAGAAAGGGGCAAAGCAGTGTTGGAAGGGGGCCCAGTAAGCGTGGCAACAAAAAACAACAACAAATGCCAGGCGGCTGCAATAGGCAAATACATTTTACAGCAGTAGCGGCAGCAACAGTTGGCGAGCTGTGGTTTTTTTTATCTTTACGATAATATTAAGTTGAACCAGCGCTGGACAGGATTGGGTAGAACAAGTGGTGGAGGGGGGAAGGAGCAGGCAGTGGCAGAGCTGGGTGGCTGTGTGGGGCAGGCAGGCAATCAGCATAAAGTGGTTGGCATTAAAAATATCAGGCCGCACAATAAAAACGCCGTTTCGCAGCGGAAGTGTCAAGCAAGGGGGAGAGTGGGCGAGCGCGAGAGATGGGCGTGGCTTAAGCGTATTGTCCTTACTGCCATTGTTGTGTGTGTGCAACTGTGTGTGTGTGTGTTGGGCAACACAAAATCAAATAATAAACCCATAAAACTGCCGACCACAATTAAAATGGCAGCCCAACTTTTTGTTGCCTACTTTTTGGGGCAGCCAATGCATTTCCGTGTGGCTTAGCGCGCTTTCCAGGCCCTCGCTCCGCCTCCCCTCGACGACATTGTGCTAAAAAATTGCAATTTAATGAACCATGCCGTTAGCCGCAATTAAGCAGCAATAACGAACGAGCCTACAACGAAACAGAAAATGGAAAATGGTATGAAAAAGGGTATATCGACGGAACTAAGGCGTTTGCAACAGTTAGTTAGTTAGTTAGTTAGTTGACAATGACAAGGCTTGAACATATTTTTTTGGGGTTTTTATTTCGATATAAACTTAACAAAGTTTACATTTATTAAACAACAAAACAAAATATCCCTCAAAAAAATAAAATTATAGGAAATCTTCAATACAAATTTATAATCATTAGTTTAAATTGTTTTGATAAGCAAGAAGAAACAATAAATGATTGATTCGTCGTGCCATGCACTGCTTTTTCCAACATGAACTGCCAAATTTCGCTTCAGCTCATGCCGAATGTCCCTGAAATCGTCTGATTGAATGCGCTTACTGTTCTTGTTGATCTATCGTTATCTAGGGAATAAGTGTGACCAACTTAAACCATCCAAACTACAATATGTATTTAGATATTACATTATAACTAGACTTAACATACTCTTCTCTCCATCCTATCATTAACTGCTGTTATCATTTGACATTCTGTTATAGTATCTGCAAGCTAAAGAGCATCCTCCAGCTGCTGCAACTCCATCTCCCTTAAGCAATTTCCGTTTTGTCGAGGCATCTGTTTACATATTTCCAACCCAGCCGCATTGGGGGTCCTTTTAATTGTCACCAACTGCGGCGCGTGTTGAACATTCAATAGTGTGCCACGGCAACTCCCCTCTACTCCCCTCTGAGGCATTAAAGTAGCCATATTTTAGGTTTCTTTTGGCGCAATTGATTTAAGTTTATGGCGGGTGTGGGAGAGCGGAAAGTTGTGGAAATGCGAAATGGCAAAAGGAAAATAAAATCAACGGGCGACAAATACCAAGAGGGCGACACAGATTGGCAAGGGGTGCAGGGTGCAAGGGCGCAGAGGAGTAGGGGGAGGCAAAGGAGCAAAATGCAGTCAATTGAAATGCAAGTGCAAGTCCAAGTCAAGTCTGGTGCAAAAGCGAAAGGAAACTGCGCAAGGCAAATTGGCAGCGCAAACTACAAAATGGTTGCTCCACTGAACGCGACAAACAAGAAAGCAGAAAACGCAATGGGCGAATGGGAATAGAAGGAAAGGAGGGTGGAGGGAGAGGAGAGGAAACAAACTGCAGAATGGCAATGCAAATAAGTATAGCTAAGAAACCCAACACAGGCAAAAGTAAAGCAGGCAGGCAAAGCCATGCTGCAGGGGGGAGGGCAGGGCAGGGCAGGGCACAGCGCGTGGCTCCTCAAGTACTGACAACATTGTCAAAGCGCCATCGTCTTCGTCGTCTTCGTGGTGTTCTTCTCCAGCTCTTGGGCAAGCATTGAGAATACTCTCCTTAGTCGCACTTTAGATTTATTGATTGTTTCAATAGCAACGGAACGGGGACGAGGCTGCCCTTGTGGGTCCGTTTGCCCGGCCGTGGCTGCAGTCAGGCGAGTCTGCGAAAAAAAAACTTGCAATGACAACAACAATTGAAGAAACAGTAACAACAACAACAATAGCAGGAGCAGCAGCAGCAGCATCAACAATAACAACAATGCTGATGATGACAGCCGTTCGCCCTTGTTTCCGTCGTCTTCGACCATGTCAGCGCGCTAGCGAGCTGATGTCCTCGAGCAGAACGCACTTTTTTCTTCAAAAAATGCACACTGACAAACACACTCACACACATACAAATATACACACTGACGCACACACACACATACGTACGCGCACTGGTTTGCTTCGCACTTTTTGTGCAAAGTTTCTGCAACGATTCGGATTGAAATTCTTTTGTGTGTTTACAACGGAATTTTCGCCATATAATCTTTCGCCTTCCGTCTCCCCCCCTTCATTCTTCATCCCCTCCCCTCCTCCACAGAGCATTCCAACATATTTTGTTTTGTTTTCATTTATTTGTCTGCTGCAAGTGGAAAGCATTATAAATACACATAAGCGGCCAGTTGAGTTGACTTTTCAACACGCGCACATCTTTTTTGTCAAGCATTGCTCATACGCCACGTTGGCAGATGTTGACGCTGCCATTGCTGCATGGACAACTTTTTTATCTTTTAATTACAGTCATTTTTGTGTGCGGCTTGATGTTTACATTTCAATAAATTGTGCGCTGCCATCAACACTTTCCATTTCGTGTTCGTCATCCTTTCGGGCCACACTCTCTCGTATACTCATCAACATTCTTTCTATACCCTGTGCTAATACTAATCCAGGGCATATTAAGCTTGTTTTCAACTAGACTTCGGACAGTTAAAGCTCTGTATATCTTGTCTTTCAATTTTCATATTATTCTCTCTTTCGAATTGGCAATACAAATTGCTAGAGTTAAAGAAATGAATTTTTGTCAAGACCTGTAATGTTCTCTAAACAGACTTTAAAATTAATCTTCAGAATAGCTTAGTAATGTAATAATTGCCTACTTAAGGTTATTGTGTTAACTATTAGTTTATTAATTAAACAGTCTTTGAACTGTTTTATACAAGAACTTTTCATGAAATCAATTCAAAATCTAAAGATACCAAGAAGAACTAAATTAACAATAAAATTATCACAATCAAGACTTCTAAAATATTTCCTAATATAATGTATTCAGCATAGGGTATCTAATAGTCAACAACAATTGATTATAACAATTTTTACTGGTTTTATTTCGCATTTCACTTTTACTGTTTCTTTCGTCATTTTGTCGCATCGACTTGCCTCTCTCTCTCTCTCTCTCTCTCTCTCACTCGCTCTTTCTCGATGGATTTGTCTGTCTGTCTGTGCTTGGTTGGGCACCCTAACGATTTTGGTCGCCCATAATGAGTTTTTGTTTCCAGCAGCTTAAGTTCTGCATAGCGGCAACAGGAAGAAGACAACGAGGACAACAACAACAACAGCAGCAGCAGCAGCAGCAATTTCCATTGCCATTTAATTAAAAATTGCAGAATAATTATTTTTCTTTTCCCGCATCTTTTCCACTTTACACGGACTTTACGCTCTGCTCTGCTTTGCTCTGCTAAAGAAAATTTTAAATAAACAAAAGAGCGTTGAGCGCAATTTGAAAATCTGCAAATTAGCGCAAATGCAGCTCAGATGAAGAAAACAACAGCCAAATGGGGTAGACGAAATTGCGAAATGAGGAAATGCCAAATGGGAAATGAAAGAATGGCATGGAATGGAGAGGTGGAAAACGGGGAAAGTGGAAAATGCTAAAACGGGCAGCTGAGCAAATGCACAGCGCAGGAGAGGAGAGCAGTCCGCAAACTTTTCAATTACATTAAATCCCCGCACTAAAGTGCTCAACACGCGCCGTTTACAATTTATTATAATCTTGCAAGTAAGTTGCACTTGCTTTACGCGTTCGCCCGTTTGCCCATTTGCCACGCCCCCCCTGCTCATGCTCCTAGTGCACGTTAGTGAAACGTTTTGCCATCATTATCATATACTATATATGTTAAACTACTAAGTTGTGTTGCGCCCACAGGTGTTAAGCACATGCGACGTGACAAGCAGCCGGCCAATCCGGCGTATGCGCAACTTTCATGCCTACACCGAAAGTTTCCCTGAATGAAGGCAGGGGCAACTTATGAGCTGTAAAAGCGAGAAACTCTTTATGCCTGCCGCTGCTGCTGCTGTTCTACACAAGCTGCGCAAGCAAATGTTACTTTAAGTGCTGCAAAAGTTGCATACAATTTATATACTAAACGAAGATGAGGAAGGAATAAGGAAGGGAAGTCAAGACAGAGACAACCCTCTTCAGGGTTGCTGCTGACAAATGCTGTCAATATATCAAAAGTAAACCCTAAATGATGAGACGATTTATTATGATGCTGCAGCCAGCAACTACAGCACCTACAACAACATGGGCTGCAACTGCAGCAGACTTACGTTTGTTCTCCTCTTGGCAATAAGCTGAAATAGCAGTCGGCCCGCTTAAGTGGCTGTTGGCCCCTACTGCCACTTGATGTGCATGCCCGAACAGACACAGATACACACACACACACACACACAGACACACGTCGTATATTTTGGCAACATTCTACTCGACGCTTAATACTTTATGCTTATTTTGTTGCGGCAACTTGAGCAGGCAAGCAGGCAGGCAAAGAAAATGAAGCCACAGCAAGCCAAACCCCGAGAGCTGCAGTGAAATTTATTTTGTGCTCAACACAGCCGGATATGGCAGGATAGTCGGATAAAGTTTATGCACTAGTCGCTACTGCTCTGTTGGCTTATGATAAACCAGACCCGAACAGGGCTCTGCTGCTCCACTTGAGCCGCAGTCCCCGCCCACAAACGCCGCTCCTGAGTGCAGCTCAAAAATTCAATTTTGGGCTGCTGCTGCTGCTGCTACTGCGTGTAAGCGGATTACAAGTTAAATAAATTTAGTTTGCAATTGCTTGTGGTTTAGCGCTGATATGCCTGATACACACTGCATGCATACCTAACTAAAACTTCATGCTAAATTGTTAGCCGATTTCAGGCCGGTTCAAGAAAGAGCTGCACACAACAACATCAAAGGCCTCTCGCGGCTTTTCATTGTGCTTGACTACTTTAGGTAGAGTGTGGCACAGGTTGTGCACACTCGACAGTCAGATACTCTGGAAGGAAAGTCTGCGTTAACAGTCAAACAGTCTTGATGCTCAATGCAATTTGGAGAATAGATTTATACTGTGAAGAAAACACAATGAAGTTTTGTCTACAGCATATATGAAGTTCAGTTGCTGTAGTATGAACCTTCGCATCATTATTTAGTGTCTCTAGCTCAGACAATAACAATGAAAACAAATATTCATACAGACAGATAAAGAGAAATCTTAACCAATTCGACTTCAGGCGATGACGGTGGTAATGAATATTTTATATAAACATATCCTAAATATGATATTTTGCAACTTCGTAACAAATATGAAGTCTCTCTGTCTGCCAATAACAGAGATCTCTAAGGTTATACAGACATCTGTCAATATGTTTTAAGGCAGCATAAATCTTTAAATGGAAACCTTACGTATGAAGGATGCTTACAATGCATAACATTAATGAATGAATAACAAATGAATGAAATGAAACTGATATCGAAGGTAATCCAAATTTAAATCAAGCATTTTCTACGCATGGTATTCGTGCCACATACATATGTATAAGATCTCTTTCTCTGACAATAACAGAGATTTATATATAACAAACAGATAAAAAGAAATCTTATCAAACTAGACTTTAACTGACTGCTACAATGCTACACAATGTTAGTATACCCACTTTCATTCATTCACTGGATATAGTACAACAGCAATGGCCCAAAAGCAAGCCAAGCCGCGTCTCTCTCTCGGGCAATCTCCACCGCGGGCATCAAGTGCAGCTCTTTGTATGCTTTTCATCAAAACACTTAATTTGCATAATTTCGTGAAGAGTTGAGCGCCGCACAAGCAACCGCTAAAAGAGCAAAACAGCGCGCACAGCAACGACAAGAGTAGCAAGAACAACAACAACGAGAAATGGTAGATCAAAAACTATGGCGCAATTTAATTCCGCTAGCTTTAAATAAATGACAAAAATGCAATTGCAACAAAATATGGCGACCATTTACTGTGAAGCATTTTCCGCTGCTTCGCGTCTTCTTCTTCATCTTCTTCATCTGCTCGTTCTGCTACGTTTTGGCTGCTCTTTTGTGTGTGCTGTAATTTAATATTTTTACTTCATTTAGCGTTATGAAATTTCTCTGCAAATCGTGCACTTTGCATCTTTCGCCCATTTCTCACGGCAGTCGGCAGCAACTGACAAAGCATTTTCCACAGCTCCGGCCACAGTCACAGCAGCAGCAGAAGCAGCAGCAACGGTAAATGCATTTTCACAGTAAATCAGTCTAATGCACTCAATAACCGAGATTTGCAAGTGCTGCTTCTGCTTTGCTCAAAATGCCAAAGGCCCAAACCCAAAAGCTGCCAGTACCCAAAGTAAGTCTGTAAGTGGATAAAAGGCTCACACAGACTTACCTACTTACTCACACATACACACACACACAGAGCTCACACAACGTCGTGCAGTTTTGCATTCAATTTAAGTTCTTAAATCGAACAACATTTTCTACTTAGATCATTTATTATAAACCCCAAAGAGATTGCAATCCAGGGAGAATTTTAAGAACAATTAAATTGAGAAGAATTTCCCTCCAAGTATTTCCAATAACTCCCAACAAATCTTATTATATCCTGTATTATTAATTATACTTTTAACGTCAGACTTACTTATGCAGCGATAGTAAAGTAGGCTGAACTGAAACTTGAGTGAATTTTTTGTATTTTTATTAAGACTGTGAAGCTATAAATCTTTGAGGGGGAAGGGAAAGAGGACAGGCAGGGGTAGACGTAGATTGACCGCTCGTATCACAAATCAATATTTAAACGTTTCTCACACACACAACGTTCTCTTTCACTCTCTGTGCTTTCAGCTAAGCGAGGACATTGGCTACGTGCTCTACTCGGCGCTGGGCTCCTTCTATATACCCAGCTGCATTATGGTCTTTGTGTATATACGAATTTATTTTGCCGCCAAGGCGAGAGCGAGACGAGGCATTAAAAAGCATCCGCGCAAAACAAACAACGAACAGGTGAGTGAGTTATGACTTAAATGGGCATTACTTATGTGTATATATATATAGCATATAGTACAGACGAAACTTGATTGAAACGGACGCAATATGCCAACATATTTGTATGTAATTGTGTGTGCATGTGTGTGTGTGTGAGTGTGTGTGCTGGCTGCAATCGCTGTGGCCACAGTGAAATTGGCAAGCACTGTAAATGCAAATTTTGCCATTTGAATGAACATGCTGCGCTGCAGGTAATACCCGCGCCTGGCATATGTCGCGTATGCGCAATATTCTTGCGTTTAAAGTCAGTCGTCACACACAGCGCGCTGCATTTAAGCTGCAATTTTCGGAACATTTTCTTTGCCACGTACGTGTTGCAGCCACTAACTGCTGTCGCAGCACTTTACTGCCCCCCTCCCCTTGGCACTCTACCCCCTATTCTTGCACTGCACTTTGCCACGTTCGCCCATTTTTGCTCATTTGGCGTTGGCAGCCATTGTGCCAGGGCTATTCAACAAAATGGCATCGGTTAGCGTTTCCGCTTTGTGCTGTCACACTTTGCCCGTCAGCTTAAGGCTTACTGTTGATTTTGGCACTGCAAATTATCGGGTCAAAGTTAAGCGGCAAGTTCGCTGATTGAGTGCAGCGAATCTCTAAAATGATTCAACGAGCCAAGTGGACACACGTAACGGCAATTACAGTGGCCAAATTACGCTCCATTACGGACAGAATGAGAGAGAGCGAGCGAGTGAGAAAGAAAAAGAGACACACTTAAGGACAATTCGTTACACAATTTGCATTTTCAATTAACTGAGCACGAGAGGCAGCAAACAGCAAAAAGCGAATGGCGGTGAGAATGAGAGAGAAAGAGAAACAAGCATGCAAGCTATAGTTGGGTGTGCTCGACTGTGATATACCCCCTACCCAGCTGACCAAAACGATTACATAAATATTCAACTACTGTGCTAAGCTTATTTTGTGTTGCATACTTTGGGGAAACTTGGAAATCATTGCCCCCTTATTTAATTTTATTTTATTTATTTTTTTATTTAATTAGTTTATAGTCCGACTAAGGTCAGTCGACTGTTTAAAAGTAAAGAACAAAAACAATTAATAGTTATAATTAATAATTTTAAGTTAAAAGTAAAATCTTAACTGTGAGAAAAGAAAGAAAAAAGAAATTAATTGAATTGAGTTGACATTGGGATAAAAAAATGAAAGAGCCGATCCAACATTTGTTGCAGAGGATTGGGGCAAACCCAGAAAAACCCAATCAGATCAGGAGAGTTAGTGTTAGTAAGCAAAACCTAATCAAAATAGCGATTAGAATGTTCAAACATGCAGTTAGTTAAAAAGTACTAGTGTTACTAGAAAGAAGATAAGTATATATTTAACTAGTTACTAGAAAGGTGGGTAAGGATTTGTATTTTAAGCAAGTATATCTTTAATAACTTCTATCTAAATGATCCGATCGCAAACAGATTTTCAGAAACCATTTGGACGTTAATAGTTATTTTGTTTACCAAAAATTAACTGTGCTGCAATTAAAATTATGCTTGGAATTCGGTTTTTTATCAATTTACGGGGGCGGAAGGGGGCGTGGTCAACATAGAACTTGATCTAAACGCAGAATTTAGACATCTAATCATATTTTCCTGTTGTCCTAGCTCTTATAGCAACTGAGATATAGATTTCAAAAGGACAGACAGACGAACATGGCTTTATCGACTCAGCTGTTGATGCTGATAATGAATATATATACTTTGTGTGGTCTGCCGTGCCTCCTAATCTCTGTAACACACATTTTCGCGCACAAAGTCATAATACCCTTCTACACCATGGGCAAAGGGTATTAACAGGGTCAGAGGGAGTTGATTTGCTATCAGCGACGCTTGACCAACGCTTCGTGCAAACAAAGAAGCGCAACTGCGGCAGCTGCAGCGTAACCAGGAGATTAACGCACACAAAGTAATCACACACGCACACACACAGCAAACCCATACACAGACAGCCATATAAGTGCACTCCCTACACTCTCGTCTCGTTTGTCCGCATTTTCGGCGCTCTTAATTGCCAGTGGTAATTGTTGTTGGCGCAGTGCCACGCCCCCACGCCCCTACTACCCCCTCTTACCTGGCACAGCCTTTTGTTTGTGTAATCATTGCACTCCAACGCGCCCGTAAACAGACTTAAAACGGATTTGGGAAATGGAAAACCCTTGTACAACGACAAGATGTAACTCTCGACTTTCTTTTTCTCTTTTCTTCTTCCTGGAACAGGTCACGAGCTTCACCACCGCCAACAAGAAGGGCACCATACCGATGCCATCCTCCAGCGGCGCAACGCAGCTGCAGCTGCATCAGCAGCGACAGATAGCCACCATTGAGACACCACCGAACAGTGCGGCACTGCCCATGCAAATACCCACTGTAACTATGGATCTGGCCTCCGATATATCCACCTCGGAGGCGGGTGAACTGGAAGCTGTTGCAGCGCAAACGGCGCTTGCCTATGCTGCCGCTAATCCCAATGGTGCCAGCAACATCAATGCCAGCGCTGCTGGCGGTGGCGGCGGCGGCGGCGGCGGCGGCAGCGGCAGCGGCAGCGGCGGTCTCTGTTCGCCCAAGGAGACGCTGCAAGTCAGCACTATAGCGACGGGTGGACATGGCATTGGACTCAATGTGCCCGTGCCACCATCGATGGGCAGCAACAATTCCATTAATGTGCTGAACAACAACAATGGCAGTGTGGCAAGTGAGGCCACTGGCGGAGCAGCTGTGCCACCAACGACAGCAACGACGACAATGGCAACTGCCAGCGGTGGCAACGAACTGCGCGTCTCACCCATTGCGGGACGTTGTCGCGCCCTCTCGGTGGGCATCGATACGGATATGGTGAGTGAATTCGATCCTTCCAGCTCGGACTCGGGCGTTGTCAGTCGCTGTGCGGTTGTCAAGCCGCTCAAATTTCGCCTTTGTCAGCCCATCTTTGGACGCAAATCGACGAATCAACAGCGTCGCAACGAATCCAAGGCGGCCGCAGCGGCGGCAGCCAAGAACAATGCCACAGCTGCAGCAGCAACCGCAGCAGCTGCCCACACGGCCAAGGCGAAGGAGCTGGCAGCGAAAACTGAACTGGAACCAGCAATACCAAAGGTACCGAAACCACGTGATCCGGAGAAGGAGAAACGACGCATTGCCAGGAAGAAGGAGAAACGTGCCACACTGATATTGGGTCTAATCATGGGCAGCTTTATTGCCTGCTGGCTGCCATTCTTCTTTCTGTACATACTGGTGCCGGCCTGTAGCAATCATTGCAAAATACCCGATTCGGCATTTGCCATTGCCTTCTGGTTGGGCTACATGAATTCGGCACTCAATCCGGCCATTTATACCATCTTCAACAAGGACTTCCGACGCGCCTTCCGACGCATCCTGTTCAAGTGATGTTTGGCCTATGTGTGCTGTTACAGGTGCGTTTATGCGAGCATCGAGAAGGCTACCGAACGTGCCATGGGCAGCACACCCATGGGCTATGGGCATGGCATGTATCAGCATTACAACAGGCGTTAGATTTGCAACGGCTTTTTCCCTCAGTGCTTTACATTTTCAATTTCTCATTTTCTCGTATTTTCGTATTTGTTTTTCTTCTTTGGGTTTTCAAAAGTAACGAACATTGTAGCTCATTTCAAAAGCAATGAACGGCTGTGAATTTGATGGAAATCTCTCAATTTCAATTTACGCGTTTTTAGTTGCATTCTACATACACTCGCCCCCCCCTCTCGATGAATCAACGCAGCGCAGACATTTTTCACACACTCGACACCCTCAACTAAAGCTGGGCAAACATGAATCCCTTCTCCTCTACCCCCATCCCCACCCAGCTAAGCAAACATCTTTTATGCCCCACACACTGAATAGGCAATTGAACTCTTGCAAAAGTTTCCATTTTCCACACAACTGAAAAGGGGTTAGCAGCTAAACAATATATCCAAGTACTCCATGTACCTCTTTGTACACATTTGCGACGCTGGTTTGATATATTTTGGAGCTGATCTACCACGTTAATCACACTTTGGTATATTGATTAGGAATCTTTAAACAACATTGATATACAATAGTTAACGTAGAACAATTGATTGCCGAAGTAGATGGACAAACTACTTCTTATACATGTAAAGGGTGAATTTGTAAGAGCTATAGGAAAGTTTTTCAAAAAAAATCACATACGATTCAGAGATATGCATAAAATCTTTATTTGAATCGATAGTACGGTGCATATAATTTAATGTTTGAAGATTATTTCATGCAAATGTTGACCGTGACTGCCCCCCTCAAATGCTCAATCCGCTTAGTCCAATTTTGGCATACTCTTTCCAACATTTCGACCGGTATCTCACGAGTTCTCCTCCAATGCGTCAATTGAAGCAGACTTGTCTGTATGTACATTAGATGTAAACGGACTATAAAATGGAAGAAGCGCACGATGAACTTTCTTAACAGAGCACGCATTTTAAAAATAGAATTCAATAATTTGCAAGCGTTGTTTGTTTGTAAGACGATTCATGGTTAAATTATAGACCAAACTGAAGATGTTTGACAGTGATACAAAATACGAAACACGCGTCAGTTGTTTAAACTAGTGTTGCCAAAAAGATAATAGCTAAAGAATCACCCTCTATATATGTATACATTATACAGTCATATGTTGTCTGGCACTCGCATTGAGCTCATCGATGCAACAAATTAATGTTCATATGTTTTTTTTTATTTTTTGTTTCCCCACCTTCTGTTGTATTTCTATTTACTTGAGACACAATTTTGTTGCAGTACAAAATGTATTTTTAATGTTGCCTTTTGCCATTTGCACAGAATTAATATTCAAGGCAAGAATAATCCAGGCACAATGCACAGACAAGATAGCAAATGGGGCTGCTCTACTTGTTGTTGTTGTTGTCGTTGCTATTGTTGCTGTAATTCATTCAACAGAAGATATTCGACAAGAAAAGCAAAAAAACAACAAGAACAACTACAAAAGCCACAACTAATGGGCAGACACAAATGCATACTACACCCTCACTTTATATTCATATATATATATAGTGTATTTACTTGTGTGTGTGTGTGTGTTTGTAGTCGCCCATTTCCAAACACTTTGGATGCCATAATTTTCGCCTGCAGTCGAATAGATGACACATCATTCTGTCCGTCAGTCAGTCATTGAGTCAGAAACACTTGCAAGGCAGCTCTTGGCATGCAGCCCATACATATCTCCATCTCTCTCTATCTATCTGTCTCAGGGCAACCGCAAATATGCATAAATTGTGAGTCTCTTCTCTGTCTCGCATATTTTGGACACTTTGCGGCTGTGCTGCACCTAAATTTCAAATGTAAAGCGGCTTGTTCCATGTTGTTCCGAATTTATGGCAGCTTTTAGCCTCTATTTTCTCCTTGTTCTCACATTCTCCGTGTTTTCTTCACACACAGCTGTATCACATTTATTGGCCAGGCCATTAGTCAGGGGTGCCCTCTGTTTAAAATGTTAAAATGCTCATAAATAATGCGACAGTCAAATTTGTCAGGTTTCCAGCAAAACGAATCATTTAAATATGTGAAGACAGAGGCTTTTCCTAGCAATCAACATGCATTTTTTATGCTACACACACACACACACACTCGGGCTTACAATGTCATTGTCAGCAATGTTTTTCGCACAACAACTCCACTTAAATGACAAATTGAACACACACATACACACGCAGAGAGTGAAAAGGAACAACAAAAAATGGCAGTGAAATCGAAAACAATTGAAATCGATGGCAGGCACAGCATGCATTAAAATGCGCGACACATGCACACATACACACACAGAGCATACACACTCGCACACCTAGAGCACTTAACTGCACTTAGAGGCAACAGCCAGCATGTGTGGGTGTGTGTATGTCGTAGCAGGCGACACACACAGATTTTTGTTCGGCTTTTGTTTTCGCTTTGGCACATCGAAAGTCATTTTGCCTTCGACAGCGAACACTGAAATTGCTGCCGTATAGTGTTAAGGTGCCGCTGACGTATACGCAATATTGCACAGGCGTCAATTGAGAGTAAAGCTCCTAACAAAAAAAAAACACAATACAAAAACGTTCACTCACAGCATTTTATCACACAATTACGGGCATTTTGTGTGCATTTCACATGTAATTGCCGCGCAATTAACATAAATTAAACACAAAGTAAATAAAAACAAGCAACAGCAACTTCAACAATAATAATTAAACACTATAAAGTTATTTGCATTAATGCTCATAATTCAATTATGCACTTTATATGCAAATTTTCATACTGATTTGTGTGCCTTAATTAGCCCGAAATTGTTTGGGAATTCCAAAAAAAAAAAAGCAGTAAAAAAAGTGAAACAATTTAACTGAGAAAAACAAGTCATAGAGTACGAAAAAAAAAACATAAAAATATTTGCTAAATAAAAAAGGAATCCATTCAGTTGGCCACAAATTTGCATGTCAAATTGAATTATTGAGTTCGCGGCTAGTGCGAAATTTAAAAATATTCGTAATTACGAATTTCTGTCAACATTTATTGCACTCTCAATGCGCGAACGCAAATGCACAGAATGCCATAAGCTAATTTAATGCCCGATTAACTTGGCAATTACGCGGCAATTGCGACATTTTCAATTGAAATTCTAATTCAAATTCAGTTTACAATATTCGCTTGTTCAGTAATCAGTTCTTGGGCGAATAAATATTTGATTGCACCTTTGTGCAACGCCCTAGTATAGTAAAGGGTGATTTTTTAAGAGCTATGGGAAAGGTTTTCAAAAAAAAAAACATAAAATTGAAAGAAATTCATCTTTATTTAAATTGATAGTACGGTGCATATATGTATATAATGTTTGAAGATTATTTCATGCAAAAGTTGACCCCTAACTGCGCCTCAAATGGTCTAATCGCTTAGTCATATCAGGGCATACTCTTTCCAACATTTCAACCGGTATCTGTTTCGGCTTGTCTGTTAGACATAAAATTTAAACTGACCTTAAAAGAAGAGCAGCCATTTTGATAATTAAATTCAATAATTTGCAAGCGTTGTTCGTTTGTTAGACAATTCATGGTTAAATTATAGACCAAACTGAAAATGTTTGACAGTTTAACCAGGTTTGCCAAAAAGATAATAGCTAAAAAATCACCCTCCATGTGTTCATAGTACTTAGATATATTGCTAATGCCTACCAGTTATAATTAAGCCGGCCTCAGTTGCGTTTTGTTTATGCTTAACCGATGATAATCACTTGCCATACTATGGAATCGATTTGCAAAGCGATTTGCCTGACAGGCAAATACATATATCCGTACATATAGTACACACATCGGTTCATCTTTTGTGCAGTGGAAAATGGAAAAGTATTTTTAGCCACAGTTCGAACACATGCCATTAGAATGCTCATTAACGTAATTAATAATAAAAAGCCATAGAACTGCGGCCCCATAAATATCGCTCATAAATACACTCGTGCACACTTAAGAGCTCGTATTTGTGGCATGCTGACAGAGCATATAAAGTGACGACCTCAATAATCTCATGTGCCGAGCGTTGATTTATGCGAGAACTTTACTTTTTAAACGGTTCAACGAGGAGGGTCGCGTCAAGTCTATATATCTGTCCATATGTTTATCTATTTGATTTTTAGTTTTAGAAAAAGCCAAAGCAAATCCAATGCCTGTGCAAAGGGCACATATGTATAGTTATAATATATATCTACAGTAAGCATCAATTTGCCACTACTTAGAGCAGTCAACGCTGAGGTTCACTTGAATTAAGTTTAGTTAGTGCGACGAGGGAGTGGCAACAAACCAAAACGACTGAAATGCTTAAATAAAATTATTTCATTTCGAAATCAAAACAAACCAAACAGAAAACAAAGATCAAATTATAAATATATGAAGTTTGTTTCAAGTATAATTTAAAATAATGATTAAAGTTTTTGCTAATAACATGTGTAGAATAAATTGAAAGTAAACTCTAAACTAGACTAGACTCATAATGTGCAGCATATATCAAAGTTGAAGCCAGTAAATTATATAAATTATTAAAGTACTATACACAGGATTAATCGCATAAGTAGTTCATTTAGTTAGCATAATTTCTAGTTGCATACGAAATCAAATGTTAAATTTAATCATTCAATTGTATAGCAAGATTTTTAACTTCTTATCGTCGTCTCTGTTATAGTTAAACGTGTGCGTAAGTCTAGTTAAATAAACGAATACTACAAGTACGAGTAATGAATCAAACTAAACAACAATATAAATACCATATATGAATGATATATACAAAGTGTTGTATATATAAACAAATCGTATACCGTGCATAGACGAGAATCAAACTCGATAAACAAAATTAAACTGTTTAAAATAAATTAACTACTATCTACATTTTAAGCGGAAGTCTTCCACTACAATTACGCGATCCGATGAATCCATCAAACTAACCTTGTCCCAAACTTCCTCCTAATTCCTTAAACGCGTAATACTCTCCCGAGTTTGTTACCAATCTGCGCAAGTTTCGAAAGTTAACTGTAATTAATTATGTAAATTTAGTGCTAAATTGTATATGTGTATGTATTTCAAGGTTTCTCCTCCTCAAAAGATTCAATATACGCATAAAATTAACTAACGATAGGTAATACGATAACGATAACTATAGATAATAAGCAGATAAAAGTTATAATAGCTGCACAATTGCATATTAATCATGTACTAGAGAGTAAGTAAAGAGAATGAACAAAATGTAGTTAATAAACCATTTACAATTAACCAATCATTGTTAATCGCTCTTCTGTTATCTATTTAAAGAGTACACACAGTTTTCGTTCACAACTAATCTATATAATATACATACATATTCATATGGCTAACAACGAAGTAACATGGTGCTATGAGTTACGCATATAAAACAAATATCATATTACATTTTTGCAATGTTTCGTTCTATCGTTGTCGTCAAAAACGTTAAAATCTGAGCCCCTTTTTAACGTCTTGGACAACACATTATGAATTGATTTGCCTCATCATCCTCAAGACCAAACACACATGAGAATCGTTTAGCATTAATATAGCCATGTACATAAATATATATATTATTATTCTCGAATTTTGTCAAATAATTACAGTATACAACAAAAACACATATTCATACTATATATAGAAAGAAAAACATAACTTATATGAAAGAAACAAATGTAAATTGTGCAAAGAGTAATTGCAAATTGAAGCCACCAAAGAATTGAATTTTCGCATGTAAGTTAAACAAAAAGTAAACGTATTTAATTATACCAGACCTAAGCTAAGCGTAAACAATCCCAACTCGTCGTACCCGGAGACTCATAGTTAGACGAAGAGACCCCGCAGTTGTAACCAAAAACTACGATAGTTACGAAACTTTTTAGCAATTAGGTGCTCATATATCATAGTTCAACTAAAGTAAACAACAGGCAGACGCAGACGTAGACATAAACCAACCTGGTAGTAACAACTAAAAATGCATCAGAAAGTAGGCACAAAAAAAAGAAGAGAACGTATTTGTAAATTTCGACAACTAAAACTTAAGCTAAACTAAACTCGACTAAACTAAAACGCATTTATAAACTTTCCGTTTTGTTTATACAAACTTTCATTCAACTATATACACCAGTTGAGTTCGAGTGATGTGTATGTAAACATATGTATGTTCTATGTACACACACTCACACACACATGTAGACACACTTACGTGACGTGTATATTTGAAAGTGTTTTCCTAACATCTACTAGACTCTAAGACTCTGAATTGAATACATTTGCATACAGTACACACACATACACATAACTATTACGCCAGCAGTCTAAGGCATCCAACATACATACATAAAATAGCGCAAAAACTATTAGCTAAGCGATCGTGTCCATTTAAAGGACAATAAAAATGCTATAAAATTAAATCTAATTAACAATTAACAATTAAGCAGGCCGACTAAAACTGTAATCCGAAATTCCATGAGCCTGAAGACATGAACTCATCAACATAGCTAAAGCTAAACAAACTATGAAACCTACCTACAACAACAACAACAACAAGAACAACAAAATAATATATGAATAAAATGTTTTAAAATTATTGTCGTTAAGTAACATATGAAAAATACCAGCAATCCGAAAGCGAACTACATAATATGTAATAAAAACTGAAAGGTATTCTTAAATTCTTTAAACTCAATTGTGTTTTTATTCCACTGCCTGGCAACCCTACTGCCCAAGATCTTGAGAGTCAATGCATAATAAAACAACTTCAGATATCCCCAAGAAAGTTCTCTTATGCAAAAGACTATTAAATGGCGCAATCTATTTAAAAACAAGAATCAAGAGAAGAAACTGAGATGCAAATCTCAAAAGATTCACTTGACGTCGCTATTGATTTTTCACACAATGCGGAAAAGCGACAGCGAAAAAGAAAACCATCAAAACAGAGCGGGGTAAGCGGCAGAGTCACCAAACTGACAGCGAAGGCGGCTGCTGGCAGAGTTGTCCACGCGTCGCATAATGATGCGAGCAAAGGTGAGTTCATTTTTATATTGCATACTTTCAGACCGCAAATGAATGCGAAACGCTTAGCATACTTTTGTGCTGCATCAGTAAATCTCATTTCAAGTATAGCTGAAACCGTGGGGAGAATACCTTAAATTTTAATATTATTGGTACTCTGGGCATACAAATTTAAGTTGTAGAATAAAATTTCAAAAAGTGATTTTAAGTTTGGTATTTATTAACTATTTATTAAATAAACACAGAGGTAAAAAATGAAATGCACGAATAAATTTCAATTAGTTCAGCTTATTTGAGGCTATGATACGGTGGAATTTTACAAATAATTTCAGAATTAATTCTACAAAAATCCATAATATTTAAAGTTCAACAAATAATAATAGCTCTTTTTTCAGATTTAATTTATTCTCAAATTATTGTCAAATGACTTTGGCAGGAAATCAATTAAAATTTATCATTCTAATTATTGTGTTACGAAGCACATCTAGTCATCATTCCATATTAAAATAATGAAAAAGTTTTTTATTTATATATTTAATATGCCCAAATTACATAATGTCAAATGACTTTGCCAGGAAATCAATTAAAATTTATCATTCTAGCTATTATTTCGTAACGTAATACGTCTAACTACTTATACCAAATGGGGCAGAATTCCTGATAAACTGTTGACTGTTTTCTTTTAAATGAACATTCTTTTCTAACTGACTCATATGCAAATGGCGAGAGATGAAGCAAATAAATAATGTCTGTTTGTTGTGCCAAACCGAGCATTGAATGTTATTGCAAAGATTAAAAAGCATATTAAAGGCAATTACATAATTAACGTCAAATTGGCTGCCTTCGCTGCTGCTGCTGCTTCATTTATCAAATCGCGAGCGCGCAGAACTCGACAGGTTTCTCGACAGTCGGCGCGACATGCAAACTTTGTCATTCCGGACAAACGCCGTAATAGTAAAGCAAACAGGTGCCAAGTGCTAATTACTCACGTGATGCCAGACTAGGCCAAAGTGCCACACAGAGAAATGCGCTTGGCACAAACTTTTGGCGCAGGGAAACTCGAATGGGAAAGATGATGGTGTTAATTGTAGCAGTTGTCCCAATGTTGTTGTTCGCCCAGGGCTGTTGCATTTGCCCTACAGCAGCAGCAGCAGCGGCAACCCTAAGCAGCCGCGCATGTCGTTTGTCTGACTGTTGTGGTGCGTGCAAATATTTTAGCAGAATTAAAACAGCAGCTACAAATAATTGTCTGGGGTCTCGGTTAACAAAGTAGACACAGAAAGAGAGACAGAGACAGAGACAGAGGCAAAGACAGAGAGAGAGAGAGAGAGAGACAGAGCAAGCGAGAGCGTTAGCGTTTTGTGCAACTTTTAATTAGTTAATTTAACGCTTGGCACCAACCAGAGTAAGCACACGCGGCGTATGAGTAATGCAGCTATACTCATTCACCCACTCACAGCACATACGACGCGTTGGTTGGGCTTTCTTCAGTGCTGTCAACGGGCTCTTAAGGGATTAGGGTTTGCTATTGCTGCATAGCAGGGGAAAGGTACTGCTGCTGCTGTCGCTGCTAAGTAATTTCCTCTAGCGGATGCAACTAATTACTAAACATTTCGCATAAAATTCGCAACTTGACAGCAGCATCTAGAACTGCACAAGCCACAAGCGTATAACAGCAACAACAACAGTACTTTGTGCGTATGCTAGGGTGTGTGTGTGTGTTGGTGGCTTGTTATCAACAAATCTACATGCGATTTCAAGCTAATTCGCCACTGCGTCTGCCGTTATAAAGTAAACGCTGCGGCAGACAGGCTGGCACAGTAAGGCAAAGTAGGATCTGACGGGTCGCGAGAGTTGGAGGAGCAGCAGCAGCAGCAACAACAGACAGACAGTAGTGAGTGTACTTGTAACACTTCAGTTCTGTCGAGCAACAGACCTCAGACCCCTTGGCAAACCGATGAAAAATGATTGTAAAATAGCAGAAATTATTTAACACTATTTTGCATTTAATGCATAAAGTTTTCTGCATTTTCCACTTGCCGCACTCGTCCCTCTCCCTCTGTTTTGTCAACTAAGAAATTGTTGTTGCCGGAAGTTGCTGGCAGAAGTTGCTAAAGTTTTGCCACCCCGACCACCACCACCACCACGACGACGACGATGTTGAGCGACAAACGAAACGATTAATAGCAAATATTTGTGGTTGCCTCAACAACGTCACCCCTTGCCCCCCTTTCCAAGTGATAATGAACGCAACTTGAAATGTCAAAAAAGTGATTCATAAGGCATCTCTCTCTCTCTCTCTTACTCTCGCTCGTTAACTGCCCTCTCTCTCTCTCTCTCTCTTCCTCAATCTCTATTCCTTCTCCTCTATTTTTATCTCTCTGTCTCTTTGCATTTCAAATGGATTTCAGCAATAAATGCGCCTCACACACGCCACAACTCAACGTTGCACTTGACTCTGTGCATTTGCTTAATTGTGCAAAGGGCAGCCGCCAATTGCTATTGCTATTTGTTGTTGCTGTCGCTGCTCGTTATTAGCCTGTTTCCGTGCACAGTGCATTCGTATTTGCCCAACCCATTGACACTGCCGTCCGTCCAGTCCAAGTCTAACTTGGACTTCGCTTCGACTAGGCCTGTCCGCGCAGAGATCTCGTCGCAGGGCCGAAACACACTAAAAACCGGCTCACAGACGCAGCAGCAGCAGCAGCAGCGTATTTGCCTTTGCACGCCCAAGATGTGCAGTCATTTATTGTACAATAAAATCCGACAGCGACGTCTACTGCGCTGGCAATGTGAGCGTCACACGAACGAAGGTACGACAACGTTAACGTTATAACGTAACGGCCTCTGGCACACCTGACGTCGACTGCGAACGCGACAGCGACGGCGACTGCGGCGAGACCGCAAACGAGATCGAGCCAACAAAAGCGCCGCCCAAGAGGCAAACGCAGCCGCCGATGACAACAAACCCGTCGTGGCACTCGCAGACGCAAGACGCAGCGCGCTTCAAACCGATCACACACAAAAGTGAAAATCGAAATACGATTTCAAATTTGAATAAACAGAAAACATTGAAACAACAACAAAAGAAAGACAGAGCGAAAGAAGAAGAGAGAGAGAGAGCAATAAAATAAAAGTCCCCGTTTGTCGAATTAAATGTAAATATGTACAACAATTGCTCAATTATGTTGTGTATGTGTTTCTATTAGCCACGTTGCGAGAGTGTATCAATGTGCAGAGTATACAAATGTTCTCTATGCATACTATTTATACATCTATATACAATAGAACGAATCATCAGTAGCTCTCGCTGAAATCACGTGATTAGCCATTAAAAATAGACCAAATTTAAAAAGAGCATTTGCTCAGCTCGAGCACTTTTCATGGCCACTTCTAGATACAGTCCGAAAAGGGCTTATTACGCAGCTTGTCAAGTTCGAAACGTGACAGAAATTACTAAAAAATACAATTATAAAATCGAATAAAGGTCGCGCCCCAATCCAATATTAAATAAATTTACGATGTTTCGTAAAAATGTTGTGCTTGAACTATGAAATTGTCTGTGGAAAATTTTCTTGAATAAAATGCGATTAATTCAATCAAATTTGTCACATTGCAAGATATTGCGTGGGTCGTTCGATATGTTCATTATAATCAAATTCAGGAATTCCCCCAAATTCCACACGGGTTTTTTATGTTTCTAACAGAACTTTTGTCAGTTGAGCGGAACAGCGATAAGAATGTAGTTTTTAATGATTTTATGCAGATTAACTAACTAATTTTATGCACAACTATTTTGTTTATTCCTCCTCACAGACACGACACAACGTCACCAAAAAAAAAAACTAACTTTAAAACTGGTTTAAAAACCCCAAATAATCTCTTACAAAGTTGCAGGCTTTACTAATTCATTCAGTCAGTTTAACAAATCAATTATGCATTATCATAGACTGTGTGCGTGTGTGTGTATTTACAAGCTGATCTCGTGACAAGTTCAACAAAGTCAGCTCTGTTTTCTTTCCGGTCCAGAGTGTGGGCTCTATATACTATATATATGTATTTGTTTACCTGCCCCAATGCGCACACAACTGTTTCAAAGCCAGACCGTTAAATTAATAATAATAATTGTGCAACAGAAAATAAACAGCAACAACAACAAACAGCCCTCAATTTTGTTAGGGCTACACGCGGTTGCTATGTGACAGTTTCCGCAAATTATTATTGTTGTTGCTGTTTAGCTCATTTAGCTGTGGCCGCCTTTCCGCAATCGGATTAACATCATTTTCTAGTTCCACATCGCAAATACTGTGCGCTAGAAATTAATTATTGTCATTATAAATAAAGCATAAACATTTTCGTGGCAAATCATTTGACATTCAGACGCGCCGCGCTCGCACAAGTACGCAAAACAATAAAGGAGGCAAAAATAAAACTAATAGAGATCAAAACGAAACGAAAGACAAAACATAAATACATTAAAAACACAAACCAAAACAAAAATGGCCCCTAAATCTGCGGGATAATCAACGACGCCTGGTCAGATTAGCAAAAATACAAAGCAATAAAAAGAAAGATACTACAAAATAAACGTAATCACGAGCCAGTCACGTGGCTCTGCCCCTTTCTATCCAGAGATCCGCTTAGCTGCACCTCGTCAGAGACTTTGACTGTCCCATAATTTGTGGTCACTGCGCGAGTGTCTCCTTCTCTCCCTCTCTCTCTCTCTCTGTCTGTCTTTGATGCTCTTTGTGCTTTGTTTATCACTTCTGCACTTCTTGCCACAAAGAAGCAGACAGAGAGGTGGGGAGGAGGGTGCAGGTGTCGCGTGTGGCGGCCGTTGGCACAGGAAATCGTTCCTATAGCAAGCACAGCAAGCACCCGCAACTGGGCAACTGGCCAATGCAATACATATAGAAACAAATATATTATATTATGTTGTCCACATAAACAAATATATTATAATATGTAGATCCACTTACGAGGTGTGTTCAAAAGAAAGGGTGAAATTAGTACTTATATATACATCAATATCTATTTTGTGCCCTTCTAAGTAATCCCCCACGGATATAATACACTTGTGCCATCGCTTTTTCTAATGCTCGTTGCACTTTCTTTCTTCAATTCTGACTTGATCTTATCAATAGGGTGCAGGCTTCCAAATTGGTGTTATGCTCATACTTTCTTGACTAACTAACTTCTGTATTTATTGTCCGATCAAATTGAAATTTAGAGGATACGTAGATATTTTAATTAGCTTAGAATATGTGGCGGTAGAAAAGTTGTATCTTTTATACGCCGCTTAAAAATCGTCTTTAAAAATTCAATTATTGATTTGCGGGGGCGGTGGGCGTGGCCCTTACTATTTCAAATAAACTTGATCAGCGTATAGTATACAGGAGTCTTCCTGCCAAATTTGGTAGCTCTAGCTTTTATAATAGCTGAGAACTGTGTGTTCACACAGACAGACAGACAGTCAGACAGACAGTCAGACAGACAGTCAGACAGACCGGCAGACAGACAGTCAGAATGTCAGACAGACAGACGGGCAGACAGACAATCAGAATGTCAGACAGACAGACGGGCAGACAGACGTGGCTGAATCGACTACGTTAGTGATCCTGAGCAAGAATATATATACTTTGTGGGATCTGCCACGCCTTCTGAGTATTACACACATTTGCACAAAGTTAGTATACCCTTTTTTGACCATTTTCAATGGACGTAGGGCATAAATATTCGAGAATATTAAATGAGATAAGCCGATTGATATGCCAACATCCTCTGCAACTTTTCTAATAGTGATTCGACGATTTTCAAGAACAATTTTGTTCACTGTTTCGAGGTTTTCATTGCTTTTTTGCGTGGAAGACTTTCAATGTCTCGGCCTTCTATGAAGCGCTTGTACCTACCAATATTATACGCAAAATTGAATACTTTCTTTAATGAATTTCTTTAAAATGTCACAAATCAAAAGACACACAAAATCGTGGCTTAGCTTTTCTGCTGTCATAAACAAAATACTAACCAAAATGTGCTCCAACTGTAAGCACATGATTAATAAAGACAAACTATTGATAATGAAATGTAGACAGTCATTTGAACACATCTCGTATGTAGTAGCTCTAAGTAATATTCAATGTTGTCTTGTTTATTTGGTAAAGAGGTGAAATTCATGCACACAAATTCGTATATATATATATATATTTTTAGATATCGCTCGAAGAAAAAGTGAATTATTTTTGTGTCGTGCTAATTGATCAATCAAATATTAAATATATAAATCAATCGGTCACTGCTTCTTCGAAGAGAGAGAGAGAGAGAGAGAGGGAGAGGCGCTAACTAGGCGACAGTTAACACCTGGAATTGATTAACGGTAAGTGTGAATAGGTTAAGCATTGTGAAATCATTCACTTCAAATGAATAGCAAGTGAATCATTTTCATTTTCTAAGAGACGCCCTTTTTTCTACTCTCTATTGTAGATTTATTTAAGGTATCATGATACACTAGCAATAACCCCGCAGGCGGAGAGGGGGTTAGGCAGGGAGGGGGGGCGTTGTCACGGCTGCTGCTGGTAAACATGCAACATTTTGCAATGCGTTTGTCATGCAATTGAATCGCAATCGCATTTTTAATTTTCCTCTTCCACCTGACGGTGGCGTTTTCTGTTCTGTATTTTGCGCGTTTTTCTCTTATGCCGAAGGAAAGAAAAATGTGCAGAGCAAAGAAAAAAAAGGGCGTAGCAGAAAAGGGAAATAAAAGCGAATAAATATTAAATGCAATACACTCAATACGCAGACAAGAGACAGCAGCAGCAGAGGCAGAAGCAGAGGCAGCAGCAGCGAACTGGCAAACAGACAGCCAGCGGGCAGAACAGACAGGGATAGCAATAGAAAGAGGCAGAGATAGAGATAGACACATGGTAGTGTAGGAGAGGCAGAACCTCTTAGAGCTCAGTGACTGGCGACAAAAGAGGGAGAGAGAGAGAGAGAGGCAACAGGATGCGAGTTGTGCCCATTTGCATAAATCTACATTTTAACCATTTTTATGTTGGCCTAAACCCTCCCTATACCCTCCTCCCTCGGGTTAACATCTAAGCATCGAACTGGGGCAACTTATTGCATAAGCTGCAAGTGGCAACCCATGTCTGTTATGCACATAAAAATAATAATAATAATACCCATTTAATGAGCTGCATCAATTATAAAGCCCCCGCGATGTCAAACTATACGACATTGAGCAATTAAACACCCTGTCACACTGTCAGATTGTCAAGCCGGGATTAACCTTTCATAAATGTGACAGCGAGCACAAGAAGAGCAACCGTGACAGGCGACCAAACCACAAAGGAGACACTCAAACCACACTCAGGCACGCAGACACTCATACTCACACTTCCACACACACACTCATAACGACACTCATATGTGGCAATATTTATACATGAATCGAATGCACTTGGTCTCAATAATTGGCATATTTAAACTGTTTTCAATGTGTTTACAGTCGGCACATGAATTGTGAATGTATTCACATACATTCATTGAATGTTTTGTAACACGTTAATCAATTTTCGGCTAAATCTCATCATAAATAGTCTACAAATTGTTTAACATGTTTTAATTACGAGGAATTTGTGAAGCCGAAAGTGCGTCGATTGTAATTCAATTTAAACTCGCTTTAAATGTAGCTATAAATAGCTAAATAGCTTTAATTATAGCCAATACACATGCAGCTATTTATAAAATATCAAATTACATTGCTAATTCAACGCTTCATTCAATAATTTGTTAACATTCTATTTTCCATGCAAAATCGCTAGCGAAACGCGGCCGCGACTTGCGTGCACTGTGCGCGTTTTTTAATTACAACAATTTGCTAAGTACTCAATTTGCAAGACACTCTGCCAAGCAGTGCGACTACAAAGGGAATAACAGCTACAACAGCAACAACAACAACAACAACTGCAACAACAGCATCACGTGCTCGCGTGACAAACATCGCGAGTTGAGCGCGCGTTTTTTGTTAATCTCTTGATTCGCAGCTTGGAATTCATGTCGACAAAAAAACAACATTGACACCTTAGCAATTGCTCAGTGCACTGGTCAAGCCTCCCCTGCCCCTTCCCCTTACCCATCTCTTGAGCAATCAGTAGCAAATTAAGCGAATCGAATAATTGAAAATGTACAAAAAATAAACAAACAGAAGAAAGTCTACTATGCCGAAGGTTTAATACCCTTCAATGCCCTGGAATTGTATAACATTGTTCATATATTCGTATTCGTTAAAAGCTATAACCACTCTTAGTACTGTATTTTAATCTATATTCCTCAATGATTGTCAATATGAAATATATGGTTGTTCGATGATAATGGATTGAAAAAGTATGATTGGCACTGCTTAGTTAAGTTAGAAATTTAAATGAATGGCTAACTTTGACATGACGAAGGTTCTATACGCGGGTTCCAATATCCTCCGATCGTTCCTATACTAGTGATATATTTAATGGTGCAGAATATTGTGTCTTACATTGTTTGTTAGATTATTTCTAAAATCAAAGCTGTTCTTCATAAAAAAGCCTTCATTTCTGTCGATTGTTTCTATAGCAAGTATATGTTGCGTTGGTCTGATTTTTATGTAATTTAATATGTATATTATATATGTGAAAAGCGTGATGTAGTAAATTTAGTGATGATATCTTGACAGTTATATGATATATCGGTCCGATGTGAGCATGTGAGCCAAGTTTCATAAAGATAGCTGTAAATTAGAGACAAATTTGCAATGCAACAGACAGACGGACGGACAGGACTAGTAAGACTTCTCTGTTAGTGCTGATATGTATTTTATAAGACCGCAGATGTTTCCTTAGCTGCCATTGCAAACTTCAGATCATAATTAATGTACCATCTGCAAGGGTATATAGAAAACCTACGACTTTAATGCATTTTAAGGCCGAAAATAAAAACGCTGTATCATAGTTCTGACAATTGTTAACACCTTATTTTAATAGGCAAATACTACGCCGTAATTTGCCAGCCAAACAATGATGACAATGATGATGACAATGATATTGTTTTTTGTTTATGTTTTTGCTAAAGTTCACTTTGGTATCACATGATGCGAATTTGGTCATTAAGAAACGTTCTCAAATCGAAACTAGTTTCTGCACTTTGATCAAATCCATGGCAAATCCTTAAATCGCCTTGGCTATTTACAAAAGTTGAATGACAGCTCACAAAGGGTTCGGGTTCAGGTTCGTGTTGGGATTGGCAGTGTAGTTGTGAAGGGGGGTATGGGGCGCATGGTGGAGTTGGATAGCCCGACAATGCGGAGCATTAAACTGAAGCCAGGCGTACTGATTGATTGCATATGACCCAAATTGAATTGCGAATCGATTCTGGCCAAATTGGAGCGTATTTAGAGCTATTGGTTGCATGCAAACATCGCAGCAATCGAATTACAATCGAACAAACAACAACGCCGAGCAGCAAGCAGCGATTTTGTTGCAAACAGAGAGGGGCAAGAAAGAGAGAGAGAAAGAGAGAGAGAGAGAGAGAGAAAGAGATAGAGAGACAGAAAGAGAGAGAGAGAGAGAAAGAGAGAGACGAACTGCAGCATATGCATGTTGAGCCGGCAATTATCAATGGAATTCAATAAAATACATTTGCATCGAGTTCTCTTTAGTCGTGCATTGAGCTCGGCACAAAAGGGCGTCTTCTTGTCGACTGAATGCAATTTTACCTGTGCTCCATTTCAACAATTAATAAGAACACGACGTTAAAAAAAAAGAGACGCAAGCAACACAAGTCACAAATTAAAAATCAGCTTCATGTAGGTAACCTGACCTCCGGCAAATTCTGTCCAAATCACGCCCCTCTGCCGTTGCCGTTGCTGTCTGTCGACAGCCGTGATAAATACGACGACAACAACCAGAAGGTGCATCCTCAGTCGCTGTCTCTCTTTCTCTCTCTTCCTGTCTCTGTCTGTGCCTCGGCCCAGACTTGCCTGTTGTTGCCTGTCATTTCAGTTGCATTTGGCCAAAGTTGAGCTGCAGTCATTTCGCTTAAGTGCTGGCCCAGTCCCAGTCTAGTCGACTGACTAACGATCTGTGAGTGCCGACATGCACACTGCAAGAAATAAGCCAGTAACTTTATCAGATATTGCAGCTGATATAGAAGTAGCTTTTGTTATAATTCCATGCTGAAATTTGTTATGATATTATTTCTTCTTTTGCAGTTATGAAACTTGTAAAGCATTCAAAGAAAGAACAAAATTGAAAACTTGTTTTATATTACGAAATTCTTTTGAGTGCAGCAAGATTGTTTTTTATTGTTTTCTTTTTGTGTGCTGGCTTGTCTGCTGAATTATTCCATGCACCACTTGGGATAGTCCACCCTGGCAGTTCGTTAAAGTTCGTTCGTTCTTTGTGAAATCGGTAGCAAGTCCGGCGGAACGTGCATAAAATTGTAGCGCGATTCCCACTCTAATCATAAAGCGTCGCATGTTTTTCATTTTAATTGTGAATGTCTTTTTTATGTTTTTAAATGAAATAAAAGCGTAAGTCGAGCAGCCACGCAAGTCTGAGTAAAACTGCATATAGTTTGTTTCTTTTTTCAAACGTATTGCGTTATTTATTGAATCTTCTCTTATTGTGAGACTAACAATTATTATCCAAATCTTATTATATCACTTAGATTAATTACAATATAAAATAATTTTATTAGTTAGAGGCAGCTCTAGGATTTCTTTGCTGGGCTGGAGATTCTTTGCCCGACTTCGCGTGTTGATTTTCGTTTGCGGCAAGCTTTGCTTGATGTTTACTTTTTTCATCTGAATTTCCTCGTTGACAAGATTTAAGTGGTTTCTATGGATGCTTTCGTTGCGTACGTACCATGGTGCCCCAGTGCTAGTTCGCAGAATCGTTGACTGAGCTCACTGTCTAAATTTAATGTTGGTTTTTATAGAGTTTCCTCATAGTTCACAGCCGTATGTCCAGATGGGGTTCAGCACGGTATTCTAGAGGAGTACTTTGTATTCCAGACTAAGGAGAGAGTTGCAATTAATAAGCCAGTGAAGATTGGCTGCTTTACGCTTCATATGAGTGCCCTTAGATTCTATATGACTGCATATAATAAGTTGACTTTTCAATTTCAAGTGAGACAGGAAGAGAGGGAGAGAGTGAGTGCATTATGTTGTGTGTGGTAAATTGCAGCAGCTATTTATTGTGCTCTGATTCAATTTGCAATTTGCCACGCAAAGTGGCTTAAAATACACAAAATGGAACAAAAACAAGAATGAAAGCGGTGCCACAGAGAGAAGCTATTGAGCGTGGAAGGGCCTTAGAATGTTTTAAGCGCTATTTCTGCTGATTTTTGCAATCAGAAACTGAGAAAGCGAAAGGAAAAGAGAGAGACAGAGAGATGGAGCGAGGGGAAGCTGGGGTTAGAAATTGTTGAAACCAAATCAGGCGTAGAAAATCCATAACAAAGTAATCAATGAAGGCTGCACAGAGGCAGAAGCAGCAGCAGAAACGAAGTCAGCCAAGGACTGTCTCAGGCAAACAAGTCGGAAGCCAAAAAACAGTTTCTTGTGGCTGCAATTTGTTGGCCAACACGCCAAGCAGCAGCCAAACAGTCAAACTGGCAAACAGTCAAGCTGGCGAACAGTCGAAAGAGCCAGCAAACTAACCAGGCAGCCAAATCAAACAAGCAACTGGGACAACTGCAAAGCAGAAGTTGAGAAGGAAAGGCGAACGTTCTTTCGTGCCCGGAACTTGCTGCCTCGCTTCTTTGAGTGTGCCTCAATAATAACAACAACAACAACAACTGAAGCAACAACTGAAGCAGTAGCAGCAACAACAAGCCTAAAAAAGTTTTCCAGCCAAAAAAAAAGGAAGCTCTGCTGGTTATCAGGCTCGCATTGACTTCTCTGACTAGGCAGATGATTGCAAGTGTTGCTGCTGTTGTTGCAATTGCAACTGTTGTTGTTTATGCTATTGCTGCCGGCAACTAATTGAATTGCTTGTTAGCAACACACAGCAACAATGGCTCATTGTGGGCTCTCTGCCTTGTATTTTAGCTATTTTTTGTAGCTGCTGCGGCCCTGCATACTACAGTAATTACTTACGGGGTATTTTGACTGGCCTACTATAAAAAAAACAATACCAAAATAATAAACATTTGTTAATAATTTATAAATTTCAGATTTAAAAAGTTTTAAATTGCACAACAACAAGGTATACCCGTCATTTACAGGGTATACTTGTCAGTCGTATCAACCCCTTTTTCTAGCTCATTACTTGTGCCATGCACGCCGCGCTGTGTGTTCTCAGTCGTCTGCTGACGACATTTTTTGTGGCACAGCGTGCACGTGGCGTATGTGTAATGTGCGCTTACAGTGCACGAGTGCATGTCGGGGGTGTTTGCGTTTTGCATGATAAAGCAGATTTCATTTCGCTGCAAATCTGCACAATGCACAGGCTCAGCAAAGGGCAAGAGAAGGGAAGGGGGGGAAGTGGGCTCCGCCTGCTTAATGCCATCTGGCTGGGAGTGCAGCACTGTGTGTGCTCTGCTCTGCGCCTTCTTGCGAGTCGCACTCGTGTGTCTAAGTGTGCGTGCGCGGGCGGGTGTTTGTGTGTGTTTGTATGCTATGGTGTTGTCGTTGACATGACGGCAACGCCTTCGAGAATACAGAACACGCAACATTCTCATAAAAATTAGAGCCTGCCCCGAGTCAAGCTGACTCGAGAGGGGGCAGGAGAAGCTAAAGGAAGGAACGACGACTCAAGTGCACAGAGGGCGGCCAGAGTAGAGTGCATGTTGCATGCAACATTGCTATTTATGAACTCTCGGCAAGTATGCCGCTCCTTGCTCTCAGCTCCTTCTTCTCCTCCCTCTCTTTCCCTGCAGCGCCATAAATCGCAGCAGATAAATTTTATTCTCGAATTTCATTTTGCTTCGGCGTTCGCCGTAGCCCTTGTCTGCCCTTTGGCCAGTTAAGAAAATATTATTTGGCATATACTCTAACCGTTTTGCATGCTATCGCATTTGTTGTGCCTTTGGTAACCCGAAATTGGAGAGAAATATGATAAAAATCGGATATGATTGAAGTTGTATTGTATTTCACATGCTGGAATGGCATATATGATATGTGATACTTTTATAAATGTCAGTAGGTCGTCACTAACAGCATAAATCACAGAAATATTCTGTGATGTGTCACACATGGCAATGTCATGTTACAGGGAATATGTGTGCACCTTTGAATAAGCACAAAAGCTACATTCGAGTGTGCTGGACTGTGATATACCCGCTAACAATCTGCCAAAAGGATTACGTAAATATAAAATTGATTTTTGTTGCATACAAAAGGGAGCGTTTTGGAATTAATAACTCTTTAAATTATTTCTTAAATAAACCCTTTATTGATTATCCAATCGGAACCAAATTTTCAGAATTTATTTAAGCATTGATAGTTATTGTGGTTACCAAAAATGAGCTGTTCTGCATTAAAATTGCGCTTGGAATTCGGTATTTATCGATTTACACATTGACAATACATTTGATAGCTCTAGCTATTATAATCTCTGGGCTCTAGGTTTCGCATACGTACGGACAGACAGTTGGCACAAAGTTATAATACCCTTCTACCCCGTAGCGGGTATGAAATCTGACTGATTTAGTGTATAAGGAATATTAATTATTTTGTTTCCCACAACCAGAGGAGTGTTTATTTATTTGCCAATGAGACAAACGTATCTGAACTTCGTTGTCTTGTTTAATATCCTTTCTTCATATTTTGCAAACTGTGGGTCATGCTTCTTTGGGCAGTTCAGCGCAATTTACCCATTTTATTTATTAAACTCAGTAGGCCCGGGATGTGCATATACAATATAAATAATGAGAAGGCAGACGACTACCACAAACGGGCACGCCCCCTTCCGGCGAAGGGAGAGGCCTGCGTCGCTTTGTGCGAATGCGCTGAAAATATATTTCACAGTCATTTCACACTTTACACAGTTTTACCCCCCACTATACTGTTATTTATATTTAATTATTTATATGATATTTTTTTAATTTTGCGCTTTAAATATCTCTCGGATAGTTTTCACAGACAGCCAGCGCAGTTTTTTATTTATTATTTTATTTCTTTGTGGCTCTTTTGCATTTTTAATGCATTTAAATTAATTACATTCTTAATGTGACCATAATCCCTGCCATGTGTTAAATGACTTTTGTATTATTTTTGGTATTTTATGGTCGGATTAAATTATTTGTTTTAAGCCGATTTTCAATGGCGCGACAACTAAAAATACATTTCAGCCTTGACTCCTTTTAACAAGTTGATCATTGCCCGCCTTTATCGTCTGTTAATGATCTCAGTCTCAGCCTTAGTCACGTGAATTCGTGATGACTTTGTGTCTCTAACTAAATCAATGTTTGCATCTGTTTTCACACATTCAATTCAGTTTACAGACGTTCAAATATGTTTATTAAATTTAAATTGAACAATATAATGGGTGCTATATGACACATTTATCACATATATCGGTATACGCTTATCTCTCTCAATGTGGGGGCCATTAAAAATTAAAATTATTTAATAACGAACGGAAAACGACAATTTCATATAGTGTGCACTGTCAATTGAATTTCGCCAAAGGGACGTCCGAGCCGGGTTAATACGCAGACACATACACACATTTATCGTGGTTGTGTTGTTGTTCCACTGTCCAGCTTGAGCCGTAATAAAACTCTGGTGCAATTACCAATTTTTCTCTGTTTCTGTCTGCTCTCTTTGGCCACATTTGCAGCATACAACATTTAATTGCTTGTCAGCTCTCATTCTTGTTGTTGTTGTTATTATTATTGTGGCTTGCTCATTTAATTTGCCGAACAGCGTGCGCTTGTCACAATAAAAATCATTCGAGTGCAATTTTACCCCCTAACCAACCTTCACAGCCTCGTCTCTCCTCTCCATAAGGTTGGCCCTGCACCTTCTCGCGGTCATTTGCAGTGGCAGCAGCAATGCCAGTGACCACTGGCTACTGTCTACGACCAACAACCAACCAACCCACCTACCCATCCATCCCTCAACCCATCCACTGCAACCAAACATTTGCGGCTCTGTCTCTGAAGTCGACGTCGACGCTGACTCCGACTCTGGCTGTGAGTGGTTCGCCATTGCAACTCAACTCGCTCAGCGTATGGTATTTTTGACAGCTTCACGCGTTCACTCACACACATGAAAATACCCACAAAGACACACACACACACACATACTCTCACAGACATTCGCACACCAACACCATAACAAGCAAACATGAGAATTCAATTTGTTGATAAAAAAAAGAATCTGTAAAATCTTGTAATGCCGAACAAGCCTCTCTATGTGTAGGCATATGTTCTGCTGGTATTATAAGTAACACTTGTTGAACTATGTATGATGTCAATATAAACCAAACATGTATCACTTATGATCAAAGTCATAAGAGTTGTACTTCCTTATCTAGTCTTGCCCTTATGTTACAATTGATTTATATCGTTATATCTATCGATAGTATCTTCTATTTGCAAGTTTCATTAAAAAAAATTCCCAATTAACAATCGTTTCCAGAACTTCATACATTTTATTGTATACATATCTTTATCAAGTTTGTCCCTTGTGTATGTGTCAATACATTATAGTATTGTCTATCGATAGTTATTTCTATTTTATTTATTTACAAAAAGTACACAACTTTTATCGAAATCCCATATTATTTTTTTTGTATCCCTCAAACATATTTAATTTAAGCTTTCAATGTTCAAACAGCTTCTACTTATTATTCAGATTGAGTTCACTTTGTAACACACTATTGTTTACCCTTTTTCTAAGTTTATTTTAATTAAAAAACAATGGCAGAGCCATCAAAAGTTTGTTTATTACTTTGCAATTTGTCTAATTGCTTGGGGGGTTTTTTATTACTTTTTAGCAGCCAAAAGGTTGACAATTAAATTCTAGTCAATTAGTCAAGTACTTATTGAGTGCATTCAGCTGAACACTCAACTGACGTGTGTGAATGAACTTACAACTATCCAATGGAAAATCTTTTTCCCCTCAATGAGACAAACAACAAATTTGTTTTCTATTTACGGCGACACATTCAATATACTTAAGGTATGTTATCAAAAACGAAAAATACCTCAAAAAAAGAGAGCAAAATAACCCATAATTAACAATTGGTAGAGCTGCACGTGATGTGAATTTCACCATTTGTTATTTAGCTTCTTTTTTATCTGCAAGATGGAATGTATAACGACATGTGCGATATTTGACACGCGAAAACATGCCTGATAAAGTCACTTGACAAAAATAGTTGATTGTTGAGTGAGAAGTTATTTGAGGTTGCTATTGTTGCTGTTGATGTATTTATTTTGTTATTATTGCAGCCTTGTCTGGTCTGGTTGGAGTTGCTTAATTGAAATAGAAAGATACGAGATGAAGTGCATTTTAAATAAATATATATTGACATCCGTTCTCGTGTTACGAACACACAACAAATACAATGTAAGCTAGCGCTATTATTATATGATATGATGATTGATGCCATTCAGACATTAGATAACCACCAATCATTATCAATATTGAGTAATTTGTTGGCTCACTTGTCAAGCTAATTAATGAATGTGCAACAAATTTCACACACTTCGGAAAATGTTAAAATATTTACAAAAGAAGCGAGATTATTTGCATATAACTAGCACTGTAATTGTCACAAGATATGCATTAGCCATGACAGATGGGGCAGACAAACAGACAGACAGAGAGAGGAGAATAGACAGTCTGGCAGATATTCAAATATTGACACTCTCGATTTCTAGCTATAAAGTATCAATAACGGGCGTTAGCCTTTTGTGTGGCCAATTAACAAACTGCAAATTACAATAACAACTACAACAATTATGACACAAACAAGAGCAACAACAACAGCAATAATCGCGTCTAACACGTCAGAGACATGGCAACACGTATAGTCTATTAGTCATGCTGATAGGCTGTAGCCGTGTAGCCGTAGCTAAAGCTAAAGCTTTTCTAGCTAGAAATTTAATTAACGATGTTGCAGAAAATTAGCATAAATGATTTAATTAAAGGTAAGTACCGTCGAGTCTCGTCGACAACGACGACACAGCACTAGGCAGTGTCTTCCGGCCATGGCCAACCAGAGACTCTCTGTATTTCTCTCCTCCTTCCGCTGGCGTTTGGCAGCTGTCGAGCAGCTAACAAAGTCATGTGTTAATTTTTTAATGACATTTCATAAATCTTTTAACACCTTCTCTACTGTCGCTGTTGGAACAAGGCGCCAGGGCTGCTTGCCAACATTATTAATGATTAGAGCATTTAGTTAAATTGTTGTTCACTGCGATTAAATCGCCATAAAACATTTGCCCAAACATTTCTATTTAAATGCCTAATGTACACGTATTTGCATACGCTCAGCCCAACACGTACTGTAACAAATCGACGAATAAAGCCAATAAAAACAAGTAATTCCCTCAATTTGTTCTATACACATCGTGTGCAATTAGGCAAATACAGGCAGCAAACAGTATTATACCCTGTTGATGAGTAAAAAACAGGGAACACAGAAGTAATCCTGAGTGTTAAAAGATTAAACATAATTTTATAAAATTATAAATATATTTAATTTGATTAAATCTGAGACCATTGAAGAACCTATTTAACCCAGTAAGCCCAATCAGATTGTTAGATTCGTGTTAGATGTAAGGAAAAGGTAAGGAGAAGTCATTCTGAATAGACAGTTTGAAATGAAGACAGTTTAAGAATAAAGAGTAGACTCTACTCAAGATACTCTATTGTAATCAGCACAGAGAACTCGGAAAGGATCATGGAAACAATAATTACTAGTACATAAGCCCATAGATAGTGACAAAAAACTACGTGATCAGCTAAGTAAAGTAGCTGAATCTTTTTCATGTTTGATTAATTTTATGACCCACCTAATGCCTTAGACAATACAATAGTTAGTTAAAAGGATGAAGTATATAGGATAAATTAAGATGAGTTCATTGGGTAAGAAAGGAACCTACGAAAGGCGCTGTGATATTCCTAATTTCTAGATATTGATATGTGATATTCCTAATTTCGTCTGTCACTTAATGTATCTCCCATTCTTCCCCTGCGCTTCTTTTCTTTGAATTTACCCATACTTCCACCCACACAAATACACACACACTTTTATTGAGCACAAATACTCCCGGCAGTTGCAAATTTAACTAAAATAACTGCAATAATATTTTATGCTACAACAACAGCAGCAACCTGCAACAACGGAGGTGCACAAAAACCCTGCAACCCAATCGAGCTTTACTTTTTGTTCCCTTTTATATTCATTGTATTTGGTTCATGCTATTGTTGATATTATTATTGTTGTTGTTGTTTTTTTTGCTTTGCCATGTACTAAATAAATAAAAACCGCATCAAAACTATTGCAGTGAAAACATTTTCGAATGCGCTTACAAATACTACGCACAATGGGCGATGCAAATTGCAATTGATTTGTGCGGTTTCATAAGAGTTAACATACTGTGCTCCGATGGCACGCACTATCGAGCTCAACATTGCACAACAACTAAGATTGGTCGCGGCACAAATAAATATTAAAAACATTGAAAACATTGCAAATAAAAAAACATACATAGTAAATAAATAATATTTGCATACTTATGAATTTTTAATTACGCTTTCATATGCAAAATATTGTATTTGAGTGTAATACAGAACAGAGAAAAAAACAAACATTCATTTTCAATTCAATTCATCGCGTAAATTATACACTTATTTGATTAAATACACTATGGAGATTTGTCCAAGGAAATAATGCGTGAAGCTATTGAAAATTAACTGAAAGCAGTACAAATATTTATTCAGCCGCATTAACTATTTAAATCAAATGAAATGCACAAACGCAAGGCAAGCAAAAAGCCCCAAATTGAATTATGTTGAATTTTGCCTTCATCAGAACGCAATTAAATGTTACCTTTGTTGTTAAAATCCTTTTCTAAAGGGTGATTTTTTAAGAGCTATAGGAAAGATTTTGAAAAAAAAACACATACGCTTCAAAGAATTGCATGAAATCTTTATTTGAATCAATAGTACGGTCCATTTGAAGATTATTTCATGCAAATGTTGACTGTGACTGCGCCTCAAATGCTCCATTCACTTAGTCCAATACTCTTTCCAAAATTTCGACCGGTATCTCACGAATAAATGCTTCAATGCTGTACTCCAATGCGTCAATTGAAACTGACTTGTCTGTATAGACATTAGATTTAACATAGCTTCACAAAAAATAGTCTAAAGGCAGCCAATTGACGGGTCCCGAACGTGAAATAAAATGTTCACCGAGCTCGCCTCTCATTAAGTCCATTGTTACACGTGCTGTGTGGCATGTGGCACCGACTTGTGGCAACCACATGTCATCAAAAATCATCCTTTATTTAAAGTAAATACGATGAGTACATAATATATCCATTCTCGCATTGCAATATAAAAGTTTTGGCAATAAAAGAAGATGCTTACCATTTGTTTAACTACTGCAAAGAAATCGTAAACATTTCACTGGCATATCGTATTGAATTTGAAACGGAAACGGAACTTAGTCACATTGAGCTTACACGGAAATAGTCGAAAATATTCCAACAAGAAAATATTGATTTACTGCAATATTTTATAAAATAATCGTATTTGTTCCAAAGCAATTTATTGTGCGTTTCCGATATGAGTCAAGTTTTCATTGGAAGCTTAGCAAATATTCTGGGACATGTGTCCAAACAACGATAGGTTGTTACGCACATAGATAGACTAGATGTCATACAGGTGTTTCGGTCTATTGTGAATGTATAGTAAGTACTGCCAATGACGTGCGCAATATGTGCAACAGCTGCTAAACGTTAGGGGTTTTATGCCCGTGCTGCTTGTTTGCTTATTCGCTTAACATGACACAAATTACTTCGAAATCAAAACAATTTCAAATGTAAAAACCTTTTAGCACAACGTAAATTTTAATAAATTCAAAACTTTGTGCCGCCGGCTAATAAATTCAATGTGCGCTACTTGTGCTAGCGCAATCCAGCTTAGCCTCTTAAAGCCGACAACAACAATAACATCAACAACAATGGACCTCTTTGGCTTATATACAATTTCCGTCTAATGAAAATTTATGAAGTTCAGGGCCAGGGACTGAGTCTCTCTCCCAGTTAAAATTATGAAGTTGCGATGTTTTTTCTTGTGTGTGTATAAATGAAATTATGGCTCATTATTTTTGGCTATAAATGTTGCCATAATTTATGGTATGAGCTAATATGCACAAATGTGTACTCATATCTGTAGGACACACTGTCTGCCACTGACCTGCTAATCCAATAACTCACTGCATCCCAGTTGAGTGAACAGATAACTCAGAGATGCAGCGAGCAAAAACGAAACGAAGCGAAAAATGTCAAATGAGAAATGCGAAATGAGAACCATAGACAATGGAGTTAAGCATTGATGCAGCAGCATTCCGGTTAGTACATTTCTCATTGAAGAGATAAATGAGTCGTCATTTAGATAAGTCTACAGCGTCTTTAGGGTAAGCTGGCTGATAACGCTGCGTATACTTTATGAGCTGATGAGCTAGCGCTGAGAAAACACTTCCGCTGCATCCGAGAAACAGTTTAGTTGGTCGAGTAGTTGAGAATTTCATTGCCAATCTTCCGTACTTATCAGCACTATCAGCTCTCACTCGTCTCTCACTTGATTCGTTTGACGTCGTTGCGCGCTCACAACAAATGATGAGGCGAGCTTAAATTGTATACTTTATAATACCCCCATAGACGGGTAGCTAAAATGTTTGCGGGTTGTCTGGCATGATTCCAGTGAACTAATTACCCATTTCGAAATAAATAAAAACGCTATGCAAACGACGAAAGGGTGTTCACGGAAAAACACCTGCTGCACAATATTTGTCTAAATATTTTCGTGATAATTCACTGCGAGTCGGCCGACACAAGATTATTTGAGATTCTACAATACGTAGCCCTAATGTCATATAAATAGGGAACTGGAATTCCGGCAGCTCCATTCCGGTAGAAAATTCATCAACGTCGCATCAGTGTGGATTGTGCTCCCCAGACATCAGTTGATAATACAAAAACCTTCCAAATAACCCAGCATCAGCATCACGTGAGTAGAAAATGTGTAGCCTCAACCTTGTGTACAACAATTCTTTCTTCTATATTGATTGATTAAGTCAGCGATTATCAAAATGCTTTCATGTGCTCGCTGTATTTGCACAGCTGATGTGAGCCCTTGTTTTGCATACCCTATAGATTGTATAGGGTGTAAGCACAGTCTATTAAATATTATTATAATGGCTTTTCGAAAGCTTATCAAGTCGAGCGATTGTAAATCAAATCAAATATTGTTCATTGAATCAAAAGATTCAACAGTTTTATACCCGTTTGAATAAAAATAAGCAGGAAAACTACAGTCGAGTATGCTCGACGAATACTTAACTTTTATTGTTAGTATATTTTGTGTTGCATACCTTAGGGAGAGTTTTTGAAATCAGTAACTCATAAAATTATTTCTTAAATAACTTCTATATTAATTATACGATGGCAATCAAATTTTCAGACAGCATTTGGGCTTTAAAAATTAACTGTACTGCATTAAAATGACGCTGGGAATTCGGTTAGGAGAAGTGGTGTGGTCAAATTCTAAAACAAACTTGATCTGCGCGTAATAATAACACATATTGACACTCAATCTGTTGGTCGTAGACAGACAGTTAGAAGGTATACTGATAAAAATACTGATAAAGTATTGAATAGTCAATGATTAAATTGCAACCAATTCCAATTACTCAAGTATAGCAAACAAACAAAACCATAACAATCATTTAACAAATGCTCTTCAATACAAGAGATCAGCTATTTAGTAGAGAACTTAGGGTATTTCGATAGATAATATGTTATGTTCATATATAAAGCAAATAATTTGCATGATCTCAATCGCACCTTGAGCGTAAATGTAGCAAATACCTGTGGCAGTTTCACTTAAACAAGCGTTCAACGAATACGTAAAAAGCGAAGAAGACGATTACGCATAAGTTGCCCAAAATGGATGAGTTCGTCAATTATATCGGGTAAACCGCGCAGCAGCGACAAATACAGGTTTATGTGGATTATGGGTACAAGTGTTTCTAATTCTCAAGATTTTCGGTTTGCCAAAACGTCAAGCATCTTAATGAGTTGAGAGAGCGAGAGAGAGAGAGCAAGCATTAGAACATCGAGCAAGTGTAGAAGACTATGCAAATGAACTCACTTGACTGGCAACTTTATTTAAGTTCGTTACGTATGCGGAGAGCAACCCAAGCCAAGACCCTAAGAAACAGACTGAGGAGACGCACTGTTGAAAGGCAATGTAGGTGCAGAGTGCGAGAGTTGGCTGCGAGGCAACTCTATACACACACACAAGTGAAGGCGATGACAATGGCAAACAACGCCCACTTGGCTAATAAATGTGGCCGAAATGGCAGCTACAAAGCAACAACAACAACAACAGCAGCAGCAACAGTAACAACAACAACAAGCGAGTCCTGCTACACACACACACACACAAACACACACACACAGACTAACATATAGAGAGCGCTATAGTTGCTGCTGTTGCAGTTGCTGACTCTGCTGCCGCAGTCAATCAAGACGTGCAACATTTTTAGCATAAACGCAAAGCGGCTGTGTTGTTGCTGTTGTTGTTTGTTGCTGTTGTTGTTGCTGGACAAGCTGCTGTTATCAAACTTTGTTGCTGTTGTTGTTGTTAAGCTTTGCTGTATTATGTTGTCGTGTAATTGCCGTTACGCTTTGCCAAGTTATTAAGTGAGTTTGTTCCTGTTGCTGTTGCTGCTGTTGTTGCTGCTGTTGCTGTTGCTACTGCTGCTGTTGCTACTGCTGCTGCTGCTGCTACTGTTGCTGTTGCAACATAATCTTCTGATTATGACAACTTGCCATAACTTTGCTGCTGTCCTAAGCGAAACGTAAATTACACTTGAAAAGTTTATACACCCTCGGCACCCTGTTGTGCCTCTGTGTGTGTGTGTGTGTGTTGTCTACTTTCAGTCAAGCTTAATTGATATGAGAAATTAATTTAAGTTTTGCCATCGCTGCACTTGAGCTCTTGCCTTTACACAATTTGCCTATTTACCGCCAACATTCATGGAATGCAACATGCAGAATGAAGTACTTGGCGGCGGTAACTGTTGCATACCAACCTGCTGCTGTTGGTGCTGCTGCTGCCGTTGCATGCCATTCGGCCAGTCAACTAATTACCTTTAATTATGAATTTAACTGTATTTCAGTGGACATAAATTTTGAGCAGGCGACACGTGCATGACAGCCTCATCAGTCAAACGCGACGTATGAGTAATTTCAGGCAATTTCTTCAATACCCAATGTTTGAGGGGTTAGTTGGTGGGGTATATGCGAGGATAGAGTGTTGTCAACTGAATGTGAATAATTTGAGTTGTGTATAGAGCAGAAATGTGCAGATGCAGGCAACTTCTCTAGCTATATTGCAGGGGTTTGCAGCTCTTGAACTTTACTGTACATTTATACAAATAATTAGCAGTTACAGGGTATTTCCAGGCACCACACACTCTTTGCACACTGCTGTGTGCTTGTAGATGTTATGATGGCTTATCAATTCAAGCTGCCACCCCAAAGTGGCATTGAAATTGAAGTGCAACTGGCTAATTACTCACTTTTTGTTGTTGTCAATTAATGGCAACAGAGAGGGAGAGAATGAAAATGAGAGTGTGAGTGGATACATATGTAAATAACCCATGCACGACATTAATTGCATATTGATAGTGTTTACTTATTTGTATCTGCTGTTTGTCTATCTGCATGCCTTTTCAATGGAAGAGAGAGACCCCTTCTTGTGTGTAATGGCAGCCTGGTTATGTTTACTGCAATCGATCAATCAATTAATCCATGAATGGATTAATTATGAAATCGTTACACGCAGCAGTTGCCGCAACACACACTCACAGACAACAAAACAACTTTAATTTCAGTTTCGAAACTCAAATTCTAGCCTGACAAATCCCAGAGCAGTCTGTCTATCTTCCCCTTCTATCTGCTGTCTTATGAACCTATCATTAGCCACTGTTTGAAGCCTCTAACTTAATTGTTAGTCCTGCTCAAGTTGTCAACACTTTGCCAACTGTTAAATGCAATTTGCGTCCCATGAATATTTATGCTGAAATATAATTAAATATGCTAATTACAGCTGATTGTACGCAAATAATTTGTACAATCATTTGAAATTATAATTCGCGAGCCACGCAGCAGCAACAGCAGCAACTCTTAAGCCTTAAACAGCACGGCAACGAGTGCCGCCGAGTCGAAAAGGATAACACGCATTTTTAAGCTGACAATTTAGCATAAATTCAAATGGAATGTACAACAATGTTGCAGAGGGGGGAGGAACTGCTGGGCAACTGTTGCCAATTTCAACAGCCAAATGGCCAAAAAATAATACAGACAGCGAAGAGGGAAAGGGAGAGTGAGGGTTAACAAAATAAAGTAGACAAGAATTAAATAAATTACTTTGTTGCCTGCAAACTTTTCGCTGGCAGCACAAACAATTTGTGCAGCTGCCACATGCAGCAGTAGCAGCAGCAGGAGCAGCAAAGCAAAGCTTCGCCCATTGGCCACATGCCCACGTCCGCCACATGGCTGACTTGTCGTTTTGTACCTGTCGGAAAAGGTAGAAAGACTGCACAGAAATTGTGTCGCTTATCTTGGCAGCAAACAGCCAGAGGTGCAACCGGGCAAGGGGCAGAGGCATCTGCATATTGGCCAACGGCAGCCATGGCTCAGATCGTGGCAGATGACACGACAAAACGTTGAGCAACTAATTTTTTTTCTATCAACCTTAGTGAATTAAAGTTTTAATAACATGAGACCAGGGCGCGCGCTCCATTGAGCCGGGGCCCAGTAAACTGCATAAAAGTTAATTGAAAATCTAATGGACACAGCAACAACAACAACAGCAAGAAGCGACAGTTAACAGGCAAGTTAATTGCAACGAGCAAGAAAGGCTACCTACGGCATGCCGAAGTTTCTATACCCTAGCAGTTTCTTACCATATATACTCCAATCGTTTCAATAATAGATATATATAATGGTGCAGAATATTGTGTCTAACTGTGATTGACACTGATAAGTTAAATTATTTCGATAATCAAAACTGGCCTTCATAGTTTCATCAAGTTAGGAACAGACGGAGGGACAGATTCAGTATAAAAAGGGTGATTTTTTAAGTGCTTTAGGAAAGTTTATCAAAAAAAAAACACATAAAATTGAGAGTGATGCATGAAATCTTTATTTGAATCGATAGTTCGCTACATATAATTTAATGTTTGAAGATTATTTCATGCAAATGTTGACCGTGACTGCGCCTCAAATGGTCCATCCGCTAAGTCTAATTTTGTCATTCTCTTTCCAACATTTTGGCCGGTATATCTCACGAATAAATGCTTCAATGTTGTCCTCCAATGAGTCAATTGAAGCGTTCTTGTCTATATACACATTCGATTTAATATAGCGTCACAAAAATAAGTATAAAGACGTAGTTTCAGCAAGTCAGATTCAGTATATATATTTATATACCCTATACAGTTTAAGACTGCATTGCTAACTTATGGCCAAAATTAATATACCTTCTGCAAGAGTAAAAAAAATCGCATCAAAGGAAATTGCACGGACCTGCAAGTGATCTCAAACATGAAGTAGACTTCAAAAGCTCATAATTAAACTGCAGATTTCTACACTCAAAAGGGAAGGGGGAGCGTAAAAACACCTGTGCTCAAGGGATCAAGAACAAGAATAGGATGAAGGAGATGACAAGCCATAAATATTCATTTAAAGCAATTCCTTGTTGACACAATGTAACTTGTTTAATTTATTGCCAGCACACAGCCTTTGTGCAAACAGAGGCTAAAAGAGGTTTTTAATTTGAGCTCACACATACACAGACAGAGAGAGAGAGAGAGCGCACAATAAGCTGGACAAACGATCCTGTGCCAGGACAAAGCATTTCATTAGTTCAATTAGTCAGCAAAGCTACGCAAAACTGGCCGACAATATTGGGGCAGGTGACAGGGAATGGTACGTGAGGAGGGCAGCTTCTACTGGCCACTGGTTGAGCCTGGTTGGGATGGAGCTGCGGAGCTGTGCACGGGGGGAGGTGGTGTCAAGTGGCAGCTTTTTAAACGATGATTAGTGTGCTCTGTTGTGTCACACGAAATACAAGACAAATTATAGTTTGCTTAGCCCTCTGACTGCGGCATTTAAATGCAAATTTATAACCCCAAAATCCAACGCGAATCGTTGCATTAACATTGGCGAAAGGATTCAAGAATCTGATTTATCACAGAGCCAGTTCAATTTACTTGGCTTTCATGGCTAATTTATTAATATGGTCAACATAAAAAACAACAGCATCCAGTTGCCAAAATAATATGCTAAACTGGACTAAGGCTGCGGGGAAAAAGGAGACAATAAACTAAGCAGAAGAAAGCAAGTTCAAGCTCGTATAACTTTTATTGTTAAGGTTGCCTATTTTTAAACAGACAAATATCTTTATTTATTTTAAGAAATGTGACTCAGTTAGCATAAAGATTCAAAGAGAGGGAAAGTCTTTTACTTCTGCCTGTTAAACACGTTTGTTTCCCTTGTATCTATATAGTATTGTATTGTATATATAGTATTTATAACAATGGATATCATTGTATCTACAACACACACGCATGTAGTACAGGGCAAACTCCACCCAAGAGAGCTGAACTAATTTGTGACAAAGGTTGTGTAAAATTCTATAAATAAGTAGAAAGGACATATTAAATTTAAAGCGTGCGTTCTGAGGAATAACTTAAGGACAGCACAGCACAAACAGAAGGACACTCGAGCAACGAGGTCAGCATACTACATAGATCTCAGATTCCATAGCCATAGCAGTCTATGGGGAAATTAAAATCTTGTGCCATTCGATGAGAGATGACGAGAAACATTCAATTGAGGCGCACAAAGTGCTTAAAGTTTAATGGCATCGAGCAGATTAGGCAACACTAGTTGACTGAGAGGGGGGTGTGAGGTGACCCACAATTGGCCTAGGCAACCACTAAACGCGTTAATATGCCTAATATGGAAAACTGTCGGCGCCATTGTCGCACCACTCAACGCCCCGGACTAACTAACCTAATTATTTGTGAAATGTGCACAGAGAAGGAGAACGGGAGAAAGAAAGGAAGGGAGAGGAAGTGAAGGAGAGAGAATGCAAAGGAAACTCAAGCACAAAACCGCAGTCCATTGTCTGCCCAGCAGGTGAAAATGGAGAGCAGTTGAGCTGGAGGAGGCCTGGAGAACAGTTAAGAGGACATTGCACAGCACAGCACGCGTAATGAAAACTTTGTAAAGGCAAAGTGCAAAGGCAAAAAATGTGAAATAAAAGTGAATATAAGTCAGCAACATGCCGCAACGAAGAGTAAATACTCTAAAACCAACGCTACAACTACTGTCAAAGAGAGTGTATGAATAATAACTCTATAATAACTGAATCATACGCTGATCTAGATGAAAAAGTAGAACTGAAGCAAGTTTACCATATATACAAAATATATACCATATAACTCATTCATAATGCACAATACCCCGTGGAAAGTGTATAAAAAAAAAGGAAGTCTACCTCAACTGCGCACAGTTCTTCCAAGTGCACGAGGACAGTGAAAGGAAGTCTAGTAGCATTCACTGGTGTCGTATGTTGGCTGCCAGTGATGGTCGTGCTGCTGCTGCTGGTGCTGACGACAACCGGAACATGGATGGGAACGTGAACGTGGCGACAACGTGGAATTAGTTGTGCATGCTTGCTGCAGCACAGGAGTCAGTCCGAGTCGCGGCAAAAGTAACTTAACGACAACGACGCAACGACGCTGACCACTAAATTGCCCGGATGAAGTCGTGCCAGGACAACGACGACGGCCACTGCACGATGTTGATCAAATTAACAGCATGTGGTCCTGGTACTGGTCCTGGTCGTGGTCGTGGTCGTGGTTTGCGCGCTGCCCTCCTGCTCTGTCTGTCAAACTTGGCTATTTGCGTAGCATACTTTGCAGCGCGACCAGCGCGAGTGCCACAAATTGCTTCAGCTCGGGCAGCTGCCTAATTATTCGGCAGAACAACTTGTTACAAGTAAACTTTTCTTTGACAGAGTCGCGCACAGTGGAACTGCTGGCTGCCTCTCTCTCTGTCTGAATGACAGACAGTGTGACAGGCAAGTTTCTGTGCAAAAAAATACAAGCAAACAACAATTGCAATTGTCGTATACTTTGTGCAAACTTTGTGCGAAGAAAAGACAAAGAATCACTTTTTAAAAGTCATGCTGCAAATAAATTATAGAACACGGCGCAGAAAATTATGAACGACACAGCGGGGGGCAAGGGGAACCAGCAACAGGAGAGATAGATAGTAAAAGAGATGGTGGCAGGAGGGGGAGAGACAGAGTCCGCGCAAGTCATGCTGGTCAGCAAAAGCCAATTCCAAGGCCATGCTTGAACAATTTCAAAGCTCCTTGAGGCAGTGTGTGTGTCTCACTTGTGTATGTGTGTGTCCGGGTATGTGTGTGTTGTGTGTGTGCCTTGCTGTGGCGAGAAAAATGAGACGTAATTGAAACTTTAACCCCTTTTGCAGCTCGTTGAAAAATTGGCATTATTCTTGAGGCTCTGCGGTTGCAACCACAACAATAAGAACAATAACAACTACAACAACAAGAATAACAACAACAAAAAGTACAATAAATAAGCGGCCACTAAAGCATTCTGCTTGGCCCCAAGTATTTATTTTGGTTCGCTTTGATAAATGACTTTGACGATGGCAGCAAGTGCTGGCCAAGTTGGACGGGGCGGGAGGTGAAGTGCAAGAGAAGAAACCCTTTCGAAGTCGTAGCCGAAAAAACCACATTTAAGGCGTACCCAATACGCCCACCAATGACTTTTCTCATTAGACAGTCGACCGAACGTGGTCGACGAAAGAAATCGCAAAACGAAAAGTTGTCAGCGCCAAACGACAAGCAGCAAAGAAACGGGAGGAAGGGGGGCAACATATGTTAAGCGTCAGTGTTGGTTCAAAACCCTCAAAGCCAAAAGCCAAAAAATGGCAAAAACGCAACACACAGAGAGAGACCAAAACCGAACCGAAGCGTAGCGTATAGAACAAAGCACAAGGCAGCCCTCAATTTCCCAATGCAATGAGGAAAGAAACAGTTGGAAAACATTTCAAAACGCTCAAACAGTTGCATGTTGCCCGAGAACTTTGTGAACCGCATACTTCAACTTCAATTTGTTGGCAACACGAGAGTGGAGAAAGGAAGGGAGTGCGCCCCCCCCCCCACGACTCGTATTTCATTACTCGAACTGGTATTAAGTGGCAAAGTTTTGTGTTTAACAACTTTTAGCAGCCGTACGGCAAAAATGAAGCACACAAAACCAATGAAAGTTGCCCCTCCGTTGCAACAGAAGTAAGTTGCAGCCACTTGACTTAACTGCAGTTCAGTACAGTTGAAGGGGGCGTGGCCAGCAGCAGGGAAACGTTAATGAAAGGCGACAGTTTGCCAGAGCGATTGCCAGCACATTAACTTTGCCACAGCGATCTTGAAGACAACATTCTCTGTCCACTTTCTTCCTCTTCTCCTTTCTGGTCGAACAACTTTTGCACACATTTGCATTGCATTTTTGATTGGCGAAATCTGCTGTGCAAGAAATCGGCAGCTCTCCTTTAATTAGCCAAAGAATTCAGTGTGTGTGTGTGTGTGTGTGTGTGTGTGCGAGGACGCGTTAAAAGTTTTATGCATCTCTCTGAAATTGCATACATTAAGGCAACTTTGTAGAGGGACCAAGACCAAGAAGAAGGGTTTGTGTGGTAGCATTGTGCCAAGTTGCAAGTACCACATAATTCTAGTTTTTGGCAAGCTCAAGGACCAAGCAGGGGGAAGGGATGACTTGCAGTTAAGAACTTGTCGTAAACATACGTGATTTAGTTGCACTCCAGAATGCAGTGCAATTTTATTCATGAACTCCTTTTATGCTTGCCGTAGCTAATAAAACCCAAATGAATGAGCTATAGGTACTTGTACTAAAAACATCATTCACACTTTTATTTCCCATTTCTTTTCGTTAGTCATTAACTGCATAATTAGTGTTCCCTCTTTAGGTTCTTCTTTTAAGTTTTACTTTTTTTGCATTTTATAAATTTTTTTCTTGGTTCTTAATTACTTTCTCATTTAAACTACAAAACATAATGAGGTTTTGTTCATTTGGTCACACATTTGAAGCACGCATTTTAAAAATAAAATTCAATACTTTGCAAGCGTTGTTTGTTTGTAAGACGTTTCATGGTTAAATTATAGACCAAACTGAAGATGTTTGACAGTGATACAAAACACAAAACATGCGTCAGCTGTTTAAACTAGTGTTGCCAAAAATATAATAACTAAAAAATCACCTTTTATATACCTATATATATAGCCTTCTCAGTCTAATCGTCCCTATGAAAACCTAGATCCTAGAGACTATAATAGCTAGAGCTGCCAAATTTGTTGTTATTGCACGCAAACAAACGGATATTTAACAGTCAAGCACACTCGACTGTAGATTTCGTGCTTGTTTCATTTGGTCACTCTTTTCATTATAACTTCTTAATACTCTGTCGATTGTCAGCGTTTTTACTTGGTAATCGCACAACTTAATTTTTCCATTAGTCTATTTAAATATTCAGAGAGCTGACATGAATTCACTACCATCGATTTGGACACACCCGTTGGCCAAGCAAACAAGACAATTACCATAATTGCCCACTGCAAGTCATAAGAATTGAACAGGCGCTGAGACGAGACGAGGCAAGACCAACTGGCTTTGGCTCTGACTCTCTCCTCTTGGTCACTCCTTACTGCAAAATCATGCATTAAACATGCAACTTCACGTGCATGTGTATGTGCATGTGTGTGTGCATGTGTGTGTGTGTCTGGCAGGGAAAGGTGAAAAAAATTTCATAGTTTTTCATACGTTTTGCGTCACGGCGGGCACTTTAAGCCATCGTGAGACTGCGACTTCTGTTGTCCTTTGGCCTGCTTGGACGCTGGCCAAACGCGTTCCGTTGACGACATGGCAAAGAGAAGGGATGGGGGGGGGCGTCACTGAGTGGCACTGGGGCGTGGCGGCGCGCACAATAGTATGCAACGCAATGCTGCACTTTGGCTAAATTACATTTTCAATTTGTCAGTGGGGCCGCCCAAGCAGCAGGCGGAAACAGCGTGCGCAGTAAAAAGAAATGAAAGGGAAAGAAAAAGAAAAAGAGAAAAAAGGAATAAGAGTTGAGAGGGAAACGGAAAGGGGCGTGGCTAGGCGGTCATCATCAATGGTAAATTAAGTAGCATCTTTGCAAATGTGTTTTTGATATCTTCAGTCGAGAATTTTTGGCGCATTATCCAGCAGATTTCGCATGCTGAATATTTCATGAGTGGCATAAATTTTTGTTTATGACTGTGTGTTATTGCCTCTCTCTCCCCTCTCCATCACCCTCTCCCTTTCTGTCTCTTGTTTAAACACGCTTCCGCTTTTTAATAACTTGCCATTGTGGCTGTCAGTGTCAGGATTCACGATATATCAACGTTTCATTGTGGTTCTTGTTGTTCCTTTTCTTGTTGTAAGCTGCTGCCACAAGCTGCTTTATAATTTATGATCCTTGGCATCGACGACGCCTTCCTCTTCTTCTTCTGCTCGTCATCTCACACATGTCGCCAAGTTTTGTATAATTTTTCAAGCTGTGCCAAAAGTGCATGAATATTAACTGCAAGCCAGAGGAACGAACGAACGAATGAAGAATGAAGAAGGAACTGCGACAGGGCGATGATGTCAGCGCCTCGCACTGTTTCCGCCTGCAGTCAGCCTGCTCTGCCTGCCTGCCATTCATCTATCCATCCATCTCTCTCTCTCTCTCCCTGTTTCGCTCAACCATTTTCAGGCTACTTGAGCGACACTTTTATTTTATGCCATGCGAAACTTTCAAGTGCCAAGCAGCGACAGTTGGAGTATGGGCAGGGGGGAAAGGGGGCAAGCAAGAGGGGACGCCCGGCTTACTTATGCATACGTGTGGCTTAGTTTTGTCACCATTTTACATACTTGATGAAAATATGCGCAAATTGTCGTTTGCCTGTGTCTCTATATTGGAAATTGTCAACCACATGTTGTTGTTGCCCGCCCTCACTCCCTCAATGCCACGCCCCCCTCCTTAAGTCGTGACTCCAAAAAAGCTGCAGGTAACAAAGCGCCGGGAACACGGATAATTTGCTTAAGCTCAGCAAGCAGAAAATAACATTTTGCGCACAAGTTCACACACACAATGGGATCGGGCGACCTTTGGCCCCACCGTGTGCCTGGCTTGGCTTCTCCTTCTCTCTGTCTGCTTATCACATGACCGACAAAGCAGGAGAACAACAACAACAAAAAAGAGCCAACTGTCTGACCAGTGCAAGAGCTGTCAGAGCTTTGGGCAGCTGTGCAGTTTAAATGTGACTCCGCCTCAAAAATAAAATAGAATAAAACAAAGACGAAAAAAGGAAGAGGGAAAAGGGAAAAGGGAAAAAGAAAGCTGAAAAAACATGACTAATAGTTTCGTAGAGGCGAAAGGGAAAACAAAAGCCAGACAGAGTGTCAGATAAAAACTTAAAGCATGGCAAATGACAGACAGATATGTGCCGTATGTGTGTGCGGGTAAATGTGTGCGTGTGTGCGGGTGTATTTGTGCGTTTGTCTGTTCTGCATATGGTAAATGTGCCAATTAGTTGGACATCAAAACAGTTAACGATGTCGATGATGATTGAATGACTCAGCAAGTTGCAAGTTCAATTTACAAGTTTCCCAATGGGGCGTTTGCGTAATAATTTCAGCAAACAACACACCTAAACACATCTAAATCGATAAAAACCCGAATACCAAGCGTTATTTTAATGCAGGACAGTTCATTTTTGGCAACCCCAATAACTATCAACACACAAATGAATTTTGGCTTCGATCGGATTATTAACATAAAAGTTATTTAAGAAATAGTTATTTCCAGGTCGCTCCCGAATTAGCTCCCCAAAGTATGCACCACAAAATACGTAAAACATAGAAGTTGTATATTTAAGAAGTCATTTTAGTCACATATATTTGCTAGTATTAGTATTACAGTCGAGCACACTTGACTGTAGCTTTCATGCTTGTTTTAAAGTTCTCTTTCTGAAAGTCCATATATCGATTGTACACCACTGCCCACACTTGTAGAGCTCTCTGCAAGACAAGTTCAAGACTGCTTTTGTTGTATTTTCTCGCATGTTGTCTAAGATAATAACACCTATGTATATTTTACAGCTATAGCTGAACATTTGTTAGCTATTATATACTTTGTTACTTTAAAAAATAACAAGATATGTATGTGGGAGTCTTTGCTTGTCTGTCTGTTGTTTGTGTGCTGTGTGTGTGTGTTGGGCTTAGCATTTCTAAGTTAGAGTATAATATTTTGGTTGCTTCAAACACACACCTACACAGACACACACACAAGCAGATCAACAGTTGGCTTTGTTGCGACTTCAAGTAGAAGTAAAAACACAAAGTTGCAAACCAAATCGCACATAAGCTGCGCGCTTTGTGCACCACTACAGCAACTTGTCGTTGCTAAGACCTACACAGACGCACAGTTCCATATGTATGTACATATATGTACATATGTAGTTGTGGGTAGGGTAGACAGCCTGGCTTTGTTGTCTGGCCTGGGCATGCATACAAATGTCAGAGCAATGCGAGCAAAGGACACAGTCCATAAATTTTGTAGCGCGCTACATTTTGCTTTGTTTTAACTCATTTGCTCTGGCGCCAAAACACTGTCTCGCTCTCTCCCTCTCTCTCTCTCTCGTTCACTCTCAACTCAGGTACTCGCTTGCTCTTTCTTTGGCTTGGCTTGTTGCACGGGTTATGATGTGGGTGGTTAGGGGTAGGCTGTGGGGGTAACCGCAGCAACTGCCCACACACGCCTGCGGATATGCAACAATGTAGCCAAAGTTTCTGTGTCGCTGCGGCACGAATGAGGGGGGCATTATGTGGCACCAAGCGTGACTAATATGCACATGTTCAACTGCGCTAGAAAACGTTTTGACAATAAACCACGAGAGTCCACGAGGGAGAGAGAGAGAAAGACAGACATGAAGAATGCCCTCTCTGTTTTTTCTCCTTTGTCCAACTTGGTATTTGATTTTTGCATTTCTGTTTTTGATATCTTCTGCAGCAGCAGCAATTGGAACAGCAGCATCAAGATGGCCAAGGATTTGAGTACACTGGGCTGGGATTACTTCATGTTTGTGGCATTTATAGCGCTTACCGTCTTGGGACCACTTTGGACGCGCATATTTGGCAAAACAAAGCAACGCAGCAAGGCCGATTATGTCTTTGCCACAGGCGGTGTATCCATTGTGGCAGTGATGATTTCCATAGCACGCGGCACACTCGGCGTGCGCTCAGTACTGGGTAAGTTCCCCCTCTCTCTCTCTTTTTCTATATCTCTTTCATATTTCCGTACTACCTTCCACCATTGCAGGATATCCCAGTGAACTTTATTATCGCGGCTCTGCCATGTGGGAAATTGTGTACGGCATGATGAGCGCCTATCCAATTGTCTGCTTCATGTTTGTGCCGGTCTACTTCAATCTGGGCATCACCTCAGTTTATCAGTACATCGATCTAAGGTGAGTGCCAGCAGCAATTTGAAAACCCCCCTAAACGAGCACGAGTACAAGAACGAGGAACGAGGAACGACAACATTTAATTAGCACAAAGCGACAACATGAAAATTGTTATTTCTACGTTCATTTTAATTACACAAATGCTGCGCGCAGTCAGCCAAGACAAAGAGAGTTTACTCGCCCACCTTATCTCCGCCAAGCCTGCACAATTTTATTCTTCATTAAGAAGACGAAATGAGACCAAGCAGGGGAGAAATACAAGAGACAGAAGACAGCAGACAAGAGACAGCCTGTTTCTTAGCTAAATAAATTTGAATAACATAAGAAAAAACGCTTGGCAAACAGCGCAAGCAGTGTCCAAACAGAGAAGCGCATAACAAATAATCTATATAGATATTTCTGTGCCCAGGACGCACTCCTAACTGGCCAGACTCCTCCACACACAGCGTACACGACAGTGGCAAGTTGTCGCTGTCTTCTCTTCACTGTCGTTGTGTGTCTTATCGGCGCAGAAGAAGCAGCAGCCTAATTGTTTTTTAAGATTGAAATTAGTAAACTAATTTGTTATCAAATGTTTGCAGTTTCGACAACAAAATTCAATTAATTGCTAAAACTGACAAACGCGACAGAGCTCTCTACCTCTCTCTCTCCCTTGTCGATGTAACCTCAGTCTCTGCCTCTGGCTCTGCTCCTACTACCTCTGCCTCAGTCTGTAGCGGCATCACAGCCTGTCCTTCCATGCGCAGCTTGAGGCAATGTCCGTCCGTGGGCGTAGCATAATTTGATTCAAATTTAATTGGCAACTGTGCAAAGATGGCAGCCCCAATCTGTGCGAAATTGAGAAATTATTTAAATGCAGCATCAGTGGCAAATGATTGATTGCCCGAGTTAGTTTAGATCAATTAAAAACTGTAGAATATTAAGTTAAGTTATATATATATATATATATATATATATATATATATATATATATATATATATATATATATCGTAATTTATCAAAATGTGGCAATATATACATATAAACAAATTATGCTATACCTGAAACTAGTCTCCAATATTTAACTAAACAGAATGAATATATAGTATAGTTAATGTAACTTTATTTACTTTCTTGCCGCTTTAACTGTATGTATAGTGATAATCAACTTGGGTTTCTTGCTAGGACGCAGCTGATTCCTGCTTGAATCACATTAGCAGCACTCCAGCTAATTACACAAGTGACAGAGAGAATAGTTTATCCTAGTTGCAACTCGGCAGCCATCAATCTTGGTTAGTCACTTTGCCTTGGCTGCGATTAGTCCAGCCAGACCCAAAGCCCATTGTCCTGCCCCTCTCCTAAGATTGAGCACATTCCAGCCACATGGCAAATTTCATGTTCGATTTAGTTTGATGACAACCAAATGACATTGAGACGACACCCAACCCAAAAAGGGCTGTAAGGAAAGACAACATGTTGCCCCGGACAGCAAAAAAGTTGTTACAAATTTGAAGCCTCATTGTCGCTTGTCATCGCAACTGGCGCGACATGTTTATGCATACAACTTCATCAAAATCGGCGCAAGGCGAGAGAACGACAGACGAAAGACGAAGACGAAGACAAGTCGCTTGGGTTGATAAGTGAATATGCTACAAATTGGCAGAGCTCTTTCACTCAAAGCCGAACAAGGCAAAAGACAATGCAAAACATGAGAGAGAGATGAGTAAGGACAAAGACTTTCACAACGCACTATGACAATGCAAAACAAATACGTTATGATTACAGCTGATAAACAACGATATACTCTATACAAATTGTGACTATTTTACTTTAAATATTCTGAAAAGAAGAACTTTTACTTCAAGTTCTAACTACCCCGTCTCGACTGACAAATGTATTAACAAATTTGGGTCCCAGATTAAGCCGTCTCATCTAAGTTAGGGTATCAAGAGGCAACAAGCCAGCTGAATTCATAAAAAAAAGAAACAAAGAACACCCCTACCGCTCCACATGCTGGCACACTTGTGCTTGGCTGTTGACAAATTGTATGACAATTCGTTTGTGTCATAATGTTTATAAATAGCGCGTGTTCTTGCTGTCAGGCCCAACAGAAAAAGCCAAAGAGCTCAGAGCCCAGCATGCCAGCAATTTCGTAGCAGTTCGCTTTGACACCCAGTCAGAGAGTCCCCATCCAAGTCAGTCGAGTCATTCAACAGCCCAAAAACTTGCAAAAACAAAGCCAACGCAACCCTGCAGGAAAATTCGACATGTGGTAGCAAAATGTTATGTGAAAATCATAAAAGTTGATGTAAATTAGTCTGATTATGATTTTTTAATGGCCTCATCAGGTCTGAGCTGGCAAATGAAAAGTTGAAGTGCACAGAAAAGTCAAGAAAACAATTGCAAAAAGGGAAATTAAAACTTTTGTGAAGAGTTTTTTGAATTTAAGATTGAAATATTAAAGGAAATTGAAGTTATTTAAATTCTAAAATATTACAGAAGTTTAAAACACATATATTCAAAGAAAATTGAGTTCTATAATAATATTACATAAATCTACAAAATATATATTTATATATGTCTGGGCGTGATGGATTGAATTCTGTATATCTGCATGTTCAACTCATGCGCAGCGCATCGGAATTGGATTAACTTTCCCCGATTTATCAGATAGAACTGTTCTCTTCCCTTTAAGTTCTCCCTTAAATCTCTCATTTCTTCATTGCACCACACTCAGTAGACTCTTTAACTCCATAGCCTACTAAGCATTTATTAAATAAACACTCAATCCAATCATCACAATGTTATCTTTTACTTTAATACAGTTTAACATTGTGCTTTACACTCTATACAACTATATCAAACTATATATATTCTTCGACATATATATGGTATTTTAAGTGTTCTACATTTAACAAAGATATATTCAAAGTTCTATCTACAAGTCCAAATTTACTAATCGCTTTTTGTTAACATTATTTTTGCACGCTCATATTTCCTGCTGGGATCAAGCTAAGGCTCACGCACACACACACACACAGACACCTACGCAGCGCAAGGCTTCGACTTGGCAGACTTGTCAACAGACTGTCGCAAGTGACGTCTGCCACTCGGCACATGCCCTTTGCCTTTGCCTCGGCCTCTGCCACGGCCTCGCCTAACTGCCTTATGAGCTCTAGAAAAGGGTGGGGCTATGCGGGGGGGAGTGGCTCAAGTGTTACGAGTATTTGCTTGCACGAGATTTGTAGCTTCTTTTTTTGGTTTTACGAACACACTCCCTCGCAGCGAGGAGGGAACGAGTTCAACGGTCAACTTGACCAGTAACTACTCGTGCCCTTTGCAAGTTGAGTGCCAAGTTTTGTGGTTGCAACTCGAATTCGTATAGAAACTATTACGAATTGAAGAAGAAGAAAAACTGATTGATTCAACGATTGTTTTGCCTGCAGATCAATAAGACACTTGTTAGCACTTAAGGCGAAACAAGCAAGTGCCAAAAAGAGCATTGAGAGTGGAGTCGAGTGGGTGGAAGAGCGGCAGACTGAGAGAGTGAGTGCATTTGAATTTCGCTAGAATATTTACGAGTACAAGGGTCGGCCAAAGTGCCTGGCACACACACACACACACACACACACTGACATCAACCGTCAAAGCCCATCAAAGACGGTTAGCCCAGTCATAAAAAGAAGGCAAGTGAGATGAGGTGGTTGAGGTGCTTGAGTTGAGGTGAGTGTGAATCCATGCACGCATAAATAAAGACATTTTTTGGTATAACACCCACACACGGACACACCCGTGGTTAAGTGGAGCAACACAATTTGCAATTCAAAGACAACAAAGTTGTCGTTGACAGCGACACGTTCTTTTCGCACTAACAACTCAAACTCACTTCTCCCTCTGTCCCCCGTCTATCTCGTGAATTTGTGATCGTGATTCGTTTTTATCGCAGCACTCACAACTCACATGGATGATTATGTTTATTTATGCGCAGCATTTAATCCAATCAAAAGGGCAGCAGGCTCCCAAAAGGGACGTTGCCGTCGCCATCCCCTTTGATTATAAAATTAACTCGACGCAATGGACCAGAGCAATCGTAAGCTCCCAGAGCGGCGATTAGGCGTTGTCGGCCATGCTGGCATTATGCATTGCTCTCGTATACTCCCAACCCATATTCAATTTTGCTCCCTAATTTATGGCAGAGTGAGGGGGGGAGACGAGAGGGGGCTTAACTTCCTACATTGATAAATGATGTGAGCGGGTCGAGAGTAAATTGCAAATGCATCAAGCGGCGGCTAAGTCAGTCTTAAGCGGTTACACTGTTCCACAAAATCGTCCGCAGCGCAGCGCAGCGAGGGGTAATGCATTCAATGAATGCTTCACGTAGCAGCAAGGACAGTCGGGGTGGTAGGGGGTATAGGGGCATGGTAGCTTTGGTTTCCCGCATCGTGCGCTGTGTGGCAATATGCGATTGCCCCAAGTTGTCTGGTCATTGACGCCAGCAGGGCACAGGGTTGCAGCGAGAGGGGGCGGGAAGGGGGCAGGGGTAGGGGTACCCTGTGGCCTTGCCTATATTAATTGCATTAACGCTGAGCGCCGCTGCCCGCAGGCTGTGGAGCGCTGCAGCAATTATTGCATACTTTGCGCCACTTATATTTAATTTAAAATTATTAAGCGACATTGGCGCAGCTGAGACGGTCTTAATAGACAAACTGCAATGCAATTTAAGATTAAATGCAGATACAGAACGAGACTGAGCAAGAGAGAGAGGGAGGGAGGGAAGGCAAATCAATTAAAGTATAACAAAAGCTGCCCGCCCACTGTACACAGGCAACGACGACGAGGACGATGCTCAATCAACAGACTTGCAGGCAGCCTGCGACAGCGATAGCCTCAGGTCATCACTCACAGCCATAGAGAAGGACAGACAGAATGTGAGAGAGAGAGAGAGAGCGAGGGAAAGAGACAGAGCGGGCATAAGCCAAGCAGCAAAGAGGGAAAGAGAGAGAGAGAGAGAGCATGGGATGAAAGCTGAGCACTTATTGTGATGAACACGATGTTAACAGGCTAAATGAGAAACAATTGCTACAAGCGAACAACAAAAACAACAAGCAGATACACACTCACAGACAGACAGACACACACACACATACACACACAAGCCAAGCCATGGCACAAAAGAAGAGACGAAGAAACAATAAATCCCATAAATCATATTAAATTGACATATCAGGCAAAAATTGACCGCAAGCAAAGCGAGACGAGAGAGAGAGAGAGAGAGAGAGATATGCTGTGCTGCTCTGTGTTCTGTATTGTTGTTGGCCCAACCATGAGAATGTTCACAATATGTTGTGTGTGTGTGTGTGTTTGCCACAATAACATTTCTTTATCAATTTCCGTTACAAGAGCAGCATGTGCAAATGCCTAAATAAACGTTTGTCTATATCCTTCCCTGCCTCTCTCATTCCCCTCCCTCTCTCTCTCTCTCTCTCTCGTATTTAGCACGAGCATCTTTCGTTTCAATTGACACGCCTTTGCAATTTGTGGTTTCTTTGCCACACACACACAGACACACACGCACGCACGTGTCGTGCATGCTCCTTAGTAGGCGCTCTACACTTGTCATTAGCCCAACGCAAATTGGCCCGCTCGACTGCCATACTTAATGGCCTTTTAATAAAGCCACGACAACTGGCATTATGCTTGGACCATTCTTACGACAATGGCTGCACTGTTTACACACACACAGAGCCTCACAAAGTGTCAGGCATGCATACACAGCTGAGTCAGCTGCCATAATTAAAATACGCATCACACATACGCCATGTTGTACATGCTGTCAACTATTTAAGCCGCTTATATCGGTTGTTAAGCCACGCTTAATGCTTAACCAAGTACAAAGAGATGATGACTGGCAATCGATTGATATTTGCTTGCCATTTCTTTGCTTAATACCCAGACAAAGTGATCGACAATTGGCTCTCAGTTCTCTCTCTTGAGCATTAACTGTCACCTGGCTGCCAATTAGCGTTTCAATCATTCAAATGATTGAGCAGCAGTAGCATTAGCATGCAGATAAGCCTGTGCTTGATGACAACACAGACTAATAAATATATGTATTTGTCTTTGGCCATTAATCATTTAGTGTGCCATCAATAAGGCCACACAGACTCACACACAGAGAGACCTACAGTGAATTACGCAGTCAGCTTAGCTGTACATCTGCACATATACACGCATACTTATGCACAAAAGTGTCTGTGTGTGCTTGTGTGGCACAGTAATAAGGCCACTAATGCCCCAACTGTCTGACTTGTCACACACATTCACACTCACACATACAGACAAACACTCACACAGCAATTGCAGGAACACAATTGTTCTAATGGCACAGTGGGATGACCGCATTTGCTCTGCGACCTCAAATGCAGCATGATTGCGCACGTGCTTGTTATTGATGACCTGCCCGAACTCTGGCAAATATTTCCTATTATTTTCAATTATTCGAATTACAAAAGAATAATTCCCTGATTAGCTGAAGGTTTATACATAATAAAGTTCACTTTCATGTTATAGTATTAATATTAAATTTGGTTATTGCAAAATGAACCTCTCTTTTTCAAAACAAAAAAAACATACAATTCAGAGTGCAAGAAATGCATGAAATCTTTATTTGTAATATTTGAAAATAATTTCATGCAAATATAGACCGTGACTGCGCCCCTCAAATGGTCCATCTGCTTAGTCCAATTTTAGCATATTCTATTTCCGCCGGTATCTCACGAATAAATGTTCTTCAATGTTGTCCTGCAATACGTAAATTGAAGCGGGCTTGTCTGTATAGACATTCGATTTAACCTACCCCCACAAAAAGTAGTCTAAAGACGTTTCCGAACGTGAAATAAAATGTTCATCGAAATCGCCTCTCAATAAGTCCATTGTTGCGCCTGCTGTGTGGCATGTGGCACCGTCTTGTTGAAAACACATCTCATGCAAACAGTCCGATATAGCTGCGATATTTTCTTCAGTTCGCAAAAGCCCGAATAGCCGCTTCAGTGGGTCGATTAAACTGACCATAAAATGGAAGAAGCGCGCGATGAACTTCCTTAACAGAGCACGAAATTTGATAAATAAATTCAATAATTTGCAAGCGTTGTTCGTTTGTTAGACAATTCATGGTTAAATTATAGACCAAACTGAAGATGTTTGACAGTGATACAAAACACGAAACGTGCGTCAGCTGCTTAAACCAATGTTGCCAAAAAGATAAGAGCTAAAAAATCACCCCTTTAATACCAAGGCACACACACCTATTATTTTGGCCAGAAGTGTATATATATTTTGAACTTCAGAGAAGCACATAACATATCATAAATTGTATATAACAATGAAATTTAAGTGCTAAACTTGAGCCACCTGCTGAGTCAGGGGATTGGGGGTACAAGTGCCCTAGAGCCTTACTCCCAGATAAGGTACGCACCGCGCACTTGATGCGATCGTTAGACAGACCCAAACTGTGGCTCCTGTTTGGGCCACTTGGCGCCTTGTCGCACATTTTGCATCAAATTAACACACAAATTTTTATAACCATGTGCCGCAAAAGCACAAGCACAAGCACAAGGAGAGCATCATAAAAAGAGCCGACACAACTATAAAAACAATCAAAGCGAGTTACGAACTCGCCAATTTTCTCGACTCTTGGCTCTTGTTAGAGACCCCCTCCCCCCTTTCACCTGCTCCCTTCTATTCACCCCCCTTAGCGTAACTGTTTTCCTTTTTGTTTTTCTGTTGTTTTTGCACCCAAATGTCGTAAATTTGTGGCACGGCAGAAACTTGAGCTGCAGCTGAAACCGCCCCCCGCTCTTGTCGCCGTTTTACAGCTGCAGTAAATCATAAAAAAAGAAGTGTGCGCACATAAAAAGGCCAAACCCATTAAAACTTTAATAAACGCAGCTAATAAAAGTAAATAAACCAAAGACGCCAGCGACGGCAGCGCCTCAGCGGCAGCAGCAGCAGCAGCAGCGTCGTCAGTTCCTTAATTAACGCTGTAAATCGAGCCGCAGCGGCTACCGCTAAGCACCTTGTCGTAGTCGAAAGCAACTTGCCACTCACCTGTCACCTGTTTACCTGCTCTCTCCTTTCGCTTCAGATTCAAGAGTCGCACCGTTCGCTGCCTCGCCTCGGCCACCTACATTGTTAGGCAAATCTGCAATCTCGGCATTACCGTCTACACGCCCAGCGTGGCACTGTCGGCGGTCATTGGCATACCGTACTGGGCCTCCATAGTTGGCATGTCCATCATCTGCATATTCTTCACAATTATGGTAAGTTAGAAACTGTTTTTTATTCGCAACTTGACGAGTTTAACACGCACTTTTCTCTCTCGCTCTCTCTCTCTCTCTGTATCTTTCTCTTACAGGGCGGCTTGAAGGCAGCCATCAATGCGGACGTTATACAGACCATAACCATACTAGTGGTAACCGTTGCTGTCTGCATACAGGGCACCCTGTCCAGTGGTGGCCCTAAGAATGTCTATCAGCTGAATCGCGACAATGGTGAGCAATCATGGGATTTGTTTCAATTTGATCATGTCAACTTATTAGGAAATCGAATAGCACTGCACATATGTGTGTGTGTGTGAGTGTGTTTTAGGGCTGGTGTGTGTGTGCGCGTGCGTGTGCATGTTTTGCTGACGAATGATGACTATTAAAATGGAATCCATTTTAGGTTGCTCTTCCTGTTCTTGTTGCTGATGTTGTTGTTGTTGTTGTTGTTGTTTGCTGCGTCGGCTCATTATGCACATAAATGATGATGATAAAAACGGCATAAAACAGCAAGCAACTTGGAATGAGCCTGAGGATGAGCACAATCAAGAGAAAGAGGAAGATTGTGAAGCAGATTGTGGTTAGGGCGAGTTTGCGTGACGACAGTAATAAATGTCTGACAGCGCAGAGCGCGTTTGTCACATGAATTTGAGTTGTTGTCTGTCATTCTGACAATTGGCGAACGCTGGGAATAGGCCCATATGGAGCGCATCCCGACACACACACACACGCGCACAGCATACGCGCAATTTCTTTGTTCAATGTCATGCAACTGCCTCTTGCAGTGCGTACAACGTTCATCCTTTCCCCATCCCTTTCTCTCTACCCCTTTCTGCTCTGTCTCTGTCAAATGGCACATTTCTTCGTTTTGTAGGTCGCTTGAATTTTTGGAACTTCACTGGAGACCTCACCGTACGAGTTGACACCACCTCCGCCTGGCTGGGGCAACTTTTTATGTCACTCTCGCAGATTGGCTGCCAGCAGAACTTCATGCAGCGCTACGTCAGTCTCAAGTCCCTCAAGGAAGTGCGAAAGTAAGTTTCACTTTAATTAAATTAATTAATATTAAGTTTAATTTTAAATTAACGCGAGAATTTAAAAACGTTGCACAATTTCCACACAACTAGTTCGATAGGCACACGAGATACATTCGATGCACTGACAACTTGAACGCCATATGCAAAAAATATTAGAAATTATGGCAAATTTGGCGATTACTTAACGAAACGTCAAAAATAAATACTCAAATAAGATACCGATATCGCAAGTTCTCTTATCGATAACTGCAATTCTTCGTCAAATTGTATTTACAATGACCATCAACAATTATTTACTTTACTTTAGGGTCATGCTGAGTAATGTGCCCATAGTGTTTCTGTTCTTTGCACTCTCCTGGCTGTCTGGCATGGTCATCTACTCCACATACATAAGCTGCGATCCCTATGCCTCTGGTTATATCAGGAAACCCGATGAGATTCTGCCGTTCTTCGTGGAGGATCAACTGGGATACCTGCCCGGCTTTGTGGGCATCTTCATGGCAACATTATTCAATGGAGCGCTCTGGTAAGTTCTCTTTGACATATATATACTCAATTCAATGACTGACTCATTACATTATATTTACCTAGCATGATGGTATCGAATCTTAACTCACTTGCCACCGTTTGCTGGGAAGATTTCGTGTCACAGTTGCCCCGGTTCAAGGGACTGAGCGATAAGCAGCAGTTGCGTATCATTAAGATTGTGACCATCGTCTGTGGTCTGATCATCATGTGCGTCGCCTTCGGCGTGGGACTATTATCGGGCGTCATCGAGTCATCGCTGCTGGTATTCTCGGCGACGTCAGGTCCCCTGCTGGGTTGCTTTATACTGGCCATGATGGTGCCTGTGGCCAACTGGAAGGGCACATCCGCCGGCATGGTGACAGCCTGTGCCTTTGTGCTTTGGATCATTAGCGGTAGCATGACCATTGACAAGCCCTCCACAATGCTGCCCACCTCCACGGAGGTAAGAGAATCAATACAAAACTCCTTTTAGCTTTGCTTAATCAGAGGAAACACCTTCTTCTAGGGCTGCTCGAACTTCACCTTCTCGCGATCGATTGCCAAGCCCAGCAGCACCGTGGATGAGTTGCCCTGGCTATTAACCCACACTCCAGTCGATGGTTACAATCAAACCTTTGTGGATCCGACTCCCCGAATTGCCAACGAACGGTAAGCTAAGATCGAAATATGTGCGGATCGAAATATGTTTGGATTTGGAGAGTAATCTTGGCTGTTCTGTTCTCCTTCCTGCAGCAGCGCATTGGAGTCGTTCTACTCGATCAGTTTCATGTACTACAGTTTGATCGGTACAGCACTGACGGTACTCATTGGCACCCTAATTAGCTGCCTGACTCAACACTCGGACGACGAATACGATGCCAAACTGCTGCATCCGATCATCTTCCGCTGCTACGAACGACTGAATGTGCCCAAGCCATACTATATCAAGCACGAGGAGGAATCGGGTCTGAATAGGCGCAGCAGCAGCAACTCCTCGGCGACCGCAACGTGCAACAACAAGGAGGAGAAGATCAATCACGCATTCGAACCGAATCCCAATGATGCGAAGAGTAACCCGATTGCCGCCACCGTCTTTACGAATTCCACCTGCACCAGCGGCGATAATGAACGTCGCAGCTCAATCTGCAACACCAGCCGGAACCAGTTGGATGCAGTACCTTCTCCCGGCGAGACGGGGGTGTACAGGCATCTTGGCTCAAAGACAAATCTGTGAGACGAGGAGGAGCACACAGAGAGAGAACCCGCTGCAAATACTTAAAATTATTGAAACAATTTAGTTTAATGTTAGTTTGTATTTCGTAAACTAAGCCATATTTTAGTGCAGAGAAACAGAGATAGAAAGATGTATAGAAAGAGAGAGAGAGAGTAAGTCGTGCACCTTCTGTGTACCCAGTCGATAAAGATGCTGTGATTACTTATTGTACAAGAGTATATATATATGCGCATATTGTAATGTTCCTAGAAAGATGTTCCGCATGCGTATAGTAGCAAGTCAATTTGATGTCTATGTACTTATGTAATATGTAAGCAAATGCAAAAAACAGAATTTTTAACTCAAACCGATTTTTGTGCAATAGAAAAGCGAAATGTATTTAAATAAATATAGAGATTGTATATTTGTTTGTATTTGATGTTCTTTTGGGAATATCAATTGGGGTTTTGTAATATTTAAAATTAACGGAAATTTCCGTTACGTTGCAACTTTTGAAACTGTTCGTTCAATTAAATTTATCACACCACCTCGACAAGTGCTACCATTTCCTGCCAGTGCTGCCCATCGTTTCAGTCGCGCGTCAGTCAGCTGTTTCTCGATAACGATAACATGCACAGCTGTTACCAAACAGTGCTAACAATAAGTTGATTAGCTATAAAACTAAATAGAATTCCAATTGAACGGTAATATATGTTCTAATTGCCATAAGACAATTAAAAAATACAATTATTATTGTTACTCAACGCAAAACCATTTAAATGTTGCATATAAACAGAATGCTAGAAACAAGCTTGAAATGCTTGCGCATCTCTGGCACTAACAAAATGAATTTGTGGGGGTTTTATTGTTAGCGCCGTACTGATGTGCAAACCACACCCCAAGGCAGAACGTTGATAAAATTAAACAAATATATACAATAATTATTGCAATTAAATATGGCGACTTTGGCTAAGCCAAAAAAGGTAAGTAACACGACAATGCATAAATATATTGGCAACTAAATAGAACCAACTATGTGCGTAGAAAACAAAAAAGCAAAGGCATGCAGCAGCAACAGAAGAAGAAGAAGAAGAAGAAGAACAGTATGTGGATGAGTTATCAACAAGTAGACCCGATAAACAAAGGCCTGCTGAAACTGCGTCGCTGCTGGAAGAGCTCGAGCGTGTGGCCGGCAGCAGCGGCAGCAGCAACAACAAACCCGAAGACATTATTAGTCATGACTGTTGCATATCAAACGATAAACAGCCCGATGAGATAGCAACAACAACTACAGCAACAACAACAGCAGCAGATATGACTGCAGGTGAACAACTTGAAGCAACGCCAAGTGCACCCGTTGCACCCGTAGCAACTGTCCCTCTTGTACAATATCCAAACCTGCAACCAATTCGATTAACCAATGCGCTAATCGAGGAGCAGTCAACAAAGGTTGTATACAAGCCGCAAAGGGTTCAATCTGCAGGTTACGTGCTGTCCAGCAGCCATCTGAAGCCCTACAGCAGTGAGCAGCTACGGCAACTCTATCACTGTGCCGACATGGAGATGGCCAAACAATTCGAATTGGAGTTTCTTATGAACACTCTGCTCGAATCGAGCGAAACAGATCCTCTCTATCTGGCCCTGCAGGAGTACTATAATCTGCAGGGCAAACTTACATCAAATCTGCACGATATTAAGAGTAAACGCAAGCAGTGCCAGGATGCACAACAACAGGTTTGGGTGCGGGAGCCTGTGACGCGCAGCTTTAGTGCCACCTGCGGTGATGGCAACGTGGTCAGCGAAAGTGTAACCTATGAGTAAGTAAAGATCTACAACTACTTTATATGGAAACTCATTCTGCCTTGTCTTCACAGTCGCATCAAGGTGAATTCCATCAATTTGGAGACCTCCTCGGCAGCCCTGACAAGTCTCTATGATCTGGTGTGTCCCACTTACACAACAAATCTGATTGTAGCGAAGATAACCAAAGTGAAAATAGATCAGATAATCAATGAACTACTGGCCTATCCTCACGTGGATCCGCAAGCATCTGTGGTACTGCACCAGCAGTTGGATGAAGTCGCTCTGCAGTATGTGGCACAATTGAGACGTGCCATAGGCATCCTTTTTAGCTTTGCACGGCGTCCCAGTCCCAATGCGGTATATGCTCACTTAAATGACACTTATTTCTGCTTGTTATTCATTCTTGCTCTTCTCGATTCCATTAGAACTTTGATGTAGATCTCAAGCTGTGGCTGCGCAAGCTTGTTGCACTGCAGCTACTTTTGGCAACCAAGGAGGATCATTGGTTCTTGCTATTCAATATATTACGTTGTCCCAACGGCGTCGGTATTTGGGCAGCTGAGTTCCTGCAGTTGCCCGGCATGGTACCGAAGCCACAACAACCGAAGGGATCGCAGCCAAATGAACTGCCGCTGGCATTGGATTCACCTGAACTCAATCATTGCATTGCCGTGCTGCAAATTCTACTGTTGCCCATTAAGAAACGCACTGATTTCCTCAAGAGCCAAGCACAAGCACAACGCGAGCTAAGTGATTCGAATGCTGGCCACGATCACTGGATTGTTGTGGACTCAGATGGCGAGGATACACTGACGCCCACGGGTGAATATGCGGGAGTAAAGGAAAGCGATTTGATAGCCTTACTCAATCAGCTGCCCTTCGATAAACTGTTTATGTACGTTCCTTTGACTTATGATTATCCATATGAGCTTGCCTTATACTTATACGTACCTCGTCTTTCAGGTCGGCCATGTGCATTGAAAAGTTCCTGGATGATTACATTATAGAGCCAGATATGATTACACCACAGCAAATGCTCACCGCAGTGGCCTTCTTTGCGCAGCTAGTTCACACTCTTGGCGAGGGCATGTTGACCTACAACAATGAGCGCTACAAGCAGCTGGCCAAGCGTCTAGGTCGTCTGATTCGCCATGCGCTGCAGTATATATCCGACTATCACGAACTCTTTCTGTAAGCAACATGTTTAACTCACTGTCTGCATTATATAATGAATCCTTTTCTTCGCCTTGGCAGCAACAATAACTTGAGCAAATCGCAGGAGCTGTGCGAACGCATTGAACTGGAGCTGCAGGCATTGCTGGTGCGTGCCTGCAGTTATATTTATCGCTCACGAAATCTGGGCACTTGGCAGTACTTCTCTACGCTGCCCTATGCCACGCTGCATGCCGACATCATTTGGCATCTTTTCTATTATCTAAATGTGGGATTTCCCAGTGATCTGAACACTCGTCTGACTGCAGATATGGAAACGATCTATCAAACTGAATTCTGGAGCAAATTCGATCTGGCCAATGCGGATTTGTCGCCGGAGGATATGTACTACCTGCTGCAGGCCTTCTTTGAGATGGCCAACGAAAGGGATCGCGCCAAAGACTGGCAACTCATACGAATCATTTGCCTGACTATCTTTCAGGTAAACTTTGAATATTCAATATATATTATCTTATATCATTTACCTCCTTCCGTAGATCGGCTTCATACATAATGCTACTCGCGAGTTTTGCTATAAAACCGCCCGCGATATGCTAGTGAACATAACATTAACCCATGAGGAGCTACTGGACTGTCTGTTGCTGCAGCTGAAGGCTCGCTTCGCTGAGATCGAACAAGCAGCGTATTTGTTTAAAGCGCTGCCCCTAGAGAACTGGCATCCAAGCATGGATAGCTTTGAACTACTCTCCAACTGGTTGCTGCACTTTGAGTATCAATCGGCAGAGAATCAATTGGCGCGTCTAATCATTGGTCATCTCAATTGGGGATTCGATGAGGAGGGTCGCCTATATTTGCCACATAACATACATGTGCGCATGGCTTGCCTGGTGGCCGAAGCAATAACCAAACATGCACCGGAGTTAATTGGTGCATCTGGCATATCGGAGAGTGTGCGTCAGGTGTCGACACTAATTGACTCAACGCAGTCAAGTCGGGATCAGTTTACCAATTGGTGTTGGCGTATGATATCCACATTGCGTCTGCATCTCATGGATCAGAGTGTGGAGTCTGTGAAGCGCACACTGCAACATCCAACGGAGCCACTACTCTATGTGCCCGATTTGGATCGTCTTGATATGATATCCAAGGGTGTTACAGAGCAACGTCCTCTGGCCATGTATGTGGGCATGTTGGTCAGTCTGCACGGCCATTCAATACCGATAATTTGCCAGCATGGCTTTAATCTTCTCCAGCAACTGATCGGCGATCATCGTCATGCTGCTGTCATACGTTGCCTAGAACTGATAGTCCCACTCTTTCTCGAAACACCCGACACACTGGCCAATTGCGAGAAGTAAGTACAAAATTGGAATAGGAAGAGAGAGCATACTCAATGTTTTAATTTGTAGTTTCCAGAAACTGCTCATCACGCTACTTAATGCGGACAGAACGTATCTTAAGCTGGCCAAGGATATGGTCTATGGCAATCTTGTGGGGCCCATTCTCGAGCTGCTAGACAACATGCTGCATAATCAGATTGTCTCCTATACAAGGTGAGATTCAAAGCTTTAACATGCCACATAGAATTCACGTTTGTTCAATTCATTTCAGGTATGGACTCTGCTCGCCTCTTAATCTCATCAATGTGTGGTTGAACTGCTTTACTGCACTGCCTGGCTGGGCACAGAACTCACACGTTCTCTACATACTGGACAAGATATTGCGCATTTCCTATCAGTTCACCGATTGTCGCGTGCAGGCCGTCGAGTATTTCTATAATTACTTTAAGGTAAACTCTTTATTGTGCTTATTATACATATGAAGATATATATTTAAAGATTTCTCTTGTACAGGATTGCAGCACGGAATGGAAAGCACCACCCAAGGCTTCGGCATTGAAAGCGCTCTTTGGCGGGCAGATTAACTCGCGAATACCCTCAATTATGCCGCAATACTGTTGTCTTAATCTTGTGATATTAGAAATCGAATTCAGATTGCAGGACTTGCGTTTTTGGCCCGAACTACTGCGACAATTGTCAACGCAAGCAATGGATGCGGCGCTGAAGAAGACGCTCTCACTCAGCAAGACAAATATATTCCCGGCTCAACAATTGGTTATCTACAAATATGCTCAACTGTTGGCCAACATGAATACGCAACACGCTCTCTTTCCCATCGTTTGCCAGAAGTACTTTGAACTCTATTTGTGGCGAGTGCCGGCCGAGTGTGGCGATGTGACAAGTGCCAATCAGAATTTCGGTGTCTCCGAGAAGTTCTATGAATACAATGTGCCTCTAATGAAGTCAATAAAGGCTCAACTGAAGTTAGCCGAGACCAATTACGCAGCTCTGGCCAAGAAGCGTGTCCACGATGAGGCGTCGGCGCATGTTTATCGCAGCTGCCATAAGCTAATGCAAAACTGTGCTCTCTGGTTGGAGGATACACAGATCAATAGATTCTCTAGCGATGCCAGCCAGTTGCCAGTGCAATACAATTGCGAAAAGCTGCGTGAGCTGCTCAACGGACATGTCAGTCATTGGACTGAGTTCCTTTGTCCCAGCGAGATGCGTGATGAGCATCGTCAACAGGCGCATCAATGGTCAGCAAAAATCAATCGTCTACCCAGTCAACTGACACCGCGTAGTCCGCTGCAGCCGAAACAACGTTTGCCCGTCGTTCAACGTATCAAACATCATTTGGCAACCTATGATACACGACTGCCAGCACCGATGCACAGCCATCCCGAGGAGTTGCAGAAACGACCCATTGATGGAGAGACATTAAACGAGCTTAGGCGTCGTGTACAGACGCTAAACAGTACAGCGAAGTAAGGGATCTGAATCCAAATCAAGAATCACTTTTACTTTTAAGTTTCCTTTCATTTTTGCAGTAAATTTCATTATAATACCTCGGAATTGATATCCCTGAATCTAAACTATGTGGAGCGTGTACCAACAGAATACCAGATGGTGCCCTATGAGGAGGTGAAGAACAAGAACTGTGATTCTCTGCTCTTCAACCGCAAGTGCACACGCCCAGCGCAAATAAAACTTCAGCCGGAGCATATTCGACGCAATGATCAGGTGGCACGCAAACAGGAACAGAACCGAGAACGTCACGATAAGATCATTGAAGAGATGTTGTCACTCAATGTCGATGGCTTTGCATTGGCCATAGAGCAGCTCTCTGCCCAAATTCATCAGTTGCTGCAGCAGGAACAATCCAACAACAAAAAGACAACATCAATTGGTGTGAAGTTCTTCTATCATGTGGTGGATAACATGAATGACAAGACCATGCAGTTCCAACCCACATATGATTTCTACTCGCAATTAATAGAGGAACTAGGCGTAAGTAGAAGGGATTACAAAATATCTAATCTTATGTACTTAAATGTTTCCCCTCTATTTGAAATAGATCTTCATACAAGCTCAGCAAGCGGATGAGGGATTAGCTTTACTTAGACTTGCGCTGAAACGCGGTGATCTTGTCGAGCTACTGGCCGGACATTTTGTGCCCTGTCGCACGGATGCTGAACACTTTCTGTCCATGTATGAATTCCTGATTGAGTCGCATCTACAGCGCTGCGATACGAAAATACTTTTTGTGCTGCTTTCGAAGTTTGATCTGCTGACGTGGCTGGAGGCTTATCAGCCAATGCTGGCTGAGATCAATCGGCTGCTCTTGCTGGTCTTGCGGGGCCTGGAATCATGGTCACAACCAGACAGCAGCCTGTTACAGGATCAATTCCGACGACAATTGGTTCATATATTCATGTACAGCTTTCCGCAACATTATAGCGAGGTGCTGCAATTGGTTCTCGATCGCATATCGGATCAAAAGCTAATGCCAGTGGTGCTGCTCGATCTGCTCAATGCATTGCTAGCGACTGCTGGCAACAGCGCCGCTCTTCTCCCCCTCAAACTGAACATTAGCGAAGTTGATTTATATACTCGCGCCCTGGACTTTGCTCGTCGCCAGAAACTGTTTACACTGAAGGCGGCAACAGACACAATGCTGATGTTTGCTCGCCACTTTCAGAAGGAGCGACTGCACCATGGCTTGCATGGTCTGTATCCCAAGCACAAGGATTATTGTCAACCGCTGATCTTGTGGTTCACCTGCTTCGGACTTGTGCTACTAGAGGCGGCCATTGTGAGCTATCAGGACGTGCTGGCCGATCAAAGTAAGAAGCAATAAGATTAAACATATATTATTATAAATATATATATATTATATTCCTCTCTTTCAGTTAGCGATATTGTCTTTGGTTCCATTGTGGAAACCTACGCACCCTGGCTAGTGCCGTATACAGAACAGACTGAATCGGCAGCTGGCGCGGCCGCCCACTGGATCCGTCAACTGAGTCCCGATCAAGGCAAGATACTGTTGCCCTGGAGTGAATCGCATGTGGAAAGCAGTAAACCAATGATTAGACACTTCATTTCCACTGTGCTACAAGTGCTGCAACAACTGCCTGGCTCAATTAAGATACTCGAGCATTCATTTGCTTGGTATGTCCATCACTTCGCACAACTCAATGTGACGCGACATATACTCACGCCCCTGCATGAGGGTCTAGCTCAGCTGCCCTGGGAACGTTTCCAGCCGCCGTCAAAACATATTGACTTATTCTACGAGGCACTGCAACGTAATATACCCGAATCGCATGCCATGCTAGGGCACATTTTCATGCGAATTGAGTGGAATACGTGGTTCACTCAATTGCCACAGCCCACGCCCAGCGTATCCCACATCTTTGGCATCTTCATCAAAATGGCTTTTGAGCCGAACATTCACATGCATCCGAATACAAGTAAAATACTTGAAGATGCCATTAAGTATCCGTGGCAGCTTGTTGAGTACAGCGAACTAGAGCAGCTATTCAAGTGGTTCGTCGCCACGGTGGAGCCGGCAATTGTGCTTAAGCTTCCCAGCGAGAGCAACTATGCGGATCGTGCTGTGCTGGAGTAAGTAATGGCAATGGCAGACAAGCAGTTGCAGTATCTCATTTAAATTTCTTCCCACTTACAGCTTGCTACGTGTGGCGTGCGCTATGTTGCCGGACAGTGATGCCGTGTTGCAGGCAACAGCAAAGCGTATGCTCTACACTCGCTCCATAGTGCGCATGCAACGTGTGTGCGGGGCAAAGAACAAAAAGCTCTTGGCATCCAAAGATGGTCAACGCAGTTTTACAAACGCCTTTTTGGAGCTATTGCAATCAATTGATAAGGTCATTAGCGGATCCAGTGAGCATCGCACACCGGAGGAACAGCGTCGCGAAGCACTTAATCTTATGCTGGAGTTGGTGGCACCAACACAGACCCAAAGCGAGGAGATCTCCACGTAAGTAATTAACATAAATTCTATATATTAAATTATATTATTAATAATTTATCTATACATACCAGACTGCATATTCAAACGTTGGTGCGCTGGCAGCAGCAGTGCCCGCCAGCCAATCCGGTGATGTGTGCCACACTGCCTGCCATAGGGCATCTGAATACGTATATATCATGCATATATATGCTGCTGGAGTCGAGCATTGAATGCTATTTCCGTACGTCCACGGAGCATGCTCCATGGCATTCGCCAAGCTGGCAGGGACTATTTGCAGCGCTGCAAATGTCGTTGCCTAAACTGGAACTGATGCCAGTGCTGCAAGGCAGTTACTTCTTTTCATTGCACGTCTTTGTGCTCTACAAACTTGAGGAAATACAAACGGATGGCCAGAAGATTACATTTCTACAGGATTTAACACAGCTGCTGGAGAATCTGAAAACGAATCCCACGACCGAACCGCGGCTGGCACTTGTCTGGGGTCTGATCATCTCACGCGGCTGCAGACTACTTCAGAGTTCAAAGCTGGTCAAGAAACCGCTGTACATGCTGGCACGGGATCTACAAATTGCCTCGACCAAAGCTGAAGGTTGGAGTGATGGTCTGCTGGGTGTTATTGGGCTCAAGTCGGAGAATATAACCAATAGGTAAGCACGATTCACATATATTGACATCCAGTTTGTACAAGTCCTTCATTTGCAGACGAAAGGTGCTGACTCGCTGCCTTGCGTGCATAATCTTCTCGCTCTTCCCGGCCAGTCGTGATATGCCATGCGAGGAATACGAGAGCAGTATGCGGGAACTGTCCATGTTGCTGGCCAATAAGAAATTCATCGATGTGAAGCCGCTTATTGTGCGGGCAGTGACCATTCTGAAGGAACAGCAGTTGCCGGACTTGCGTGCTGTTCCACATTTGATATGCCGCCTCATTGACGTATTCTATGAGCAGAGTTACCTAACAACCATTCCGGAAGTGTGGGACTGCGAATTCAAGCTTTAAGCAACATAATCATTATCATATTTTGGCAGCCAGTTGTGTGTTATTCTCTACATATATACTATATACAATATACAATCATAATTTACAATTGAATTTAAGGGAAATAAAGTGATCATTTTTTGCAAGCAAAAAGAATCTTATTAATAATATATAATCAAGCATAATCAGTTTCTCGAATGTTGTTTACTTGAAGCTATTTGTTTAAGCGTAGTTACAGTAACAAAATCTAATGACATTATAGACTGATGACAATAGGAATTGAATTATAATGATCATAAATACTGAGCTAACCGAAAGAGAGAGAATATAACAATGAAATAATTAACTTAAATATTAAACAAATTGACAATTATAAATCGCTATACACATTATATAAATAACACATAAAAACATTTAAATATTTTATATCTATATATATATATATCGCTATTATTCATCCAGTGCAAAATTGGATAACTGCAGATGCTGCAGATTATTCCGTGCCTCAAAGTAACCGGTATCTGTGGGATTGTCTGGTGCTGGCACAAAAGGTGGCTCCAAATGCCCAATATTCTCCCAATCGATGCCAGAAAAGTGACGCATCTGTTGGACTTCTTTGGCAGCTGGTCGCTCCGCGGGCTCCATGGTCAACATCAGCTCCACAGCCTCCATGGCGTCAGTCGACAAAGCCTCGTCGCCTTCTGGCCACTCAATATCTGCAAAAGGACAATAAATCATTTAAAATATATAACAAGCCTTTCATATTTCTTCTACTCACTCTTATTGAGTATGTTGTCAAATACTTTTTGGGGCGTTTCGTCGTTAAAGGGCGGTATGCCTGTCATGAACTCATAGAAGCACACGCCCAGCGCCCACCAGTCGACAGCCGGACCGTGTCCCAACTTGAGCAACAGTTCTGGTGCCAAATAATCCGGTGTACCAAGGATGCGTTCGTTGGAAAGACGTGCGCCACGCCTCACAGATTTGGGTGTGCGAAATGGTGTATTTATGTTATTAGTGTTCTTTGGTGTTTTGGGCACAATTTCGGTGCCATGATTTATGGGAGACATTGTTGGATCATCGGCCAACTTAAGATGATACTGCACACCCGACAACTTCCCTTTGTTTGCCTTCTCCAGCTTTTTGTTCTCAATGGACAGGGGCAGTGCAAAGCGTGTAGCCTTCAACTTGCCCAACAATCCGCCATCGCGACGTGGCAGCTTTTGTGATGACACAGGCGTCGAGAAGACCACATTGGCAACATTCGCCTCGGAGCCCAACAGATGTTGCATAGGCAACTCCTCGTCCGACAGGGATCGCACCTTGAGTACACCACGAATGGGAGAGCAACGTGCTTTGCGCTTCTTTGGTGTGCTGCTGCCAATATTAAGTATCTCTATCTCTTGTGTTAGACCTGTACTACTACTGCCAGTACTACCCGAACCATCCGCCTCAATTCCCGACATGTTATCCGAGCGATTGACCAAATTGATCTTTCGTTTGAGGCCGCGCAGAAAATCAGGTCGTTTGAAATTCTTTGAAAGATTGCGAAACGGCGAATTCATTCGAATGCCACTCAATTCATTGGCGTTGTTCGTCAGGTTGTAACTGAAAAGATTAAGAATACTAATGTTATAAACATTCTTATAGAATCGATTCATTTTATAGCAACCTGCGTGAGTAATCCGAGCAACTGAATTCCTCCTTAGATTGACTGAGATTATCAACATTCTTTTCAATGGAAGAGGCTGTGCTGTTCTCGCTGTTCAGATTCAGATTACAGCTAGAATAATCATCTCCCTTTCGACTGGATACACCAGAGTCTTCCTGCAGCTTCGAATTGCGATTGCGCTGTTTAACAACAAGAACAATATTGGTGTAATGCGAATGGTGTTAAACATAGAAACCCCATGGACAGATACTGTTTGACTTTCTCATATATATTGGGTTGACCGAAAAGAAACCGTTGATTTTGCATAACATTTTTTGACAATTTTTTTGAACGGTTCAATACTCTGTTATTGCATTCAATCTTTTGTCAGTTATCATCTGGCACTTTTAGCTTGCTTTAGAAAAAAATCACGCGTAATTTTGTTTATATTTGTTTGTTTGACGGCAATTTGAATATGGAGCCCACAAAGGAGCATTTTTGTTACATTTTCATTTATTATTTTCGTAAAGGAAAGGAAGGAAATGCAGCTCAAGTTGCTAAAAAGTTACGCGATGTGTATGGGGTGACAAAGCCTTAAAAGAAACAGTGTCAAAGTTGGTTTGTCAAATTCAGTTTGGGAGATTTTTCACTCAAAGACAAGCCACGTTCAGGTCGTCAAGTGCAGATGATGATGACGTTATCAAGGCTTTAATCGAATCGGATCGTCATATAACTGAGCGTGAGATTGGAGAGATGTTAAATATACTACAATTAACCATACATGATCATATGATCAGCGGTTTCTTTTCGGTCAAACCAATATACAATATTTACAAAACCAATGGATACAACTGAATCTAAGTTCACTTAAACAATCAGGAAAGAGAGCAGACTTTCTATTACTAGCACAAAGACAAATACAGCACCACACATAAATTTAGAAACTGTTAACAAGAACGAGACAAGCGCACACACATACAGTGCAAGCTAAACGCACCTCGTCAAGCGAACGCCTGCGCAGCATGGAAAACTCAAACGATACCTCAACCGCGTTTTCCAATTTGGCAACATCTTTAGAGTCGCCCACAATGTTTTTGTCCTGCTCGGCCAATTTGCAGCCCTTTTGAGATGATGTAAAGATTTAAAGAAGGTGGGGCAACTAATTGAGATCCTTACCTGGCAATTGACGCGTGCACTGGCATTGGCGGTGTCCAATGCAAATTCAACGCGTCTCTTGTTCGTTGCCGGAGCCCCGCCCGCGGCTTGTGCCTCCTCCAGTGGCGGTGAGCTCTTGCTGATCTCAGCCGAAGTGCAGGTATGATATGATGATGAGCTGCTGTCCAGTATCTGTAAAAGATCAAATAGTTAGTTAGATGATAAACAATGATAATGATAATGACACTCACATTGGTGTTGGCTGTGCAGGTGTGCGTAATGGATACATTGACCTCCTCGGCTGAAAAGAATGGGGAGACGCCAGAGATTTTGCTATCGTTAGTCTTTTCTCCATCATTGAGGGAAGTGTCTGCCTCGCTGTCCGATGACTCCATGACCAGACTGTGCTTGTTTATGGCCTGCATTAGGTTCGATGTGCCCGTGCCCGTGATCAATGGCATTGGAACACAACTGACGGATCCGTGGTCCTGTAACTTTTTCTCCGAGCCAAACGATAAATGCGAGGTGAGCGACAAGAGTTGACCAGGAGTGCGTGCATTCAGATTTGGCGAGCAGTTAATAAGATCCGATATTTCCAGATCGCGACGCAATTCTATTTTACTCAGACCAAAGTCGGTTAGCTTCACATGGCCACTGGCCGAAATGAGCATGTTGTCCGGCTTGATGTCCCGATGCACAATGCCGTGCTGATGCAGATATTGCAGTGCCATGACCATTTCGGCAACATAAAAGCGTGCTGTCGCCTCGTCAAAATAACCATACATGGCCAACAGGGACTTGAGATCTCCGCCAACCATATATTCCATGACCAGATAAACGGATGACAGTGATTGCAGCGAATAGAAGAGATTCACACAGAACTGGGAGCGGGATAGCGCCAATGCGTTGCGTTCAGTTATCACCTGCGATACCATATTCTTGTTTATCATCTCCGATTTGCGCATCACTTTGATGGCAAAGAGTTTATTGGAATCGTTTAGCTTGTAGCCGAGGAATACCTTGCCAAAGGCACCACGACTAATGGGTTTAATAATGACAAAGTCCTTGATTGTAGGCAGCTGCAACAACAACAACAACAACAATGTATTATATAGATATAAATCTTCATGTAGACTGCGCCAAAGTAACGGCACGTAACCAACGTGGTGTGCGTGCACTGTAGCTGTAAATAATATTATACTCTTTACCTTTGCATTTTGCGATTGATTCTCTGGTCGTGTGGTTAATATATTTATTTTAGCCAACAATGCCTCACTCTCGATTAACGAACTGGTTTTCTTCGGCGTTTTATAGTCAATATGTTGCTCAATTAGCGATATTGTCGCCGCCTCATCAGCGTGTTCCATGTTATTTTTAGGGATTCACTTTTCGATACTCTTCGTTTGCTTTTTCGACTCTTTTTTCCAATTGTTCGCGCTCAAAATGGTTTTTATTCTATTTGATTATATTTGCGTCGTGTTCGGCATGACCACGTTATGTCTGTTTACTTTGCGATAATTGTTTTCATCGATTTGTTTAGCATTTAAATGTTATTAACAATTTTTGAAGAAACAATTTAAACAGCGCGTCGATTTGTTCATTCTACGGTTCAGTGTTAGAAAATGCTTACTTTTTCAGAGTTGCATGCAGTTCGTGCAGTTGGCAGCATCGAAAACGTGCACGTTGATATTTGAATTTTAAGATTAGTATGCAGCTCACGCATTGTGGTGAAAAAACCAAAGCACTTTGCTTTAGACAAATTTTATGGGTAAAATTATGTAATTAATTCATTAGAAAGTATAACAGTATTTAAATTAGCGGGTAAATATTATATTTGAAGTTAACATTAAACTAAATCAGTTTTAAGAGGAGATTGTGAAGGGAACTGTACCACAGCGGCAGGGAATAAAATGAAGTTTCATTAATGCATATTCTACAAATAAAAGAAACCCTTGTCTTTCTGCTTGTACACGGTATTTCACACTATTTGCTATTTGGCATTAAACTGGGCCCTTTCTTTCCCTTATCAGGAGTGCTAAAAAACAAACAAATTGTATATGTTATAATAGGGATTTCTTTTTTCGCTTTATCTAGAAACGTAACTCTCGAGATAATCCAGTAACTTTACCCCCATAGCTACATAAAATCTTTGATGTTTTCTCATAAAAATGTTCTTTATTTATAAAATCTGCGATATTCTTTTTTACATATTATTTCGCCATTGTATTTAACTTAGCATTATTTATACTCACAAATAAAATTGAGAAAACTCAGAAATACATTAATGATCTACTACGGATACAACTAAAGCTACATAGATGTCTGTATGTACTTGTATGTTATGAATATATTACTTTCACGTCACACATATATCTTGACTTCTTGTACCCAACAAAGTTTTGGGTACTCGAATCATTTAGTGGACAACAGTCGAACGATTTGTCGGTGCATAGTTGCCTTCATTATCATCATCATCATGAGAGATGTGTGTTATACAATTATGCAGCAAGAAATCGAATTAAGGGGGGGCTGGAGTAGGACTCACACATAGCCAGTGGGACCTGACGGAGCGTAGCCAACTTGGGGCCCATCTCAGTGGATTACTCTTAACATGTAATTTCTCTCGCAAGAACACAAATTACCAAAGAGTTCACCGTACCACAACGTTAATACAATCAATGACATTAATCTTAAATCTACGCATATGTATATATAAAGAAATAGCAAGAAGGGAAGGGAAGAGAGTCGTTCACATGATGGCGCAACGTGATCTGTTGGTACCATCGCCATAGGAGGAGGACTCCTCCACTGCCTCCGCGGCATCTGTAAATGGCAGATCATCAGCAGCAGCACCAGCGACAGCATCATCGATGTCTTTGCCACCTTCGAGCTTATCCTTCTTATCACCATCCTCAACCATCACCTCATTCTCTGGTGTGCCAGCCTTCTTGGGCGTCTCCAGACCAGCCTCCTGTGCCACTTCATTCACTTCATTGCTGGCTGTTGATGATTTGTTAAGCTCCTGCTCCTCCTCGTCTTGGTTGACGACGCCTGAAACATTTTGTACTTCGCCGACCTCCTCGCCCTCCAGATCCAGACGCTGGCGTGCCGATGGCGAGTTAATGGTGGCCTTGGAAAAACGTGAGCGCAGCAAGCTAAATGGCGATGCCAAATTCAAGCTGAACAGCTCGAAGCGTGCACGCTTCGGTGGCGACATTTCCACATCCTGGGCGAGATCATTGGCCGACTGACTGGCAGATAGTGGCGGCGGTGTGCGCTCACGTTTGCGACCACGACCAAAGAATGAGAACGAGAACGATGAAGTGTTTGGGATCTCCGATCCAACGGTGGCATTCATGCTGGTATTCGTTAGTCCAGAAGTGTCCAGCTCACTGGTATTGACGCATCGATAGCTGCCCATTTTGCCAGGAGTTAAACCAGTTGCGGGACGAATGCTACGTCGCCCGCTAATCTGAGCAAAGGTACGTGCCGGTGGTGCAGATGCCGGTGAATTGGATAGCTGGGCAGCCAGCTCAATCTCATTCACCTGCTTGCTGTTGCTGCGGAAACCAAAGAGATTGCGTCCCGGCGTCGATGTTGCCCCCTGGCTGAGCGTTGCTCTGCTGCTGCACGGTGCTGCGTATGGGCGATGCATCGACGGTGAGTGCCTCCATTTCAACATCTTCTACAGCTGCAACATCAGTTGTGGTTGTTGGTTTCTCCTCCTCCAGCTGCTCCTTCTCCTTCTGCAACTTCTTTTCGCTTTGTTGCTCAGCTTCAGCTTTGATGTGCTGCTGTTTTCTTTGCGATGGCGACTCGTCAGCCACAGTTTTGTTGGGCGTCTTTTTGGGTGTAGATGCTGTTGAAGTGGCAGCACTAACAGGTGAATTTGTAGCTGCTGCTGCTGCTGCCGCACGACGTGATGATTTGCGTTCTGATGTAGGTGTGCTGGGTGGTGCCACTTCCATCTCTGGTTCATCATCATCCAGATCAATAACCTCGGTAACAATTGCTTTGTTCTTCTTGCTTTCCACCAATTGTTTTGCTTCAGTTTCGCTATCTTCCTTTTTACTTGGGTTCTCTTCAGCCTTTACTTCTGTTCTTGGCGCTTCTTTCTTTTCCTGCACCTTCTCCGTGGATTGTTGCTGTTGCTTTTGTTCCTGGACGACGGCTGCTGCAACAGTTGTGCCTCCGTTATTTTGTGGTACCTTTTGATTGCCATTTGTTGATTTGTTCACACCATTTTGACCCTTCTTCTTTTCATCATCATGAGGCTTAGAAGAGGATGAGGCAGAACTGGCAGTGGAAGCTGAGGATCGCTGTTGGTTTGCATTGCCTTTCTTTATGAATGGCCCGCTTAGATGTTCGCCCTTCTTTGATACATTGCTATTTTGTGGACTTTTCGAGCGTCCATTGCCGGTTGCTGCTTGTTGAAGCCGGGAAACTGTTGTGCTGCCGGCAACGGCAACACCGCTCAACGAGAGCGGCACACGTCGTCCCCCGGCGGCAGCTGACCCGCTGCCGCCTCCAACATTATTCGGTTGAGCCATCTTGCTAAGCATTTGATTGTCCTTTCGTTGCACGATCTCTGCAAGATACCAAATGAATCTGTTAGTATAAATTGACAAAAACTCAAGCTTAAAGTCGGCATGGAGTGACTTGAAGAGACTCTCTTTATTATATCTAAAGGTGGAGGCAATGAGGGAAGTGTTGAAATCTATTGAGAACAACAGTGGAGCGAACTCGACAGTAGGATACACTTCGAGCTACATATGTATGTGCACGATTTCCAATTATTCTCGCCTGGCTCCCGTTTTAACTGCACCAAGCACTGAGTGTTATGCTCATGCTTCCTGACGCACGTTTTGTGTTTTGTACCAATGTGAAACATCTTCAGTTAGGTCTATAATTTAACCCTGAATCGTCTTACAAACGAACAACGCTTGCAAATTATTGAAATTTATTTTTAATTTCATTTTATGGTCAGTTTAATCGACGGTCAACATTTACATGAAATAATCTTCAAACATTAAATTATATGCACCGTACTATCGATGCAAATAAAGATTTAATGCACTTCTCTCAATTTTATGTGTTCTTTTTTTTGAAAAACTTGTCTATAGCCCTTACAAAATCCCCCTTTGTATGTCAAAGTCATGGCTCAATCGACTCATAAGTCTGAGCAAGAATATTTATACATTTAAGACATACACTTTGTGGAGTCTGCCACGCCTCCTTCAGCCTGTTACATACATTAGCACAAAGTAGTATACCCTTCTTTGCCCATTTTCAATTGTCGCAGGGTATTAAAATCTAAACACGCTTCATATAATTTTCAAGTGTGAGTTTGTTTACATTGCAGTCAGTTGTTGTTGCTCTAGGTTAGAACTACAAATTTATACACCTAATTTATGCCGCATTCCTTGCGGTTACCCCCTGGAGGACCGGCTTTCTCGCGTGCACTCACCACAGTTGGAAGTTGTTGTAGTTGTTGTTGCTGCTTGGCTATATCACAGATGCAGTTTTGTATTTCTAGATTTCACTTTTAATCTGAGGAGCTTAGCGATTTCTTAGTTATTACGCGCGTGCTGATCGTTTGCTGTCTACTCTAACTTTAATCCCTTAGAGAGAGTGTGCCAGAGTTTAAGTAGAGTAGAGTCTGGGGCAGGTAAACAGGCTGCAAGTATAGCTGGTGGCACAGCTACCTGAGGCAGGCATTTGCATCTGCTGCAGAAATTATTTTATGAGCGACATCTGTACGCGGATAAATCGCACAATAATTATCAGGTATTTCCAGGTAAGTTATAAAGTGAAATAAAATGGCGGACGACGACACAGAGAGAGAGAGAGGGTCAAGGAGAGAGACACCTAGATTGTTCCAGTAGAATAACTTCAATACATGCCTGCAGAGAGAGAGAGCTTCCGGTGAACGACACGAGGGTAGGGCGAAAAGTTTTGGATAGTTGAAGTCAATCAGCCAAGTAATTGTTATATTACTATTCTTCAACACTCTTGGCACTGCTAAAATTAAAGCACACACAGGGGAAGACCAGGAAAGCATTCAAAATACCCTCTAATCCACATTAGACATACAACCACAGCTGCCAGCTACCCCTCACAAAAATAGGATAGTTTAAGATGAAAAAAAGTGAAAAAAATAAAGACAAAACACAGCGCAATAAGTTTTTGATTTGAAAATATACTTAAACATCATAAATTTGTACATTTATAATGTTTTTCATGCTCAATTGATAATCTTCTAATGCTTTTTTATATGTATGAAAAAGTTCTAACGGATTGTTTACAAATATTTCGAATTGAAAAAAGGATTTGTATACAAATCAACGATTTTAAGAACAATTTCATTAATATTATATCAAATTTATTATATTATATTTTATTATAGCTATTAAAAAAGTCATTAAGTTTTAAAGTTTTTTTAAAAGTTAACAAACATATAAAAGGACAGATATGGCCGGAAAAAGGCTAACCTGGCAGCCCTGTACACAAAGTGCTCATGTTTGCTTGCTAAAGGAATGTTTAAAAGTCTGAACCTTGTCAAAAAATTTGACAGAATACCCTGTAAATATTTGATAACGATAAAAGTTACTTTCAACTTGAATTTAAACATAATTCGTTAATATCGCATGGAATTTTAAGATATGTTAGGCTACTCATTCTAGCTTTTATGCTGTATATATAATACCCTCTTTTGAACATGTGCATAGGGTATAAAAACAAGCTAGGCAGGAACTATTTAGAAACTGCATTCGGCAGGTTTTCTTTTAGAAAGTGCAAAAGAAAATGCGAAAAAATAAATCTACTAAGAGATCCAAGCCATACACACACACACACACACCAACACACAAATACACGCGCGCAAGTACGATGCTGCAAAAGTCAAACGGCAATAAAAATCAAACACAAACAAAGCACATGCATGCTACATGTACCTACATGCATATGTGTTTATGCATGTGTCTGGTGTATGTATGCAATTATGCGCCAAGCCCTCACGCCGTCATTATTGTAATTCTTTTTCGCTTTTTGTTTTGCTGTGTTGTTTGTATGCCAGAAGAGTTTAATAAACTCAACGCAGCATGTCATATATACATACATATGAAAGCCTCTATGTATGTGTGTGTGTGTGCATCAACATAAAAGAGCACATGCAGTGTTTAATTAAATACCATGTTTTAGTATTTCTCTGCTTGTCTGTCAACCGGATAAAATATAAACATTCCATCTATCGACATTTTTCATGCTTGTTCTGCACTGTAACAAAGGCACACACACAAATAAGTGATAAAAAGGCGGCTTATAGTACGCGCCAAAATATTGAGCAATGCTCGAAGTTGTTGAAATGCAATCATGTTATTTGAGAAATGAGTGCGAGAGTGAATTTAAATTTACAAATAATCAACATAGCTCTTTTAAAAATCGATAGGTTTTAATGTTAGTTATCTAGCATTTCTATAGCAACAATTTGTTGCCATATCCATTGTGCTTTGCCACCACTGTACCAGACAGGCTCAATTGACGGGGTTTGTTTTAAAAATGGCGGAGGCTGCAGCGGCAAATAATGAAATTTACATGCATGTTTGCATGTGTGTATGCGCAAAAGTGCAAATAAACGCGGGTATTTTTATGCACAATGTCAAACACGCACATTTTCGAAATAGTTTTACTATGCCAGTTGTTTGTTTTCGCTGAATTAACAATAATTTGCTATCTATCGAAGCCCGGCAACTGTGCACTTAATTTGTATCTACACCAAACATAAATCCTACCGCAACAAAAAACAAATAGAGCGACGACACACTAGAATACTTTAATAGTTGAACAGATTTACGTATGTTACTGATAGGTTAGTGCAACAAACCTTTTGTTTAATTAAACAGCTTGATTCTCAATAAATGTGGCTTTTTTATTTCGCAAATGTTATTATTTGAGGACCCAGATGCAACCGACGCCAGTGAGAAAATTAAAAAACTAACGCGCGTCCATTAAAAGTGTGACCGAGGTGCCTAAAAGGTTAAATACATATTTCCCATTGCAGTCTACATAAGTATTCGATTAATTTCCCTTTCATGCATAAGAGAAGAAAACAGAAATGAGTTTCAACTGTCGAAAATAGAATATTTATGGATTAAAAACTTGCCCCACAATTTATTATAGTTGCCCCCCAAACTAGTACAATTAATTTGAAAAGGTGTATTTTGTAGCTCACACCAAACAGCCACATCGATTAATTTGCTAATCGATTTACATGTACAATCGACGTCCCACACACGGCTAATAAGTAAACTCAAGCAATTATTATCTGAATTCAATGAAATAGGTGAAAAATTAATGTAAGTACTAGCTGAATAAATCATTTATAGTTGCCTTTAGCTGCCGTGGTGGTCCTTTTGCATTAACATTGTTTACTTTATTGAATTTTTAACAAAACATGACGCATCTGCATCTACATCTGACTGGATACGCCTTTCATTTATGCCGGACATGCATACACACAAACAAAACAATTGTAAAACACGCACACATATGTAAATATAAACTAGAAGTACACACAGTGCGTGCAATAACATACAGAGACAAGAACAACAACAAAAACAAGATAAAAATCAGTTTTTTTACCACAAGAAGCAGTTTAAGACATGTCGCACATGTTGGAAAATCAATTATTCGCTGCTGCGCAGGTGATTGAGCAGCAGTTAGATCAGGAATTCGATCGCCTGGACAACCTGGATACGGAAGATCTGAAAGCGTTGCGTGAGAAACGGATACAAGAAATGAAAAAGCTGAACAATAAAAAGCAGGAATGGCTCAGAAACGTAAGAACAGAACACACACATCATATTCATTTACGATATACAGTCTGTCAACTAACTCTTTACACATATGTTCGTAACATTAACATGTGCATTTAAGTAAATGTTAATGTTATGTACATATGTGTTAAGAGTAACTTCACAGACTGTATGTAAGTGTTGTTCGTTTTTAACCCCCCCCTCCCCGTAGGGTCACGGCACCTATTCGGAACTGGCCGACGAGAAGGAGTTCTTTGAGGTATCCAAGAAATCGCCGAACATTGTGTGCCACTTCTACAGAGACAGCACAGAACGTTGTCGCATTGTCGATATGCATCTGAAAATCCTGGCCGCCAAGCACGTTGAGGCAAAGTTCTGCAAGGTGAATGCCGAAAAGTCGCCGTTCCTCACGCAGCGGCTTCGCATCAAGGTGATACCAACAATTGCACTGGTTAAGGACAGTAAAACCAAGGACTTCATCGTGGGCTTCACTGATCTGGGCAACTGCGATGACTTCTCCACAGAGATGCTCGAGTGGCGCATCGCCCACTCGGGTGCCATCGAGTACAAAGGCGATCTGATGCAGCCACCAGATGTTAAGCGCAAACCGTTCATAAACCGCCCACAGAAGACCATACGCGGTGGCTACGACTCCGATGATTCAGATATCGATCTGGATGACTAACGTGGTGCAAACAGAACGGAAACGCAGTTCAACAAATTACAAATTAGGAGAGTGCGTAAAGACAGAAGAAAGAATAAGGAAAAGAGAAAATCCAACGGAAGGAAAAAGGAAACACAAATCAAAAGAAAATCTAGCACATGAATGTAGAACCAACCAATTAGGCATACTTTAGTGTTATTTATTTAGTTTAATAATTACAATCAAGCCGTTGCTAATACCCCTAACATTCGCTCTACTCTCTCTCGTGTGTGTTCAATGCTAATTCCTCTACTCACTATATACTCACCTTTCCAGACACCCCTTTCACCCTTGTTTTCCATTCGAAACAGGCCTTATACGCCTTTGGCACAATACATATATGAATAGTAGTAATTCTCGCTCATCGTAAATGGATAAAAAACCTAATTACAAATAACTCGTATATGGTATATGTAAAAGATGAAAGATGTAATCAAAAAACAAAAAAAGACAAAGCTGGCATCTATTTTTAACAATATTTGACATTTAGCAGCGATGCATTTCCTATTGTAGAAATAACTAACTCACGTGTACAAGTTTTTTAAATTTATTTTTGTAATTCTACAATAGTATCAAGCATGAGATCGTCTTCATATTAAATTGCAAGTACGGAAAATCCATTGAAATTGAAATTTTTATTAAGCTCAGGCAACAACAAACACAACTTCAGCTCAAAGAGATGCAGCCAACGGTGAGGTACCCTGTAGTAACTGCAAATACTTATTATTCCATTTTCTGCATATCACTGACAGATTCTTCCAATACCAACTGCGTATATTACTCAATCACAATGAAATTTATATTAATATATAAAATATATAAATATATAATCAGAAGATCAGTCTTATGGATAACGAAACTTTAGCTATGCCAAGTTTCATGACAATACCCTCAAAGCTATAAGAATTAAACGGTTCTCTCCCTAACCAAAGTAAAGTAACCAAGTAAAGGGTGATTTTTTAGCTATTATTTTTTTGGCAACACTGGTTTAAACAGCTGACGCACGTTTTGTGTTTTGTATCACTGTCAATTATCTTCAGTTTGGTTTATAATTAAACCATGAATCGTCTTACAAACGAACAACGCTTGCAAATTATTGAATTCTATTATCAAAATGCGTGCTCTGTTAAGAAAAAAAAAGAAAAGAAAATATTGCAGCTGTATCGGGCAGTGTTAATGATGGCCATCAATTATTGAACCGTAACGTAACTGTGAATGGTGACCGCTACCGTGAAATCAAACTTTGGCTGCTTAGTTCGTGCGATTTAACGCCTTTAGACTACTTTTTGTGGGGCTATGTTAAATCGAATATCTATATAGACAAGCCCCCTTCAATTGATGCATTGGAGGACAACATTGAAGAACATTTATTCGTGAGATACCGGCGGAAATAGTATGCCAAAATTGGACTAAGCGGATGGAGCATTTGAAGCGCAGTCACGGTCAACATTTGCATGAAATAATTTTCAAACATTAAATTATATGGAACGTACTATCGATTCAAATAAAGATTTCATGCATTTCTCTGAATTTTATGTGTTCTTTTTTTTGAATAACTTTCTTATAGCTCTTAAAAAATCACCATTTACTACTGATTTGAAAAATATCTGAGTTGCGTATGATGAAACCAAAGCTGCAACCAAATTTAGTATCTATATTTATATTGGCTGAGATGTTCAAATTGAATAGTGGTCCGATTTTAATGAAATTTTACAAGCATATTATATACAAAGAAACCTACTGATGTATTAAATGTATCCTGGTAAATTACATTGAACCGCTTGCATGTATGGCAGCTATATCGGTTCGATACAGCTCGTTCCGATACATTAAATGCGTGGGCGCGATTGTTCGATAGTTCGACTCCCGCGTTGATCCTGATTCAGAGTATATACAGTTATACAAGTAACTTTACTCAAATGCACATGTTAATGTTGTGTACGTAACTTTACTCAAATGCACATGTTAATATAATGTACATACAGTGTAAAGAGTTACTTGACTCACATATACTTAATAGAGTCGGAGATGTCTCCTCGTAATTGACTCTCTTAAAGGCTGTAATAAAAATGTGCTTAAGCTCTGTAATTACAATGCACCTTGACAGATGGCAAACACAACAACAAGAACAGGTAAAAGGTTGGGTAATAGGGGTAACCCCTAATGGTTTCGCTAATCCTCGTCCCACAGTGTCTGCTACCTGCCCTGCTGTCGTATATATAACAGTGACCGAACTTCTGTTGTCACATACGTCCTGTGATTTTGGCGCGGCCAACAACTCTACGGAAGGAAAATATATACCAAATAATAAACATAATTCGCAATGGTGCCCGGCATAACTGTGCGTAATATTGTTAAGAATCTTAAGGATTCGTACAGTACCGACGAGATTGCAAAGATTCTCGACTGTGATATCCAGAGTGTCAAGAATTGCCTGCGAAACTACGAACTGCTCGAAAGATCCACGTGCGGCGAATTGAAGCAGCAGCCCCAGCAGCAGCAAAAGCCGCCGATGACCGAAATTGGCAATCAGAAACGAGAGGTTGGACGTCCAAAGGTATTCGAGAATCGAAAATTAGTCGAGCAACTACTCTGTGATCATCCCGAGTACACATCCATAGATGTACAACGGGAGCTGCTTTCGCAATATGGCATCGAAGTCAGTCGTCGCACATTGCAACGTCGCATCAGTGAGATTCGATCGAAGCAGTTCCAGCTTAAGAACGGAGGATTGAGCTCAAGTGTTAAGCAGAACCGCATAGAATGGGCTAATACCCATAGGGATTGGTCACCTCAAGATTGGCGCAACATATTCAACATGGATGACAACAAGGATGCGGATAGTGGCAAACGCAAAGAGATATACATGGACACCTTGGTGGGACCCGATTGCAATGGGCAATGCAACGATCTTAACCTGATGGAGCAACTGATGGCCATCATCGAGCCAAAGCTACAGAATCAGGATCCACAAAATGTCTATGAGTTTCGATCTATGCTCTACGACATCTGGCACAGCGATCAGGAGATGGTGAACAAGATCGAACAGCTTTATGAGTCGATGCCATGGCGCATAACTGCTGTTCTACAAAGTGGCGGAGCAGAGACTGGATTTTAAACACCAAACGAAACCTTATTGATTGACCTGGCATAACTATCCAAAGATGATGGATAGCATACAAGAACTTTCCTGCATTTAAGTGCCGAAGATACTTTATGGACAAAGCAAAACTATCACGCAGAATTAATATTTAATTTAATATTGTTACATACGACATTTATTTCTGTAGATATTAACTTTTAACTCAAATGCAAACATCTATTACAATATTGAACTTAATTCCTAATAAATAGATATACATATACAATTAAAATATGATTTTCTCATTGTTTAAATTGAAGTTAAGATTCCTCTCCATCAGTTGTAGATAAATTATAGCTAAGTACATAGGAAATGTTAATTCAGAGTCTATCAATTCTTTGCAGATCTCTTAGATTTGTAGCAGCAGCTATATATATATAGTATAAGCATACTTTGTCCCTTCTCAATTTGGTTAACTTGACATGCTTTGGCGTTTGCGGGGCGACACTAGCACAGCCGACGGCTGATGCGCGCCTGAGATCGCATCAAAGATACTTGTCTCGGATCGCTGATACTCACTGCCAATTTTCTCCAGATTAAGATCAGCATCCAGCACAAGAACCTAGAGATCAGAGAAGAACTTAGTTATTTTTTCATTTTGGAATTGAATTTTGTACTCAAACCTTGCACTGCTGCGGCCGTCGCTGGTGTATAAGCCAATCCTCGTGGAGTTCGTGCAACTCCTGTAAATACTTGAAGGGTACACAACTCTCTTCGGAGCGGGCACGTTCCCTCATACGCTCGAACACAACCTCGGGTGAGGTGCGTAGATATATGATCAGATCGGCCTGCACGTGTATTGACTCCCCAATGAATTTGTACCACTCCTGCAGTGTGTTGTACATGCCCTGCTCCAAGGAGCCGTTGCGATACAAGTTCTCCACAAAACAATACCTGCAAGCAGATGATATTGGCTTAAAACACGTTTCCTTGAGCCACAAGTTATTCACTTTTTATTCACAATACTTACCGTGAGCTATAAATGGATCGTTCGATTATTTTTAACTTTTTATCCGTCGGTGCAGTGTGTGCTTGTAGCATCGTCAATGTGACATATGATTGAAATGGCATGGCCCACTTTTTGGGATCGTTGTACATTTTCTCGAGCAAATTGACGCCGTTCACGTTGCGCCATTTCTCGACCGGCTCTGTGATCAGGGAGACGTCGTCTTTATACTTCTGAAAGTGATTCAGGAAGCTTGTTTTCCCGCTGCCAATGTTGCCCTCAATCAGAACCGTAAAGGGCTGTGTATCCTGGGCATATTTGCGTCCATTTCTCACGCTAGCTGATGCAGTGGCCATTAGTCCGGATAGACGTTGATCTGTGCGTTACAAAAAAAAAAATCAATTTTAATTTCGTTATAAAATTTTTTACCAAAAGTGGTGCGTCTATGTGGCGTTAAATGCAAGTATTGTACGTTGTGTGTGGTTGCTGTACACGAACTGACGAAAATTCTGCCGCTAAAATGAATAAAAGCGGGAAAATTATTCAAAAGGCGCCATTCCCAATGTTATTGGGTTGTTTACTTTTGTAAGTGCCTGTTAACAGCTGTTGGAATGAATCATGCACACAGCGTTTGCATCGATAGATTAATGAATTTTAATTACTTATCATTTGTTTTATATTTTTTGAGGCTTGCATCATGATCCAAACATTAATCCGAAATAGAAAAATAAGAATCACAATTGGGCTTTAATCAGCTGATGGCTCAGACATGAACTGAAGATGAACAAGTGAAGTCTGTTCTGGTTCAAACATGTTAAATAACATAACACTCAGATGCTAAATTTAAACAAAACAGCGGTCCAATTTATGAAACTTAGGAATATTAAAAATTTAATCAGTATAATTATTATTATTGCAAATTAAGGTATTCCTGCTAAGAAAGGCAACAGTTAATTAATTAAATGAAGTACATTTAGATTCCATAACAAAGTTATCGAATATTTGTTTAATCAGCTGTGTCTACAATGAAAGTAGCTAAAAATGGTGAAGGGGCTGAAAATGTGGTCACACGCGATATTGTTGAAGAAGGAAAACGTTGTAATTTTGTGGTCTAATTTTGTTATAAACTTTCCGTTTAAACTCAGCTCGCGTCCAGTTTTCGCAGTAATAAACGTTTCAGCGTTGCGAAATATAAGGAGTAAGTAGATTATAGAAACATTTGCTAAGCACTGAGTGAAGGGGATCTGCGCCTTAAATGAATTGATTAAACAACAGTTTTCTGTCGTCTCTGATCCAATGTCGCTCGTATAAGCTAAATAGATGCAAAAGCTTTTAATTAATGCATGAAGTGAAAACATAATGTTTGAAAACCTATTATACTTGTAACTAAAGCAAATACTAAATCAAGATAGCTAACGAAACACTGAAAAAAAGGGTTAGGGCACCAGATGCCCCTGTGGGCTCTCAATGGGTCCTTTGACGTGTCTCTCTCTTTGAGCACCTGGCAACTGTCCACGGTCTTATATAAAACTTTAATTGATTTAATCACCCGTTGCTTGTTGCTCAGTTTAATTGCTTACTTTCGTCGGTCGTCGCCTCCTACCTTATTCACCACCCTCGGGTACTTAACATGATAAACCAAGACAGTGAACAACTACAAAACATACATCCAAACGAACCAGTCTAAGGTGCAAAGGTCGCGCTTTGTAGTCGTGTTAAAGTGCGACTTGGAAATGTGTTGTTTTAGAGTGCTAATGCAAATTGTGTATTTCAATGACTTTCGAACAAAACTGATTAATATTTCCAATTTAAAATTTTGATTTTCATATTCATACGTCTCTGATTATCATTTTATATTTCTCTATTTGTTATAGCGCATTCGCTTAGAGGCTAGAAGTCTAGTGTGATGGATTCCGTTACCAATCCACTAGTGGAACGCAGCAGTACAGGCAGCGAGACGAGCATTGAAAAGCAGCAAGTATTGTCCAATGTCAAGAACATGGATTCCGGCTTAGCGTCTTCGATTGAATTGGTTAATACACCTCTCGGGGCTGCTCGGGATGATGAACAGGATATATTCGAACAAGTTACAATGATACTACGCAAGCGTCGTGGCTGTGTGCCCGAGGATTCGCTAAGCCATAATGGCCTTGACCTTGATCTGCTTGATGACGATGATGACGACGAACTGGTCGAGGAGGATGATGCTGGCTGTCCGTTGCCCTCGACGCCAGAAGACACGCAGTTGATTGAAGCCGAGGTAAGATTGCCTAAAGGAATATTTTGCCAATAGATTGCCAGATGCTTGACTGACTTGCGCAAAATTCATTATCGCTGACCTACTGCTCTGCGGTTATCCGCCTAAATATACAAACACGTATATAAGTATATACTACATACATACATATATGTATGTGTATGTGTTGCACTCGTTTAATGACATTAAAATGTCGTGTCCATTGTGCTTATCAAATCGATGAAAATACTTCGATATTCTGCCTCGAGAGAGCTAAGGGAAAACACCCACAGTGATACACACACACATACATAATGCATATGCATGTGTGTGCGTGTGAACAGGTGTCGTTTGCAATATTCACAAATACTTTTGTCGCTAAAATATTTGAAACTTTTATTGCTGGCATTTCAATTGCCCAGCACATTGGCAATTTGCAGGCTTTGTGTGTTCAGGGGCGGATTAATGCTGAGTGAGAGTTTTGGGCGCTTGTTGCTGAAGCAAAAACTAAAAAATAAAAACAAAATAATAAGCGCATATGACGCACTAATTTTTTTTTGTTGCTCTGCGGCTGTCTCTCTGTCAGTTCATTCTTATCTTATCGCGTCTTGGCTGTGCCGTTTTTGTTTCCGTCTCAGAATGTATACAACATTATTTAAACGTAGTATACTGGCAGATTGGCAGCCGTTTCAAAGTACGAAATTATCAGTTCGTACACATTATTTAGTTTCTAATTGAACTTATTCACCATAAAATGTTGGAAACGCAAGTCGAGTTCGATGTTGTGATGGACAAGTCCCTGGAAACATATAAAAAATTACCCGATGAGGACACGGGGAACATTGAATCAAGACAAAATAACAATGTTAGTTCCAAGTGCATTTAAAAATTAAGTCTTAATATTTATGAAATGTTCTCAGTCATCAGCAGAAATACATTTGATATTTACTTTTCTTACAGATGACGGAAGTACTAAAGGCCGGTGTACTCTCAGATGAAATTGATCTGGGTGCACTGGCTCACAATGCCGCCGAGCAGGCTGAAGAGTTTGTGCGCAAGGTAAGCTGATGAGCCAATGAAGCGAATGAATGCATCAATGTGCCAACTACTGTCACTTCATTGATCAAATTTATCAAATATAAATATAACAAATATATGCATATTACTAATTAACCCCATGTCATCGTTTTCCTTAACCCTAAACTTGCAACCAAATGATGTATCATCTCTCTCTCTCTGCTCTGTTGAATATTATATAATTATAATAAATTATGTTTGATTTTAGGTTTGGGAGGCTAGCTGGAAGGTCTGCCACTATAGACATCTACCAAAATGGCTGCAGGACAATGATTTTTTGCATCGCGGTCATCGGCCACCGCTGCCTTCGTTCCGTGCCTGCTTCAAATCGATATTCCGTGTCCATACGGAGACTGGCAACATTTGGACGCATCTGCTTGGCTGCATTGCATTCATCGGCGTGGCACTGTATTTCGTCTCTCGGCCAACTGTTGAGATACAGTTTCAAGAGAAAATCGTATTCGGTGCATTCTTTATGGGCGCTATCATTTGTTTAGGATTCTCGTTCGCTTTCCACACTTTAAGTTGTCATTCTGTGGAGATAGGAAGGCTGTTCTCAAAGTGAGTGTGTTTGAAAACCATTTAAACATACATACATATAATTAATATATATCATCTCTCTCTCTCCGTTTCTTTCTAGGCTGGACTATTGTGGAATTGCATTACTAATAATGGGCTCATTTGTGCCGTGGCTTTACTATGGCTTCTATTGCCATTATCAACCCAAGGTGATATACTTATCTGTTGTTTGTGTACTCGGCTGCCTCTCCATAATTGTATCGCTGTGGGACAAATTTTCTGAGCCAGCTCTGCGACCACTGCGTGCCGGCGTCTTCATGAGCTTTGGCCTCTCCGGCGTAATTCCAGCCGTGCACTACAGCATTATGGAAGGCTGGTTTAGTCAGATTAGTCGTGCCAGTCTGGGTTGGCTTATACTAATGGGTGAGCTGAACATGCAACGACTATTTTTATGCCACATACTCAATACTATCACATTTATTTTTAGGTCTATTGTATATACTCGGAGCTTTATTATATGCACTCCGAGTTCCCGAGCGTTGGTTCCCTGGCAAATTCGACATTTGGGTAAATATTGAAAGCTACTACTATTCACGAAGTTGATTCACTAATGCTATGCTTGCTTACAGTTTCAATCGCATCAGATTTTCCATGTGCTCGTTATTGCGGCCGCATTTGTACATTACCACGGCATCTCTGAGATGGCAATGTATCGCGTCACTGTTGGTGAATGTACAGTGCCAATCGAGCCGATAACTTTTTAAAATATCCTAGCTGAAACTAGTAAACAATCGTCACACACAATCAAATGCATGCACTCGGTTTAGTCTACAAACGCTCTCATTTACAAGCAAACAACAAACAACAACAATAATAACAAAAATACACTGAAAATAACCGCAGTTAAACAATGCAGCCGTTTTAGCGTTGGCTTGTCTTTGTCGTTCTTATCACTGTAAAAGGGCTATATCAGGATGCATCTACGGAAATTTTTTACCGAGATAAAAATACAAAAAACAAAATTTTGGAGTATAGAATACCAAGCGAGAAGCTGTTTATTATGATCGAATGAAATCTGTAGTTGTTTAATTAATATAAAATAATTATTTATAAACGTTTATTATTGTTTACATAATTGTACTTTAGTTTTCTTTTAAATACATAAATTTACGAATATCAGGCAATATTTTGGAATGTCATGTCCTACGCTCAGGACTACAATGATTATAAAAACGAAATTTTATTAGAAATCTGTATACAAATGTTAAAGCTTAAAGAGTGTCGCAGTTGCAGATAATTTTGCAAGTATTTCTGGGTGAATTATATGAATACAATAAGGAAAACAAATCATAATGGGGAGAGTTAGTTTCCAAATGTTTAAGTTTATTAACCTTTATACATATGTGTACCTTACATACATATACTAGCAACATAAATAATGAGTGACTTTCAGGTGGATTGTTTAGAATTAAAAAAAGGCATTTGGCCAATAGATTTTAAATGTCTGTAACAACAGAAGTGGGCATTGCAGACCCTAAATATATATATATATATATGTCGGAGGAGATGTTGTTTTGAAAAGGGCGCCTTATCGAAGTTTTATTTAAGACTTATCGACAAGAAAGCCAGGGCTGTATTTGATTGTGAAATCTTGATACATATTAAGATCGAGTGTGGCCCTAATAGAGTTGCCAGAGTTTGCTACGCGTGTGTAATAAATAACAAGAGTAACAAGCGCCTAGAAAATAAGAAAAAGGCATAAAGGGACTCACTAGAGCTGGAAAAACATCGATGTTTTCGTCCATCGATGTTTCGATACATTCGATATATTTCATAAAAACATCGATGTATCGATATATCGAAGTTTCTCAGAGCGCAAGCTGCTAATTTATATTTAATAATAAATCAGAAGGGGAGATTGCAGTTTCCAAGGCGCCAAGATCTGACGATTGATCCCAATAAATCTCGACGAGATATGACGAAAATACTCAGTAATAATTTTTTGTCCTGATTTCGCATATAAAATTCTCAGTTGGACATTGAACATCGATGTTTTCAAACTTCGATATTTTCAAAAAATTTAAAAACATCGATGTATCGATACATCAACGATGTTCTTTCCAGCTCTAGGACTCACTATACAAATCGAAAGACTACACAAATTATGGAAGAAGGAAACAATAAGTCTCCGTCATATGAGTATATTCTGAATCAACATCAACAGCCGACCCATGTCTATGTTTGTAAGAAATGATGTAGCTGTTTAGTTTAATGCTCACTATGTGACAGACAAAAATGCATTGCAATGCAAGCAGGTTATATTCAAATCTTACTTCAACTTACGACCAAATATTTACAATATTTATTTATAATTTCATTCCGAAAATTCGTATGTGTCATCGACGTAGGCTGTTTCTATTTTATAATTTCAAAACATTATGAAATGTAAACAAGGAGTAAATATCTAGTTTTATCATCCCCAAAGTGAAACTGGTCGGACAGGTTTACCATAAAATTCTAAATTTCAATTCCAGATTTTATTTTTATTGTTTTATTTTTTTTTGGTTATTTTAGTATTTTAACTATGACTATGTACAATCCCGAAGAAAGAGAAGCTGATTTGATGGTAGAGTACAGTCCACCTCACTTTTCACTCAGCTGTAGAAACAAGATAAATCCAATACCTAGCGTGATTTTTTGGTATATTCGAATTGCTGATGACCGTAAGTGTAAGTCTTGTGATGAAATTAAATTTTGAATACTTTGCTCACACCAGATTTTAAAAACCTTATTAATTCGGGAGTCAAATGTAAATACTTTCGCTATGGCGGCTTAGATGATCGTCAAACGGTTGTTATATTCTATAAGGAAGGTGACGATTCTAAACCTTCGCCACTTTTTGTATTTATACCTGGTATGGATGTCGATTATCATCTAAAAGAGACGTCTTCCTCCATGGTGGGTCCTCTGGTAAAATCTGGATATCGTGTGGCCATCATAGACTACAATTCCAAGACAAATACGGTGCCCGAGAGAATGAAAGAGTTCGAAAACTTTGTTACCTGGATCTTTCAGTATGCCGATCGTTCGCAAACAACTGATATCACTTTTGCTGGACATGGCGCAGGGGCTCAACTATTGACACACATGCTGCACAACCCCGGCAGTATTCCAGATTATAGTCGCTCGAAAGTTAAGTCACTGTTTCTCCTTAGCGGCTTTTATGATTTCCGCGAGTTGGAACCCTTTAAATCTGTTGTTATTAACGCAAATGGTGTCAGAGAGGAAAATTCCAGCGATGTGTCTCCCATGCTATGGTGCTGGAAAGATGATTCTCAAAAGTGGGGTTGTCTGCAAATACATGTCCTGACCGTAGAACACATGAGCGTCACATTGCAGGAACAAAGTCGGCAATTCTCTCAGGTTTTGAAAGCCGCCGGATTTAAGTCGACATTTAGACAGTTTGACGGGTTGGATCATTTCACTATAATATTAGACCAGAATGTAGAGAGGAATGAAGTAACAAATTACATTAAGACAGCAATGCAGAAAGCCTCTGCTGGGTCCTCTAAAGGAAGCAATCGTCCGTGTACTTGCGCTTCGAAGCGATAATTGCTTAATTACAAATATATTCAATAAGGAAGGCGGGCGAGCGCGAAGCGCGAGCGCCATCTATCGAGAATAATTTGAAAGTATGTTCATATTAATATGTGTATGAATTAAACAAATTAAGTCGCGCGACTGTTGCTTTTCTTACTGGTTAATTCAGAAAATTCGTATCTGTCATAAACATATGGGGGCTGTTTCTTTTTTACAGTTTCAAAGCTTTATGAAATTTAAGCAAGTAGTATCTATCTAGTTCTATCATCCCTTATGTGAAGCTAATCGGACAGGTTTACCTAAAAATTCGAAACTCAATTCCAGATTTTATTTTTATTTTTAGGCCATGGATTTTAAAAAAATTCATGGACTATTGTGTTTGTCGGAACGGAATTGTGCGTAACAGGCAGAAGGAGGCTTCTCCGACCCCATAAACTATATATATTCTGAATCAGTATCAGTAGCCGAGTCGATTGAGCCATGTCTGTCTGTCCGTCTGTCCGTCTGTCTGTCTGTATGAACACCTGGATCTCAGAAAGTATAAGAGCTAGAGTCATCAAATTTTGCGACAACATACGTATATATTGCAGTGTCTCAAAGTTTTTTTAAAATTTGGACACGCCCCTTCCCGCCTCCGTAAATCAGTAATAACTATTTAAAAACTACAATATTAGCTCAACATCCAAAGTTGTATATCTTACATGACAAATACTTTGCCACGGGCGTTATGTGAAAATTTCATTTAAATCGGACTATTAATAAGTGAGATATGATACGAATTAAACTCACTTTGAACATACATTTATACTTAAGCAGACCTAATTTACGCAAGCATACCGAAGTTCAAATCTAGACACACATCATTTTAAACTTTTTATTTGCATTGTATGGTAACAAAATTGGTTGACAATGCAGCTTTGCCGATAGGCCAAGGAGTGAGGCAATGGCCGAATGGTTAGAGAGGCGGACGGCTGTGAGAGAATGCGCGGGTTCAACTCCCGGTTGAGGCGGGTGCGAATTTTTATTTATTAATTATTTATTATTTTATTTTATTTTTTTTATTTATTTTATTCTAATAATATTCGGACGGCGATTCCATACCGCGTCAGACACACAGCATTTTAAACTTTTAATTTGCATTGTATGGTAACAAAATTGGTTGACAATGCAGCTTTGCCGATAGGCCAAGGAGTGAGGCAATGGCCGAATGGTTAGAGAGGCGGACGGCTGTGAGAGAATGCGCGGGTTCAACTCCCGGTTGAGGCGGGTGCGAATTTTTATTTATTAATTATTTATTATTTTATTTTATTTTTTTTATTTATTTTATTCTAATAATATTCGGACGACGATTCCATACCGCGTCAGACACACAGCATTTTAAACTTTTTATTTGCATTGTATGGTAACAAAATTGGTTGACAATGCAGCTTTGCCGACAGGCCAAGGAGTGAGGCAATGGCGGAGTGGTTAGAGAGGCGGACGGCTGTGAGAGAATGCGCGGGTTCAACTCCCGGTTGAGGCGGGTGCGAATTTTTATTTATTAATTATTTATTATTTTATTTTATTTTTTTTTATTTATTTTATTCTAATAATATTCGGACGGCGATTCCATACCGCGTCAGACACACAGCATTTTAAACTTTTAATTTGCATTGTATGGTAACAAAATTGGTTGACAATGCAGCTTTGTCGATAGGCTAAGGAGTGAGGCAATGGCCGAGTGGTTAGAGAGGCGGACGGCTGTGAGAGAATGCGCGGGTTCAACTCCCGGTTGAGGCGGGTGCGAATTTTTATTTATTTATTATTTTATTTTTTTTTTTTTATTTATTTTATTCTAATAATATTCGGGCGGCGATTTCATACCGTTAAAATTTTTATTACGGTATAATATGATAATCCATGGCCTTATACAGTCAGCACCTGACTGTAGCGTTAGTATTTTTTTGGTTTATTTTTATTTTAGTATTGTAACTATGTACAATCCCGAAAAAAAAGATGCCGATTTGCTATTAGAGTACAGTCCACCTTACTTTTCACTTAGCTGTAAAAATAAGATGGATCCAATACGTAGCGTGTTTTCTTGGTATATTCCAATTGCCGCGGACCATAAGTGTAAGTGTTCTGGAGAAATTAAATTTTGAATACTTTGCCTGCACCAGATCGTAAAAGCCTTATTGATTCGGGAGTCAAATGTAAATACTTTCGCTATGGCGGCGTAGATGATCGTCAAACGGTTGTTATATTCTATAAGGAAGGTGACGATTCTAAACCTTCGCCACTTTTTGTATTTATACCTGGTATGGATGTCGATTATCATCTAAAAGAGACGTCTTCCTCCATGGTGGGTCCTCTGGTAAAATCTGGATATCGTGTGGCCATCATAGACTACAATTCCAAGACAAATACGGTGCCCGAGAGAATGGAAGAGTTCGAAAACTTTGTTACCTGGATATTTCAGTATGCCGATCGTTCGCAAACAACTGATATCACTTTTGCTGGACATGGCGCAGGGGCTCAACTATTGACACACATGCTGCACAACCCCGGCAGTATTCCAGATTATAGTCGCTCGAAAGTTAAGACAGTGTTTCTCCTTAGCGGCTTTTATGATTTCCGCGAGTTGGAACCCTTTAAATCTGTTGTTATTAACGCAAATGGTGTCAGAGAGGAAAATTCCAGCGATGTGTCTCCCATGCTATGGTGCTGGAAAGATGATTCTCAAAAGTGGGGTTGTCTGCAAATACATGTCCTGACCGTAGAACACATGAGCGTCACATTGCAGGAACAAAGTCGGCAATTCTCTCAGGTTTTGGAAGCCGCCGGATTTAAGTCGACATTTAGACAGTTCGACGGGTTGGATCATTTCACTATAATATTAGACCAGAATGTAGAGAGGAATGAAGTAACAAATTACATTAAGACAGCAATGCAGAAAGCCTCTGCTGGGTCCTCTAAAGGAAGCAATCGTCCGTGTACTTGCGCTTCGAAGCGATAATTGCTTAATTACAAATATATTCAATTGGTCAATAACAGATTAATTATCAAATACGTTTACTAGATATTATATGATTGAATATCCCAACCAAGTTTTCTCAATTGTATACTCGCAACAAAAGGTTCGATTGCAGTTCGTCAATACTAAATAAAATAAAATGTAAATATATTAAAAAAAAAAAATACATTTTTTCAAAAGTTATGAATTAATCGCCGCCTGGTAGTCCTTTTCGCTCACTGCACAATGGCTATTTCACTCTGTGCTTTTTTCATTCTGAAAATTCGTATCTGTCGTAAACATAGGGGGCTGTTTCTATTTTACAAATTCAAAACTTTATGAAATGTAAACAAGCAGTAAATATCTAGTTTTATCATCCCCAAAGTGAAACAGTTCGGACAGGTTTACCTTAAAATTCTAAATTTCAATTCCAGATTTTTTTTTTTTGGTTTTTTTTTTGGGTTTTTCAGTATTGTAACTATAACTATGTATAATCCCGAAGAAAAAGAAGCCGATTTGATGATAGAGTACAGTCCACCTCACTTTTCACTCAGCTGTAAAAACAGGGTAAATCCATTACGTCGCTCGTTTTGTTGGTATATTTCAATTGCTGCGGAACGTAAGTGTAAGTGCTCTGATGAAATCAAATTTTGAATACTTTGCCCGCACCAGATCGTAAAAGCCTTATTGATTCGGGAGTCAAATGTAAATACTTTCGCTATGGCGGCGTAGATGATCATCAAACGGTTGATATATTCTATAAGGAAGGTGACGATTTTAAACCTTCGCCACTTTTTGTATTTATACCTGGTATGGACGTCAATGAGTATATGAAAGAGACGGCTATCTCCATGGTGGGTCCTCTGGTGAAAACTGGATATCGTGTGGCCGTCATGGACTACGATTACCATAATAATAAGGTGCCCGATAGAATGGAAGAGTTCGAAAACTTTTTTTCCTGGATATTTCAGTATGCCGATCGTTCGCAAACAACTGATATCACTTTTGCTGGACATGGCGCAGGGGCTCAACTATTGACACACATGCTGCACAACCCCGGCAGTATTCCAGATTCTAGTCGCTCGAAAGTTAAGTCAGTGTTTCTCCTTAGCGGCGTTTATGATTTCCGCGAGTTAGAACCCTTAGTATGGGCAGTTGTTAACGCATATGGTCTAAAAGAGGACAATTCCAGCGATGTGTCTCCCATGCTATGGTGCTGGAAAGATGATTCTCAAAAGTGGGGTTGTCTGCAAATACATGTCCTAACCGTAGAACACATAAGTGTCACATTTCAGGAGCAAAGTCGGCAATTCTCTCAGGTTTTGGAAGCCGCCGGATTTAACTCGACATTTAGACAGTTCGACGGGTTGGATCATTTCACTATAATATTAGACCAGAATGTAGAGAGGAATGAAGTAACAAATTACATTAAGACAGCAATGCAGAAAGCCTCTGCTGGGTCCTCTAAAGGAAGCAATCGTCCGTGTACTTGCGCTTCGAAGCGATAATTGCTTAATTACAAATATATTCAATTGGGCAATTACAGATTAAAAAATTATCAAACTGGTTTAGTACAGATTATATGATTGAATATCTATCCTAACCAAGTTCGATTGCAGTTCGTCAATACTTAATAAAAAATTAATAACAAAATACTCATTAGCATTCTGTTGTTGACTTGTGAAACTCGCCAGCAAGGTAAGGAACTTATTCGCCGGGTGATCCATATATGGCATCTTTTTATCATACATTGAAGTATGGCCAATCGACTTTTAGAACGACAGAGATGTTATTCAATTCTGCACATTTATAAAGATTATATTGTAATAATATAAGAAGTTGGTCTGCCAAAGGTAGCCCTTCCTTGTGGTTTTCAATGTGGAAAGAGCATGCTTAAGAGTGCATTAACGTAACTTGGGCTAATGTTCATATTAAAATAGATTCATAGATTCAAATCCATAGAGAATCATTTCAGACAGCTGGGTTATTAGTTTAGTCTCTTATGCTAGTTGTTTGTCTTGGTGTTCGAGACGACAGCAAGGGTAACGTGCAGATTGCTAATGACTGGCAAATTCGGCTCAAGAGTTGACTTTGACCCGCTTGATGATCAAGTGAACAACTATGTCTAGTCTGAGCAAAGTCTGTTTTTTTCTTTTATACATTTTTCTACGTTACGTTACGCTTTCTGTTCTACTTCGATTTATTGTAGTTTGCTTTTTGCCATTTTCGATTGAGCTACAAACTTAGCTAGTCATCATTGAAGACAAATAATTAAATATCATTTTGAAATACTTAATGTTCTCACATAGAAACGTCCATAATGATAGTTTAGCTAACCTAATGATAACTAAACTAAACCGAATAACTAACAGATCCCTGTTTGTCGTTTTAGAATTTCAAGTTCAATCCATCGCATTGGCAAACGGCGTTATTTTAATGATAGATAGTTCATTTTTGGTTAACAAAGTAACAACCAATCCCCAAATGATTTCTTGTATGCAACACAAAATACGAAAAATAATATTTAAACCCTTCGACCATTAAAAAATGTCAAAAAAGGGTATACTAACTTTGTGCAAATATATGTAACAGGCAGAAAGAGGCGTGGAAGACCCCCTAAAGTGTATATATTCTTGCTCAGGATCATAAGCCGAGTCGATTGAGACATGTCTGTCTGTCTTTCCTACTTCGACATATACTAAGCTGGTTTAAATATCTACGTATTCTCCAAATTTCAATTTGATCGGACAATAAACACAGAAGTTAGTCAAGAAAGTATGAGCATAACACCAATTTCTTGTGTCAGCTAAGAAGAGCGCCATCTGTTGAGAATAATTTTGAAGCATGCACATGTACATATGTATGACTTTAACAAACTAAACTATACTGGAACATAGGTCGAAGGGTATCCCACTGTCGCGTGCCGCTCGACTGTTGTTCTCGTTTTTTATACCCTTCGACCATTGTTATGAAATCGGTTTGGTCAGGTGGATAGCAGGTATATCTCGCGCATCGACTGTAGATTTCCTACTATTTTGTGACTTAACTGTTATTCGAGCAAAAGAGTTTGGCCTTTGCTTTCTTATGAAATTGGTATTAATTATACCCTTCGACCATTGAAAATGGTGAAAGTCACTTTGTGCAAATGTATGTAACAGGCAGAAGGAGGCGTGGAAGACCCCCTAAAGTGTATATATTCTTGCACAGGATCACAAGCCGAGTCGATTGAGCCATGTCTGTCTGTCTGTCCGTCTGACTGTGTGAACGCACAGATCTCAGCTATTATAAAAGCTAGAGTTACCAAATTTGGTAGAAAGACTCCTGTGTACTATAAGCTGATCAAGTTTATTTCAAATGTTAGGTGCCACGCCCACCGCCCCCGCAAATAAAAAATTTAATTTTTGAACTCAATTTGTAAGCGCTGTATACAAGATACAACATTCAGACTTTAACATATACTAAGCTCAAAATATCTACGTATTCTCGAAATTTCAATCCGATCGGACAATAAACACATAAGTTATTTAAGAAAGTATGTGCATAAAACTAAGTCCTTGTATCAGTTAACAAGGGAGGCGGGCGAGCGCAAAGCGCGAGCGCCATCTATCGGCAATAATTTAAAAGTATGCGCATTTGTATATGTGTATGAATTTAACAAATTAAACTACACCGGAACATAGGTCGAAGGGTATCCCACTGTCGCGTTCAGCGCGACTGTGGTTTTTTCTATTTTTTTGTTTCGTATTTATGTTAAAGGGTAGGACAAAGTATACTTAGTTGATATTTACTATACATATCATCGTATTGTAGTTTCCCAATATCTAGACATTTGCTGTAAAGCTTGACTTGAGCTTTTTCATATGCTGTAGCTTTACGGGTTTTTGTACAATGGCACTTTCGCTCTTAGATATGCGCGATTCACCCCAGTCGTAATTTTCATTATTATATTAAATTTGAAAAATTTGACAATAAGCGTGATAGTTTCAGTACTCTCGCTTAAGATATATATAGCTAGTTATAGCAGTTGTCTTATAATTTCTATCGACAATATGTTGGTGATATAAAATTCCAAATTTATATAGAAATGGGAGGGTATGATTAGGTATTTTGCCTACAATATAATTGTGTAGCTTTGAAATCAGTATATTATATTGGGTTGACCGAAAAGAAACCGGTGATTTTGCATACAATTTTTTGACAATTTTTAAAGGAAAAATGCAGCTCAGGTTGCTAAAAAGTTAAGTGATGTGTATGGTGACAAAGTCTTTAAAGAAACAGAGTGTCAAAGCTGAGCGTGAGATTGGAGACAAGTTAAATATACCACAATCAACCATACATGATCATATGATCACCGGTTTCTTTTCGGTCAACCCAATAATTGTGTAGCTTTGAAATCAGAATATTATATTATTATTATAGGGCTACTAATGGAAACGGACCAAGAACATGTCTATCCAGGTACTCGTCTATAAAATTATTGATGGTTAATCATGACGTAAAAAGTCCACTCTATAAAATTAATTCATATATTGTACATTTTATTGATGCCATCAATCCGAAAGGGTATTCAACCTTTGATGTGGTCAACATTTAAATTGTTGTTAAATGTTTCATAAGTTTTTCGATACATGCGGAAGGTTTGCATATTCATGAGCTTATATTTATGTAAAGAGTGTGTATATATGTACATACACGTGTTTCTATGATCTGCAGCGAACTTCAGTGTGTAGTTCAATGCCAGTCTCTTTGCATAGAGTTCAAGATACTCGGGCCGATTCGCAGAGAGGTTTTTGTTTCTCTCGGGTGCTTAATTAATGGCTTTCTGCTGCTGCCTGCGTATAAATCAATAATGAATAACTCCGACAACGGGCAACGGTAATCAACTTGTCCACGAAGGTCTTTCGCATTTTGGCGTTTAAGTGTTATGGTCAAGGCTGGCACAGAGTGACCGCTGCAGCATGTACCAGACACACATATCGCCTGCTCATTGATTTCTAATCGACGTGACAGCAGCTTTACTTTGTTTTCGTTTGCCGAAATGTGTTACTTATAAATTGAGTTTTAATGTAGAGGCAATATACAGGCAGTGTGTCGATTGCCACACGAAACAAACAAAAAGTACGCGAAGAATAAGGTTTTTCTGATTTGAACCTAATGAGCGATTCTTGAAGACATTAGCGCAATGAATCCTCAATAATTATCATGCAAATTAAGGTATCTTGTCAAGTTCAAATACATTAAAGTCGCATAATAAACAAATCAAACAAAAAGAACTCGACGCAAGTTGCCATCCGATTGCCAAACTTCGGACTCGAAGTCTCGAAGTGCGTATTGTTAACATTCCATCTGCATTTAAAAATAAACTTCGTCAAGTTATCTTTGTAAAAGTATACGATGCAGTCTGTGACACGTCTATAACATGTATGCGACATGTCTGTAACATAATTATAAAATTTCTTATACATGACTGTTAAATGTCTGTAACATATCTGTAACATGTCTGTAACTGGGTGAATTCCCAAAGTGCACAACAGTATATGGCATAGGCATGTACATACATATGTATATGCTAATGTGTTAAACAAGGACGCTGAACTGTTGCTCTCGTTATACCCTTCGACCATTGAAAACGGTCAAAAAAAAGGGTATACTAACTTTGTGCAAATATATGTAACAGGCAAATATATGTAACAGTGTATATATTCTTGCTCAGGATCACTAGCCGAGTCGATTGAGCCATGCCTGTCTGTCTGTCTGTGTGAACACACAGATCTCAGCTATTATAAAAGCTAGAATTAGCTAATTTGGCAGAAAGATTTCTGTATACTATACGCTCATCAAGTTTATTTAAAATGTTAGATGCCACGCCCAACGCCCTCGCAAATCAATAATTTAATTTTTAAAGTCGATTTGTAAGAGGCGTATAAAAGATACAACTTTCCTACTTCGATATATACTCTTCACTTTTTCGATTGTCCAAATTGAGTAAACAAGCAAGTGGCTACCAAACTGGCACGCTGTAATTCAATAAACATAAACAATTGCACATATAAAACATGTCGCATCCGAACACAACGCGGCGCAAACATGTGCTCAAGGAGATGATGGAGGATGATTACTCGCTGCCCACCGAACAGCAGCAGATCGTACGTGTGGTCAGCAGTCGCGGCAACAACCTACACGAAGTCGAAGCGGCAGCTGAGGACGCGGATAAATTTTTGGTCTCAATGCCCAACAAATTTCGCAAGAATGTTTGGGTAAAACGCGGCGACTTCATACTGGCGAACCCATCGAGGAGGGCAACAAGGTGAAAGCAGAAATATGCAAAATCCTAACGACAGAGCACATTAATGAGTACACCAAGGCAGGCATTTGGCCGGAACGGTTTGCCAAGAGCAAGGCAACGACGCCGGAAACGACAAACAATGACAATGATGATTCCAACAGCGGCTCGGACGATTCGCTGCCTCCGAACACTAATCGCCCCGTGAACGCACGAGACAATGAGACAGACACGGAGGATGATGATGATGACGATACGGAGAGCAGTGACGAAGAAGACTGAGTTGCATTTGGATTGTGCATTACAAAAGTTAAGCTATGTATATTTATAACGAATACTAAGCTGGTTTAAATATCTATGTGTCCTCCAAATTGCAATTCAATCGGACAATAAACACAGAAGTAATTCAAGAAAATATGCGATAACATCAAGAGCTTGTGACAGCGTGCAGCTCGACTGTTGCTCTCGTTTTTAAATCCATCTGTAAGCGCCGTATAAATAATACCACAATGCGCTGCCTGAATATGTGTGTCAGAGAGAGAGAGAGAGAAAGCAATAGGCGGCTGAAGATTTTATCTTAGGTGATTGTAAATGTACTACGAGTTTTTTTTATCAAATTGGCGCGCTAGACAGTAGGTATCGTCTAATATACTAAGATTTTGTTGGGAACTTTATCATGTAATCTGTAATAAAGCAATTATCGCTTCGAAGCGCAAGTACACGGACGATTGCTATCTTTAGAGGATCCTGAACAGGCTTTCTGCATTGTTGTCTTAATGTAATTCGTTATTTCATTCTTCTCTAAGTTCTGGTCTAAAATTATAGTAAAATGGTCCAACCCGTTGAAAAGTTTTAATGTAGAGTTAAATCCGGCGGCTTCCAAAACCTGAGAAAATTGTATACTTTGTTCCTGGAAAGTAATGCTCTCGTGTTCCACGGTCAAGATATGTATTTGCAGACAGTCCCACTTTTTAGCCTCATCTTTCCAGCTCCATAGAATGGGAGACACAGCCATGGCACTTTCCTCATCAAGGCCCCATAAGTTATCTTTATTGATCGGAGATAGGAGCCACACCTCGCGGGCATCGTAAACACCGGTAAGGAAGAACATTGTCTTAATTTTCGCTCGACTACTGTCCGGAATAGAGTCGGGGATGTGCAGTAACGTTGACAGTAGATGAGCCCCAGTGGAATGTCCAGCAAAAATAATATCAGTTGTGTTTGTACGATCGGCATAATCAAAAATCCAGGTTGCCAAACCGGAGAGCTCTTCCATTAGTTGGGGCACCGTCACAGTGGGACACATATTGTAGTCCACGACGGCGACACGATATCCGTTTTTTACCAGAGGACCCACCATAGAAGCAGAGACCTCTTTACTCCAAAATTGCCAGTATCCACCATGTATAAATACAAAAAGCGGCGAAGGCTTAGATGCGGTACTCTCATTATAGAACACATCAACCAATTGGCGATCATCTACGCCACCATAGCGGAGGAAATGACATTTGATTCCCGACTCAAAAACATCTTTGCGATCTGTTGCGTGCAAAATATTGAACGAATTAATTCCCACAGAAATTGTATTTTATTCTACTTACGTTGCGTAGCAATTGTTTGAAACAGATTTAGAGATGTGCGTGTTGGATCGCTCTCGTATCTACTGAAGAGTGCAAAGTCCATGGGACTATATTCTCGCAGCATATCGACGTCTTTTGCTTCCGGATTGTACATAATATATTGTATATAAAATACCAAAAAGTAAAAATATGTATAATTGAAAAAAAAACCCAAAAGAATAAAGAAATTTAGAATTTTAATGAAACCTAGACATTTAATAGAGAGTTGCATGATTCAAGTACCCTGTGCTCAAAATGAATTGCCTTGAATTTAATGTCAAGCCTGCTAAGCCTGCTCTCAACAATATTTAGACCCAATTGAATTGAATGAATGGGGATGAGTTTCTGGATAAATGCATTGGAGAGCCAAAATGAGTGACATGAAAAGCAATGAACTATTATCAATGTAATATTTTGCGATATTTAATAACCTTAACTAAATAATATTTATGCTTAATTATATGAGTTGCGCCTAAATTGAAAGTCTAATTTAGATAGGCAATATGCACCAATACCGCTCCATCTTATTTTTTTATCTTCGCTTCGATCCATTGCAAATGTATGTAACAGACAGAAAAAGGCGTAGCAGACTCCACAAAGTATCGGTGATCATATGATCATGTATGGTTAATTGTAGTATATTTAACATCTCCAATCTCACGCTGAGTTACATAACGATCCAATTCGATTAAAGGCTTGATAACGTCATCATCATCTGCACTTGGTCGACCTGAACGTGTCTTGCCTTTGAGTAAAAAATCTCCCAAACGGAATTTGACAAACCAACATTGACACTGTTTCTTTTAAAGCTTTGTCACCATACACATCACGTAACATTTTAGCAACCTGAGCTACATTTAGTTCCTTTACTGAAATACTATATTAAAGTAAAATATGACGAAAATGCTCCTTTGTGGGCTCCATATTAAAATTGCCGCCAAACAAACATTTAAAAAAAATTACAAGCGCATTACAAGAGCAAAAGATAGAATGCAATAACAGTCATAAAATTGTCAAAAAATTGTATGCAAAATTACCGGTTTCTACGTATTCTCTAAATTCTGACATATTCCAATCGGAAAATAAAAACAGAAGTTATTCAGGAAAGTCTGAGCATAACACCAGTGCCTCTGTTAGTTAGCAAGGGAGGCAGGGAGTAATTTAATAATTAACTAAAGAATGTACTTATATGTTTATGAATTCAACAAATGAAACCAAACCGGAAGATAGGAAGGGTATACTACTACTGTCGAGTGCACTCCACTCTTGCTTTAGTTGGTAAATATAATCGGGAGAGTTTTGTTAATCTCAAATAAACCAATTTGATAATTTAATCTGTAATTAACCAATTAAATATATCTGTAATTATGAAATTATCGCTTCGAAGCGCAAGTACACGGACGATTGCTTCCTTTAGAGGATCCAGCAGAGGCTTTCTGCATTGCTGTCTTCATGTAATTTGTTATTTCATTCTTCTCTACATTCTGGTCTAAAATTATAGTGAAATGATCCAACCCGTCGAGCTGTTTGAATGTACAATTAAATCCGGCGGCTTCCAAAACCTCAGAAAATTGTCGACTTTGCTCTTGGTAAGTGACGCTCGTGTGTTCTACGGTCAAGACATGTATTTGTATGCTGCCCCATTTTTGCGCCTCATCTTTCCAGCTCCATAAAATGGGAGACACATCGAGGGAACTTTGCTCTTCGAGCTCTAATTGTTGATTGATCGGAGTTATGTGCAAAATCTCGCGAAAATCGTAAACACCGCAAAGTAAGAACATTGATTTAATTTTCGAGCGAATACAGTCCGGAACACAGCCGGGCATGTGCAGCAATTGTGTTAGTAGATGGGCTCCAGAATTGTGTCCAGCGAAAGTGATATCCGTTGTTGGCGTACGAGTGGCATACTCAAAAATCCAGGTTGTAAAGCCGCAGAACTCTTCCATGACCTTGGGCAGCCCTTTTTCCATACAACAATTGTACTCGACGAGGGCGACACGATATCCGTTTTTAACCAGTGGACCCACCATGGAGACATACGACTCTTTATTACCATCATACCATTCAGCACCGGGTATAAAAACAAAAAGCGGCGAAGGTTTACAATCGGAACCTTCCTTAAAGTATATATCAACCAATTGGTCATCATCTACGTCGGCATAGCGAAGACATTGACATATGATTCCCGACTGAAAAAGGCTTCTACGGTCTGGTGTGGATAAGATAATTAACGATTTAATTCATTCAGAAGTCTCTTATTACACTTACGCTGCAAGGCATTTATATGAAAAAAAGTGTATACTGTATTGATGTACATTGATAGCGGATTTACCGGAGATTGAGTATAGAAGTGGGTCATATTCTCGCAGCAAATCGACGTCTTTTTCATCGGGATTGTACATAGTTACACACAACTAAAATTTTAAAAAAAAAACCAAAATAAAAAATAATTTTGAAATTGTAATTTAGAATTTGAAGGTAAATCTGTCCGACCAGTTTTACATTAGGAATGAGAAAACTATATATTTACTACTTATTTATATAGCATCTCATCAAATTTTGAATTGAAAAATAAAAAGCTCCTGTTTATGTGACTACGAAATGAAGTTGAGTTGAAGTAGAGTGATTTATACAGAGCAAAAGTTGCCATTGGTTCCATTTCATGCATTGAGTCTGAACTCATGGCCAACCTCACATCTCCGACCACATAAAGTATATCAATTCTGAATCAGCAACACTATGTGAATCGATCTATTAATGAAACTTCGCACACGTACTCCATATTGTTGCACGCTGTATATAGTATAAGTCGGAACAAGCCGGATCGGATATATCGTATAGCTGCCATACAAACTATTTCCGATTTTTGTTATTTGTCAAGATATTGCATCTAAATTTACTACATCGGAGTTTTCCTATATATACAATATAATATATCATACATATGCAATATGATTATTATAGTGGTCCATAGAATATAGCGTAATGTTAATGTACAAAATACCATTCAATTATGTGCCATATGTATATAACTAGTATTGAAACTATCGGAAGAGATAAGAACCCGCAAGCATGCCATCATGAACTGAATTTACTTAATGGAGCTTTGTGTAATTATAAGAATTAATATCTGTCATAGATTGAGGTTTAATGTAGAGGTAGGTTTTATTTTCATTTTGGGTATTGAGCTATTCTTAAAGACTGTACAATTCAACCATCACAACCAATCCTCAATTACTATGAATTATGCAAATTTAGGTATCTTGTCAAGTTCTCTCTGCTCTCTTCTATTTCAAGCGTATTTTCTGTTGCTTAGTAAAGGAAGCTGTTTAGAAAAAAGCAAGTCTTAAAACAATAGTTGAACGGTGGGATACCCTTCGACCTATGTTCCGGTATAGTTTAATTTGTTAAATTCATGCATACATATGCATTCTTCGAAATTATTCTCGACAGATGGCACTCGCGTGTTCTGCTCATACTTTCTTGAATAACTCCTGTTTATTGTTCGATCAAATTGAAATTTAAGGGATATGTAGATATTTTAATCAGATTAGTATATAGTAAGTGATTGTATCTTTTTTACGCCGCTTACAAATTGACTTTTTAAAATCAAATTATTGATTTGCGGGGCAGTGGGCGTGACACCTAACATTTCAAATAAACTTGATCAGCGTATAGTATACAGGAGTCTTCCTGCCAAATTTGGTATCTCTAGCTTTTATAATAGCTGAGATCTGTGTGTTCAAACAGACAGACATGGGTCAATCGACTCGGCTAGTGATCCTGAGCAAGAATATATATACCTTATGGGGTGTCCCACGTCTCCTCCTGCCCGTTACATACATTTGCACAAAGTGACTTTAACCATTTTCAATGGTCGAAGGGTATAACGATTACAACCGAATTTTTAGAAATTATTTGGGCGTTGTTATTGTGTTTAACAAAAATAAAATATGATGCTGATTAAGAATACTTGTATATAGTTTGCCTTTTCCACCGTATGGGTAGCAGGTATAATGAAAGAGTTGGCACTCTCATTTGCGCATGTGTATTGTTTACATTCCATCCATAGATCACTACGTGAAAATGTTTATTACTATGCTGGTATAGTCCCACGTGAACAACAACTGAATTTTACAAAGTATTGTAGGAGTGTTATTAACCATTTTTTTTTAGGACTAATGGACTGCAGGAGTGTTTTGATATATACAATTCATTCCTATAATCTGTAATAAACCAATTTGATAAATAAATCTGTACGAAACCTATTTGATCATAATATCTGTAGTAAATGAATTAATTATACCGTCATAAAGCAATTATCGCTTCGTGGCGCAAGTACACGGACGATAGGTTCCTCTAGAGTTTCCAGAAGACGCTTTCTTCATTGCAGTTTTAATGTAATTAGTTACTTCATTTTTCTCTTCATTCTGGTCAAAAATTATTGTGAAATGATCCAACCCGTCGAGCTGTTTAAATGTACAATTAAATCCGGCGGCTTCCAAAACCAAAGAAAATTGTCGACTTTGCTCTTGAAAAGAGACGCTCTCGTGCTCTACGGTCAAAAAATGTAATTGCAGACAGTTCCACTTTTCAGCCTCTTCTTTCCAACTCCATAGAATAGGAGAAACGTCGATGGCACTTTGCTCATCGAGACCTAACGCGTTGTCTGTATTAATCGGACTTAAGAGCCACAGCTCGCGGCAATCGTAAATGCCGGTAAGGAAGAACATTGATTTAACTTTCGCGCGATTACAGTCCGGAATACTGCCGGGGATGTGCAGCAATTGTGCCAGTAGATGGGCTCCAGCACCGTGTCCAGCGAAAGTGATATCACTTGCTTGCGTACGATCGGCATACTGAAAAATCCAGGTTACAAAGGTGCAGAACTCTTCCATAAGTTCGGGCAGCTTTTTATTGGGACATGTATTATAGTCAACGACGGCGACACGATATCCGTTTTTAACCAGAGGACCAACAACGGAGGTAGATAGCTCTTTATTTCCAAACTGCCAGAATCCACCATGAATGAAGACAAAAAGCGGCGTAGGCTTACAATCGTTACCTTCCTTATAGAATACATCAACCAATCGTTTATCATCTACGCCGCCATACCGAAGGAATTGACATTGGACACCCGACTGAAAAAGGGCCTTACGGTCTGGTACGGAATAAAGTATTCGATTCAAATGCATTGGAAATGGTATTGCATTACACTTACGTTTCTCGCCAATACTGTAAATCTCGCTCAAACAGGTATGAAATGGATTGAACTCGTATCTACTGAAGAGTGCAAATGCATATGGGCTATACTCTCTAAGTATATCGACGTCCTTTGCTTCGGGATTGTACATGGTCAATAAGCTTAAATATAAAACAAAAAAAAACCAAAAAAAAATGTAATACTTTGAAATTAAAATTTAGAATTTTAAGGTAGACCTGCTCAACCAGTTTAACATAAGAAGTATGAAAACATAATATATTTTATGGGCTCTAAGCTATGTCGATCTATAATTGCCTACTCAGTTACAAAACAATGTTTAAATTTCAAATGCATAGTTAAGAGTGTCTTCCCTTAACAAGTGCGATAGAATATTTTATTTTATTCGCCTTACTGCAATTCAAAATAAATGGCTAGTCCTTAGATCGATAAACGTGTTCGCTGCCGGATTCCAGAAGAAGGCTACAGTCGGGCACGCCGAACAGTGTGATACCCATCAACGCGTTAGAAATACAGAAATAATTGCAATTTCATATACTTTTGCTGCCTATTTTTTTCGCAAGCAGGCCAGTCACTAGTCGGAACTTTGAGCATGTAACTTGGATTACTTATGTCGTTATTGTCCGATCGGATTAAAAATTTGAAGGAGCCGTAGATATTTTAGTCAGTTAAGTATATACAAATCTATATGCATTTCAGATATACTTTATTATGATAAGTATTATGTTGTTAAGTGTGACCTTAGTCGATACACTATCGTAATTTATTTAGTTATCGTTAACTCTACCGATAGTATAGTGTTGAATAACGCAAAGGGAGCTGGAGAGCGCCACAATCGTTTAAGAGAGCTAAGGGAACACATTGTTAAAATTGAAAAAGAGCATAATCAATAATTAAAACATCAAAGGATTATATCCACAATACATGTATAGCTTACAAGTGTAATAGATAAATTAATTTATCAAGCATCGAGGGCGGTGAGCTTCACAGCCAACTTAATCAATCCGATTCGATTGTGCCATGGCTGTCCAGTGTGAACACACAGATCTCAGCTATTATTAAAGTTAGATACACCAAATTTAGCATGAAGGTTTCTGAATACTAAGCACAGATCAAGTTAATTTTAATTGTTGGGTGCCACGCCCACCGCATTCGAAAATTAATAATTCAGATTTTCAACCCGATTTGTAAGCGACGTATAAAACATATAACATTTCAACTTTGACATATACTTAGCTGACTTATTTAATTTATCTACATGTCCTCCAAATTTCAATCCGATTGGTAAATAAACTCAGAAGTTATTCAAGATAGTATGAAGTCAGACAAATTAAACTACACCGGAACAAAGGTCGAAGGGTGTCCCACTGACGCGTGCCGCTCGACTGTTGCTCTCGTTTTTATTTGTGGGTTCTATTATCCCTTTATTAAATTTGTTTTCATTTCCATCAAATACGGTAATTGACTAAACTAAACTGTGGCTGAAACTGAAAGCTGCTACTTACAAAACGGGCCTTTACGCACTCGATATAATAATTGATTTATAAATATAAAATATATATACATTTATACGTCTAATTTCCCAGCACGCGTCTTGTAATTTGTTCAATTGTACGGCGTGGTGGGTAGAGAGAAGGGGATTATATTATGCGTATCGTGTACGTGCGACTGTCGCACAATCGAAATTAGCCGCATGTCCACAGCCGAATAATATGGCTATCCCAAAAGCAACATGAATTGGCGATTATATGTATTACGCCGCCGCATCGTACTCGATACACGCGCGTGACATGTCCAAATAATCGCGGCTCGTTTCACCTTCAAATTTGCGGAAGCTTACTTGGGAGCCAGCCGAATTGATTGCTGACAAAAATCTATGAATGAAACGATAGATGGAGAGTGATAGATGAAATCAAATGCTATACATATATGTATGTATGCAGATTGCCGAGCAACAGAACAACTCTTTGCTCTATCAATTAAGTAATTTGACGATGGCAAACAAGGCAAAAGCTTCAAGTGCCATTTAATTTTTTGTCCAAATTGCAGCCTGTGGTCTGGCTAACTTAATGGGTTGCACTGCTTGCTGAGACGCAGTTGCAGTTGCAGGCTTCTTTTCATACCCTCTACCCATAGGGTAGAATGGTATGATAACTTTGTGCTTACCGAAAATGTATGATGTTCTTAATCGTCATAAACAGCCAAGTCGATATGGCCATGTCCGTCTGTCCGCCTGTCTGTCTGTATGTACACAAATCAAGATCTCCGAGACTATATTAGCTAAGAGTATTTAAAAATGTCTAAATATTTTTTTGACCCCCGTAAATCAATAAAACCGAATTCCAAGCGTAACTTAAATGCAGGTCATTCATTTTTGGAAAACACAATGAATATCAGCGCCCAAATGATTTCTGAAAATTTGATCACGATCGGATCATCAACTTAGAAGTTATTTAAGAAAACGTTAGTCGATGCTGTTCCAGAATTAGCTCCCCAAAGTATACAGCACAAAATATATTATGAAAACGTTTTAATCAGCTGGGTAGCGGATAAATCACAGACCAGCACACTCTCTGACAGTAGCTTTCGTGCTTGTTTATACCCTTGCAGAGGGTTTAAAATATGCAACTTACCTTCTATATATACTTTATATTCTGAATCAGCATCAACAGAGGAGTTCATCTAGCTATATCTATCTGTTCGCTCGTTTGCTTGTCTGATTTTTTATATTTTTCAAGATATTGCATTGTAGGAGCACCTTCATCACTTTCAATAGTAAAGTTTAATAGTAATGTTCGTATACTTTTCATATCATTAAAATCAGATAACTATACTACGGCTTTCATAGGAACAATCAATTGAAAATCGTGATTTTAATAAATAAATTGTATATATCCAGCGATAGGAGATATAGTTTTATAGTTGTGAATGAAGGCATGCAATGCTGCGCATTATAAACAAATGTATAACTCTATATTGTAGTATCGGAACGATCGGTGGGAATAAGAAGTTGCAAGGGAATTAAACTTTCGGCATGCCGAAGGTAACCTTTCTTGGTTGTTTTGGCTTGCTGCTGTGGTTGTCCATTATTGTAATGGGCAAAGTTTGACTACTTGTGCGCCAGCACTCATATTCGCAGTCGCTCGCGTTGTTGTACCTGTGTGTGCCTACATAATGACACCCTGCTCCAGCTGAATGATGACGTTGCTAAAGTCACAAGTGGCCACTGAGGCTTGGAATGCTTTAGTCAGAGTTGGAGTTGGTCTGTTGGTTTGTTGTCTTGGTCGCTAGGGATTGTGGTGAGTTAGACAGTGCTGCTTATGAGCTCTGAGGCCCCATTTAATTGCACAATAATGTGAACACTCGACAACGGCATTTGGGCCGTCGCGTCGTCACTGGGCTATGTTTTGGGCGCAGCCCATGTTAGTTGATAAATCTTTTGCACTCTGCCGCCAATACGTTATTCTCATGTCACATCCAATCAGTTAAACGATGGCAAAATTTGCAATAAAGTAACAACAAAAGAATACTCATTGGGGGTGTATATAATTACAATAATCGAACTAAAGTTAGAACGAATGCATTCGGATTTCTAATGATATGTGCATAAATTAAATGCCCATTATCGATTAATAATTAAATGTAAACAACTATTAATATTCAATGATAGTCCTAGACATGGGCATTAAATAAATGGCTGTGTATTTAAAATAGTATAATAGTATAAGTCTATAAAACATTTTATAAGCTCAATACTTCTTTCCTCAACTTTATTCCGTAATTTTTTTTAACAAAGTCATCAATAGTTTTTCGGATTCGCGATTGATAGTATCATTCTAGCATGTATGTCTGTCTTGCCATCTGTCAATTTGTTTGATCTATTATTAAAGCTAAATTAGACATGAAATTCTTTGTATTCTACAATAGTTTATTTGTATGCTTACAGAGGGTGTATTAATTTTAATTATTAAATGCTATTGGTAACTCTAAGTTCTTCTTAGGTATTTTATTGAGGTTTGCACTCGTTTATAGCTTTCATTTCTTATTCTTTATTTTTGGAGTCCATATCCTGCATACGCCTATGTAAGAGCCTGATCCTAAAATACAAACGCTCAAAAACACGCAACAAGTCAGCATAGGCTACACAAACACACAAGCGCACACACGCACAAACGCACACATTCAGATAGAGCTGATCAGCCTTTCCGTTTGCAGAGAGAACCGACAGTGTCGGCAATTCTTTAAGCTGTTCGGAAATCGCGATCGGCTTCGGGGCGCGAATCGTGCGATCGAGTCGTGACTGCTTTCGGTGTGCGTGTGTGTGTGCACACTCTTTGTGTCTGTGTATGTCTGCAGCGGCGCATAGAAGACGGCTTGTCGCGTCCCCATGTCGCTTAGTCTGTTGCCGGCGCTTTAACCGCAAAGTAAGCGCAAAAGCGTGAAGTTGGCCCATTGGCAAAGCTGATATTCATATTCCAAGCTGCTTTTTGTGTTCTGCGATGCGCCGCGTGTTCTCTTAACTCTAACTTATTCACATAAATAATATAAAATACATACAAATACCAAAATCGAATGTGATCGATTTGTAGTGGCAGGATAACGGGTGTATCGTGTTATTAAGCGGACTTTCAATTGTGCCGTGTGCAGTGTCGTGCCACAATAAAACCTACGCAAATCTCCAAAAACTTCGATAATCTTTGCATCGCAACCAGAAAAGGCAAGTGCAGCAGCAGCAACTAATATTAAAATACCAGAAACCCAACGAATTTTAATTTTATCTTTTTACAACGTCTCCAAATCGAGCCAGTTTTAGTTTTTATTTTTGTTGCCCTTGCGAAAGAGTCACGCGTGTTTGTGGACCAAAAATGACAGAAAGAAAAAGAAAATCAAAATGATGTACCTATGTATGTTGTATGTATGAAGTTAATATATGTATATAAAAAAGAAGAAATGAGAGAGCCGAAACCAGCTTACAGATCTGTAATTTGTGGCCCGCATCGCATCGCATCGCATCGAGTCGCCAAGAGCAAGTCCAAGTTCATCTGCAGCTTGATAATGCGCTGCATATGTAAATGCCAATTGGCGATTGATCAACAAACAGATATTTATATATATATATATATATATATATATATATAACATATGTATATGATTGGAGCTTGCTAACACAACAGACAGATAATTGGGACAAAAACGCATCTTCGAGATTTGTGTGTTTCTTTCTTTTTGTATATAGCACGAATAACACGCAACATACATCTGTAAATACGCACACACACACACACACACAGATACAGACATTCATATGTCAATGCTGCCGATCAATTCATTCAAGTTTAGGTCTGCATTATATCATCTGTAGAGTGATCTCCTTTTGAAAACTTGGCCAAGTTCGAGAGAAAGCTGCCAGCAAAGTGCTAACTACAATACACATACAAGCACACACACACATATAAATACTTGTATAAAATCGAAACGAAGTTGGTGCGACTGTAACCAATTTCTCATATGTTCGTAAATCGGCCGAATGCCCTTCAGAGAGAGGCGCCGACGTCGCAATGGTAACGCATGCGCGCAATTTGTTTATTTATGACTTTATAGTTGTTTTCTTGGCGCAAACAGTTCGTCAGAGACCCGCTTGCCAGAGACCACCTCCACCTGCACCTCCACCTCCCTGCATCTCTTCTTCTCCTCTCGCACCAGCAGCCTGCCTGCCTCACTGATCTGTCAGCCGAGTCAAATTATCTTTTATATCAAAGATAACATTTTTGCTGCACATCCGTTCGCACGTTCGTCACATTGCCAACTGTTACATAGACACACACACACACACATAGATAGGCACATAGTTAGTTAGTTAAGGGATAGGCATGGTCGGATGTCGTAGGTCTGTAACGCGGGCGTTGCTCGTTGGCCTGTTAGGTGACATCGCGGCATGTGAAAAACTATTTTAATTTTCAGTCCAATTGGGGTCACATGCGTGGTTGGTCACACCTCTTCTTCGCTTTCATGATTTGTTTGAGTTTCTCCAGCGTGTCTCAGTTGGTTAAGTTAGTCCAACTAGTCATGGTCAAAATTTGATATTAATGGCAAGGCATATATGGGAGCAAACGAGAGCGAGAACGCGGCAATGATGGCGACTTGCAAAATTATTGCTGAAGGTCAGAAGTTTTTACACGCGGGGACATTGGCTAATGTTGTACATGGGCAAATATAAATGTGTATTTGCTATATAAACTGGCTTTAGATATAGAATATATGTGTGGATGTATGTTATACCATTTGATATATGCACATTTTCCATTGCCAGCGGAATGACTTTGTCAATCTGAACACCCTTGGTATTGAGCAAATGATTTGTCGAAATTCTCGCCATGACTGCAATAACAATCTTAATTAATACGTATTATATTTTATAAATAAAAACTATAGAATTAGCAATTTGATAATGATGGCTTAGTATTTAGTAACAAAGTGCAGTCGATTGTTTGTTTGTCAATATGATTTCCCTTTCAAATAGAATTTTCCTTGCGCTTCCCTTCGGAATTCTTACAATTGGACTGAAAGTAGAGCCACACATCCCCACACACACACACACACCCACTCATGCACACACACCTACACACACTCGCCTACAATAAATATCTTTATCTGATCGCTGGGCTCAGGCCCTTTGCTCGGGCAATTATCGCGTATAAACATTTAATTTATGCAAATTTGCAACATTACATTAAACGAAAGACTCAGGCAACGAACTTTTGAACTTTTTTTTTGTGAGCGCGTCAATATAATTAGTATTATAATCATTTCTATTTGTTAATCATTAGCATTTTCATTTTTTTGTAAAGCGCAGCTGATGCAACCTTTGATTTCGATGCCAAACCAGCCCGAAAAATGTTATGCTTTGTGTTTCTTTTTTTAGTTTTCGTTAATGGTCAAAGTATAGTCCAAAAAACATGAGACCTGTTCCCCTGAGCGAACTGACCCTGAAACGTATAGTCATTTAGGAATATTTCAAGCCGATTTGGTAAACCAATTCAATGTCAATGGAAAAGTTCTTATGTGTTGCTAGAATGACATACATAAATCTTGCGGAAGTCCAAAAACTCGACAACTTTTATGAAAGAAAGATACGAATAACGTTGTATGTGTGTGTGTATCTGTTTTGATTAGTATTATTATTATCATCGATAGAGCTGGTTTATAATACGGCAACTATCACGCATACGCACTAGTTCAAGGTGATTGCCACGAAAGACCAAAGAGTAAAATCGAATACAAATCTAGTTTCAATATCGCCAAAAGTATGTACATAAATTCACACTCTTTATGACCACCTCCGTCTCGTCTGGCGTTGTAAACATAATCGAATCGTTTGCGCGAGTATGTTAAATATCTTTTTGGATGGTTTATCTTCGCCGACTACCGCCGCCGATGGCCATTGGTCGTTGGCCCAGTGCAGCAGATCATATTTGTTGTTGTTGTTGTTTTTGTTTTTCATTGTATTTCGTTTCCTCAAAAAATGAACAAAAAAACCGCCAACGACCTTGGTAGCGAGTTATTTTTTATGCGTTGCCGTTGCCGTTGCTGTTGCCTCGGGTCCATTGGGCATCGTTCGATTCGACTGCGATTGATCCGATGCGGCCGCAGCTGATTAATTTTAATGCGACGCACTTGTTCGCTCTGTTCGCTCTTTTCGGACTATTCGGACTGTGTTCGGAGTTTCAGGCCAATGACGCGTCGTGTTTTGAGAAGATATGCAACCTTCGACGACGCTCTCCCTTATCAAACCTGTAAAGCATAATAAGCTCTAGGCCCGCATTATGTACAATATACGCCATACGTGTGCGCACGTGTGCTTGTGTGTGTGTGTGTGACTGCCAATTTTAGGATGAGGAACAAGAGAGCGTACAATGAAGAAGAAGAGAAATACATATTTAAATAAACGTGCGATTCTTTTGTATCCCAACGATACGCAACGCGTGTCTAGAATTGATCGTTCGATTCAAATTTCACAAACTAATCAAGTGTGTGGACAGTGACGTCAGAGCGAGGGGCGGAGCGTGTGGCACCTGAACTACCGATAAAAAAGTGTCTATATGTTTTGTTTATTTCGCAATTGCCTTGCTAATTGATTGACAAATCGTAAAGTGCGTTAAAAGTAGTCGCCCGACATTGGTGAATAGCGCGAAATATGATGGCAAAATCATTTGCAAATATTTATAGAGCATGCGAGGAGGCGAGAGAATCTGAAAACAGTGAGTTCGATAGAGCATTTTGTGTAAAATAATATCGACGCACCTTTCGAATAAAGAAACGGGATGAAAAAATTATAGAATTCATATGCAAAGCAATGATGAGAATCTTTAAGTATTCAAATTCGGGGCCCGGGCGATATCGCGTAGCTGATTTGCATGTGAACGTCGCGCAGGTTTTAGGAAATTAATAGCTAAACAAATAAATATACAAAATTTACAGCATAGTCTACGGATTATTTGCATAGAATAAACCATGAGATTGTGTTTACCGAATAAATACAATGTATGTATAAAGAATGTATGTATTTGTAGAATACATATATAGAATGTATTAGTGGAGAAGGCGGACGTATGTCTGCGCTGGTCTCCCTCTCTCCATTCTGTTTTATGTGTTCGTAGAACGACTTTCAGTATATTTAGCTAGATATATATATATATATATATATATATATATATATATATGTGTGTGTATCTGTATTTACGATATATGAATAGATAAGCCCAAAGTCCAATAGACTCTGGTTTAAAGACTTCGTTCAATAAATATTCGAATGGGAAAAGAAACCGGAAAGTATTTTCGGCTATACTGTCAGATCGGGTGTCGCCACTTGCCAGGGAGCTTCAAATTACTCATCGATTATTATTTTGATTATTTGCCAATTGCTACAGCGATTTACTTATTTATCGCACTAATCATCTACTTAAAATGTCAAAGATTTTAAACTAGTTTATAATTAGTCTTAGTTATTTTATTGCTCTTCCCGATTATTTGTTGATTTTTTTTGGCATCTGAGCTTTAGCTATGCGAATAGATTTTATATTTGGTTAACCGAAAGAAACCGGTGATCTTGCATACAATTTATTGACTATTTTTTTGAACGGCTTATGACTGTTATTGCATTCTATCTTTTGTCAGTGCTTTAGAAAAAAAGCGCGCGTAATTTTGTTTATATTTGTTTGTTTGGCGGCAATTTTAATATGGAGACAAAGGATCATTTTCGTAATATTTTACTGTACTTATTTAAAAATTTACGTGATGTGTATGGTGACAAAGCCTTAAAAGAAACACAGTGTCAAAGTTGGTTTGTCAAATTCCGTTTGGAAGATTTTTCACTCAAAGACAAGCCACGTTATCAAGTCTTTAAGCGAATCGGATCGTCATGTAACCGAGCGTGAGATTGGAGAGAAGTTAAATATACCACAATCAACCATACATGATCATATGATCACAGGTTTCTTTTAGGTCAACCCAATATTTATAATATTATGTAGCTCAAAATAAATACCATATATGGTTGTAAGAGTTTATAAATACTTTGAATACATGATTCATTTGTAGACATTCCTGTTTCAAACAGTCACATACCTCGTAGTCGTTAAACTCCTAAATAGTGTTTAATAACGTTGATCAGCACAAACAGCCTACATTAAATGCATATTATTTAGTGGGTTGTGGCATTGAAAAGTGATTGGGTCACCCGGAAATAATAAATTGAGGGTGCTAACTTAGTCTTCAATTTGAATAGAAATAAAGTAATAAAAAATAACTGAAGATAAATAAATTAATAAAATAAATATAGCTTGTTTTTTAATTTGCCTTCTTGCACTGCCAATTCAGTTGTAATTTGTTGCAGTGTATAATTCAGTTTTAAAACATATACTAAGTCACACATTTAGTAGGCCGATCACTTAAGGCCCTCGCATATTTTGATTGAATTGCCGTTGTGTTGAACTGGTTTTCGAACTGGCAACGTATAACAAATAAGTGCGATTAAATGTAAGTAGATCTGAGAGCGAGCACAGCCAGCTATGCGGACGTATTATCGGATAATTAACTCTAATTTTGGACACATAAATTGTAAAAAATGTTGGCGAAATATTTGCGGTCAGCTGTTGTTAATGTGCACAAATGCCAAAGGTTGAAGCAGAACAAATTGCACGGACTGATAGGACAGCTAAAATTCGATTTCGATTTCAGTTTCGGCTTTATTCTTGCACACATGCCCCTTGGCAACTGCAGATACACAGAGATAATGCAGTTCTCTGCAATAGCCAAGTTTGATTCAACGATTATGGTTAAGGCACAAAAATGTGGCAGTCGCATTTTGGCTAAGAATGATGACTGATCACAAAATGGGCAACTAGTTTTGCGGCTAGATACGACGAGCATGACGTGCACTTTGCAGACATATGTAAATGCATATATATATATGGTACTTGCATGTATGTCTGTGTCTGTTATAGCTATGTAACTTGCTTGTTGCTGGTCTATGAAATGAGTGCGCGTTTTACTTAGAACAGCAAACGATGTGCAAAAAAATGAAAAACTGAAGCTGAAAACTACACATTTCTCAGCGAAATCAAAGACACTTTGTCATAGTGCGAATATCTGTTTGATTTGCGGCAGTTTGAAGTGTGCTCCGTGTCAGGTTGTCGCTTTGTGGCCGTGTCGCAATCGGCTGCATCCAAATGCCTCAAGGCCGTGAAAAACTCAAGTGCGTAGCTGCACGAAGAGAGGGAGAGTGGAGTCGCCTGAGCAGGTTGAGCGGCCCTAACTCTGAGCAAAGTAAGAAAGTTAGTTGCAAATCAGTCTGTCAGTAAAATACCCTTTGATGTGCTTTGAAAAACTGTTACCAATACACTAACAAATTATCGAAGACAGAATATTCTGTTGAAATTTTGAAACACGGGTCTGCATTTGCACAAAGTGTGTATACCCTTTTTCGACAATGTTTCAATGGTCGAAGGGTAAAGTAAAAACGGTTGCAATTTGCCAGGCGGGGCCGATATCGGGGCTCGTATTTTGGCTGCAATCGAAAGTGCCCAGTCAGTGGTGCATAGGACTTGATTCCGATAATGTCTGTGGTCTTATGCATGCATGTACATATACATATATCTTGCATCTAGCTAGTCAATAATTATGACAGCATTGCCACAGACAAGACGTTGCAACACGGTGCACGTTGCACGTTGCACGTTGCACTCATAACCGTTGTTGCTGATTGTTTTGGGCTTGCCAACCGGTTTCCTATGCGTTCCTTAGGTCCCCCCCCCATAACAACAATGCCCTGCGGTCTGTCCTTGAACTATCCACGGCTCCTGTGCATCAGTTCGGGTCTTTCCAGCTTACTCAAAAAACTAGATGACAATAAATGACGACAGCAACAAGAGAAGAGAAGAGCAACAGCAACAACAATACGCGTTAATTTTGGCATAAGAAGACAGAAAACGAAAACCTGTTCTGACAGCATTTCTGATTTCTTTCCTGGCCACAAAGAGAAGAAGAGGAAAAAAAGAAAACCAAAGTAAAAGAAACAACGAAAAACGAAACTTAAATGCAAAAGCTTTTAAAACATTTTACTAAATTCCATGTATGAAAAACACAGAATGATTTTCTGACGATTCAAGCAATCAGAAGCGACACGAGCTGCAATAAAAAAGATCGCCCCGTTAGCAGAATTAGCAAAGGGTTAATGCCTTCTCTGGGGGAACTCTACTACGTTTAGGTTTAGTAAGTAAGTAAATTGCACTTGTGTGCGTGTTCTTGAGTCGGCTCAGTTGGCTCACTGTTCGCCCCGTTCTCATATTCCCATAGGTCATAGGCGTGGGCGAGGCTTCGCCTTGGAGATGGCAATGTCGACTACGCGAGTGTGTTTGCCGAGTCGATTAGCGCCTAAGTTTCGTATTAGTTTATCAAATATTACAGCAGCATATTTACTTGCGCACAGTTCCGATTATAATGTGATTATCTACAATATTATTTGCTTGCAGTTGTCAAAATGTCGGTCAGACTCAACGAGACAGAGACCATAGTTGACAAAATGGTCAACTTTTTCGTCGAGCACGAGGATCTGCGCACCAAGGTGAGTTCACAGTAATACAACGTACAGGGCCGAAGCGAGGGAGCCTCATATTAATTGCCTTGCTTTCAATTATAGTGTGTTTAAAGTTCACAAAAAAAGAAACTTGATACTAATTACATCGACTCGTCTCTTGATTTTATATCAGTAATCATGGGCACACGCCTAAGTAACTACGTGTCTGTACTCTTAATTGATAGTTATACATTTACGATCCCTTGCAGAGCTGGTTCCTGTCGAATGCACCAGGACCGCTGTTCATGATCCTCGGCGCCTATTTGTACTTCTGCCTGTACGCCGGACCACGCTATATGCGTGATCGTAAACCATTTGATCTGAAAAACACGTTGCTTGTCTACAATGCAGTACAGGTGCTGCTCAGCTGGGTGCTCTTCTACGAGGGCTACAAAGGCGGCTGGGGCGGACACTACAACTTCAAGTGCCAGCCGGTGACTTATGCCACAGATCCCATCTCAATGAGGGTAAGCTACGAATATCTATCTATACATATTAAAGAAGGTAACATTATGTTCATACTTGCTTGCAGATGGCGGGCGCAGTTTGGTTGTACTACATTGCCAAGATAAGTGAGCTGCTGGACACAGTGTTCTTTGTGCTGCGCAAGAAGGAGCGTCAGATTTCGTTCCTGCATCTGTATCATCACACACTGATGCCCGTGTGCGCCTTCATCGGTGTCAAATATTTTGCTGGCGGCCATGGCACACTGCTGGGCTTCATTAACTCCTTCATTCACATCATTATGTATGCGTACTATCTGCTCTCGGCGATGGGTCCCAAAGTGCAGAAATATCTGTGGTGGAAGAAGTACATTACCCTTCTCCAGATCGTAAGTAGCGCCAGAGGAGATCTATGAGCATACTTTATATAATAAATGTTTCGCCGCAGGTGCAATTCCTCATCATATTCGTGCACACTCTGCAGATTCAGTTCCAGCCCAACTGCAACTTCCCCAAGTCGATTGCGGCACTGTTGACCTTCAACGCGGGCCTCTTCACCTACATGTTCAGCTCGTTCTACGTGCACAACTACAAGAAGGAGGCCAAACAGGCCGCACAGGCTGCACAGGCCAAGCTAAGAGCCGAGAAACAAGAATAGGAGGATTCTGTAGCCGATAATTGTTTGCCTTAAGATCGAATCGAATCGATAGTTAGGCTTATCGCCTAAAGATACCCTTCACCCTTCACTCTAGGCATACTATACACATACTACACATAACATACATAGATCAAGTTGGGTATATATGTACATTTGGATATTAATTACATTTTCTAGTTCTTAAGTTCGTTTCGTAGTATTTTTAGTCAAGCTGAATGAGAATGTGGCTCCATTTTTGAACAGTCGCCATTGCGGCGCACAGTGCAAGCGCTTGCACTTGCCGTATTGGGAAAGTATAATAGAACCAAATATTATAGATTAGTTCATTAATATGTATGTAGTTTTTATTTTATTGATTGGTGTGCAATAAAAATCAAAGACATACAACAGCATATGCAAAATATATAACTCTTATTATTTTATAAATTATTCCATCCAAATGAAAGGAATGAAGACAGTTTCTAAGGACAGCGAAAACAGTTGAGGAAAGGCTATATAGGGAGTTGGCACAGTATCGAAAACATATCGGCCATGGCCTGATCAGCATTATCAAACGTCAGTTTTTAGGGCATGAGTATAAAACTGCATAGAGTCCTGAAATGCTGAATCCTACACATAGTCAAATAATTTGAATAACATTTCACATTAACCGCGGTAAAATTGAACAGAGCTCTTAAAAATCGCGTAAGGGTTACGGTGAGTTTTAGTTTTTTATGCTTATATACGATGTCAATATGCTAAGCTTATATACAATTTGTATACATATGTAATACATACCATCTTGTCTACTACATATTATATCTTAAATAACTTTTATGCTAATTAACCCATCGCAAACAAATTTGGGGGTTTGGGAGACAGACAGACAGACAGACGGACAGACGGCCATGCCGATAACAACTATTCTATTCGATGAATTCAGACTTAATGCACGAAGTGGTACCAATGGCAACTGTTGGTCTGTATTATGTAGTCTCTCATAACTTTATTCTGTGGGCAAGTAGTATATATGGTATATTCAGTTCTTATGTGAAACTGGTCGGACAGCTGTACCTCAAAATTCTAAATTTCAATTTATAAATAGGTTGTATTCGTTTGGTTTTTTTTTTGATATTTCGTTTTGTAACTATGTACAATCCCGATGCTAAAGACCTTGATTTGATGCGAGAGTATTCTCCAGAGGATTTTGCACTCTGCAGTAGATACGAAGTTCATCGAGAGGATATATATACTTCTGCGTGCCAAACGATTGGCGAGCAAAGTAAGTGAAATGCCATTTTTGATGAAATTAAATCGGTCCAGGCCTGTGTACTTTGAGACTGTGCCAACTCCCTATGTAAGTCATTGCCCCAATCCTCTGCAATAATTATTGGATCGGCATTTTGTACCCCAGTTAGAATCCAACAAATTTTAACTAAACGTTTTTTCTTCTCATTTAAGGTTCTACCTTTAATTTAATTAATTATTCAAAATTTACAAACAATTAGGTTAGTTAATTATTTTACTTTTAAACAGTCGACTGTCCATAGTTCGACTTTTAATAAATTTATCGATCAACTGGGCTTATTACAGATTATCCCACCAAAAATTTGAGAAATGAAGAAGCGGTCAATACCCAAAATCCTAAAAAAAAACCCTATTCATTGCGCACTTTTTGTTAGTTGTATTGCTTCTACATTGAACATCAATTTAGGATCAACATTAATTAGTGCGATGTGCATAAGCTTCATTCTTGAAAAGGGTGTTTATAAGAACCAAACTTATGTAGACATTTACATGAAAGTTGGCCGTGAATTCAGAATCAATTGTATAATGTTGACGCTGATAAGAAGTTAAAGTTCAATTGTCAAACTGGTCTAACAGCTCTACCTTAAAGTTCTAAATTTCAATTTCAAATTTTTTTTTTTTTTTGGTTTTGTTTGGATATTTCGATTTGTAACTATGTACAATCCCGATGCTAAAGACGTCAATTTGATGAGAGAGTATTCTCCAGAGGATTTTGCACTCTGCAGTAGATACGAAGTCGAACGAGAGAAAGCATATAATTCTGCATGCGAAACGATGGGCGGGCAAAGTAAGTAAAATGCCATTTTTGATGAAATTAAATCAGTGAATATTTTACTCTCACCAGCCCGTGAACAAATTTTTCAGTCGGGAATCAAGTGTAAACACCTTCGTTATGCCGGCGTAAAAGATTGGCAAGTGGTTGATATATTCTATAAGGAAGGTAACGATTGTAAACCTTCGCCGCTTTTTGTCTTTTTACACGGTGGAAATTGGAATAGTTTATCTGAGGGTTCCAGGCGACATATTTTCATGGTTGGTCCTCTGGTGAAAAAAGGATATCGTGTCGCCATTGTGGGCTACAATTTCAAAGCCCTCAAAATAATAATTGAACAGTTCTGCGGCTTTGTAACTTGGATATTTCAATTTGCCGATCGTACGCAAACAACTGATATCACTTTCGCTGGACATGACACTGGGGCCCATCTACTGACACAGTTGCTACATATGCCCAGCTGTATTCCGGACTGTAGTCGCGCGAAAGTTAAATCAATGTTTTTCCTTACCGGAATTTACGACCTCCGCGAGTATCAGACGATGCCTAAGCTGAGTAGCTCCATTCAAATCGATGAGCAAGATGCCATCGATATGTCTCCCATTTTATGGAGCTGGAAAGATGAGTCTCAAAAGTGGGGTTGTCTGCAAATACATGTCTTGAGCGTAGAGCACGAGAGCGTCACTTACCAGGAGCAAAGTCGGCAATTTTCTCAGGTTTTGGAAGCCGCCGGATTTAACTCGACATTTAAAAACTTCGACGGGTTGGATCATTGTTCTATAATTACAGACCTAAAAGAAGAGAATGCTGAGATAACTAATTACTTTAAGACAGCAATGCAGAAAGCCTCTGCTGGTTCCTCTAAAGGAAGCAATCGTCCGTGTACTTGCGCTTCAAAGCGATAATTGCTTAATTACAGATATATTTAAATGGTTAATTACAGATTAAATTATCAAATTGGTTAATAACAGATTAACAAAATTTTTCCATTTGTATTTACCAATGAGAGCAGCGTCGCTTAGAAAACGAGTTAGATATTAAATTATTGCTTTGCGTGGCATTTGACATAAACTTAATCTGCGCAGAGTATATAGAAAACATCAATTATGTTCATGTAGTCAGACGAATATTTGGACATCCGAACAGACAGACGGCCACAGCGCAATCGACTGGGATAAAGATCCTGATCATGAATAATTATACATACAGTGTGGAATTTGTAACATAAAGTAAAGGTACGGAGGTCACTTTCCACCTTTAAAATGTCAAAGTTCTTTTCCCTTTTACGATTTAATCCCGCCAATTCCTTTTTATTAATACTCCTCACAAGTGCTCTAGCAGATTTGATTCCGGAGATGGGTCAAACAAACCGCTCCAATTTATAAAGTTTCTGATCTTGCACCCATTTCCTAGGCATGTTGAGGTGTCATAACACTGTATGAGTGCTGTTTCTATTATTTTTTCCAACACTGTATATATTTTGTGCGTCTGCCTTTCTGCATTTTTCCTGTTAATGCCTGAACGTATTTTATATATTGTATTGCATACCGTGCAGCGCTTATTTTCTGTTAGCGTCAAAAAAGCTGTAAATTTTTTCGTTTTTGAATTCGAAATTGCAACTAAACTAGAGGAGATAGCGACTTTTTCGTTTTTTTCCAATTCGTTCTCTCTTCATTTATCAATACACAACGCTTCCAAGTTCATAAAGTGCACAGCTCGCCCAGGAAAAGGCTCTAAAGTTGTAGCCTGATTTTTGAGTGTCTCTCGTATCCTTATAGTACTGATCACTAGTTCGTAGCTGATGAAATAAGTACAGACCCTAAGCAATGTATTTTATCAATTCGTTTTTTGTATGAAATGTCAGCAAATAGGGTCAATTGCCACCACATCGTTTACCAGTAAGTAGAGAATAGGGTACCCATTATTGGAGTACTTATGTAGCTACTAGAATTGACTACCCCTGATTAGAGTACTTATGTAGGTACCCATGAATGGGCTAGTGAAAGAAGTACCTACAAAAAGAGTTCGTCAGAAGTTACCCCTGAATGGGTAGGTAAAAAGAGTACCCATGACTAGAGTACCCATAGATAAAATGCAATAAAATAATGATATATATATTAAATATTGTGTTTTTTATTTTTAAAATCAGCAAAAAATTGTATACTGTGATATATCGTCAGCGCCATCCAAAGTCTGTCATTCGAAAGAGCCGGATTATCCATACTTTCTATTTTTGAAGTAATCGTCTGTTATTAACTTCCCACTTTCAGTTTTGTTACCTCTGGCTGGGTTATTACAATCTTTGGCTCCAAGTTCCATTTCATGATACACTTTTCGTCGGTCTCATTTCCACCTAGGAGTTTTTTTCAATTCGCCTATTAATTGGCTAAGAAATTCATCACAGTTCTTCAGATTATATTACCCAAAATAAATTCCAATTGGCAAACCAGTGAATTATTAACATTTGTCTAAAAAAGATGTTATCATTAACAAAGCAAAACAATTTCAGCATGACAATTCTTTTTGGAATTGTCAAAGCCAACTAAGACAAAAAAAATTGAAAATATAGTGAGAAATTGAACACGAAATAAGCGACTTAAAGTAGGCGTTCAATTTTGTTGATACTTAGTGGTTCTGCATTCGCTTAGCCTAGGGTGACTAGGGTAACTAGCCCTGTAGGGAGAAGTCGGGTAGGTTGTTTAAATATTGCTAAACTTACACGAGAAAGCGGCGAAAAGTAGGCATTAAAATTCGATTGACACTTAGTGGTTTGGTGATCGTTTACTAAAGGGGGCGGACGGGTGGGGAAATTTTTTATATTTCTTCTTTTTATTAAGTTATACGGGGAAAATCCAATATCCCCTTTGTGTCCTTTTTATCTATTAGTTCAGCCCATTTGGGCGCGCCGGCTAACTATAGTTAGCGTTATCAACATATTTAAAATTAATTATAAAAGAATATAACCTAATAATCTACAAACCTAATAACAATAAAAGATAACAAAACAATTAACAATTAAATTAAAACAATGAGTATGTCAGCGTCTGAGAATAAGATAAGATCGGTTTCCGTCTTTTGAGCCTCCTTGCTGGACGTGTTCTGTAGGGGGAAATTTTAGAATTTAACATTTCACTGTAAACATACTTTTCGAGCTTCCTGAAAGTATGCCATACAATCGTTGCATTTCAATATGAAAGCAGTTCACTGCTTGGCACTACTTGCTGTGCAGCCGTGTATTTTGTATGTACATATGTATGTATGTACATATGTATCTTGTATCTACGTATGTATGTATTTGATGAATGCCGAAGTTGCAGGCAGGCAAATTGAATTTGAAACTAAAACTCGCCTCGCAGTGTTGGCGAAAATGTGGTGAAGTGCAGACGCAGACGCTTCCCTTCCGCTCTCGTTGGCGTGCTCGTCGTTTGTACGCGTACTTTTTGTTGTAAGTGTCGCATTGTTCGCTGCCGTTGTAATTGTAGTTGTTGTTGTTGCTATTGTTGCTGCTGTTGCTGCTACAGTTGCTGCTGTCGCCAGGTATATGAGTTCGCTGCGCCGTGCTTCGCTGACTGACTGACTGTTGGCGTGCGCATTTTATTTGACTCTATTTAGGTTAAATTCGCGTTCGCGTGTGTGTTACAAAATATAGCGATACATACATGTATCATGTATGGGAAAGTATGCGAAAGACAAAAACAAAATAACGACAATAACAAGAAGAAAAAAACAAAGCCATTGCTCAACTGAGACCGAGTAAAGAATTGGTGACGTTCGTTGATTCATTATTGAAAAGGGAAATCTGTGCAGAAAAAAGAAAGCGCTTTTTCGAAGGTGCAACCATGAACTAAGCCGAGAGCGATGTGATTGTAGAGTTGTTTAAAAATAGATTTAAAATATGTACCACATATTTGTATGTATGTATTACTCATGCACACTCACACACACACATGCACATGCACATGCACAGGTTTTCCCTCTGCCTCATCCCTGTGAAGATGCAAAGACTTGCAGACTTTGCATAGCAGTTTCTCGCTCATCTCGGCGTTTCCTGTAGCTCTGACGCCGCTTAGCAACAGCCAACGCAAAAGTAACAGCAAAGCCAGACCAAGGCAAGGCAAGGCGGGGCGAGGCGACGCAAGGCAAGGCAAGGCATGGCAAGGCAAGGCAAGGCGAGGCAAGGCAAGGCGAGGCATAACAGCCAAACAAGCGATGGCAGCATAGACGCTATCAAAACAAAAACAAAATCACAAACAAAAACAAAGCCTTGCCCGCTCTGCGCTCAGCTCTCAGAGAGCGCGCTCTGGCTCTGGCTCAGCTGCTCGCTTAAGGGGTGAAGAGCGTATCGGGGCCGGGGCACACCTGAGTTCATGTGTGCGAGTGCCGTTAAACGAGATCTGTCAGATACATTGGCAGCAGTGTGTGTGCAAGAGTCTCGCGTATCAACTTGCGAATAAAAACACAAAGCGAAGCCACAATGAGCACACACATGCATTCACAGTTGTGTGTGTGTGTGTATGTGTGTGTGTGCAACTACCTGAGCCAACAGGTAGCTGCTGAGACGACGAGGCCGAGACGAGCTCTGTGTCTCTCTGTCTCTCTGGCTTAGTCTCTCTGGCACTGACTGCGGCTATTCTCGCAAATATGCCATGCAAATACACGATTAGCATAACCAAGCCAACCGTCTGCCAGCTCCCCCCGCCCGCCGCTTGCTGCCCCTTGCAACTGCTGCTGCTGCACTAACGACAAGTGCTAATTTACTTATCACAAATTTGATTTGATTAAATTTTATCTAATTGCGGCGCACATGCTTGAGGTGTGTGTACTGAGAGCACAGTGACTGCCACTCTTACTCGCACACTAGCACACTGTGACGCAGAACGCACACAAGTGCAAAATATCACAAGAAAAAAGAACAACACACAACAATAAATTCATACTTGGACTCTAAAGTTTCCCATAACATGCGCCACTCTCACAGCCAAAGGTGCGATAAGCAGCAGAGGCAGAGAGGCAGCGGCAGCGGCAGCGGGAGCTCGGCAGAAGCGCGCGCTGAGCGTGCAAGCAAATACGAAGAACGTTCAAGAAAACGCCAACTCGCTTTCGTAGCCGATCAGTTTGGCAGCGCAACGCGCCACGATCGCAACGCGTTTTCTCTCTACGGATAATAATTGAAAATTGTAATTAGAAATAAAAGTGATAAAATACATAAAAAAGAGAAAAAAAGAAACAGAAAGAGAAAGAGAAACAAATAAACAATTACGCGATCGACACGCGCCCTTCGCTGATGCGTCGTTTTGCAAGTAGTTTCCAATTGGATTTCGATAGCTGAGTTTGCCATACGATTGGCTTTGTTTTGTTTTGCTTCGAGTCGTTCACTTGAACACAAAACCACAACGACAAGCATAGCAACAACTCTATAAATTTGCTTAGCAGTCAAGCTGAACAACTAAAGAGATACGGCAACAGCAACAGCAACAACATCAACAACAAACACAATAAATAAAAAGCAAGAATAACAACAACAATAAAGAAACTTCGCTTCGTTTCTTCTTCTTCTTCTTCGTTTAGTTTGACTCGCGTAATTAGTGATAAAGCGCCTACAACAACTGTGGCAAGTGCTGTTGCGTGGCTCCCCCCTCCACATACACATACACATACACATACAAACACCAAAGAACTGCACACAGGCAGCAAGGAGAAATTGAACATAAACAAACATAAACACACACACACACACACACAGTCAACATGCTGAAAACAAAAACAAGCGACGACAAGCTCGACACGTTGCTATCGCGATCTGCAGTGCCAATCATCGATCTCGCCCATTGCGGTAAGTCCCAGTTGACCCCAAACAAGTCAAGCGAATACATAAACCCCATAGAAACATAAGTATGTGTACTGTAGACAAGTATATGGCAAACGTAGAAGCAAGGCTACCCTCAGCATGCCGAAGGTTTTATACCCTTTCAGTTATTTATCTCCGTCGATCGTTCTATGTATATATCATATAATGGTAATGAATTGAATAGTTTTGTGCATATTCAATATTATGTCTGACTTTTAATTGGCACTGATAACCAAAGTTATATAACAACATGCTTTCCGGCCTATTTTTCCTTTGGCAGCTATACGTTATGTTATAGTGCTTCATTTGTGATGAAATGTTATACGAATATTATAATTATACTTATTCAAAATTCAGATATAGTAAATTTGGTTGCAATATCATAATAAAAAAACAAGAATCTGGCGATAGTTTCTTTGCGATATATCGGTCGGTTGCGACTCATTCCGACTTATTTACAGCGGGTACAAGGGTATACAAATAAGCATTTACTATATATATTTAGCAAATTATCGGGGCTTCCAGCTACTGCTCGTGAGTTGCTAGGCGTCCCTGGTTAATTAGCTGCAGCCCTGACTCATACTAAGATAATTAACAACTTGGTTTCTCTGCTTTTTGCTGACTCCCTTTCAGTTTTTATTGTCATTTTATGTTCTCATGATTGCTTTTAGTCCCGTAATTGCAGTTGCTTAATTTTTTTTTGTTTCAGCTCAGCTCAGCTTTAATTATTGACTTGTGCAGCTGACACCTGTTTAGTCAGTCCGTCCGTCCGTCCATCAGTCTGTCAATCACTGTTGTGTCATATGAAGCACACAAAAGTAACAAAGTTGATACTAAAATCCGAAAGGAAGGCAACTATAGTTTATGGGTCCTGTTTAGCAAATGTCAGCACTGCACGCGCCACACTAAACTTCTTAACTTCTCCGTCCAAAAAGAACATAAGAAAGTTCAACGATGATGAAGGAAGTTTTTTAGTTCTCCCTTTAAAAGTTTCAATGACAAAATATACAAGAACTTTATCTATAAAACAACTTATTACTTTAAAGTATACCAAATTATTCGGCAAGAAAAATAAGGGTACAGACATTTTATTTTATTCATATCTGTAATATAATGCTCTTTATACGCATACCCTGTATGTCTTAAAAGGTGTGTTATGCACTTAAAAATATAAATTATTAAAAATACTAAATTATATAAATATAAAATACATTTCTTTGTTGTTTTTATTATAAGAATTAGCGGACTATATTGTTTTCAAATCATATGCTGATCTTAACCCTTTTTTTCAAAGTATAAAGCATAAATTTGAAATGTTTATTAATATTTTTAAATATTCATTAATAATTCAAATTATAGTAGATCAATCACTTGTTGGCGGTCAATCAATCAAGAGATTTTGGAGAGATATAAATTGATATTCCAAACGAATTCGATGTTTTTGACAAATTTAAGAGTATATGTTGATTGCTGGATATATAAATACGACACGGTACACGGTACTATAATGATTAAATGCATCACAATTGTGTGAAATACTATCCCACTGGAAATGTCTATAGAAAGAGCAATAGTTACCATATAGAAATGCATATATCCTATCTTAATCACTTATTTCCTTCCTGAGTCATAAAATAGTTACTCATCAAATTGTTTATTGACACTAAATAAATGAGGCTCAACGCATTGCATACATTTGTACATATTTATACAACGTTTCTAGTCATATGATAATGTCATAAGTCTGATGGCTTTTTGATGAGCCATTGTAATATTCAGTTTTTATGTACTCAAATAAAATACTCGAAAATATAAACAGTATAATTTGTGCTGCAATTAGGCACTCAAATCATATGCAATTACTGAATTTAAGCTATAATATTTTAGCGAAGTTTTTGCTACCGATTACGGTGCGACGCCCTGACACAAATACTGATCGAGAGTCGTTTAGTAAGTTTCCATACTTGTGATTGCTGCCTGTTCCCCTAAATGGTTTGCCTGTTTCTATGTGAGCAGGTCTATCTCTCGCTCTCTGTCCCTCTCTCGTTCTCTCTCGTTCTCTTTCAGTCGCTCCCTGAAATTTGGAACTTAAAATATATGTATATGTAGTTATTACATAGCAATAAGAGTTTTGCCTTAGGTGATAAATGTGCTATAGAGCTGGGATAGGTCTATCGCTGACAATAAACCTGTAAATTAATAATGCTGATATGCAGTCAATTTGTTTATGTATTTAGCAAAGCCTTCGTGGAGCAAATTCACAGCTTGACACTGCTCGATTACTAGGAAAATGAACTAAAAGCACTACGCAATGAAATAAACCCGATGCCATCGCCACCTTCACTTCAGCGCACGACCTTGGTGCGACAAGTTTGTTTCCAAACACTTCCAGCCATTGACCCCGAGAAAAAGTAGACAGTAGGCAAATGACTTTGACTGCCTAGCTAAGTGAATTCGCAACGCATCGGGCATCGTTGTGTCAACGTAACTTGAAATGTTTTTCGAAATCGAAATCGAGAGGTTTTTGAACCACATCGAGAAACAGATATTATATTATGCATATATGGTACACAATATAGTGCCGCTATAGTAGTTGGGCTCAATGTCAGCACAGTGCGGAAATTCAAACAGAATGAAGCAAAATATTTGCACAACGTCATATTATTACTCGATTTGGCAACTTGATTTGCCTTTTTGTTTTTGTCCGTTTGTTGTTTGGGTGCAAATACATACATATACAGCAATACAGATATGTATCTGTATCTGTGTATGTAGTGTGTATGCACTCGATAAAGGCGGGCATTGTTTGTTTTTGTTGTTATAACTGCTATATTTACACACTACTCAGACACAGACTGTGCAAACCAATCGTACACAAGCCAGTTTCAAACGACATCAGCCTCAGCGTCAGCGTCAGCGTCGACGTCGACGATAGAGTGACGCATGTGGTCAGTGAATCCCCAACGTCGTCACCAAGACCCGCGCCCACTTACTCGATTGCCAAGTTAATTGAAATATGCGGCATCTCGTCACAGCAGCTGAGCTGCTGATCAAAAACAAATACAACAACAATAACAGATGTCCGCGATATTAACAATACACGCTTTGGTTCCGAATAAAACCGGCTAAAACCTGCTAAGCTTGAAAAACACTACGGAGGCTGGGTGTGTGCACAAGTTTCCCAGCTTCAAGATCTCTCTGCCTGCTTTTTGACGAAGAAAAACCATGTGTCTCATAATTGATTCAGAGAATTTGGGTAATTGTTGACACTTAGTCAGACTATTGTGTTGATTCATTTACTGGCAACTTCTATGAGTTTACTTGTGTCCCTTTTAAGATCTACACTTGAAACCTTTGTGTCGCATAATCATCTGATGATGCTTGATAACTGCTGATATTTAGTCAGACTATCGTTCGTACTATCTTTATTGTGTTGATTCATTTACTGGCAACTTCTATGAGTTTACTTGTGTCCCTTTTAAGATCTACACTTGAAACCTTTGTGTCGCATAATCATCTGATGATGCTTGATAACTGCTGATATTTAGTCAGACTATCGTTCGTACTATCTTTATTGTGTTGATTCATTTACTGGCAACTTCTATGAACTTACTGTTTGCCCTATTAAGATCTAGAACTCTTGAAATCCTTGAGTCACATAGTCTTTTAATGTATTGTAATAATTGCCGATACTTAGTCAGTCTATCGTTTCATTTACAAGCAAGTTCAATAAGTTTACCTTTTAATTAATATTTATTCTTTTATGTCTATGGCAACCCTTGTGTCGCATAGTTTTTTTAATAAATTTTAAAAATATTCAGACTATCGTTTCTGTACCTTGTTACAATATTTATTAATTGAATGTCTCTTTAAACGAAAAGTTTGCAAATCTAGTTTAGTTCAATTAAACCGCTTTTCCCATACATTCGCACTGATTTTACTTTCCCGTCCCCGGAATTCGTTCACTTTTTGTAGACAATAACAAATCGATTAGTATATACTGTATGGTCGGTATGGTTATTCGCATCTGTACATTTATAAACTTTTGTAATTGCACTATTACCCCCGCTCGTTGGTCAGTTGGCCAATTAATGCGTCTATAAATAAATTATGCTCGGTTCTAAAACATTCCCCAACCAAATGGAGGTTTTTCAATTGTGCCATAAATATTGAATTAAATGTGGGCTCTATTGAATATACATACTATATTGAGAGAGAGAATACACACACACAACACGACTAGGCAATACCTTTTGCGCTGCCCACATGTGTGCAGCCGATGGGAACTGTAATACAATCGCCGTGGTAAAAACTACAGGGTATAGGAATGTGTTCATTCGATATAAGATATAAAATCTAATAAAGCGATGTGTGTCTGTATGTAAACAATTTGGCAGCAGATCGAAGCAAATCGAATGTTTAGAAATAGAAATTCAAAGCCAAAAACAATAACAAAAAAAGAAAAGAAAGAAAAACAAACACGATTCGAGGCGATGATCTTCAATCGATTCGATCGACAGTGAGGGCACATTATGCCTGAGAGACTGACTCAATTAATTAGCCTCAATATAGATAAATTAGTGACAAGTTAGCGACTATCATGCGAGCTCTATGAACATTGCAAGACGCACAAAAATTGTCGCAAATTGAAAAGTGCTCGCAGCACACTCGACTTCTAATTGAATTGCATGCAAAGCTCAAAACGCAATTGCTGAGGGCGAGAGAGAGAGGAAGAGACAGAGAGAGAGAGAGAGAAAAGATGTGAATACTATGCGCAGCTAATAAAATGAAATCGAAAGGCAAAAGACGCTTCAATTGGTGCCATTCAATGCGCCGTGACCATTCAACTCGCAGCATAGAAAGCGAAAAATTCCACAGAACTTTTAGTTACTGCTGCCTAGTGACAGAATCTCAACAGGGCCCCCAAGAAAAGCACGACACGCACTGATAACTACACACAACGTAATTGCTATTAACCGTGAATTTCTGTGCTTATCAGCTGAAATAAAGTGCGTCATGGTGTTGATTAGAGTGCGCCGTGTATCTCTATCTGTAGCTGTAACTGTGTGTGTGTGCAGAGATTGAGCTTGAAGGGGAATAACTGTGGCACGGGAGGGGAGAGGGGGTTTCTGTGGTTGTGCTGATGTGGCTACTGGCGTGCGACCCAGTGAAATTGGCAATTATTTATTTATAGATTGCTCATACGCCCCGTGTGTCAACGCCAACGTGTGGAAATATTTCAAATTGTTTGTATTCATTCATAGCGAGCACTGAATGAAATGCATGCACATATACAATACGTATACATATGAATATGAAATTGTTTAAAAATATATTTAACGCTGCAAACGCTTGTCATATCTCGCTCGTTGATAATGTTTTGCTATCTCTGGACTTTCAACGTTCTGCGATACGCGCGGCGACGTCAACATCCTTTTGCACAATTTGCCATCTTGACTTCCGCTGCAGTTTTGCCCCATGCCACGCCACGTTTCTATATAATTTTCCGCAAAGGAAACAAGAACAAGTCAACTAACAATGGCATTGGAATTGATTGCATTTACCTTTATTGCATTTACTACGCATCGAGTCGAGTCGCGGCTGCCTTGGCTAATGCATTTTAGTATATACTATATCTAAAAGTACTCTGCATTTATCGACCTGTAATTGCCGTTAGTCATTTTGTAGATTCTAATTAAGAGATTTCTACCCATTTCCAGCAGGCGTGTGGCCACGTTGATTCGCCTGGCACCACACGGCGTGTGGCTGCCATTCAATTACGAATTTTGAATCAATAAGAAGCTTCGTTTTGTTTTTGTTTTGGTTTGTGTGTGTCCGGTATTTATGGGCGGGCTGAGGTCTGGCTTGTGTATCTAAATTGTGCGCCATAAAATGCTAGCGAACATTTTGTTATTTATGATTATTGTCAGCAGCTGGCCGAAGTCATAGAGATTATTTCATTGGGGTATTTCAAGAAACCACAAAACAATTAACGATTTCATATCAATTGCTCAAGTGGCAGTTCCGCTGAAAAACAGTTGAAGGAATCATAGGAGGAGGAGGGATAGCAATACTTTGAACTGCTTCAATTCCCACGCCCACTCTTTAAACAGTTGATCTTGTATACTTACAGGCATCGAAGAGGTGCCAGTCAAATCGGTGGTGAACCGTGTGGGTCATCAGCTTCAGAAGGCACTGTCCGAGAAGGGCATGGCACTGTTGGTCAATCATGGCATTGCTGACGAGAAGGTAAGCCCCAAGTTGTGTCTTCTCATACCAAGAAGTATCTCACACATTTTCTACTTACTACAGTTGAAGACCGCCTGGGACCATCTGGATGACTTTGTGGATCTGGAAGCAGATGTCAAGCAGCATTACCTACGCAACGATGGCGACAATCACGGCTATGTCAGTCCAGGAGTCGAGCGTTTCGATGGAAAGACGCCAGAGTTGAGGCACGCGTTCAACATTTGCACACTGAATGCACAGAATTTGCCGGAGGAGCCGCTGCCGGGATTTGCGGATCACATAAGCACATTGGCCAACGACTTTAAGGCACTGGCCAGCTTTCTGCTGCAGGCGCTGGCCGTCTCGCTGGACATTCCGACCACCTTCTTCCTCGAAAAGCACTCACACATGCTGTCCGGCGACGACGACAACATGACCACCCTGCGCATGCTCTACTATCCGCCTATAGTAGACGACGAGCCCGGCCACAGTCAGAACGATGTCATCAAGGGCCGTTGCCAGTACAGCTACCAGCGTTGCTTGTCAGATCAGCCAGACTTTCGGCCAGAGAACAATCCCCGCGATGAGCTGAATGAGTTGGACACCATGCAGAGCAATGGCAAAGATGGGGAGTTGTTCGAGCATAAGCTGGCCAACGGCGAGGTGATACGTTGTGGAGCACATGTCGACTACGGCACGTTCACACTGCTCGCCCAGGACTCAGAGGGTGGGCTGGAGGTAAAGCTGCCCGGCAGTGAAAAGTGGCATCGTGTGGGCCACTTACCAGGTGCCATATTGATCAATTGTGGCGAGATTTTGTCCATCTGGACAAAGGAGCGATATCCCGCACTGGTGAGCAGAGCAACTCTGACTGAGTCTGAGTCTTTTTTTCATGCCAATTGTCTTGCAGGAACATCGCGTCGTCGTGCCCGAACAGGAGCATATACGCGCCCGTGGGCGACACTCCATTGCTTTCTTCTGCCATCCAGACAACATTACAATGATATCTCCAAGCGATCTGCCTCAAACAGATGCCGCACAGAATGCGACGTGCCTCAAGCAGCGCAAGAAGTCCTTCAAGGCGGCGAAAGAACGGTACGTCGAATGATCCCATAGGGATACTGAGCACAACTAACAGCACCTTCTTCTTCTTCTTTCCAGTGTATACAACGCGTATCAGTTAATACAGAAAAAGTTTAGGGATACGTACAGCAATAACAATCACTCGCAATGACACCCCCCTCCCCCTCAATCATCATTATCTGCCACCGGAGAGGGGCGAGAGAAAAGTCTATAACATACAACAAGATACAGATTGATGTTTTGAACTTTTTGTGTTTATCTTTATTATTATTATTATTATTATTATTATTATACATATACGATTGTAATTGCTTCATTTCTTTAGTTTGTATCATATGTATTTGATATACATACCGTACTATTTATATACAAATACAATACATGCATACACCATACAAATACAAATATATGTCAGTATATTTACTATAGACCTTCAAGTATTCCATTTAATTACACTGAGAGAACGCACAAGGTAACATCGACTTAAGCCTGGAGCCTGGAGTAGGTCGTTCGTTAATGCTTGCACAGACTAGACTACACTTATCGCAATTCCAAAATTGACCAAGACCAGAACGGTAACAATTGTATATAAGAATTATTTAACTCGCTGAGGTGAGTTGCCTAAGCCCGTTGCACTTCAATATCGTATATATATACGTATATACTATATGTATGTTTATATTTGGTTAAATTCATTTTCATATTCTTGTTCTTTTTCAGCTATGCACACAAAACACATTTAACAGTTATACTTATAATTCTAGGTTGCACGCACTTCGTAATTTCATTACGTTCTCAATAATCAATATACAAACATTTACATATGTATGTTGTACATCAATATACATCAACTTCAATGTAGTTCAACTCTTGGACATTTACGAGCGTATTTGGCTTTTGTGTTATACATATATTCCTATATGTATATATATATTTATCGCGACATTCAATAGTAACACTTACACATCAGACAAACAATCAATATATGGTATATATATATATGTATAATATTTATGAACAACTAGAGTTAGCGCGCTAATGATCTAATTAAGTGTAAACAGGGATAATTCAACGAAATAAATCAGTCGGTAAATAACTATAGCAATAGTTGCTGGAAAAAGTAATCAACAGTTATCGATAGATTATCATTGTGATTGCAGTGGTGATCAATTTATTGTGAGCTTCGTTATATTTATATTTGCGCTAAATGTTTAATTTATTTATAACCGACAGTCACATGCGCCGGCCACACTGTCAATTCGCAAAGCAATTTTAACAATAACTCGCATGTCGAAAGAGGTTGATGGTATAAGTAAACATATATGTATATAGATATATTTACATATAAGTACTATGACGCGCATGTTTTGCGAACTTTGCCACGCAATGGGAAGAGATACTCAACAGACATAACAGGGGACATAATACGTAATACGTAGGTATACTTACATGCATCAGTGTGTGCATGAGACCTGCTCGCCTTAATGGTTTGTCTGGCTGAAATTTGACTCATTACTTTAGAGAACTCTGAGTCAGTCTGTTGTCTGTCTGTCGCTGCGTTTACTTGCATGCGCCCCACACGTGTTCAATAAAGTTATAAAAAGCTAAAAATAGAATCCCACATGCTTTAAATAGAGATTAGAGATAAGAACTCAAATTAGATTCGAATGCGAAGAGCCAATAGCACTTTGAGCTTTGAGTTTATTCAATTTTATTTGATTTCCCATCTATAATATAAGTTTCTTTCGAATTCAAATGATTCTGAATATGAACAGCAATGTTGAAAGTTGAAAAGATTATTTCTTTCTTTCCGAAGCAGATTTTATTTGTTTTGGCAAGCGAAACTTTTTTATTTGTTCTTTTAGTAGATAGCAGCATTGCTTGGGGTACTTTTTAAATTATTTATGGAATGTACAAATGGAATATGGCAATAAAAATTGCAATTTTTGTTTATATGCCATTTGTTCACATGTTTCAAAAATTGAAAACAAATAAACTGCACGGAATTTGTTTGCCTTAAACCTAAACAAATGAGTTTGTGAATAAATTCATTTCGAGTGAGGCATATTTATTTATAAGTAGGTAAAATTATATATAATTGTTGATTATAGCTTGGAAAACACGTCTGTAATGCCAATTTACTTTGAAATCTATTTAAGTCTCTGTTAAAACCAGTCAGTGCGACTTATTGAATGCAAATTTGCAATTTCCGTTGGGAAAACAAATTATAATTCTCAGTTAATTTGTTGGGGGAAATTTTGTTGGCATTTTCGATTTGAACTTTTATCGAAAGAAAACATTTCGCTGCCATTTCTCGGTTTAATCAAAGTGTCACAAGTTAAATAAAGTAAATATTGACGTATACTAACAGAATGGTAGGGAAGGAGTAGTGGGGCAAACAGACCAAGCAAGTGGGACAGACAGACCTAGAGACAGCAAATCGCAGTGAGGCTCATTTGTCTATTGGGTTGAGCCCTTAAGCTGGCGCTTTAGATAATGACTATGATTCGCAAAACAGTGCGCGTCGTATGTATACGTACTATACGTACTTAGTGCCAACAAGTACACATATATATGCGCATATATATGTGTATATACAAGTATATATCTATATTGCAACCATTTCATATTGTGCGAACTTTTTTGACGCCTGATAAGCCGCTCGGTGTAAATAATTGCTTTGTTTTTGGCTCTCGGAGCGAATGAAAGCGAAAGTAAGAAGAACCAAAAACGCAAAATGAAATGAGAGAATGAATTTACAATCAGTTTTTATTTTGTTCTTCGCTACATAATCTAAATGCAAAGTCAGAGCGTGCTTGGATAAGATTGTCAGGGCATCGCAAACTAAGTAAATAAAAGTGTTTTTTTTTTTTTAATATTTACGCTATATGGTATTTACTTGGTGAGTTTTAATTGCAGTTAGCTGGCGAATTGGCTTGTCAATTGCATCTAATTGGATCGACAGTTGTTTTAAGTACTTAGCAACTACTAGGTGAGGGTTCACTACAGTACATAGTAGTAGTAGTAGTAGTAGTAGTAGTAGTAGTAGTAGTAGTAGTAGTAGTAGTAGCAGTAGTAGTAGTAGTACTTTGTGGTATTTGAGCGCTAACTAGACTACAACAATTAACTAATGCGCTCAAAATGCGACGTGCTCGTATGGGGTTTACGTAACAGCTTCGTTTTGATGAGACTTTAAGTCACGCTTCTACGAGTTCAGGTTGGCTATAGAACCGATGGATATGTAAGTTGTACGAGTATGCTAGGGATGTGTGTGTGTGTGAGAGAGTGTACAATAGTACTACATGCACTACATAAATCAATTCGTCAACTTATCAGCTAAGCTCCCGCAAGCTACTGCAGATACCTAACGGAGTCATGCACACATACATATTTATGGGACATCTAATAGCATCGTAAATGTTCATTATATACGTATATCAAACATTCAATACAATAGCTGTATATATATAATATCTATATATGTATTTGTATAGGTAAGTACACACTTTATAAACATTGCACTAAATGCCAATCGAATGTTGCTCGAAATTGTCGGCAATTCTAGGAATTTCTTGTGTTCTTTTTTTTTTTTGCTCTTGTTGTTGTTCTCCTGCTTCTTGTTGCACATTCAACTTGTAAATATTTCAATTATTATTCGTTTTTTTTTTATTTATTGTATACGTATTCATATTTCCAAATTTGGTTTACTCATCTCTCATCTTTGCACATCAATTTCGGCTTATGTTTTTTTTGTTTTGTTTCAAAGAAGGCTTCGATTATTTCTGTGGGATTGTCGTGTTCAGCTTCGTATAGCATATTTATCTAACGGTTATAGCTTATAGCGTTGGGCATATGAGTGTCTTTGGAGTGGTCAGATAGTCAGTAAGCACTAGAGTCGAAGAACGAAGGTCGCGTGTCACGCGTAGCAGGTCGCCAGGTTGAAGTTAGAAGTTGAGCTCAGTTGGTGTACAACGGATGCAGTTGCTGCTGCTCCTGGGCGGTCATGGTTGTGGGCGTGACAGCCGAATACTGACGCGCACGCATCACATTCATGTGTATCTCCGATGAGGCTGTTGAGTTCATGTACGCCGGATCAGCAGAGCCTGCCCGGGCGCCATTGTCCCGCCGATTGCCGCCGCCAGCAGCGCCGCCACCTCCACGGCCATTGCCACCGGCAGCGCCACCTCCAAGAGCTCGAAGACTGGTGCGACAATTGATGAACAGTAAGGGACAGCAGCTCTGTAAGAAATAGACAAAGAGAGTAGGAGAGAGAGGGAGATACGCACAGCGGCAAATGAGTGCAAATATTATATGGAAACTGAAAGCGAAACTGAAACTGTTTATAACATACTCAAAGGTTAGGCATATCTAACGACGTCGGGGACAGACAGACACAGCGAGCGAGATAAATAGAGTTACAGAGACAAAGAGACAGGCTGACAGACGAACGGAATTCGGGTTCGGGTACAGGCTCTGGGCAGTGTATGTGTGCGAGTGTGTGTGTGTGAGTTTTGGGTGTGGGATAGATAGCAAATGTCTCTCACAAGCGACAAACGGAAAAAATAAAAATGAAATTCCAAACGAAATAAAAACTGAATAAAAGGCCGCATTCATTAACAACAAAAAAAAAAAAGAAAGGAACAAATGGACTTGCCACGTGTGTGTGTGCATGTGCCTGTATGAGTGTGTGTGGGAAATGAAAAATTTTTGGATAAAAGAAAGGAATAAAACATCAGCGGACAAACTGTGGCCAGCTAAATATGCACATTTGCAAGTGTTTTGTTGTTGTTCTTGTTGCTGTTTGTTCGCTGGCTTTTGTAACAGGTGCTGCCAACTGTATGTGTGTGTGTGTGTGTGTGCGCGCTCATTCATATGGCTATGTATAACATATTTATGTAAGCAAAAGCTTTTCAATTTGAATATTACATTTTGTTTTGTGGCGGAGGCTGAGACAAGGCTTAGCATTTGTTGGGCAACGTTCAGCAACGTATCACTAGGGCAAACGCCAGCTGTGTGTGTGGAAAAGATGCACATGAGATTAAAGAGATAGATATAGCGATAGAGACACGAGAGAGAGAGAGAGAGAGAGAGAGAGATAAAGAGAGAGACTGAGAGAAAGAGCAGAAAAACCAATTTACGATATTCATATGGATACAATACGATGCCAGATGACAGCAAGAGAGGCAGAGACAAAGGGAAAGTGAATGAGATACAGTTGTGTATACGTATGTGTATTTTAAGTATAGCTTAAGATAGGGAAAGAAGAAGAAGAAGAAAAAGTTGGAGCACAGAAAGCGTGGCACAGGCAAGCGGAGAGAGTCGTGCAGAGAATTCATCAGGCAATTGACAATTTCGCAGCAATGAGAGAGAGACAGAGAGAGAGAGAGAGAGACATTCGTGACATTCGTGACATTCTCGCAGGCAATAACTGTGCTGGCAATCGGCACTCGCAGTCGACAGTCTAGAACTGTTTACTCGGTCAGCGCAAAAGTATGCTACACTTTTCTTAACGTTCTCGCTAATGGCTACGGGGCACTAGTTGCCAATGCAGCTCGCAGATAAATTCGTATAGCTACCAAAATATGTGGCACGTGGCACGTGGCATAGTTGCAGTTGCACTTGGCCTTGTTGCTGCTGCCCCTGTTGTTGTACTTGCGCTTTCCATTGTTGCCCTGAACTAAGTCTAGGGGGCGGGCGGGCGAACGTTCATTTCGTATTGGGTTTCGATTTAAAAAGGGTACATATGTGTGTTTGATAAAGAGGGCGAACATGGCAATTTGCATTATAGACAAACCACAAAAGGGCAATTCCCAACAAAAAAATATACATAGAAAACATATAAATCGTCGGCCCAAACTCACCTTGAGCGTCTTCTTGAATGCGGCCCTGAAATCGCGATTGAAATATGCATAAATTATTGGATTCAGCGCCGAGTTGAAGTAACCAATCCAGAAGAGTATGCCAACAACAATGCGCGGAGTTTTGCAGCTGTCACACAGCGTGAACGTGATGTACCTGATGTGCACAGAAAGGAAGAGAAAGATAAATCTAAATTTCATGCCACACACATAATTTCCTGCTTAGACAATGTGGCGCCTTATAAGGCAATCATATTTATTCTTAGCTCTGCTCTTGACACTTTTAGGAGTCTACTTATCAAGCATATCATATCTTTTTTTATATGAGATTTCCGTGAGGATAACTCAGCTTGAAGGTGCTGTTTATGACGCCGTACACAAGTTTGTTTTGCCTTAAAACATTCTTTAAGGAACTTTTCCTTCTCTTTTTTTTGCCATCTTCTCTTTCAACTCAATTTCATAGAAGTTAATTAAAACATTCCTCTTTGGCAGAAGACTTAAATTAGTTTTGCCGTTAGTTTACTTCGAGCATTCTGCAAGCACGGCGCGAAGTTGAAAAAGCCGAGAATTCAATCAACTTGGCTTTAACATTCGTCTGTACTTTCTTCATAAATTTGTCAATATTTTCTGTTCGAATTTGCAACACGTATACGCACCATAGGAAGAAGGGCAGCCAGCAGAGCAAGAAAGCGCTCATTATGATGCCCAATGTGCGGGCCGCCTTCCGTTCGCGCCGCATTGTCGTTATGGTCGACTGCTCCACTTGTATGCTGGGTCGCGGTTTGGGTATTTGGCTAATCTGGAGATGCTTCTCCAGCAGCAGGGCGGCCACTTTGGATCTGTGCGTTGGGCGAATGTAATTAGCGTTAATTGCGGAACACAATTAATTGGCCTTACCTGTAGACCAAGCGCTCCTGACGATCTGCCTCCTGGTAAATGCGATAGTACATGGACAGCATGACGATGCCTGGTATCCAGAAGCTCATCGACGAGCTGACGATGGCATAGGCCTTATTCACTTTGAATTCGCATATCTGCAAGTCAGAGAGAGATTAGCATTGAGAGTGTGAGTGCGTTGCTTAAATTGATTTCTGTAATCGACGCGCATAAATCACAATAAATAGTTTCGCATCAGAGTCGCGCATTAAGAGTTGAAAGCCATAAAACGTTCGCGTGATAATATGCCAAAATGCAGTCAATAAAGTGCAATTGACAATGCTGGCAATTGCGGTTGCGGTGCAACGTTGCGTATGCGTAATGCGATTATTGCACCAGAGTGGAAGGCAGTAAAAAAAGCCCAACACAATTACGAATCACATTAAACTGATGATATGGTGCGTGCCCAAGGGAGGGTGCGGGAATGAGGCGTGGCTGCTCAAACAACTTGCGGCATTTTTCAAGGCCTCAACTAATCTGATTTATGCGAGTGCTAGAGATATGTGTGAGATGAAGGGGGAAGCGAAGACGGGAAGCCGAAGGTACGCAGAAAGTTGACAAGTCGCGCTACCAGTTATTACCAACAAGAAGAACAACAACAACAAGTTAAACTAATTAAAGCCCCACTTGAATGCTAATGTATGCAAAGCGCTTTCAATGAGTTGGCGCTTTGTGTGAAAGCGAAAATTATGCACAGGCGGCGCAGGCAGCAACTGAGGCAGCGGCAGCAACTGAGGCAGTGGCAGTAACTGAGGCAGTGGCAGCAACTGAGGCAGTGGCAGCAACTGAGGCAGCAGCAGCAAGTGAGGCAGCGGCACGAGCTCTCTCCTTGCACAGACGGCACCGCAAACTCAAACGCAAACGCAAATATAATTACATTTATTAATACATCAGCATTTGTATTACGCAATAATAAGCAGAGGGACAACAACAACAACGTCGACTGGCAGCTGGCAACAGTTGTTAAGCAGCAGCAGCAGCAGGAATTGGAGCAGGGGCTGAGCCACTTTGGCAAAGGCAGCTCGCGTCGCTTGACAACTTGGCAAATATGCCGACTGTCGAGTGTCGATTGACGACAGGTTGCGGGCTGCTGCAGAACGTGCTCATGTCGAAAAATGGCCAATATGCTAGCTGGCTGGCTAATAAATATGCCGGGCGTATGAAAGGCGTGAAAACGCCGGAAAACACACACACATAAATCAATTTCGCTTAAGTCGTGTCCGAGTGCCAGACATGTTGAGAATTTATAGCATACCTTGAGGCGGAGCGTGCAAGCGAACTGCTTGTTCGACACACACCTAGAGGCACACACACACACACACGCACACACACCTGCGCTTGAACAAAATTAGAAATTCTGAAGCGCTGCAAAATTGAATAAAGAATGCAGAGACAAGCGCAGGGCGATAGAGATGGAGAGATGGCGAGAAGGAGAGAGAGGCAAGCAGGTTGAACTTACATGCGGATTTGATTTCAGATATTTCCAGTTCTCGTTGGTCGTATACCAGCCCGAGCAGATGGGCAGAAATGAGAGCAGCGCCGGCGATAGCCAGACCATTAGCAGCATGATGAACACACGACGATGCGTCATTATAAGTGGATAGTCCAGTGGCTGCACAATGGCAAAGTACCTGCAAAGAGCAAGATTTTCGCTGTATAGCATGCGGAGCATATCCATAGGGATATTTGGCACTCACCTGTCTACCGAAATGCAACACAAATGCATTATGCTGGCAGTGGAAAAGTAAACATCGAAGCTGTTCCAGATGTCGCACATGAGCGAGCCAAACATCCATCTGCCAGATATCTCGACGGAGGCATTGAAAGTCATTGCACAGAGGGCGACCAGCATGTCGGCCACCGCCAGTGAAACCACAAAATAGTTGGTAATTATGCTGCAAAATAGAAACACATGCGCAAGTGCTGTACAAGTACAAGAAAAGGCAGAGGAGGCAGAGGGAAATCCGAGTGCAGTGCAAATTTGTTGCAAAACTTGTCTAATTAAGTTTCATACAATGCACATTTGAGTCAGTTTAGTTGGCAGCGCAGCTCAGCGACTTAATAGACTGTCTGCTTGGCTGTCTGTCGGTCTGTGTGACGGCACGGAAATGTTGCTCCCACACACACAGATTACGCATACGCCGTGTCAGACGACAGGCGTTTTGTGGTGCGTTTGCCATAAGTGGATTTCATGGTTTAATGAATTAATTGATAGTTAACCTGATACCACAACAACAACAACAAGTGCTATAGAAAGATGAGCCACATCGTGTTTAACTCAATTAGGCATATGCGCAATGCCAAACCTTGTGCGCTGCTTTAATTTGCAAACTTTAAACAAGAAGCAATTACATTTTCATATTTCACTCGGCACTAGGCCAATGAACCAAGTGAAGGCAGAAAACAGAACACACAGTACAGACTCCCAGGAGTCAAAACACTCATGCCCACACACACATTTACACACACAGACACACACAATAGCAAACTCCCACAAGCCCTGAAACTTAATTACAACCCACAGGAACAAGCCGCAGATGGCAGAGCCCAGAGGCGAACACAGGGACGGTGACGTAGAGGGGGGTCTGGCCTTAACTACCACAAAAGTGCACAAGGCACAGGCAAAATACCCGCATCGCAATTTGAGAAGTTGAAAATTTAAACTATTCTTAAGCAAATGATGTTGATGAGTGAATACACTTTCATTTTATGAACTATAAGAAGGCTTTCTACAGTTTTTTTATTTATTTATTTATTTAAAGTCAACTAAGAACAGTCGATTGTTGGGAAAAAAAAAACTATTAAAAATATAAAAATTAGATATACAAATTAATAATTAATTTATATTACATTATTTTATATTAAAATTAAATTTAAATGAATATAAAAATGAATATTACATTATTTTATATTTAAATTAAATTTAAATTAAAAGTTAAGAAAGAAAACCAAAAATATATATATGAAGTTTAAACTTACTTTTTTTAAATTTAATTTTTTTATTTTGCAGTTATTTGTAGTCATATAAGATGTGATATATTAAGTATGCCAGCGAGTCTTCTATTTAGATGCTCAACTACCATTTCAAATCTACCATAAATCTAATATCTTGTTGTATATATGCTGACATAAACTGACATGAGCATAAATACAACTGGCATATAATATACAAAATAACTGAGCTGCTTCAGTTCCTTCAAGAAACTTACTTGTATTTAAGAGACATTTTCACGCCTTGTTTGTTTTTTACACAAATCCTAATATTGCAAATCCTAATTGCAAATGATTTGGAATATATAATCAAACTTCGGCATATACACTGAAGTTCCATTGCAATATATAATCAAATTTAGTATATATAATCAAATTTGCCCATATTGCGAAATGATTATAATAAAACTGGCACATACACAATTTAATAAGCTCCTTCCTTAAAGAAAGGTTTCTTCTGGCATATGAGACACCTTTTGATGCCTTGTTAGTTATAAAATCAAGTCTTTTTATATGTAAATAAAATCGAAACTTTTATGTTTCTTGCCTCCATATATACAGCACTTTATAAGGCATTAAACATATAAGACATTACTGCTCACAAAATTGATCAACCCTTCGCTGAAAGGGGTCTTAAATGGCGTCACTTTAAAGCCGATTAAAGTACGCAACGAAGGTCAAAGCAAAGAGTTAAAAACAGACAACGACGTCGATTCCGATGGGTGACAAGTTTAATTAGATTTATGAGTTGACAGATTCGCAGCCACTCTCGAGTACTTCTTGGAATTTGATAACAACAAAATGGATTGGTCTTTTTAAGTCGCGTTTAATTTCATGCCATATCAGCAGCTTGAATAGCAAACGGGCTTAAGAACTTAATGGGGACTTAGGTCCCAAACCTCATTTTGGTGGTTTGGTGGTGTCTTGTCCCATTTTGAAGGGAAGTTCAAAGCAACCATGCTGGAAATTTCAACGTGATGATTACGTGCATATTTCCGCACGACTCGGACACGAGTTATATTTCATTATTATGATTACAAGTTGATTTCTTTTTCTTGTTTTTCCGTGCGGTCTTGCCGCATCATATTTGATATTGCCAAGTTTCAGTCGCTTGCAACATCACCACAGCCACCGTAATAATGTGGTCGACAAAAGTTTGTCCAATTAGTCGAGTAGACCAGAGCAGAGCAGGCCAGAGATTAAGGCAGACATGGCCAAAGGCAGGCAGGAACTTTTAGCTCGTTGCCATGGACTGTTTTACTGCTGCGTAATGTTGGCCGGGTTAAACGAGGCCTAAATTATCGCACGACTATTTGCTTTATGTGTGTGAAGCTTAAGTTCGACACACACCTGACAAGCACACACACTCCTGCACACATACACAAAGAGAGAGATAGGTGTGCATTGGGGTTGCTTAAGTAGGAATCCATGTTAGGCATAATTAGGCTTAATTTGCCATAATGATTTAAACTGCGCACCGGTGCAGAACAGTTGAAATGGGCCAGTCAGGTGGATATAAAAATGAGTAGGGTACCCTAAAGTGCCCAACGACGACGACGACGACGACGACGACGAGGACGACGAAGGCAAGTTAAATGAGCCCCACAAATGTCAGGTGCTTCTCTCCCAGTGTCTCCGACTTCGCAGTCCGACTCGAAGCCTCATGAGGCCTCACTGGCGAGGCAACATTTTGCTCTTTAAGAGGTTTTTGTGCCGTGACACTGAACGCCTCAGGCCTGTCACACCCACTCTTCACTCCTTAGAATGTGTGTGTGTGAGTGTATGTGTTGGTGTGTGTTTTATGCTGGTTAAATGCCAACAATGTAGAACACATGAATTTGCGCCTGAAACACGTACGAAATTATGAAAAACTGCCGCAACCAACGCTGCTAGGCCCGACACCTACGACTTTCTTTATACATATATATATACGTATGTGTGTGTTTATGTGTGTTGCTGTTTATATATATTTTGACAAATTTATATGGCAAGTCGTAAATGAAATGCCAGCCGGCTTACAAGGAGACCGCAATATTTCAGTTGATGCGGCTCCTTTTATTAACATATTCGATGTAATTACGCACGTTTCTGACATTTGACAGTGGCTCACAAAAGTATGACACCCAATACAGTGCGTTGGGTAGGTTCTCAAGAAATTAGGCAGCCACACCCGCTCGTAGGTGCGATAACGACAATTTCGTTTGGCACGCAAATTGGCCAAAATATGATAAATGATGTTAAAAGTGGAACAGGATTAACGCGCCACTGGCGCTAAAGGGACAAAACATGCGAAAAGGGCCTGTGCCTGTGTCTGTGCCTTGTCAATGTCCTTGCTCTCTCTCTCTCTCTCTCTCTCTGTTTCTGCTGACAACAGTCCATTGTGGCCAACAATTCAATAATAAAACGAGACAATTGCGCCGCAAGCCGCTAGATAACGACGCGCAAAGCGAGAGAGCTGTTGTTGTCCCTGGTTACCTTTTTGAAGGGTATATTCAGTTTTAAAAGCAATTTGTAAAGTATAGAAAATGATAATGGAGCACTAGTTTAAACAGCTGACGCACGTTTCGTGTTTTGTATCACTGTCAAACATCTTCAGTTTGGTCTATAATTAAACCATGAATCGTCTTACAAAGGAAGAACGCTTGCACATTATTGAATTTTATTAGCAAAGTGCGTGCGCTGTTATTTTATGGTCTGTTCAATCAACCCACTGAATAGGCCAAATGCAACAGCGTGATTTTCTTGACATATGATTTCAACAAGACGATGTCACATGTCACACATCAGGCGTAAAAATGGACTTATTGAGAGACGAGTTCGGTGAACATTTTATTTCACGCTCGCGACCGATCAGTTTGCCGCTTAGATAGTGCGATTTAACGCCTTCAGATTACTTTTTGTGGAGCTATGTTAAATCAAATGTCTATACAGACAAGCCGGCTTCAATTTACGCATTGGAGGACAACATTGAAGAATTTATTCGTGAGATACCGGCCAAAATGTTTGAAAGAGTATGCCACAATTGGACTAAGCATATGGACTATTTGAGGCGCAGTCACGGTCAATGTTTGCATGAAATAATCTTCAAACATTTAATTATATGGACCGTACTATCGATTCAAATAAAGATTTCATGCATTTCTCTGAATTTAATGTGTTCTTTATTTTTAACTTTTGTATAGTTCTTAAAATATCACCCATTATATTTGTGCTCAGAAACACTAGCCCCGTCAGTTGTGCCCTGTGTGTCTGTCCGCATGCCTAAATGTCTGTGTAAAACAAGCATATCTCAGCTGTTTTACAATCTAGAGATACCAAATTTGCCATGAAAGTTCCCATATACCATACGCAGTTATAGTTTTTGAATGGTATCTCATTGTCGTGTGCGTCCGACTATATTGTTTGTCTGATTTCAATATGCAGAGCATACAAAATTCGGCACTCGCAACGAAACTTGCTTGTTTGTATCTTTGCTCTTTCGCTTCTCTGGCTGTTGTTGTTGTTGTTGCCTGCAACTCACCGCAATTTCCTGTGGCGCATAACGGACACAATCACCAGCATGTTGCCCAGTATGGCGGCCAGGATGATGAAACCAATAATGAAACACTTGACGATGACAAATGTCAAATGTGCGCTGTCCGCCTCGCCCTCCGCGGCCGCCGTGCTGCCATTGTCTGGCGTCTGTCCAACGGCGACGGCATTGTCTAGGCCCAGCACAGAGCTGCTGCTGCCTCCGTTGCCACTGCTGCCGATGCTCTCGTCCACATCGATAAGGCCGTCGGCAACGAAATTCAAATAGTTCGCATGCGTGGCCGAGACCGATGCGGATGCCTCGAGGATCAGTGGCATGTAAAGCGGGGACTTGGGTGCGACGGCGACCCTCTCCTCCAGCAGCAGGTTGCGTGCTGCCGTTAGTCTGCGCATTAGGGTCATGCTTTCGTATGTGTGTGTGTGTGTGTGTGTGTGTGTGTGTGGTTTGGCCAAGTTAGAAGTCCTTGAATCGCATGCAATTATTGGCTTGCCCTCTGGCGTGGCTCAGTGTGCAGAACATGCTGTAGGTTGACTCGATGGTGCTTTGTAGATTGTTATTGCCGTCGAGTTGTTGCCAACTTGAAGTTGTTCTGCAATTGAAAAGAGATAAACGATTTATTGGCGCTCATATTTCATTTATTGCCGCATTGAAATCGAACCCAGTGCGATTTGTATCAATTGCGCGACCCTAATGAAGCACAACGCCTCTGCCCCGTGAGACCGTGGGCACAAGAAATTGCGCTGCATGTAAATGTAAACCAGCCCCATAAACACCTACAAAACGTGCCCGGGTCTGCCTCCACTCGATTGTACAACAAATTGGTTTACCTCGGGCGATTGGCTACGCCCGAAAAGCTGCGGTAGGCGCGCCTAAGCCCGGGCTCAGCCTTTGGCTGACAACTGCCAATGAAATTGCTACCTACACAAAGCGCTTAACTGAGAGGGGGGCAGAGAAAGAGGGAGGGGTGGCTGGCTGGTCTGCCTAGCTATAATGCCACTCAGCGCAATTGGTTTAATTTGGCATAAATAGCGTCAATGTGTCTGCCGCTGGCGACGTCCTTGTCGCAAAGCTTTTCCCCCTTTCCCACTTTTTCTTTTCCTTTTCCCTTTGCGACTTTCCGACAGACTGTCAATTTTTCAACCTTAGCCTTATCGTTATCCTTATCCTTATCGTTATCATTAGCGAACGTCAACTTACAAATTATGCCGAGTTCAGCTGCTGCACGACTCGATCGGGCCACACATTAGTCTGTGTGTGCTATATACAGGGTGTGCACATTTATTATCTCACTATTGACATTAACATTGAGTAATTGGAGCATTTGACAAACGATTGACTTGATTTATATGTTTTGCAAACGTCAATTGACGACAATTTTAACCATGTATTGCTTAAGATTAAAAGAACTTGCCAACATAGTTACTTTGTAGATTTAAAAGAGTCCTTTAGTTGTCTTAACTTAACGTGTACATAGTTGAAAAATGTATTGTAAACAGGCACCGTGACAACACTTGGTGCCAATTTAATTATGTAAGGAATAGTAAGAGATCATGAACCACCCGTTCATCAAAGACTAAGACCAAGACATGGTACACTGCGAATGCAATAATTCGATCTATAGAAATCTCATGTCAAAAGGAATCGATATTAAATGTCCACCATTATCAATGCAATGTATACGCTAACAAGCCACAGCACTTTAAAGAGCTTAAGCATAATAATTGTGCAGTAATCGAATGGATAGATATTAAATAAATATATTTTGTTTTGAAAACCAACTTACAATAAATTATGAAGCACCAACTTAAATTACAGCACTTCATTTACAAAGATTGCTTGATTTATTTGTAAGTTATTCAACTTTTAGATACCGACATAAGAAATGGCACACCCTTTATATAATATATAGACAAATTGATGTTGCTATTTACAGCTGGCAATCTGGGTTTGGAGTGGCAGTGAGTGTGTTGTCTTTGATTTACTTCCGGTTAAGCAAACATTTGCGGCTTCGACTTGTAAGTCGAATGTGGGCGAGCAGGCACATGTATGTTTGTGTGTGGGAGTCTGCGTGTGAGTGTGTGTGTGGCTTTGTGTCTGAGTTAGCCAACAAAGTGAAAGGCCAATGGGACTATGTGTGTTACCTTTAGGTAAATGTATTTCGTCCCGACACGCACAGCGGCAAAGCGCGCGCACGCTTTTTATTTCCCTCATTTTCCCAGAGGCTGAAGTGAACTTTAAATCAATAACGAAAGAAAAAACCCCAAGAGACAGAGGGAGAGAGAAAAGTAAAAAGAGAAAGTGGAGGAGAAATCTTGAAATATGTCATGCTCGGCTCGGCTGGGCTGTTTGCCAAGTGCTTTTGTCAAACGCATTGACAATGCTTCACGGCAACACGGCAGCAACAGCAGCAGCACCAACAGCAACATCAATTACAACAACAACAACAACACCAACAACAACACCATAATAGCTGCAGCTGCCTCACGACAAGTGGACGACATGCGGAGCGTAGTGAGTCTGAAGAATATATATATATGAAGTCAATTGAGATTTGTTGCCCATCTGCTGTTCGCAGGCACAATACATCAGTTCATTCAGCCAGGTAAGGACACTGAACAGAACCACAAGCGCCAGCCGCAGCTTCACTCAGTCTCAGTCGCAGTCCCTGTTGGAATACCCCCTTTCCCGACGCTCACGCTTCACGCTTTTTCTTTCTTGTTCTCCTTCTTTGCGACTTTTATTTGTTGTTAAAGTATCTGGGATTTGGCTTGGGCTTGTTTGCTTTTGGGATTCATTCATGGTATTGAGGCTGCTGCCAGCTGCGCTACAATGGCACAAAACCCGGCATTTCAACTGAAAGATTACTCTATATATTATATATATATTGCCAGACAGTGAGACAGGGACGGGGAGAGAGCGGTAGTATTGTTCCCTGAATAGCCTGATATATATTTGAATAATGGAATTTCGATTTCCATTTTACAAATACGAAACTTTTATTAGAACTTCTTTGAACAACTTTTGCTGCGACTCTCGGTCTCTTGGCCACAGTGTGCCTCAGGGTTCGTGGGTCTGTGGGTCTGAGGGTCGACGGGTCAGTGGGTCGTTCACACGACGGTTTTCTTTTCTATTCACGTTGTGACGCGCTGTGATTCATTTGGCCATTGTTGAGATGCAATGGAGAATGACTCGCTGGAGTGGCCATGCCTGGATGTTCCTTCTCCTCTTCCTCTTGGCTTATAAGTTATTTATTCGTACTTATTCTTGCTTATTTGAATTTACCCAGTGTTTATTTACAGCTGAGCCACGTAGTCCGAGTCGCAGTCAGGCTCTGCTTAGCTAGTATTTACTTTGGACAACAGAAGCTGAACTGAACTGAAACTGAAACTGAACCCGGGCTGAATCCCACACCTGCTGCCGGGGGCTCATAAAGACACCAAAATGGGCACTTGGGTCAGTTCTTATTGGACTTTAATTACTTTCCGGATGCCCTAGACTTTTCGTGCTCATCTTCTGCTTTTCTTTTGCTTTTAATTAATTTTTATTTTCAGCAAAGAAATTTCAACAGATTTTCTTTCTTATGCTAATTGATTTCTGCTTCAAAGTTGGATGTCCCTTTAATGAAGCAGTCCGATCAAGTTGTAAGCCTGTGTACTTGGGTCATTTATCATGCTGGTATTAGTGTCCAGTAAGATATAGTAAATACTGTTCTTGCTGCGAATTAATTGAGTGCTAACAGTGGCAAGCAAACGGGCCAGATAAAGGGACGCAGCCAAGGGACAAGGCAAAGCAAATCAAGCGAACATTTTTCCCAAATTGAAGGGAATCGAAGCGAACCTAACCAAATCACATTGGGAGCGTAAACAAATCGAATGGCAACGAATCGACACTATTGGGCGCCTCAAAATATGCAAAGATAAAGCGATTGCGGTCAGCCGCAGAGCGCAGCGACAAACAAAGCGACCAAAGAAGGAAACAAAAGCTGAATTTGCTTGATAAATCAAACGAACAAAGGGAACAGGGCAGAAACAGACAGCCAAAAGGGACTAGGAATAAGCAACAAGGAACAAGCAATAAGAGACAAGAGCCTTGCTCAACATGAAACGCAGAGGAAAGCGATTGGTGTCCCCCCTCCCTCACTCTCTCTCCCTTACTCTCCCTCGCTTACTCTCTCCTATCTGTGACTCTCACTCTGCTCGACCTTGTCCTCTTTGCCGGCATACTATCAAGCAATCAGCTGTCAGAGCGGAAGTCGCAGTTCAATTATTCGTCTCACTCCTCCTCCCTCGCTTTATTTTCTCTTCATTATGACAAGACGGCATGCAATGTAAAGTACATGTGTGTGTGTGTGTGTGTTTGTGTGGAGCTGACCAGCTGCTTGTATTGAACATCTTCTTAGCCTCGAACATTTGCATTTTAAATTGCAGCAAATCGAGTTGTTTGCACCGTCTGCAAAATGGCCTCAAATACGCGCAACAAATTTGTGAATTTTTTCAACATTTTTTAGTTTGCATAACGCACACAAAGTCACACAGTCACGCACACGCATACACACACAGACATGCCACAGTAGCGAGCACGGGGGGAGGGTAAATTTGGCTTGCATTTTTGCGGCTTTTCACTTTTAGATGGCTCGTGACGGCGACAACAACCAACTGCTGCGGTTGCTGCAACGTTCAGCCCTCTCTCTCTGCCTCTCTCTCTCTCCCTCTCTCATTCTCTTTTCCTCCCTCTCTGCTCTCCACAGTTCAAATGGCAAAAGGCAACTTGCACGCGTCAAGCAAAATTCCTTGCATAATTTAAACAATATTCGTCGCTATTCAAAAATAAGCTTTGCTGGCTTTATTTATAAATGTGGCATGCGGAAAATGTCAGTGTAGATTGAGGCAAGGGTTGTTTGAGTTGTTGCAAGAGTTGTAAGAGCAACTTTTCAGCATGATAGTTATCATTTCTGGTCACCCCTTTTCATTTCGAATAAATGAACTTGTTAAGCAATTTGCAAACTCAAATTCACATCGCATTTTCATCGCTCTTTCCGGCGTCGGCGACATTTGAACTTGCTACGCCTGAGCGAGCACACGTGTCGCAGCTTAACAGGCAACAGTGGCACCTCTTTTTGGGCTCTTATGTATGCGCTGCCTGTTGAGACCCTCAAATCAGGCAGCCCCAATAATCGAGAACAGTTCTCAAGCGAAATGTACCTATGAGCAAAGTGCAGACGCTTCAGTTTTTACCTTTGATTTGGCATTTAAAATGAGCTCTTCCCTCCTCCTGGGGGGGTCCCCTAGTTCACCCCTGCATACTGCAAAGCACTCGACTAATTGCGAATTAAATAGAATATGAAATGATATTTAATTGAAACTGCAGCTGGACCGCAGTTAAGAGAAATGACAGTTGACTAAGCTGCTCTGCGTCACAACTTATGCAAACATACATATATAACGCTGCTCATGCTATAATATACATATATTGTATATATATTGTATATATATGAATGCATATGTAAGATATTCCATATATGACGCAGAATGGCGCTCGTGCTATTTTTAATTAATTTCATCTGTTGCACACGCACACACATACATTTGCATACGTAAGCAGTTTTATGTGTTTTTTTTGCATTGCATTCAAAAGGTTTCTCGCTCTGGAGATGAGCACCAGAATTCATATAATTCGTTCGTGCATGAAAAAGGGGATTTTCGTGTGAAAAACCTGTTGGTGAAAAAACAGTAAAGCCAAGAAAGTGTTTTGTAAGCCTGCAGCTTGCTGCCTTTTTTTATTTTTTGGTTAGTTTGAAATTTGCGTTGCTGACCGTCTCTAGACACAGATGCGCCGCGTTACGCAGACGTTTCCGGCAGCTGCCTTTTCACATAGCATACTTTCCGTCGTTTCCGTTCAAGCCCGCAAACTGTTGAATTTTCGAGCTTATTTGCAGTTTTTACGCTGAGCATGTGGCCAAAAACAGCTCGGAGCAAAACATGAATTGTTGTTGCTGTTGTTGCTACTGCTGCTGTTGCTGCCGTTTGCTTCTCTTTGCCTCTCTTTGCTTATATAATTTACAATGTTGCCTGCAGCGTTGGCATTTATAATTTACGTGACGAAAGAGAAAGTGCCAAGAAGGAAGTCATAGAAGGACACTTAGTTAAGCGTGAGTCCGAGTCGTGCCAGCCTCCCTTCCTCCCTCCCTCTCGTGCTAGCTAACATTCTTTTTCTCTGGCTTGTTTACACACATGTCGTGTGATTGTTTCTCTTTCATATGCAAATGTTTGCCATTGTCTTTATACGTATGTTCGGCACGTTGTTGTCTTTTCTCTGGCATTTGTGGCTTGCACACTTCAACGACAACAGCAACAACAACAAGAATTACAACCACAACTACAACTGTTAAATTTCGCACGCACAGGACTTCATTAAACCGAATTTAAAGTAGTGGAAAAACAGGAAATTACTCTCAAAATATGCATACAAAGTTGGCTGGCACGGTTGGTGATAATGTTGACAGTGCCAAAAATAAACGGCCAAAACGTGCTCTTAACGCTTTAATTGACAAACTCACACATACATACATACATACATACCAGCACAAATATATGTAAGTGTATATAAGGTATCAAGCGAAATATTTAGCATATTTCTGTTGACAAATTTTGCGGGCAAAAACTGTCTAAAAATGCGCACAGCCGCGTCCATATCCGCCTGTCGGTCAGAGGGCGCACACACACAAAGCACTACTTATGTGTGTGTGTGTGTACGTGTCTGTGTGGTACAAGGGCAACTGACTGGCAGTGAGGCAGAGCCCAGCTGCTGCTGGACCGGCTCATGTGTCTGCCGCACTGCGTCTGCTTTCTTGCATGATTTTGTATTTCAAATTATTTCCGAGTGCAGCAGGCAGACACACACACACATACACATACACATTAACGAATAGGTAGCTCAGCCTGAAGCTGGCTTTTAATGTGAATGCGAAAGAGAAGGCAGCTGGCAGCCTGGGGGAAGGGGGGGAGCATTTTGGTTTAAATGCCAAGCTAACAATAGAAAAGAAGCATCCTTATCAAGGACACAAAGAATTGCACGGTGCCACAGCGCGCTGCAAGCAAGAGTCCATGCTGTTGCTGTTGTTGTTGCTGTGCTACTGTTGCTTTTATTGTTGTTGCTGTTGTTGCCGTTTTTGTTGCTATTATGTGGGCGGGTCTGGCAATGGCAGAGTGAAAACTGCTCGCAGCACAGGAAAGTACTTTGCTCAATTGTTGTTACTTTTGTGCTGATTGTTTGGCTACCAGTTTCTATATGTGTGTGTGTGTGTGTGTGTGTGTGTGTGTGCAAGTATGAGTGCATGCATGTTTGCATGTATGTACTCTGTAAGTAAGTGTGTGTGTGTGTGTGGAAACCGCTCTTAGCACGAGTGGTTGGTTTTTGCTTTCGCTGCTGCAGACTGCAAGCTGTGGCAAGGTGCTGCTGCACCTGCCCCACAGACTGCGGACAGTTGCCTATCAGCCGCATGCACCTTTTGGCTTTTGTTTTGTCCTTGTTGTTGTTGCTGTAGTTGCTGTTGTTGGACTTGCCCAAGAGCACGACCTTGAGCGCTGCTTAGACAGTCTGCTGCTGATTGCAGTCGCCCCCAAAAGTGTGCAATACAAATAAGAAACTTAGCTGGCATACCACACACACACACACACACCCACACACACTGTGGCATACCTAGAGACAAACAGCGTGCACAGCTTCATTAGCGTTAATTGATTACATGGCCCAAAGAAGTAAAATGCGACAAGAAACTTGCCAGTGCTGCCGCGACATTGACAAACGAAGCGCTAAATTGCAGACAGCCCAAGAGAGGGGGGCGTTGCGGGGGGCATGGCATGACATGGTTGTGTGGCTTGTGTGCGCGCTGACAAAGTTTGCCAAACTGGCGCTGGTGCTGCTGTTGCTGTTGCAGTCGTGGCAGCACTTTACCTCCTCTTCCCCTCCACAGGCAAAAGTCATCATTACCATGAAATCACGTATACGACACGTTCTGGATTTCGTTGCGAGTCAATCACCTAAGTCGATGACTTTGGCCTTTTCATGCCATGAGAGCGAAGGGCGCGCGTCGACCTTCGGCTGCGATTGAAAACGACATTGTTCGTTCCTCCTTCGTCGGTCAAAGGGAATGTCAATTTGCCATTTGCATTGCACGTACGTAGACAACACACACACAGGCACAGGCACACAGAGGCACAGGCACACATGCACATGTTGCTCAGCACGTACATTAGCAGAGACAGAAGACAGAAGACAGTAGGCTGCCGTCTTGCTTGCCTTCTTGCCTTGGCGGTTGCCCAAAAATATATGCTACACTTTATGCCACGACTCCAGCTTGTCTGTCGTCATCTCTCTCTCTCTCTCTGTATCTCTGTCTCTGTCTTTCCGCCGTTGTTCCGCGTATTGGGTTTTTTTATGGCAGCTGCTAGTACACTCGAGTGCGTGAACTCCGGCACATTTTATGGCATTTTGATGCTTAATATGACTGCAATTTTGTTCTTATTTTATTTACCTACTCGCGCATGTCTGTGTGTGTGTGTGTATGTCTTTCTTTGACTGTCTGATTGCGTATTGGCCTTTGCCCTCTGCCCCCACATTAAGCTACTTTTCACTCATGCTTCCTGCGCTCCCCCTGCCCCAACATTAGCGGCAATTACGCACTTTTCAGAGAATAGAATTTGATTATTCAAGTTCGGCATGAATAAATATTTAATTTTCAATTTAAGATCTGCTGCAAACTTAAGTGACTAAGTGACTGTTTGCACAGCATCTCCCCTCTCTCTCTCTCTCTCTCTCTCTCTCTCTGCCTGCTCTTGTTGTCTCTCTCTGCTCTGTCTGTCTGTCTGAGCCCAGTTATGGACTATTTTTATACAAATCGACTTATGCACTTACGTTCCAATAAATACATGAACATATGTGTGTGTATGTGTGTGTGTGTACACACTTCTTGAGTAGTCTTATGATTACATTGAGCGGTCGCTCTTTTTTATGTTCAGTCCCAGGCAGCGCAGGCCACGCGTCTCGGCCGTAAATAACAAATTTAATAAGCCAGACAGACCAAATATTGAACATATTAAACTTAGTGGGGGGTAGAGGGGAGACTAACAAAGATCGAGCGATAGCTGTTTAATAAGAAAATTGTAAGCACGTCTGCCATATGAAAATATAACAAATAAACTTGAAAATTTAAACTTAAAATAACAATACAAATAAGTTTATTAATATATGTTTATTGTCTTCAAATATATATCAGCTACATGACTCTTCGAAATCTTTTGTAGGCGCACATGTTATGAGCCAGAAAATGGCCAAACAATGCAATGTAGCCCCGGCTAGAATTTCTCCGATTTTTGTGTTTGTCACCTCACTTCATGCACTGACAATGGGACTTCATTTCTGGTTCGGCTCACGAACAAAATCAAATTTAATATGTCCATTGTCCATTGGGGCCAGCACAAACCAATTTCGGAAAGTTCCAATAAATGGTCTGCGCAACCTACACACAAACACTCACACACAGTCACACTGACACTCGCACATACACTGTTTCTGTATACCCTTTTCACGGGTCCTGTTGTAATATTTAGAAGACAAATATGAAATCCCCCCGTTCGTATATGGCGCACAATTTAACTTTTATTGCTGCCGTTGCGTATATGTATAATGCGATTTGGACTTCGATTGTCAGCAAAGGTCATGCTCAACTTAGTTTCTCCACAACTCCCTCCCCTTACCCCTACTACAATCATGTGCTGCCGTGTGGGCCCCAACCGCTTTAAAGACCTTACAAGGTCTGGAGCGTGCTTTGGGTGAATGCTCGAATGTTATTTGGCTGACAGGCAAGGGGCCAAAGAAAATCACGAGATTCAAGCTGAGAAGAAACAATACACCTACATAGAGTAAGTAAGGAGGGGTAGAGGGGGGAGGCGGCTACAACAATGCGGAATATGGGCAACCCGCTTGGCTGATGGCTTTTGTCTGATATTCGATTTGCGGTCTATATTTCCAGCCACCAAACAAAGCGTTTCGGCAGCAATTGAGCTGTGGAAAGTGCAACGAGAGAAAGATATAGAGAAGCAGAGAGAAGGAGAGGAAGAGAGAATGAGAGGAAGAGTGAAGGGTACTGGCAGTGCCTTTAAATCAGCCAAAAGTTTGTGATGAGCCCAACGAAGAGAGGAACTCATAAAATGCCACTAAAGTGATTAAAGGAATATTGGAAATATATGAAGTAGACACTGCCACAGCCAACCGGGCAGCCTGTATGAAGCTGAGTGTGGAGTCAATGGAGCTGAGCGCCCCTTAAGAAGCAGCGCACGCAGCACGCTTATAAAATGGCTGCTGCACACGCGCCACACACACAATCAGTGTATTAGCAGCGTGTGCTTGTGTGTGTGTGCGTGTGTGAGCGCCCGCTGCTTTGGCCACGCATCATAACATGTCAATATACTTGAACTCCCAGTGCCATTAAAGTCAAATGCTCCACGGGGAATTCTCAAGGCAATGTGGCTGCTGAGGTGGCCAAGAGTACAAATACAGTGAGGGACACGTTGTGTACAGTGTACACAGTGTGCGAGAGAGGCTGAGTGAAATAAATTTGTATATTTCTCACTCAAAAGCAGCAGTTCCTTTTGGGGAACAGGGTATTGGAACTTAGCTTAGGCTTAACTTTTTATACCCTTATACACATAGGGTAAGCAATTGAAGATCTAAGTAACAAGCAACAGGAGCTGTGACTGACTCCATATGTTATTTATATATATACGAGTATATGTATATATATATTCTTGATCAGAATGAACCCCTAAGTTGATATAGCCGTATTCTACCATTTGAATATATAGATCGTAGAGACTATAAGAGCTAAAACTACAATTTGTCTTATTATTGCCATTAAGTTTATTTTAGAATTAGACCACGCCTCCTTCTGCCCCTGTAAATTAATAAAAAACCAAATTCAAACCCTTATTTTAACACAGAAGTTATTTAAAAAGTAATTTTAAGGGGTACTGATTTCCAAGGTGCCTCAAAGTATGCAACAAAAATAAAACTAAGTACAGGGTGGCGGGTATATTACAGTCGTGCACACTCGGCTGTAGTTTTCGTGCTTGTCTTATTCACACAATGAAAAAGTAAGAAAAAGGGGGCGAAAACAAGCAGAACAGCGTGTGAAAAGTGTGAAAGAAGAAGAAAAAACAGACGATGAGCAAATGTTGAAAATCGAATTTGGAGCCAAGAATCTCAACGAGGACAAAAGGGAAATGAAGCAGGCACAGTGTAGGTTAGGGTAGAGTAAATAGGGTGGCTGAAGCTGGCAGACATGCCATCATTTGATGGCATATTAAAGCTTTTGTTTGCGCCGCAGCTCTCACCTGGGCGCACCTGGGCGACATTTGTTTATTTCTATTTGTTGGCGTATTTGTATTTGCGATTGTATTTGTATTCAATCAGCGTCAAGCGAGGCGCCAAAACAGTAAAAAACACGAATAGGGGGAAGGCAAATGGACAAACGATTTAACAACAAAAGCAAAAAGGCGAGTCGAGCCAAGCGATGCGATGCGGCGCATGTGAAATGTGAGGGAAATCAAATCAAATCAAATAAAATAAAATAATGACGCGCTGTGAGTACATTACACACAGCTGTGTGTGTGTGTGTGTGTGTGTGTGCTGTCAGGCAACATTTGAGCTGCCATTTGTCAATGTAGCCAGGAAACAACCAACCAGGCAACCTTTCAATTTAATGCTGTCGATGGCTTTGCTACAGCTGAATTTCAATAGCAACGATTTGCACAGTCACATGTACACACACACAAACACTCGCACACACACTAAGTGTGGGTTTATTGCCTAATGAGTGTTATCCCGACTATTGATGTGGCTGTGCCGACTGATTGCAATATGATTACAATGTCATCAGCGTCGCATAAGTCAAGAGAGCGAGAGTGGGTCAAACTATGTATCTAACTGTCATAATGATGGGAATAAATAACTGTCTAGGCCAAGGGTTTGCACAGCCATAGCTAGATGCCACTTAGGGCGGGGGGCACAGCTCTCGTCGGCCTTCGTATACCTACACGTCGCTCCATTTGCTCGTTAAGTTCATCGCAGTGGCCGTAATGAAGCTATAATTAGATAAGCGCAGCAGCAACAGCAGCAGCACCAGCAGGCAGTCTGTCAGTTAGTCTGTCCGTCTGTCCCTCTGTCAGTTAGTCAGCCTGGTTAGTCAGCTCAACTAACCAGCTGCTGCTGCTGCTGCTGCCTACGGCTAACGGCAGCAAGTTATCAACACACAGTCACAGGTTGGCGTGTGTATCTCTTAGATACACACAACCTGCAAAAAAGCTTCACTGGAGCCACAGCTAACTCTGTCGCCATCTCTGTCGCTGTCCTTGTCGCTCTCGCTTTGTATTTTTAGCGCAACAAAAACGTGCTGCAAATGTAACAAACGTTTGAGTAACCAAATTCCAACTGACTCGGCCATTAGGAGCCATTGGGAGCCGCTGTCGTCGTCGTCGCCGTCGTTGTCGTTGTCGTTGTCGTTTTCGTCGTCAACAACGCAGACATCGACACCCACCCGGGCCAGGGCTGCTCTGGCATATCGCATTGTGCTGCTGTTTATCAGTCACTTTTTCTTGTCACTTCGTTTATTTGACATTAAGCGTGCGTCTGTGTGTGTGTGTGTCTGTTTGTATAACTACTCAAGCTGTGTGTGTTTGTCCTGTGCGTATACGTGATGCGAAATGAGTTTGCCGCCACTTAAGTGGATAAAGTTGCTGCTGAAGTTTGATTTACATATGCAAGACTGTCATGAGTCCCTTGAAATGAAAATGAAACTGTGTCGCTTGGCTAATTAGTGGAATTAGTCGCAGTACTAATTAGCAATGACTATATTCATTCGGCTCTGGCTTGATTGAAATGAATATGCCTTAGTACAGTCATGTTTCCCCTGTTGTATTCCCATGCATATATTATCTGCAATAAATGTGAAATAAAATGTGTAAACAGACACGAGGTAGGAAAGACGAAACGAAATACAAGAATTGATTTTTCAGAGAAAACAAAAGAAAATTTCATAAAGACAAGCAAAAGCTTTTTCAAGCGCAATTTACGAATTCCCACAAACCCATCAAAACGATGTTGCAAAACAATTTGACACACAAAAAATATCAGCAATAACATGTACACACACACAGACACAGAGAGACTCACTTACAGACTGACTACATTGTTGTGTGACCTTGCAGAAACTTGTTATCCTTGTCATATTCTTCGCTCTAGTCGACTGACTGACTATCAATCAATCCCATAGCCAGCAGCAGAGGCGAATGCAGACTCACAACTAGTCGCATCCTCCTATTGCAAGCCAATGCATTCTACACCCACACACACACACACTTATCAAGGCTAATTCCGTTACTGACCCTGAGGGAGCACTTTAATTGTCACCCCCTTCTTCCATTTCCCCTGACAGGATCGACAGCTTAAAGTTGTTATTGCTGTTATTGGCCGTTTTTCCGTTTTGCTGCTGCTTTTCCACTGCCTGCAAATAGCTTTGCCGGCTTTTCGTATTGCCATTTTGTGGCCAATTAAAAACCAAACTGTATACAATGATACAATGAAAATCAAATCACTTCGAAGCGACAGACAGACATGGCCTCGGTAATGGCTCGGCAACGGCAACGGCATTGGGGCTACCATCAATCAGACAATCACTTAATTAACTACTTCAAAAAGGCATTCGACATGCGGCAACAACTTAAGCAAACGCAAAGCGAACGAGCCAAACTTTTTCAGCTGGTTTTCCCCCACATATTGGCTGCTCTTCTTATACCCACTACCCACAGAAGGCAGAAGGGTATTATAACTTTGTGCCAAACGAAAATGTATGCAAGAATAAGTAGACCGGGCAGACCACACAAGCAGTATATGTTCTTAGGCGGCATCTACAGTCGAGTGGATTAAGCCATCATCGTCTTTACATTATCTGTCTGTCTACCTGGCTGCCGGCCTGTCTATTTGTCTTTCTGTCTCCCCATATAAACATCCAAATGTCAACTATTATAAAAGCTAGACACACAAATTGGCATAAAGGTTTCTGTATTTCCTGATCAGATCAACATTTTTTCAAATGCTAACTGCCACGCCTACCTTAATATTTTTATTCCATTTTTAAGCGACTTTTAAAAGGTAAAACTTTTTGCATTTTCTGCATTCCCTCCAAGTTTCAATTCGATCCTATAATAAACACAGAAGTTATTCAATTCAACTGAATAGTGCAGCGCTGCCTGCCCCTGTTGGCATGCTTTAGTTTTTGCTTGCCTGCTTGCTCATGTGTCTTACAGTTGGAAACCAATAGGCTGCAAAAGACTCTGTCTCTAGGTACTTTTAATGCCTTTATAATGATTTTGCTAAACTGTGCAAAGGGTATCTTAATGTCAGGCTCGCTCATCTGGTTTTCTTTTTTTGTAAATTGTTTGCACTGCTTTGTGCCATCGATTGAAAAAGTTGTTGGGCCAACTAACGCGACTCGTTGGCATATTGAGCTTAAAATACTTTAAATTAAGAGCAACAACGGTCGCTCCCCGCCCCTGCTCACCTCTTACAGTTGGTTGGGAAAACTTTGCAATGATTGGTGAAAATTTCTCGGGCCCCAACAAAATATTTTTGCATATAATTCATTTTGAAAGTTTGTACTGTAAACACGAACGATTTGGGTCGAATCAAGGCCTAAGGTTCTTTTCGGACAAATTCGATTTTAGGGCCCGAGTGTGCGCACACAGGTGGGCGTTCAATTGTGCGGTAAGACTTAGTCGAGTATTATTCAAATTGTTGCCACACATAGTGTGTGCACAGTTACTCGTATGGGTGTGTGTGTGCGTGCCTTAGTTAACCAAGCCAAACTGCTGAAAGCCATGGACTTTGTTTGTTTTCACAACTTTCTTGGCGGAATTTGGACTTGGTCGAGTAAATTATTATCGTGTATGCCTAGGATCATTTAGCTGAATACGATACTATATATAGAGAGCTGCTCTTAATGCACAATAAATCGAACTGAAGTACGTGACACTTGGCAGCTTAATTAAAATGAAATGCGCTGTGGAAAACTCTCTTCGGCACACGCACACACAGCTGCCCACTGTAAATGGGCAATCAGGTGTGCGAATACACTCCGGTTCAACAGCAGATAAGCGCTGTCTAATGGTTCCAGTCAAGAGTAGAGTTGGCTTATTATGTGCGAAGTAAGAGTTTCTATCTGATTAGAATGTAAGTTTTATAATGGAAACAATGTGGTGGAAGAACTGTTTCTTAACTTGGCCTCAGAAGTGTGGGTAGAAAAACTTTTAGCATTTGTTAAACTACATCTAAATAAGGAGAATCTTATCAGTTTTGCACTATAAATAATATGGCCTATTAAAAATGAAAATCTATCTTTCTTCCTATTTTAGTTTTTAACCGAATAATGTAAAATAACTCTAGTTATAAGTACACTGTATACGGGCACACTAATTTGTGCAACCGTCTTCCTTCCGAATATGATAAAAAGTAAAAAGGCGAGGGCTCAGAATATTAACATAATAATGTTTAATTGTGCTGCTGCATTTAACCAGTGTTTCGAGATGCTTGGTAAAATTAACAGATGCTTAACAGCTGCTTAGCATTAGACTTAACAGCTGCTTAGAACATAGATCAGAACAACTGATTCTAGTTGATATGGCAACCTTGAGCATTTCGATATTGACAATATATGTAAATATTGTAATTATTTAAATTCAGTAGTGATCTGCCGCGAACATACACTTTATTAGCCTTCACTTCAAAGACCTTTTCAATCACTCAATGTTTGTCTTAAAATTGTGCAAACCATAATTCGCACTTATCGGAACATTATCATGTAAATGAGCAAAAATTGAGTGCACTCTGCCTCTTTTCCCAAGCCCGTAACGGCTTTTATGGTACGTGAAATGTAAATTTTCTGTTTTCTATTTTGAAATCACCGCTCAAGGATACGACGCGCTTGTCGGGCGATATTTTTAGACGACGCTAACACAAATTATTTTTAGGAGGCCTTAAACTGGCGACCTAGAAAACCAGATAGCCAGACACGCCGCAGCACCGCTCGAGGGCCATTTAAAGCATAGGAAAACTATTAAAATTTATGCGTGAAACAACAATAAGAACAACAGCAACAACAAATGCAACTTGAGTAGCATTAAGACAAACAAGGCAAGTCGCGTTGACACACACCCAAGGGACACTGAAGCAGTTGCGGGGGAACTGAGGGGGGTACGATTGGGGACATGTTAATGCTGTCGACGCGAGGATTTGGGCTGACACTGGGAAAGGAAATGGAAAGGTTCCACGCGGTGACGGCTCGATGAAGTCGAGACACCTGCAGACATGCTTCGGGCGCACTTTCACAAATCCCAACCACGAAAGAGCAGAGTATTATCGAGATAAAGTTTAGTATATGACGATCCTAAATGGCATTCATTATATTGTTTAGCTGAATATGCAAAGAACTCGCAGATCTCTAGCTGAATCTATAACAAATTGTTTTCTAACAACTTACAACCCCTTACAGCCTCTTCATAAATCAAATGTCAAAGGTCGTCTGCTGGATGGGGGGATTTAAAACTTTGGAACAATTAAAAGGCTTGAGGGGCAAACACAAGTATGTAAATGCTTACCAAGATTTGCACAGTGTGGACGCCTCTTTTTGTCGTGCCACCCGACACGCGGACGGACCTGAACGGGCAACTTAATGCTTTCAGCTTGTGTAAAACACTTAGCGGTTATTTTGTTTTTCTTCTTTGCTTTCTTTATTTTTTTGCTGCTGAGCTCTTGTGTTGTTTCGGCTTGCTTGTTGTCTTGGCACACACACAACACTCGCACACACACAGAACGGCAGTGGGGAAGTGGAAGACCGACACAATCCTGGGAGTGCAAACTCAGCACGTGCCAAAATTTGTGCAGATAATTTAAAGCAATTTGGGTGCAAATTTGCTACGTTTCTGCTGGCGCCTGATGGCGCGCACAGGTGTTCATCGGACGTGTGTCTCGCGACGAACAAAGTCAAAGAAATGGGCGCCAGGCCAGGCTCTGCTGCTGGTGCTGCTGCTGCCGAGCACGCGTGCACAACCGACAGGAGCAAAGGACAAAGCACGACTGTGCCACACGAATCGAGGATGATGACGACGACGACGATGCGACCGACGACGACGACGCTGGTGACGAACTAGAAAAGCCGAATGCCAACAGCAGAGGCGGCAGCAGCAGTTGCTTTATAGCCCATTGGCACACAGCGTCGTCGGCGTTTGTTGAAAGTAAGTAAAAATATGAAAAAGAAGTAACAAAAATAGCAGCAGCAGGAGCAGCAGCTACGTTGACTGCGACTCCGACTGCGGCGACAGCAACAAATAAATCGCTAGTAGATTATTCGTGCTGGCACTCAGTTCGCTCTTGATCCGCTGCTCTACCCACTCTCCCCCGACTCCCGCGACGTTTCCGTCCGTCCGTTCATCAGGCACCCACTCCTTTTTGGCAGCGCGCCTGTGTGTATGCTACGAAAAATTGACAGCCACAGCAAAGGGGACACATTTGTTGTTGTTGTTGTTGCTGTGAGGCCTCTTTTGGGTAAGTAATTTTCGCTGTTTCTATTTAATTTATGACTCGTGTTTTTCTTGTGTTTTCTTCTATTTTTTGCATCTTGTTGTTGTTGTTTTGCTTCTTTTATTTGCCTTTTATTAATTTGTTTATTTGTGCGAGGCGATGCTCGTTTCCGTCGTTTGTTTGGTTTTTTAAACGTTACTGTTTATGGTCTTTTAATAAAAACTCATAGACCCACACTCACACACAGACGTAGCCACAGTTCAGACACACACACACACACATAGACACACACATATAGATAGACATTTACAGCCTTAGATAGACAGCTTTATGTGCTGCGGCACACGCATGCTTACCTTGCCTATCCTTGTCTGTGTGCCATGTGCGTGGCATCCTGTTGCTTTGCTCCAATGTCGATAATAAATCTGTTCGTATGTGCTCTGATCTCCGACTACACTGAGAGAAACTTCAAAGCAGCTGAGATAGATTGTGAGCGGCCTTGACAACTCGTTAAGCTACCCCAAAGGCTACTCCAGGGTATGCAAGTGTACTTATTCGCTATATTCATGAAATGTAACCTGGCAGTCCAGAAGTTCGCTGCGCACCTTGGGATGCATTTCCGGCCCTATAAAGTATGTACACATACATATATTAAAATAGCCATACCGGCTTCTACTATGCAAACTAGTCTCTCAGTTTTGGAGTTATTTAAATAAAACCTCTCACACATGCTTCTTATTATAGCACGTTGTATGCAGCGCACACAGATCAGACCGATATATCGTATTGCATGTTACACAAACTATTTGCAGATTTATGATGTTTGTCAAGATATTGCAACCAAATATACTACATCGGACTTTTTATACCCTTAGACCATTGAAAATGGCCAAATGGGTATACCAACTTTGTACAAATGTATGTAACAGACAGAAGGAGGCGTGAGAGACCCCATAAAGTATTGTATATACATATATTCTTGTTCAGTATTACTAGCCAAGTCAATTGAGCCATGTCTGTCTGTCTGCCTGTCTGTCTATCTGTCTGTGTGAACACACAGACCTCAGCTATTATAATAACAAGAGTTAACAAATTTGGCAGAAAGATTTCTGTATACTATACGCTGATCAAGTTTATTTCAAATGTTAGGTGCCACGCCCACCGCCCACGCAAATAAAAATTTTAATTTTTTAAGTTTATTTGTAAGCGGCATATAAAAGATACAACTTTCTTACTTACTATATACTAAACCGAATAACATATCTACATATCCTTCAAATTTCAATTTGACTGGACAAAAAACACAGGAGTTATTCAAAAAAGTATATATAACTAGTATTAGAACAATCGGAGATGATAAGAAATTGCAAGGGAATAACACTTTAGGCATGTCGAAGGTAGGCTTTCTTGTTTGTTTGCGAAATAGTGTAACTTAGAGATAAGGTGCCAATATAAGATGGTAACCGACGTACATCCTGTGGAAGGCAAATTAATTCACTCACAACGTTGCAGTACTCCCTCTTTATTTCACACGCTTAAGCAGAATGTTCTTTTGCGTCTTAAAGTTAGTTTTACATTCGTTTAACATAGGCTTAACATAGTCATCGTGTTACATAAGTATCGATATACATAGGCTTAACATAGTCATTGTGTTATATAAGTATCGATGTACAGTGTGACCCTCTACCAGCCTACTACAATACATATACTTTTCAATATACTCAAAGTCAGATAATATATCTGATTTATTTTACAGGCAGGGTATAACACCTTCGGCATTCCAAAGTTAGCTTTTCTTTCTGGTTTGTCTATCTTTCCATCCGCTTTCGCTGAGTGCATTTTGTAGACGTTGTCTAGTCCGGGTGCTGTCAATGTCGTTGGCCGTTGTCGTAGTCGTTGTCGCTGTTGCTGTCAGCGAAATTGTCTTCGTTGCCTCTTCTGCTCCTCTGCCCTGCTGCTCCTGTTGCATGCCCAACCATGTCCTCTGGGCTGGCTTAAGACTTTGCCCGTTTTCTCTTTTACTTATAATGAACTTCAGCTACTGCTGCACACACCACACCGAGCTGTTCATTTGGCTCCGTTGTCAGGCTCTCAATGCCGGCAGCACTTAAAACTGTTAGCACTTTGCGTCATCATTTTAACGCTGGCTATAGTTTGTATGCAGCCGCTTGTTGCTCACTTGAGACAACGGACATAACCCATACATGGCTCATAAAGATTATGCAGTGCATACTTTTTTTGATTTAGTGCTTCGGGCCACTTAATAGACCGCAAAAGCTGTGAAAGCCCATAAAACCAATGCCTTGATGGGGGAGGAGGAGGGAGAGCGCAACATGGCAAGCAGCAAATGGCCACAAATGACACGTTTGGTGTTAAATAGAGGTCGCCTCTTGGCTGTGTATGTGTGTGTGTGTGGTTGAGTGTGTGTGTCACAGTTACAGCTAAATTGTTTGTACAACATGCATGTACAGCAAACATAAATCCCATCCAGGCAACAGCGGCAACGTTAACTAAACGTGCGACGCCGTGCGGCTTTCTCTCCTTGCCCCCCTCCCTGCCCCTGCTCTTTAACCACTCCGCCTTTGTGGTGTAGCAGGCTGTTGCCCACTTCGTTTCTGCCTGCCCAGTAGCAGGGCAATTAAAGTCACTGTGAGTGTGTGTGTGTGTGTGCGTGACGCTTGCGCCCAAGTCAAGTTTATATGTTAACCGTGGCCTTTATCGGCTTGTGTGTGGCTCGACAGCTCATACAGCTCATTAGCGAACTGTAACCGTATACAAGAGAAAAACAAGTTAACAATAACATTGTGTAAGTTGGCAGTAAATTGAATTCAACCATTCTCACATACTACACAAACACACATACAGGCACAGGCACGCAGAACACACACATGTTGCTGCAAGTCACATCGAATACAAACACATACACACAGACACGCAGATGACATTCTGACTAGAGATGGGCGCGAGCCTGTTTTTTGAGGCCCGGCCCGGAACTTTTTTAAAGGGGGCCCGGCCTGAACCAGACTCGAATTTTTGAGTCCGATATCGATTAAAACATCATTACATTTTTTGCTTTCAAGCACGTCGGGTCTTCCGGGCTTTTACCCCTAGGCCCGGGGCCCGACGGTAAAAGGCCCGGTAGCTGGTTTTAGCCCCCGGGCCTAAAATTGTCGAGCCCCGGCCCGGCCCGCGCCCATCTCTAATTCTGACTGACTGCAGGCTATGAGGCTGCAATCATGAGCTATCAGTACACACACTGGCACACACACCCACAACCACATGGCCGCACTCTGCTTGTAGACAATTTGTCTCGGCTTGAAAGCACCATAAATGCAGCTTTAATTGCTCGGAATCATCACACGTCGGCAAGGGTCCTCTCTCTTTTTTACTTTTTATCTTGCATTGTTTCTATCACTAGCTGTCTCTTTCTTTCCTTTATGACAGGCAATAAAGTGAAAGCCAATTTGGCTTTTGCATGTCCGCTAATAAGTGAACAAGCGGGACGGCCGTGGAGGAAAAATGCAGAGCTTTTTATGAGAACTTGTTGGGCCAACCGTTACAATCAGTGTTGCCAGATGGGTTTAATAAAAAGATCTTGGTTGTTCAAACGAAATGCATGTGTATTTTATTAGTTCAGTTAAAATAAAATAATTTAACTATAAAATACAAAAGTCTTTTATTAAATTCTAAATCGGTACCGTGTTTACCAACACCTTTACTTAACTTACACACAGCCACACTGGATAACAACAGAGAGTTAACATAACATAACAGTGCATAAACGTTAACAGTGCCATTCTGAGTTGTACAATTTTAATGAAAACGAGTTGACTGTCGATACATCGAGTGGAGTAAATTCCATATTTCAAAATTTGCTTGAAAACGCATTATCAACAAATTTAGTGCGTTAAAAGGTATACTTTAAAAAACTTTGTTAGTTGGTGTATTTAATTAATGATTGTGTTTAATTGACAATTGTGATTTTATTATCAATTCACATAAACTTTTGCTGTTTTCTTTTGTCGTTTGTAGTGAACAACCGTTAGGTTCGCCATCTTCGTTTGGTGTGTTCAGTTCGCCGCGTGTTTTATTTATTGTAATCGATTTTAATTCAGAAACTTGGCTGAATTTTGTGAAAACATGAATTCCATTAAAACGCCGTGCATTATTTGTGGAAGTGCAGCACTTCTTATGTGCCAACGTTGTGGAGAGCCTTATTGCAACGACGATTGTCAAAGGAAAGATTGGCAACGTCACAAATACTTCTGCACCGTAATGCCGTAAGTATAAATTCCTATACACATGCGAAATTTTTCAACAAATATATAATTGTGCAAGGCATGTTTGCCATTATACATATGTATGCATACATGTAAATGTGTGTATAATTCGAGAGTATGTGTATAATTCGAGAGTGTACGTAAAGTGGCAGTTGTGAATGAAGGCGAGAATGACACGAGAACGAGCCAAACGCAAAGTTCCGTTTGTTTTTCAATCTGTTTTCCTTTCATCGTTCGTGCATGCATAATCATCTATTCTATAATTTTAGGCCATTGGTAACCTTAAGTCCATTGAAACCGGTGGCAAATGTTCCCATCACTCCTCCACGACAATTGGAAATGTCTACTGAAAATTGCGGTGTCGAATCGAAGCCGCAGGAGTTGGCGATATGTGCTGGAAGCCGCACCAGAAGCATCAGTAATACTTCAAGTGATACAGTGCATGTTGGACGAGAGGAAGCATTGAAATTAAGCACGGCTTGGCGGGATTATGCTAAGCCGCAAGGATCGGATTTCTTTGAATGTCGTGTAACGAGTATGGATGAAGATGGTTCCATTTGGGTGATTGATGTTGCTAACACTGAGCGCCTGGAGCGTCTGTCGAGGAATATTGCACGCTGCAGAGCAAACATGGCTCTATGTGGCTATAGTGATCTTGCTGTTGGGAGTCTAGTTACCATCACCCACGATCAAATAATGTATAGAGCCGAAGTGTTGGCACTAAAAATCAACCCGCAAGGAGCCGAAGTACGCCTAATTGATATGGGCATTGTTTGCATATGTCTCATAGGTGACATATATTTTCCCATGCCGCGCATGGCAGAGCTCAAGACGTATGCGTTCCGTGTGAAGTTGCCCACAAATACTGGCGTGCAAGTCAATAAGATTATAACATTGCGTTTTCTCGGTAGTCAGACCCCGGATGGAATAGAGCAGGTGCAGTTGAAGCCTAATATGACATTACTACTAAGCTTGCCGGTACAAATGCTGACTATCAATCCGGATGTAACCATGGTCACCATTTTCCAAAACAACGCAGCTCTTAAAGAGCCTCAAATGGCATTACTGCAAATCAAGGTGATGTGTAACCTGAACGACGATCTGAACGCAAGTTTGGTCGACAAACCTGCACATCCATTAACTGAGCCTTTTCCAAAAGTGCTGGCTGCACGTACCAATGATGGATATCGACGTGCCATTCTTCTGGACTTCGTTAAGAAGGCTTCACAGTATCTAGTCTATGAAATAGATGAGGGCCGCATTACAGTAACCAACGAGGTTCGACGCATTCCTGCCGAGCTGCTTGGTCATGCGTTGCGCGTGTTCGCTGTCATTCTGGACGATAGTAAGGCAGGATCATTGCAGAAGCTGTTAGATAAACATGGTAAAAATCTGTCAATTAAGTTCCAAATGGAAAATGTAGAAGAAAATGAGAAGAACAAGCTGCGCACTGCACAAGCAATGTTGATGGACCAAAATGAAAAGGTGTGTGCCGTGCGTGTAAATACCTTTTTGGGTCGGATAAGTGAACTGGGTCATAGATACTGGAGGGAGCCAGTGAGTAACGGCAGCATGGTATACATTACACATTTGATTGACTATCAAGAAGTGTGTATCAGCTCTGTGAAGACCAAACATTATGTCGATCTATTCAAATCGATAGAGTCGAAGTGTGTGCCCTTCGATCAGTCCAGCAATGTCCCGATCGGAAGCATTGTGCTCGTTATATGTCCGGATCGGGGTTATTATCGTGCCGAGGTGAGAACACAATTATTGATTTGATGTAGACTGAATAACTTTGCTTTATTCACAGGTTACTGGCACAGAAGGCACTCGCTATACTGTGCACAACATTGATTCGGGCTCTGTACACCGTGTGTCAGGGTCATACCTGCGTAAGGCTTGTCGGTTCTTAGAATGTCTCCCTGTGAGCCAATGTCGGGCTAAGATCCATAATATCTGCAATATACCATCGATTGCCGTGCCTCCCAACACTGTAGCTCTTCAGTTATTGAAAAAGTTGCACGACCAGAGGTGTGAACTGAAGGTGGAGTTCTTCGATGCCGATTGCAGCATTCTGGACTTGCTAGACAATTCGGTCGATCCACCTTCGCTCATGACTCGCATGCTGCCAATGATGTTCACGGCTGCTGCAGTTGAGCTACAACCAGCTCAGAATATACCTGCAGCTCTTGAAGCAGCACCGGAGCCGACTAACACATCGAAATCGGATCAGTTGCCGCCACTACCGCCATCGCCGCCAAGTTCTCCGGTTGGTGAAGGTGAATCGATAAAGAAGAATAAACGTGCTGGACGACACTACTTTGATGGTCTTGAACGTAAGCCAATTACGTATGGCGAGCAAAGTATACATATTTTGGTGCTTAACTGCATCGGTCTTCAGAAGACTGGCTACATTACGGCCTGTTACTTTGCCAACGAACAAGATGCAGAAAGTTTCCAAAACTTACTGAATGTTGTCAACGATTATGGCAGTTCAAATACTGTACCGTCTGGATATGTGCCTGAGTAAATAATACTATAGCTCTATTTATTTGTAATAGCTCTAAGCAAGTCATATATTTCTTTCTTTACAGCGTGGGTGAAGTATGCCTGACTCTCTATGCTGAAGACAATACATGGTACCGCAGCGTTTGTCTGGAGATCAACGCTCAAAGTGCACATATTTTATACTTTGACTTTGGAAACTCGGAGGAGGTTCCACTGGAGAGAATCAAACCGATTCCAAGCATGGCACTTTATGCTGTATATGCCACTAAATGTTACATAGCGGGTATGTCTTTATAAACTATCATATAGATAATTTATTTAACTGTATTTCCGTTTCAGGCTTTGATAGATCTAAAAATTTCGCACTATTGGAGAAGTATCTTGCGGAAAGAAGTAAAATTTTGTGCTTTGTAAAGAAAGGACCGGAGACAGATACGCGTCTTATTCATATTCCACTTTTGGACAAAATAATTAACAAAGAATTAGTGTAAGCTCTGCACTTGCTAGAAAGGCAGATCGATAGCATTGACAATCATGAAAAACGTCCTTATTTTTAATTTCAAACGATATGGTGTACTTATGTGTATCTTAGAAAAGTTGTTTTCACATTTCTAAACATATTCAGTATTAATAATTAATGTACACCAAGCTGTATTCATTGTTTGTTTCGCATACTCGAAAACTGAAGTTAAGATATTTTTAGTTTTTTGCGTTCTTAATGTTGAATGAATTGAGAATTTACAATTCAGATTAGAGATCAACAGTTTTATTTGACACAAAATACAGCAATAAGTTAAAACAACTAAAACAAAACAACAGTTAATCCTTTAGTTTACTGAGAAGTTCATTTATATTCATAAGATTACGTACGGCTATTATGCCTGTCGCATTTCTCTTCCAATCGGAGGAAGATTCCATCTGATCATCCTTGGGTGGAAGGTATTTAATGGGTATAGCCTTCTGCAGTTCAATGCTAGCAGTATAATCAAGTATATCTCCGTCTAGGGAACGCAATATTGCCTGCGGGGCACAGGTATCCCATCTGAATGTGGAGCCCTTGCTTAGAATATATGCGTCCGCTTCATTAGTGATCACTTTCAAGGCTTTGTGACCGGCGCCAGCCGAAAAGGCCAATTCATATTTTAAGCTCCGAAGTTTGTCCAGTATTTTGGAATCCTCGGAACTAGAGAAAATGCCAATTTTACGGGACTCTTCGCATGCGTTAAAGTGACAGTTGTGGGTCTGTAATGTGGATAGGCAGACACCCCAGTGCATTGAGGAACTGTATACGTGCTCCTCCAGCTTTGCTCCAAAAGGCTGTGCAATGACGCCGATTACGGGCATTCCTGTGCTACGTTCGTAGACACCAATTAGGACAGTAACGCAATCAAGGCCAGTCGAGGTGATGCCAGGAAAGTCGGTGAAAACAGAATCCCCAGCAATATACTCGGCTGTGGCATCTGAAAGGAAGTTCATTATTATAATATTTAAATAAACAATTTGGTAAGGGATCACTCTAACCAATGGGATCAATCCAAATGCCGAGGTTTCCATAGTCAAGTTGCTCTGGTAGATCTGGAATGTCGCCCAAATTGGGTGCTTTGTAGTCAACCTTTCGGTGCACTTCAGCAGATAGAGCCACAGCAGCTCCCTTGTGTCCATCGAGTACGGCTTCGAGGCAGACTGCAGTTGCAGCTTCTGTGTCACCCACTGCTATCGTAATGGTCTGGCCCAGTTTGTTCGTAAAGTTCGGCGATTCCTCACCAAGTATTGCCTCTTGCATTGCCGGGAACACTTGGCCGATATCATGCTTTATGGTTTCCTGTATAAGTACATCGGCCAGAGTCTTAAAGTCATGTTCGAAGCGCGCGTTTGCCTCCGCTCCAGACTTCTCCTGAACCAACAATGACAGCAGCGCCTCGTTGGAGCGACATACTCGAGCAATATTTGCTGCCTTCTCCGCACAGTTGATGAGCTCCCTGAGCAAGTTTGCGTTTTCACCCATTGTGTTTACGCTATTTTCTACCACATTTTAATTGAATTTTAATGTCCTTCTGCATTCGCTTTTATGGTTTCATGACCGATTAATAACATCGTTCGATAACAGTTATCGACAAGCCACCACTCCCGCTTGTTCTTGTGCTGCCAACTTGATACAATTTATTTGAAATTGCATCAAATGTGTCTAGGCTAATGCAGTAAACGCTAAGTTAATTTGTATTATGTTGCATTTCTGCGAAAGTGAAGTTCAAAAGACACATTTATCGACGATTACAGCTGCCCTGCTGTACGTACTGATGCTGTGGTGGGAGCAATAATGTCTATAATGTTTACAGTGAAATGTTAGAAATAGAGGGTTGTTAACCCCGCTATGTTGTGCTTGAAGCGTAGCATGGACAACAACCCCAGCAGTGGGATTGTTTTACATTGATTCAGTCAATATTCATTGTTATTTATTTAAGAATAACTTAAATTGCTTCTCATGTTACGAGTATTAGGACTTAGAATAAATTGGTCATTATATATGCAGAAGTGCTAAAAGTCCTGCTGGAGAGATTACATGCAAACATTTGCCTTAATTTCTAATTACAGGTTAACTTCTGCAATGCGATGTTTTGAATTTGTTTATATTGTTTTACAGTCTACTGAAGTATGTAGTACCCCAGAAGGATAAATATTTAATTAAGCTGGAATAAATAAAATAATATTAATAAGTAATGTAGCTTAAGGCTTTCATTATTTAATTATTTTAAGGACCTTAGCACTTTCGTGTACAGCTTTCACAACTTCATCGAACCAGTTTTAATTGGCAATTAAAAATTACGCACTCACCGCCCATTTAGCGTATGAAGGAAATTCATGAATCATGTCAGAGTGGAGCTCACACACACACACACACACACACACGCGCATTGATGGAGATCGGAGCAGATGCTGCAGCATAATTTGCACCCGATCTTATCGACGAGCTCTGCTAATGATTCGCATTAATGATGCTGAATATATCCCTCTGTCTCGCTCCCACTGACGCAGTGCAGCATCATCTTTCGAAATGAGACCATCAATCAGCTTGTGCCGCAGTCGCCGTCGCCGTCGCAGTCGGAGCAGAAGCAGCAGCAGTCGCAGCAGCTCTCCTGTCGCATCCCAACGCAGCCTGACTGACGCATTTGCATATAAATTGCTGCTAATGTCGCGCTATCAAAGTGACTGCATCAATGTGGCAGCGTCGAGGCATTCCTGCAATGCCAGGCCTGCCATGCCTGCCCTGCCACGCCATGCCCTGAGTGCCCTACGGGCGCTGCGAGAGTGCGCAGCGCGTTCAGCCAAAGTTATTCGTGTATCGCTGGGCTTATGCTAATTTTCCCAGGCAAGCAGGCAACGCAGCCCGAGCAATTGATGTTTGGATAACGTTGACTTGATGACTTTGCATAATTTACGCCGCAAGATGCAGAGCTCAGCATTGGGTTAATTCTTCACTCAAACACACACACGCGTTGCTCATAATGTGTTAATATTCATGCGGGCAGTAAGAGCAGAAATGCCCAGAAGATTGTCGATTTCTTTCTTAACGTTTCAATTTCTACAGTCCAAGCAGTTCATCATAAGGAACTAATTGAAATCCCTAACAAAAGATTTCCTCTATATGTAAATACGATATTTACGTAATATGCGAAACAATAAAATAATCAATAATGATGATGATGATGATGATATTGTTGTTGGCATTGCCTTGGCAGGTTTGTCGCCTAAGTCTTTTGTCTTTCACACGCAAGCTGTCATGTGCTTCACCTGACTACACATGTTCAGTTGTTTCTGTTTCTCTCTCTGTATCTGTATCCTCTTGTGCCCTCTGCTTTGCTCAACCTTTTCGCGTCTAACAGCCTTTTAATTAATCGCCCCAGCTAAACAAATTCTTAATGAGGGTTTAATTAATCGCCCGAGCGAAATGTAAGCCAGTCATCGTCATCGCTTCCCTCGATATATATAAATATTTAAATTAGTTGTGACTTGATTTCTGTTATGGCCACAAAGTTGTTGCTGCTGCTGCTGTTGTTGTTGTTGCTCGGCTCCTCCCCTGAGGTGCTTGGAACTTGTTTCAGCTGCTGCTACAAATTTGTTTACTCTTGCCTCGCTGTTAACTTGACTATTAAGATGCTAAAACAAAACTAACAATGTTGATAACAGTCTTAAATAATGTGCCTCTGTATGAGGGCGTGGCTAAGCAGGCCATGCCACGTTTAGCTAAGTGAATTGGTGACAACATGCGGCTGAGACCCAACGGGGCGTATGCGCATTAGAGAAAGAGAGCAAGCAACCATTGCAAACTGGCTGACTCTTGCACATATATAGAACTTGTCCTTACCAGTTTACGATTGGTGCAACTGCCCGCAGGCGATAGTATACGACAGAGAACAGAAGAAAGGAAGAGACACTGTGCTGAGACAGTGTCCACCCACAACTTAGCAGAGTGCTTAAGATTCCATTCCCTCCTTATATATTTTATATACCTTGAGGCTCGCTTATGATCCAATAGAGTATATAGACTTCGTTGAGCTTCAGCTTGTAGTTTCAGCATATTGTAGCATATTGAATAATATCTAAAATATTTTCATTTCCACTATGCTATCATAATATTATTTCATTGATAACATATTATACTTCAGCCAGTTACAAACCAAAATCCGAATAACATCTTTTAAGTATTCACTGGAATTGGACTATGAGCTAAATAAGCGCATAAAGATCAATAAAACAAAGCCAGGTTCGTGCATATATTATACATTGGGTTGACCGAAAAGAAACCTTTGATTTTGCATACAATTTACTCTGTTATTGCATTCTATCTTTTTTGTAAGTTATCATCTGGCATTTTTAGCTTGCTTTAGAAAAAAAGCGCGCGTAATTTTGTTTATATTTGTTTGTTTAGCGGCAATTTGAAAATGTCGACCACAAAGGAGCATTTTCGTCATATTTTATTTTATTATTTCCGTAAAGGAAAGGAAGAAAATGCAGCTCAGGTTGCTAAAAAGTGACGTGATGTGTATGGGGTGACAAAGCCTTAAAAGAAACACAATCTCAAAGTTGGTTTGTCAAACTCAGTTTGGGAGATTTTTCACTCAAAGACAAGCCACTTTCAGGTCGGCCAACTGCAGTTGATGATGACGTTCTCAAGGCTTTAATCGAATCGGATCGTCATGTAACTGAGCGTGGAATTGGAGAGAAGTTAAATAAACCACAATCAACCATACATGACGGTTTCTTTTCGGTCAACCCAAAATAATATTATCTTAGATACATAAGTTAATCAATTCATTGGAAGATCCTCATTCCGGGATCTGCAGCTATCCCACAGTTCAATTGACAGCTGGAGAATTGAAATTAGCTTGCTGCAACTCAGGCTGATGAGCATTGTGTGATCCTAAGTACGCATCGCTTTAACATTTGACCACAGATCGGGCGGAAATACAATCGCACAGAGAGCACAGGGAACAAATCTGTTTGGGCCCGTCCCGAGGAGCGAGAAGTGCATATAAATTTTCATGCATTTTGCGCATAGTTGGCCATTTTGCCACTTTAACATTATTGTTATGATGATAAGCGAGCGATCGTTGCGGCAACCATGTCGAGCCTGCTGTGTTCTGGCTGCCTGCGGTGCGAGAGCAGGTCCAGGTCTCACCTCTGCTCGGTCTGGCCTGCCTGGGTCTGGGGGTCTGCTAGGGGTCTGTGTGTCTGGTGTGGTGCAGCGTCATGTTTAATGTTCGCTCGCTGGGATTGCGGCAGAACGCATCCTGCCTCCTTACTGTTCTCTTCTGTTTGCTGATCTCGACGCGATCGTTTGCCTTGTTTGGCTTTCCTTCGTATTTAAAACCATTTCATTTTCTGGGGGCCACAGTGTGAATATAATTTAATGTGTGATTGTGATTCTCTCTCTGTGTGTCTCTGTGTGTCTCTGTGTGTGTGTGTGCCATTTTCAATATTCCATTCGCCAGTTGTAGCAAGGCCCTCCCTTTCCTTCCCCACTCCTTTGCTTGGCCATACCACGATATTATTTATTGAGCTTGATTGGTTTTCAAGTGATCATAAAGTAAGTGATCGTCGTTCTGGGTCGCAGACCTGGCCCCAGACAGTCTGTGCCAGTCTCTGCAGTGTCTGGTCTGGGCTACGCTGTGGCGTTAATATGTAGATTTTCGAGTTGGAGGCGTTAGTCGGCGATTTATGCCGCAGCCAATGAATTGTGGCAGCAGCACGGGGTCGCGACCCCGTCGCGTCTCTCATGCTCTCCGCTGATAGCCGGATAGCGGATAGCGGATAGCTTCATTTACGGCTGCCACATCCTGGTACAACTCCCACACAGGCACAGAACGGTTTTCTCCTCGAACTATTTGACATTAACATTTAATTGACATTGATGATTGCCGTCGTGGACAAGTCTGAGAAGCACAGCTACCTGTGCAGCGTGCTCGGAATGGGAATGGGAATGGGAATGGGGAATGCGAATGCCAGGGAAATTATTAAAAATCATATCGAGCCCGAGCTGACAGCTGAGCTGCGTATCTCAGCTCCGACTTGGACTCCAACTCTGCGACTCTGACTGCGACTCTCCCACTCTCGTTGCTGCTAGTTGCCAGCAAAGTGACGTGAAGAAGACATACAAATAAATTTGTGGCACTTGCAGACAGCGAGCAGACAGCACTAGTAGTGCGGGGTGAAGAGAGGGGGAAGAGGGGAAGAGGGGAAGAGGGCGGAGAGGTTTAGGTGCGCTTGGACAGCTCTTTGCGTTTCTAGCGCCAATCTCTCAAAGCGACTCGAAGTAAATGCTCAAAATCAACGCCGAGCTGCGTTTGGCGCTACTTTCGACTCGCACACACACACGCACACATTGACAGATACATGTGTGTGTATCTCTTGGCTTGTTTATTCGTCGGATTGTGTTTTGTTTTCGCTGCTTTAAATGAACGTTATTAAGAGATGCTTATCTCTGAGTGATTTATTCATTAAAAAGGCATTTATTAGCCAGAAACAAGCCAGTGCCAGTTGCTGTGTGTGTGTGTGTGTGTGTGTGCGTGCTAGGCTATAGTCACTCGCACACCTCGCAGACCGACACCTCCGCATGCCTACGACACACATTCGGTTTCGAGCATTGCCTTCGCGCAGCGCCTCGTCGCCTCATTTGCGCGGCATTAAAATGCAAAAGCGTGTTTGTTCCTGGAAAAACTTGCAGATATCTATATGCGTGTGTATAGGTGTGTGCATGTGTGTATGTGTGTGTGTGTGTGTGTGTGTGTGTATCTCCCACCCGCCCCTGTGTCGGCTTGGCGGCTTGCATGTCTTTTGTTTTATTGACTTGCATATTTCCACAATTTGATGTCTGTGTGTGCGTTTTTAATCACTTAATTAGAGAGTTTTTAATTGTCTTGCCCAGCAGTTGTTGCAATTTATGCAAAAGGCGTGTGTTTGCGTGTGTGTGAGTGTGTGCAGTTTGCGTGCGGCGCAGGAAATGTGCGCATTGCGGGCCAAGTTCGTGCCGTAAGTCTTTTGTTAAAAGGTGCCTCGCAGTGCGTGAGCTGAACTGAACTGTCCTTCAAGCTAGCTTGATGGAGAAGGTGCTGGCAGAGTTGTTTATAACCCACTGGATACACTATATAGAAGTGTTAGAGGTAGCCTAGATATTGCATCTATTTGGGTACATTAATAGTTTTGTTTATAAACTCTTAAATTCACAGCATCTTCAGGGTTTGCCAGCAAGCTAATCTAATGCAGAATTTTGCCAGCTTACGATCTCTTTACGTATGCATGTTAAGCTAACATACTGTTAAATATCGATTGACAATCGATTACAATTGTATCTCTGTTGCCTGTTCTACTCACAGGTATTCTATTTGTAGCAGCACAATCAACTTGCAGCTAGGCAAACATAACGTAAACATTGTTCCATTGGCAATAAGGCCAATCGAGTGGACGAGAGGTACGAGGCCATGTCATAAATACTTATTAGTTTGCATAGTTCGCAACGAGGAAACAGAGAGCGAGCGCAGCCACAGCCACAGCCGGAGTCGCCTGTTAATCACCTACTCGCCTGGCTGGGCAAGTCGCGCTGCCTCGAGCCTGTGGTAGCTTCTTCGTTTTGGTGTCATAAGGAAGCGTCTAAATGATTCATAATTTATGCCTAGTTCTCTCTCTGCCTGTCGCTGTGGCCATTTCCCCCTTACCACCTTTCCCCGTTCTTCCGTTTGCCGTCTCGCGTCATTCACTTGGCCATTCAATGCTTTCGTTACTTAATTTTTCCAACTTAACGTGCCTGATGCCTTGTGCCCCTGCCCCTGCCCCTGCCCCGTCTCCCTTACCTACTTGTAATGCGCTTTTGGCTTGGCAAAGTGCGTGGCCGTCATCGTCGTCGTTTGTCTGGGACGTTGATAGTTGAAAAAATTACTTACAAATTACATGCGTAGCTTATGCCCCCGTGCCGCCTTCGGCTTGTTTGCTTAATGTGCTTTGTGCCGGGTTGCGGGCCCAGGCAGCCAGCTAGGCAGGCAGGCAATTGCAGCCGTTGCTGCTGCTGGTATTAGTATTATGTCTCGTGGCCGGATCGTAAATTGCTTTTCCTAATTGAATTCTGAGCACTGTCAAGGCGTGTGACAGTCGCAGTGGGTGTGGGCCCAGCCCAACTCTCTCTCCTTCTCTCTCTCTCTTCTGTTCTATCGTGGATTCTCTGCAAGTATTTAGATACAAGTGCAAACCCGATATTTAGCTAAAAGGTTCACCCGTTGACTAATTTATGAGAAAGTGGCCGAACAAGAGACTAATTTGCATATAAAATATACTTGTAATTACGCCTTTTAAATAATGCAATTTTTCGCAATTATGATAATTATAATTGAGTTAACAAGGTAACCGAGAAAGAAGAGGTGGAAGGTGGAAGGGTGTTGAAGGGCCGTCGGGGCAGCAAGTTGGGTTAAGTTTGCGGAATTTCGCATGGTTTAAAATGCAGCACGAAACATGGCCATAAAGTGTAGCTGCGTTTAGCTTAACCAAGTCGACAATTTAAAAAGCCAATTTGCGCATAATACGGCAAACGTGAGCGAAAATCTTAAACAGAATTGCACACAACACAACACAGACACACACACGCACACACACGCCCACTTAGGCTAATGCTAATGTCGCCCCTTTGGCTTGATCAGCTTATTAAGCAACATTAGCACAGCTTGACCCAATTTCCGTTGGCATGCTAATTTGAAATTCGCATATGTTGCCCAACACTGCCAGAGCACGAACTTGAGTGCAAAGAGAAATGGGAGTTTACTAGATTTTAAATTCGCATACGTTGCCCAACACTGCCCAACACTGCCCAACACTGCCAGCGCACGAAGTGCTTTGAGTGTGCGCGATCCGGCAACTCCAAGGAACTTGAGTGCAAAGAGAAATGGCAGTTTAAAATATTTTACATGCAAGTTTAATGTATTTTTGTGTATAAAAGTGCCAAAATGGGACGCAAGGGAAGGAAGGATGCAAAACAGCATCAGGTGGGCGACTTTGTGTTCGCCAAGGTGCGTGGCTTTCGTGCCTGGCCAGCGCGTGTGCTGCAGAACGAGGGCAAGTTGCAGTATGTTTACTTCTACGGCACTTGCAACATTGCCAAAGTGGGACTCGCTCAGCTGTTCGAGTACGACAAGTGCAAGGCGCGTCTGGGCGATGTGCGGCGTGGAGTGCACAGCGGATTCAAGGAGGCAATGGCGCATGTGGAGCAATCAAAGTGCGATCCCGATGGCGATCAGGGCTACTTTCGTGCCAGGGAAGAGTTGGCCAATGAGCAGCAGGATATGCACAATGTGAAATCTTCGCCGCGTCCCTTCATACACATAACCGGCGACTCAGATTGAGGTTAATTCCGACTTTACTTTAAGTTTGACAAAGTTTTTGTACTCTCAATCCCTTCATACACAAACCCGGCGACTCAGATTGAGGTTAAATCCGACTTTACTTTAAGTTTGACAGAGTTTTTTTTGTACTCTTTAAAAATGTTATAAAGAATTGTTTTCCAGTAGCGATTTTGCGATTTTGCGACTTCCATTCTCGCACCACGTGGCAATTAAGGACACCAGTGTTCAGTTGCGTTTATCGCGTGGGCGTGTCAACGGGCGTAATGGCCACTGCGTGACGAGTGCCAGGAGTATGTATCGAATGTATTTGTTGCACAGCTAATCAAAAAACAGCCTGATACAATTTGCGTCACGTTTCGACTGCTCGGCAAATGGCAACGCATTAAAAGCTGCCGCATCAGCAAATCCAGGGCGGGTGTGTGTGTGTGTGTGTGCAATCTGCTGGAACAGGCATAGTTTAGCTTAATGGTATCGTAAAGAGCGCAGAGCTCCAACTACTCAACCAAATTGCAATTCCCACCCTACTTTCGCAGAAGATGCTGCTGCAGTTCGATAATTGAACGACAGCCGTGCAATGGGACCGCAGTGGAACGGGAGTCGGGCTGAACTGAGATGATCTGTTCGGGGTTCGATTAACATTAACAAATTATCGGCACCGCAGCAAATTAATCGTTGCTGTGTCTTGGCCCAGCATCTGCAGCGCAAACCCGCAAAAGAGAAGCCTGCGGCTGGTCCTGTTGTTTTTGCAGTTGACCACAAATCAGATTCACTAGGCCTGCAACAAGATTTGGCAGCCGCATCACGTGAGATATTTTGCGCAACTTTCGGCACTCCAACAGCTTGCGGCAGCTGCATGCGCCCTGTTGCAGCAGCATCCTCGACAGCTGTCTGGATATCCGTTATCGTTGACCTGTGGCATTGCGGTCAAATCCTGGACAGATTTTTAAGTAGCCCCGTCAAATAGCCATGCATAATTCGTTTTATTTCGTGTTCTTATGCTCCTTCTGGCTTGCAGGCCTCGTCCCTTGGCCCACGTTCATTGCAGTAAAATGTCAAATTAATGTTACGACATGTCCAACAACTTTTGATGTGGCATTTGACAATGTGCACTTGGAAATTCCTGCAGGTGACGCAGTGTGTGCCCCTGTAATTTGCTTGGCCGCACGTACTCTGGACATGATGGAGCATTGTCAGCTTGTGCCTGCCCGGCATAAACAAAAACAAAGCACGCCAAGGGACCTGCGACTCTGGTCAGGAGTAGGAGTCGGAGTAGTTGTAGTCGAATGAGCAATTGGGGGCGGAGCAACTGCTCGAGGCTTAACTGGCAGGAGGTGTCAATGCGTGGGCTCATGTCGCACACGTGTGCATGCAGCCCTGGGGCTATAAATTCACTTAGTTTATTTACGCCACCAGACCAGGGGCGGCGCACACACAGCGGGTGTCCACTGTGAGTTTGGTGGAAAATCGCAAAGGAAATCAATTTAAAATTTGTTAATTTATCAGTCGAAAATAAAAAAGTGTTGCCCCGCTAATTGGCCAAACAAATTCATGTGGCAACACTCGCAGCGCATTTTTTTGGTTATCGATAAAATTTATTGCCGATGGCAAGTGGCAGCGCGCGACAAAAGCGTTCTAATTAAAATTTCCCAGTGCCAATGTGCAAATTTATTCCCTTGCCAGTGTTGCTGCATCAATCAAAAATATATATTTTTGCACCAGCTGCAATTAAAATTTTCTAAATGTTTAAGGGGTTGCAGTGGAAGAGCCAAATGAAATACCCGTTATCCATCGGCAAAATTAGGTATGACAATGTAATCGATAACAGATTGACTCAATGAAATCTACACAAGGCTACAAAGAAGTTCAACTCAGACGTTTTCATTGCTGCGTATACAATAATACAACAATAAGAGGATATTGAGATACAAATAAATCACATAATCACCGGGTTGCGAAAGATGCAAAAGTATCTTAAAGATATATAGAAAATTGTTTATTAATATTTCCAACCTAATTGTTCGATTTCTATAAGGATCAATTGATTAATTTTGGACTCGGAAAACAGCAACCTTGCAAACTGCACAGAAGCATTTAAAATGCATGTGACATGTTAACTTTGTAGCGCAGTGTAAAAGCATGTGATGGCAAATGAATTGATAGGCCGCTCAACCACTTATTGTTGCGACCATTCATGTTGCACATGTTGTTATTAGTTGCTCATTTAATGGATGAATCCAGTTACCACCCCTGGACACGGCGATCTACATTTGTATACCTCTCTGTGCTGGAATTATGCTTACATATGTATGTAATTGGTAACTGGGAATTGGGTTCGTTTGTTACAATTTATAACTGTCATATAACGTGTCATACATAAGTATGTGTGTGTGCAATCGATGCCAAGTGGGGTGACTTTGCAGCCGCAATACATAATGAAGTCATAAAGTTTAGAGGTTTACGAGTATCCGCTGTGGGTCAGCAGCAGCAGGTGAAAACGACACGAATCGCTCCCATCTTTATACATAATTGGATGTTAAACATTTGGTAATACATGGATGACACAAAACAACCAGCGGAGGAAAACGAATCGATATGCAACGCGTCTACGAGTTTTATTTGCACTCGTGCTCACAGTGGGTGGCATTATGAATGGGACACGGTTTACGTCTGCCGTCTACAGTCCGGATACGTCAATACGTGAAGACTTGGTTGGGTTGTAAACTTTAATTGATTTGTGTGACAAACGCTTTATAAACGGCTCAGTTTGTGGGCCCGGCCAGAGAATGAGAGAGAGAGCTGGGGAACTGTCGAGTCCACATAGACTAATTAAGGAATTCCAGAAATGGCAAATTAACATAAAAGTTTGCAACATTTAAATGTTGCTTTATTATTATGCTCATATAGCGTCATATTCGGTGCTCTTTTTTATTGTTACTTTGTGACAAAATTGATTAATGAAGGCATTTATTTGTTTCGATTGCCAATGCAGAATTTTTATGGCACTCTTAAGTTATGACGAATATCTTTTGTTGCTCACTTCGTAGCTGGGTGTCTGCATATGCGTGTTAACACTGTGTAGGTGTATTCCTCTTGCACAATTTGTTTATATTTATTTTTTTTGAAGTCAACTGAGTGGTGAAAGTCAGTCAGAGGCAGTAAAACATGATCATAAAATATGTGCTTACTCTTACAACAATTATGTGGTATCTCTATACAAATCAAACTAATTGCAAAGGAACAAATTATGAGTGCAAAGAAATGGTTTATTTTTAGATTAAAAACAAATAGATAATCATAAGTATTTGCATAATATGAATTAATTTTTAACTTTCGCAAATTTCCCTATCATCCAATCCTACTCCAATCCTTTGGATCAGTATAAAGCTTAGTATTGTTAATCAAAACAATGCACGAATTTCGCTTGATGATGACTATCAACTGTAAATGAATGCTTCCATTGTATTTTATGTGTTTTTTTGAGAATGCCATAAAATGCGCTGAGAAATATAATAACTGCCATAAAACTGACTGTTAAATGCAGGCCAACAAATTGCGGCCCCAGGCAGTCATAGAAAGTGGACATTGAGAGTTGTGAATGTTAACGACATTCTTAACAAATTCATTATGGCACGCATTCGGCATGAGCAAGTCTCTCACTTTGGATGGGATTTACGAATACCTACATATATGTAGATATAGATAGGTTCAGTTTCGATCGAAGCCACAAATCGTTTAGAAATGTGAAAATGCCCTGCGGAGAGTGCTGCTCTTCTAATTAATTGATAGCCCCATATAAAATTTGTGAAAGCCATCGCCTCGATCGTCCACAATAGGCACCTTTTATATGTTCATAACTCTATTTACTATCTGTGTGTGTGTTTCCCCCCCAAAGATTTCTCGATGCGCGGTGTCAGCTGGCATTGTGTTTGTGCATGGTATGTCGCTTGTTAATGGCCGTTTTTAAAACGCCATAAAATTGCTTTATAAGTTCATGATATTAATATGCACACCAATATTGGACATGATTATAATATATTGCGTATCTAGCGCACACAAAGGCCCCTCAAATGAGCAAGCCGGAGGCGAGACCAATACACAAACACACACACACACACACATGCACACGCACACTCATGTGAAACATGTGAGACGATCTTTGATTTTGGTCAACACTTGCCCGCTTGGCCAACTCCACGCGCACACCACGCGCACCCTGCGGTGCACATTAACAAAATTCTAAACAATGTTAAGAGCAGCGCGACTTGGCCCGAGATCAGCGCGAGGGCGCAACAAACATTTCAATTTGTATAATGAAATCAACAGGTCCGCAGCTAGGCGTGTGCAGTGCACAAGGGCCCTCGTCTGCCAGGGGCCGAAGAAAAGTGAAACAACGACGTGCAAAGACGTTAATACTGAACGAGAATATATAGAAAATATGTGCCTGCCACGTCTTATTATGCTTGTTGAATACATTTTAGGCTAGCGCTAATTTATAATACTCTGCTAAGCTTAATGAGCAACTTAATGGCGCAAGCATGAGTAAATGGGTTAACAATATTATCAATCGAGAATAAGAAGTCCCGTAGATTGGAATACACATAAGCAGTTGATATATTTTTCCCCCAATTCTCTGTAACAAATGTAGGTTCGACTAATTAACCTAAATTTAAACTTTAATTCTAAATATATATATATACATATATATATATTTTTCTTAACTTTTAATTTAAATTTAATTTTAATATAAAATATAATATAAATATATATAATATAAATATAAATTGTTACTATTTTATCAAAGCAAGGCAACTCGGGGCCCCCGTGAAGGGCCCGCAAGACTGTCGATACGGCCCTGTAAATCGAGTTGTTTCTTTCCGCGTTCTTCTTTCCTTGTTCTGCTTACTGTTGTTGTTGTTGATTGTCTTGGCATATTTTGGGTATCAAATTGCCGGCATTTGTCAACGGAGCGCACTGTCCATAAATTAAAGGCTCGTTTGGAAGAGAACATATGGGCAACAAGTCCTGCTGATAAGGCATCGTGAGATCGTTCGTTATCAAAGTCACTTCGTTGACTCCTAACTAATTGTTCTCTGAGCTGCCCACAGACAGGACGAGCAGGCATCACATGATAAGATGTTATTCATGTGTCTTCTATGCGATTCATGTTCCATAATCACTTTTAAATTTAGTACTAAGACCATAATTTGTATAGATACGTATTTTTAGATTCGATCTTTACAGCACACTTGGGAATTTACTACAAATCGAGTTACACTTAGACTTATTTGTCAGCTAGAAACTATTGCCTTGGATATTGTTAGTTCCCTTAGCTTGAATATGGAAGATGCGTGGAATATGGCAGAGTCGATGCTATCGGATGTGCTCGTCTCGAATGCCTACAATCAATTTATCAACCAAAATTCAATACTATTCAAGGATAAGGTGCGTTTTGCCAGCTTATGTAGACTTCACTTCTATTCCACGATCTCTTCGCCCACAGATTGTGATGGACGTGGGCTGCCGCAGCGGACTGTTGAGCCATTTGGCCGTCGAAGCGGGCGCTATCAAGGTCTTTGCCGTGGGCAACATGCAAAGCGCTAGCAACGTAGCGAAGATTTTGGAGCATGGAGAGAAGGCCGAAGTGTTCGAGCCACTCACCGGCTCCATTACCCAAATCAAACTACCGTGTGGCCTCAAGAAGGTGGATATCATAGTATCCGAATGGATGGGGTAATTAAGCGCCCTCTGCTGAAGTTATCAATCAATCGACTTAGGTCTCCACTCTGCTTCCAGTCACGCCATCTTTGCAGATTCACTTCTTTGCCAGGTGATGTACGCACGGGACAGGTGGCTGGCCAAGGGTGGATACATTATACCTAATGTGGCCAATCTGTATATACAAGGCATAGCCGATCATCCCAGGCAGGAAGACAACTCTTCTGTCTTGCTCTTGGACGATTATGTGAGTCTGCAATCGATTGCCACAGATGCCTTTCTACTGAAGACTCTCAATCTAAGCACAGCCAGAGAGGACGATGAGTTCCTTAAGTCCGACTTCAAGTTAAGAGTTCAACGCGAGGCTGAGATAAATGGTTGCCTGCTTCACTTTGACATTAGCGCGACCAACGCCAATGCTAAGGTTCAAAGACTCTTTTCAAATGGCCCAGAGTGGCCCAAAACTTACATGAGGCAGACGCTCTTACTGCTGGAGGAGCATAGCCTCAAGGCTGGCGAACAGGAGCTACTGGTTGGACGATTTAGCATGGCACTGAGCAACTTTGCACCGCGTGGTGTAGAGTTCTCTCTGGCCATGTGGAGAGCCAAGTAGCAGCATGTACTTAATAAAGGAACCCGAAAGCGAAGTTGATGTTCAAACTGATGTCTGATCGCTGTGATGGCTGTGATGTATTCATGGCAACATTTAGGCGTTCTTTTGGGCAGTTCCCCTTGCAGGCCGACGATCGTTGCTGAGAGATCGTTGCTAAATTTATGGCCGTGCTGCATCAATTAGGGCGGCAGCCCCCGACGACGACGAGACAATGGCTTGGATTGGTTCTGTTTTTGCCTGAACTGATCGGTGTTTAGCTTTGACGTTGCTACAACGATTTAAAATGATGTCGCGCATAATTCACCCAAGATCGAGCAACGAGCAACGAGGATCGAGAGCTGAGAGGTGATCCGCCTTCTCGTTTTGCCAGACATTGCGTCGTGCTGGGGCCACAGTCCCTTGCTTGCTGCCTTGTGCCCTCGTTTACAGTTAAGTTCTTTTGTTCGGATCTCATAACTGATCGCTGATCGCCTGCTCGCACTTGGTTTACGCTCCATACAAGGCAAGATCACAATGCCTTCTTCTTGTGCTTCTGCAGCCTCGATATCCCGGGAATCGATCCACTGACCGATCCTCGCTGGTCGCGCATGCTTAAGTGACATTTTGCGGGACGATGTGGGTCCGTGATGGATTAGCATCATTTTGCCGTGAGGATAATGTGTCGTCTGCAATGATTTTGCTTGACATGACGTTCCTTTCTTTCGTTGTCTTCTTCGACTTGTATATAGGCATTGCTGCTGGGGTCACTTCTCGGAAATAATTATGCTACTTTTGCGCAAAAGTAACAGCATTTTTGTACAAATTGCATTAAAATTTAAATTGGCCCAGCGAACTTTCTGTTTGCAGACACAGAAAATTGCTTAATAATGAAATGCCAATGGATTAAGCGCAATTTGTGCGGCATGCGGCATGTGGCAAGAGACGAAACGATCTTCGCACAGAATTCCTCTCCAAATCTCAGCTCTTTTTTGCGAAGTACAAGGTACTGCAAGTGTGTGCGTTATTTTACACCTACCCCGGCAGCACTCAGACTGTCCCTTACTGCAGCACTACCTCTCACTCGCTCAGCTTGCAGCGTTTTCATTAAATTCGCTTAATAGCGCAATATAATTTAAACAAGTAGTAACATAAAATAAAACTCACAGCCCCGCACTGAAAGGCATAAAACGCAGCAAATGATGCCCAGCTCAGAGGAAAGTCGGGCCTGCCCTGGACTGCCTCAGCTCTGCAACTGGACCCCAGTCCGGTTGGCAAGCTTCAAGTTATAGCGCATGGCTTGCCTCGACTTGGCTGGACTCCACTCAGCCCTCTTGGTTGGCCCGCAAGTGCAATAAGTTCGCTTAACGAGGGTTTAATTTATGATTTGTTATGTTTCCGGTTCGTGTTCTTGTGGCCGATGCTGAGAATTATTGGCAATAAAGCTAAGGTGTGGATTATAGTTGGCTGCTAGCTTATGCAGTCAGCAAGTCGGACACGATTAACGATACCAGATAGTACTATATATACACAGGTATATATAGCAATATGGGCAGATCTCTAGTTAGTTATAAATAATGATAGATTCCCATTTAAAATGATTCGTAATCCACTCGAGTTTTGTCTTTGCCTGCTAATAAGGCTTAATCCTTTCACGCTTACTGTGCATTTGCCAGACAAGGAGTGTGCAGCAAGGGGGGCACCGGAGGATGCAGGGGGGGAGTGCAACTGGTAACAGCGTACGTCGCATTGCGTTGAAAATCGATTTGTTTGGGTTGCGCCTGCGCAAACAACGCAGCCCATGGATAAGAACGGATAAGAAAATAAGCAAAGACAGCAAAGGGACAGGCGAGCAGGCAGAAGAAGAAGGATGGAGGGTGGCAGGAAGGGAGGCAGGGCTGTTGCAGAAGGCAAGAAATGGTTTAAGCCAACGCCAACGAGTATCTGCTGGAACATAAATTACGCGACTAACAAGCAGCGCCCCGTGCAGCCAATGCCAATGCCAACTTGGCCGAGAGCTAAAAAAGAGATACAAAACCAGGCAACTGACTTGGCCAGGCCAGTTGGGCAGACAGGCCTGGTCCTGCGTCCGAGCCTGAGCCCGACTTGGGCCAAAGTGAGTTGCACAAAATTATAAATGAAAGCGGGTGTTGGACGCCGTAGCAAACGCGTCTGCTCGGCAGCCAGGCTCAGCCAGGCAGTGTAGCCTCTGCTTGAGCCACAGCCACATCCACATCCACATCCACGATTAGGTGCAGCAATTTGGACGGGCTGCCTGTGATTGAGACCGAGGCAGAGCTGGAAACGAAGTTAAAAATCAAATTAGCGAATGTGTTGAAAATTAAAAACAAATTCACGGATAAATTGCATCTGCCAGATACGCAATTATTATGAGGGTAGACCGGGATAGGGATAGGGAGAGAGAGACAGAGAGACAGAGAGAGAGGGGGGCAGGGGCAGGCACAGCGAGCAGGTCAGGAGTGAGGCAGGCAAGCGAACTGACTTATGGACTCTGCAGCAGTTGCTTTCGACTGCGACTGCGACTGGGACTGGGACTTGGGGCTGCTGTTCTGGTTCTTGACTTTGCGTTGGCTTAAGCTCTGTGTGACTGTCTGTGTGTGTGAGTGCCCTCGAGGTGTTGCAATTTGACGTTTTTTACGCGCGTTTTTATTCCATGAAATCCACAACAGCTCAACGAGGATGCAGCAGCAGCAGAGGGAGAAGAAGTCGCAGCAGCCGCACGCAGTGCAAATACTTGCACCTAAATGGTTTTTGGCGAAAAACATGTCGAATTAACACGCTCGCTTGCCGTAGATTGTAAAGAGATGTGGCACGGCAGCTGGGGCAGAGCTCGCAGCGAGGCATCAACCTTCTGTGGCATCCATATGCGGCTAAGCGTCGTGTGGATTTTAATGTTCGCAAATTAGCTGAAACTTCTTTTAGTTCAACACAATTTGCATGTGTTAGAGTGTCTGTGTGTGTGAGTGTGTGTGTGTGTGCCAGGCATATAATTAGTGTTAAGTTTTTGTGGCAAGCGCAGCAGATCGGGCCTCAGCTGGCGCCGTCTGCGGCTGGCAATAAATCGCGCTGCTGTTGAACTTTCAGTGCCGCTGGTGTAGCAGCAACAGCAGCAGCAGCGGGCGGGAGGATGCCACAGCCAAGAATGGCACTGCCAAGAGCTGACAGAGAGTTGAAGTCGCAGTCGCAGTCGCAGTCGAAGTTGGAGTTGGACTCCGAGTCGCAGTCGAAGTCTGTCACGCCCCCTTTGGAGTCCTGCACTGGGGCTGGCAAGTTCTCAGGCCAGTGTCCAGATCGAGGCCGTGTTTGCTGCTCTTGCAGTTCAGCTCCACGTTCAGCGCCATAAAAAAAGGGCGCAAATTTTATGAGCGCATCGTTTAACAAATGAATTTACAACCGTGCAACGCCCAAATGTCTGGCGTTCAAATTCAAATTCCCCCAGCAAAAGATATGGCCCGAAAAGCAGCAAAATAAAACCAAATGAAAGTAAAGCAAAGCCAAGCAAACGAAGCGAAGCGAGACTTGGCACACGGAGGCGTATGCGCTATATGCGAGCATGAAATATGTCTGGCATTTGGCCAAATGATTTAAAACAAATAGCAGCCCGTTATTCCTGGACTCCTTATACCCTTATATATGATATTCCTACTATATCTGGCATCAGCATCTGCTGCGTTGCATTAACGCTTTCATTAGCCACAGCTTGCCCCTTTATTGAGCTTCATTTCAGCACTCATAAATCGAAGTCATTGCCAATTGCTAACTGGCAACTGGCAGCGCGTTGCCCTGCCCGTTAAATACAGTTTAATGAGAAAGAGAGATAGAGAGAGAGAGAGACGCCAACTGCAGGCCAGATTCCTCTCGGTGCGTGCTTGCCAACGGGGCCGATCATCATTTTGGGTAATTGTAATTGCCTCGGCCTGTCAATAAGTCTTCATGCTCCTCTGCCTTATCGAGGTAGGCCTGTAGTCCTCGTATTCCTCGTCGATTATTCCTTAGCAGGCCTAATTTGTGAACTGCAATTACCCACACGATTCCAAATGAAACGGCCAATTTGGGCAATTCGTGAGTGATACGCAAATACCTGCACAAGTCCCATTAAAGCCAACTGCATTGTCCGCACACCCCGTCATCTTTTGGCTTACTTAGTAAAGGTCCATTAACTTGCGTACGCATTTAAGAACAACCCAAGTGCCGGAAACATGCTTAAGTGGAAGAGACTCTTTGGTTTTCATAAATAAATGATTCTGAGCAATAATATATGTAGAAACCAGTAAGAAATAAGCAATAATGCAATGAGAATTCAGTTTTAAAGTCAACTTTTACTAACGAAATTATGATTTTTCTTAAGAATCTTTTTTTTACCATATTGTTAGTTAGAGAATTAGAACTAATTAGCATCAACAAAAATATAAAATTCACATTTAAACATAGAGAAATCAAACAAAAACAAAGCCAGTAAGAAAAGCAACAATCGCGCGGCACGGCGTAGTTTAATTCGTTAAATTCATACACATATACTATATATATGCACATGCTTTAAAATTATTTCCGACAGATGGCGCTCGAGGTTCGCGCTCGCTCATACTTTCTTAAATAACTTTTGAGTTTATTGTCCGATCGGATTGCAATTTAGAGTATACGTGGATATTTTATTCAGCTTAGTATGTGTTAAAGCCAGAAAGTTCTTTCTTTTATACAGCGCTTACAAATTGAGTTCAAAAATTAAATAATTCATATGCGGCGGCGGTGAGCGTGGCAACCAACATTTGAAATAAACTTGATCTGCGCCTGGTACACAGAAAACCTCATGCCAAATTTGGTGTCTCTAACTTTTATAATAGCTGAAATCTGTATGTTTATCTGGTCATCCGGACATCCGGACAGGCAGACAGACATGGCTCAATTGATTTGGCTAGTGATACTGGTAAGAATATATATAATTTGTAATAATAATACTTAATATAATATATACAATATATAATATAATAAACAATGATTTGTAGAGTGTGCCACGCCCTCTTCATCCTGTTAGATGCACTTGCAAGATGCACAAAGTTAGTATCAGGTTTCGACCATTTTAAATGCTCGACTGGTAGAATGATTCAGTAGATATAATAACAATCAAATAAGCAGCACTTTATATTATTTCTGCTGTCATAAAAACGTATTCCTATAAGGTAGAGCGAGTTCTACTCTACTCTAACAACAGCTCAGAGTCCTCTGCAACCTCGTGAATTGCACTATTATTTCAACTGCTAAGGAATATTGATTGACTGCGAAGTGCTAATCTGTAAGCAATAGTCGAGTTTACCTGAAATTGGATTGCTTTCTGCTGTTGTTTTTCACACTTGCAGGCTAAGCCACATTTGAATAGCAGTCGAGGATCTAGCGGGGATCAGGACTCAGCTGCTGCAGCACAAAAACTTGTTAAGACTCCTGTCGGGCTGTCGTTGTCGCACTTCGAGTGGCACTTGGGACACGCATTGTTTGCTTAATAAATGACTGTCCATTGTCGGTGGGTATAAATGTCAAAAGGTTGCTTTTGACACCCCTGGGCAATGAGAGCAGCGGTCAAGCCGACAGATAATGAAGAGCAGGCAAGGCAGGAGGGGAAGAGGAGAGAGGGCAGAATTGCCAGCGCACTGGGCTAGTTTTGCAAAAGGCAACAAAGGAACCCCTCACACAACGATCATTTAAGTGTCATTAAGACAAGAAGAGAGAGAGAGAGAGGAAGATAGGCTAGAGCAGGAGGAAAACGAAACAGCTGCTGCTGCTGTTGGTGCTGCTGGGCCATGCAGTGTCTCTGCGAGCTGTGGTGCGGGCGCAGCTTGAGGCCGTCACACGACGGGCTAATGGAGTCGGGTTGCCGCCCATAGTCCGTTCAAGGAGTGATATGATAAAGTTGTTCGCGGGGATCGATCAAACGATGAAACGATCACTGCGGCAATTTGTTTGCAACTCGTTTGACGTGTTTGTCAATTAAATTCTAATTCGCTACAATCTTGAGCTGCTCTCGCAAAGATCTCCACTGCATCCCCTATCATTAAGCACTTAGGCGCGAGTGCAATAACATTTAATCAACCAATAAATTTGATGCAATTTATCAAAATATACGCAACGCAGCGCTGAGCAGGCCAAAAATCTTGTTTCTCCAAATTGCCTCTAATAACCGCAATCGATCGTTATTTTTTGTGGTTATTAAGAGGGAGAGAGAGAGAGAGAGAGAGAGAGAGAGAGAGAGAGAGAGAGAGGGGACTGCGTGTCTGTTGTCTGGTGTGGCAAAATCTTGCAACGGCTTCTCAGGTAGTTCACAAGTAACTGCAAATTGCTGCCGTCGATAAAACTCTCGAAATTGGTGGCAGCCGTCGCGGCGCATCCGCGTTCCTGCCCCAGCTCTGCAATCGATCGCTGAATTTGCCTAATGGCGACGGCCACTCAACACAAACACACAGACACTCGAACGCATCTTGATCTGCAGCGGAGTCTGTGCTGGTCTGGGCTGGGCTGGTCTGCTCTGGCCTGGTCCGGGCTGATTGACAGTGAGGCGAGCTTTGGTGCAAGGCCTCCGCACCGATCCTCACCGTTGCTCGCGCTGTTTACGCGCGCATTTAGCATGTTGTAAAAGTCTGATGGCGTCCATTATAATCAATTGGCCGGGCTCGTAAAATTAAATGATCCCGCAGGAGAATTAAGCGCCAATTACGCGCTGCAAAGGCAACAACAACAAAAAGATGTGTATGTTGCCATTGGCGCTGCAGAGTTTCGAATTTGGGACGCGATCAGAGCAAGCAAGCAAGCAGAGCAGCAGCCAGAGCAAGCAAGCAAGCAGAGCAGCAGCCAGAGACAAAAAAAAGTGGAGAAAAGGAGTAGAAGAAGAAGAAGTAGAAGAAGAAGAAGACGGAGAACAAGAGGAGGAAAAAGCACTAGCCTGACTTAATTGCAGCATTTAAGTTGTCTTATTGATCATAATAACTCCATAATGGCGGAACATGTGCGTACAATATAATAATCAGACGGCCGCAGAGTGAAAATTGCGAACGGGAAATGCGCTCGCAGCTCGGGCAAGCCAAACCTGCTGCCTGGAGGTGGAGAAGGAGAAGGAGAGGCAGCAGCAGCAGCAGCAGCAGGTGAGGTCGTTGTGCAAGGGCTGTGTTTAAAAGTGGAGCAGGCCATGGAACCCGATCTCGAGCTGCCTTGCCACTCTTTACTTTCCCCCTCTTGCGGCTGCCGTGTTGTTGTAATGAGAGTGTGAAAGCAAACAAGCAGTAAAATTAAAGCGATCGGCTTCACCTTCCTCCCGTGCCCTCCCCTCCCCTACCCTGCAAAACTGATCAACTTGTAATGGGAAATGAGCTCGAAAAACTCAACTCAATCAGCTTAATGGCCTGCCAACTTGTTGCCCCGGCAAGCTCGATCGCCGTTGTTAATGGCCAGCGTACAAATACAACTGCAACTGCAGATCTGCTGAGGATTTGCCAGGCCTCAGCTGCCGTTGTTTTCGGTTTTTCGGTGTGGCAGGTGCTCTCTGAGCTCTCGAGACATTGTAATGAAATTGCTGGTTACGTGTGCAGGCGCAAAAACCAAATCAGTATTCCAGCTAGCGAAAGCCCTAAACTGATTTGATTTCAGCATTTCAAGTTGAAGATATTGTAAGTAATGTTGTTTACTCAGGGATAGCAAAGAGATTACATTTTCCATTTTATATAGTACAATTTTCAATACAATTAATGTTTATACTCATTGCAAATGCTCAAGAAGGGGTATACTACACTTGTGCTGATATAACAGACAGTAGGAGGCGTGGCAGACGATATACTGGATCAAGTTCATTTGGCGACTAAATTGTCCGTCTGTCTGTCTGTATAAACACACAGATCTCAGTTATTATTAAGGCTAGACACACCAAATTTTCCATGCAGGTTTGTGTATTTGCAAAACAGCAAAAGTTCATTTCAAATGTTGCTTGCCACGCCCACCGCCCACGCAAATAAATAATGCAATATTTTAATACGATTAAAAAGCGTTGTATATAAGAAACAACTTTCAAACCTTGACATATACATACGTAGCTGACTTTAAAATCTACTTTAACTGCAAATTTCAATGCGATTGGACAAAAAACGGAAGTTATTTAAGTCCGCGTAGGGTATGTTACTGTCGGGTGTTACTAACTGCAGCGCTCGTCTGGTTTATTTTATATTGTACAATTAGGAATACGATTTATGTTTTAATTTTAAGCAAGTGCCGAATAAAGTAAAGAAAGCTTTTATTGTAGAGATAATCGTTTTATTGTTTAATTATTTATTACGCTCTTTTTTAATTTTAACAACGTGTTCCCTGAGCTCTCTAAAACGATAGTGACGCTCCCGTTCCCTTTACGTTATTCAACACATCCATACTATCGATAGAGTTAACAATAATTAAATAAACTTACGATAGTGTAAACAAATGTTAATTTAGCAGTGCTAAAAAGAACTGAAATTCATCGATAAATCGGCAATGTATACGATATGTCGCATCGATAAGATTTTCTGTTTTATCGAACGACGCACCAGAAAGCAGCGTGTGCAGAATAATAACATCTTTCTTTAAGTTTATATTAAACCTTAACAATATTAAATAAAGTAAAATAAAACAATATAACCCTTCACAATAGTGTATCGACTAAGGTCACACTTAATAACATCAGACTTAACATAATAGAGTATAACTTAACATTATATAAAAATTAACGCAACTGTTGAATTAAAGATTATCATTAGTCTAAAGTGTCACCCCAAAAACGACAAGCATTCTTAATTTACAGAAGTCAGTCGTGTATCATATCATTGTATACAATCTACACACACACACACACACACACACCCCTTGAGGAACATGCACACTGCCATGCCGTGCGACATATTGCGAAAGTCATTCGGGTTGCATTGCAATTGGATTGCGAGCTGCTTCTCTTCTCCCTGCCCCCTTCCTCCCTCTCTTCCCTACGGCAACAAAAGCAAACATTATAAATTAAGCCATTTAACATAATTTCGCTACCAGAGCAGCGACTGCGACTGCGACTGCGACTGACGATTGCAACAGCTGCTAAACGAGGGGACAGAAATGCAAACGTGGCGAGGATCGACACATGGCGGCGAGGATCGAGAGCATGACAATGGACAATGGAGCGTGTGGGTGCAATCAACAACTGAAACAGGCAAGGGGAAGGGGCAACGGGGCGAGGGTAATTTACAGCGTACTCTCGCAGTCGAGCTGGCCTGGCCTGGCCTGGCCTGGCCAGTTCGAGTGAATAGCGCAACTAATTTTCAAAGGAGTTGCAACAAAAGTGCAATAAACGATGTCCACTTAGGCGAACAAAGGCGCAACAATGCGGTACACTGTGGGCGTGGCACACACACACGCACACAGCAGCCTTGGCAAAAGATGCCCAATAAAGTTGACTCTGTTTAATTAATGGAAATGCAATGACGCGCTGCTGTTGCTCCTGCTTCTCCTGCTCCCTCTCCTTCTCCTTCATCTACTCGTGCTTCTGCTTCTTGCTATCCGTGTTAAGATCTCAACTTCTGCGCCAGCTGTCGACTCCAGGACCAAGTAACAAGGAACAAGGATCTTTCTTGCCTTTGTCTGGCGATCGCTTGACAAATTTATAACAAATATTCACGCGTGCTTTGGCAGGCGGCTCTTTGTCGAGCGGCACCTCCTTCTTCTTCTCCTTCTCCTTCTTCTGTGTTCGGCTCTTTCAGGCCATATCTCAATTATTGTCTTTCAATTGCCACCGAGCGACACACACATTATTTTTTGCTTTGATTTCACACGAAATATATCGACAGGAGGGAGAGTAAGAAAAAAGAGCAGCAGCAAATCTCGCTGGCTCATTCTCTCTGTGCGTTGCTTTGTGGGATTCGCTGGAAGCGCATCGCATTGGTTTTGCACACTCGACTCGGCAGAGTCAACAAAACAGAGAGAAACACTCGTATAATGGCATAACAATTAAAACAATTTTCGAATTGAATGCCCCGACAATGAAGATGATGATGATGATCCTGTTGCCTAGTTGTGCGCTCCATTGTCTCTCGGCTTGTGGCCTGTTGGCATTGTGCGACAGGGGTGCGAGTTCTATGGAATTAAAGCGTCAAATGCGGCCAGTCACAACAACAGGCCACAAACAGGCTGCGCCACCCTCCCTTCCCTTCGCCATACAGTCTGCTAACAATGTATGTATATAATAAAAACAACTGCAGAGTGTTGGTAAATTGATTTGCACGCCTTGCATTGGCAATGGCTGCGAAATGGCTAAATAAATGCTGCTAAAACTGCCGGACAGGGCGTTAATTTCATTTGGATTTGCATGCCAGCAGCAACTGGTTTTGTGTCTCCCTCCCTCCACCTCCCCCTTCCAATCTCCCACTCTCCACAGCGTTTCAGCGAAATCTCGCGATAAAATGCATAACAACTTCATTCACAGCGGGCGATGCCATAAAAGTGTTTTAAATCGTGTTAATAATTTTGTGCTGCGTTTGCCTGGCCAATTTCTGAATTGCGAAAAGTCCTGCTGTGAGTCCGGCACCCCCTTGCACTCCCCTCCCACTCCCACTTCCACTCCCCCCTTTGCATGTTGACCTGACTCGTTTGCGTTTATTGCACTTTTGGGGGAACTTATCCCCTGCTGCCCTGGGGCCTTGGCGTGGCCTATTCACACCTGCAGTCTGAGCGTAAATTGCGCCTGCTGAAATGTATCTGCAGCTCTGCTCGAGCTCCATCTCGTGATCGATGCAATTAATTATAATTTGTCGTCAATAAACAGTCGAAAAAAGAAGCAAAGAACAAGCTACATTTAGCTTGGATTTGCGTGATTGAGGCGATCTGCATGGAATCTGCAAAATATGCCATAAATAACATATGAGAAAGGACAGGAGAGTGTGGAAATGTTGATGGCCAATAATGGATGACAAAAAACAAACTCTTTAGCCAGAAAATTGCCTTCATCACGTGGCACAGAATCGAGTTTGAGTTGCAGAAATGCAGAAAAAGCCGAAATTGATGAAACCACATCGATTATACTCTACATGTCGTAGCCGCGTGCTACTTTTACTCGTCATAATTTGCCCCCTCCCCCCTTAGTTTACCCCCGCCCCCTGGCCGAGTTATAACTCCCGTTTATCGTGCTGTGATAATCGAAGGTCTTGCCAGGCCTAGGAATAATTTATATGGCCGTAATGTGATAATAAGCATGCGCCGATATCCTGCGGAACTTTCGCAACCCAGAACCGACCGAGCCCACTCTCTCTCTCAAACTGTTGCCAGGTTCAAATGTTAAGACGCTTTTCGTGTTGCAACTCAATTGCTCAATTATTCCAGTTGATGCCGCGGTGCAGGGGGGGGCGGTCGTAGGTCGATCGATCGATTCAAAATTATACAGCTGCGTTTGGCGAAATAAAAGTCCATTACAAATGAAATCAACAACTCATTGCTCATCGACATTCATAGATCGAGTTCCCAAGCCCAGTGTGAGTGGGGAACAACACAGAAGAGAGACAGAAAAGAGTGAGAGAGAGAGCACATAGAGTACTCTCCTTGGGCTCCACAGTCCCCAATCAGTGCTCTGGCGATAAGCAGCAATTTTCCCGAAGTGTAGCCCATTAAAATATGATAAATTGCGTCTATTTTACCGAGTTGATTTTAACAAGACAATTTAACAAGCGTAATTTAATATTTGACAGAGCAGACTGCGAGACAGTGAGACAGCAAGACGATGCTGTCCCGCTCTAACCGCAACAACAAAATGGAAGCGACCATGAAAATGATGTAAAGTTGTTCGCATTGTCTTTGTTGTTGTTGTTGTTGTTGTTGTTGTTGTTGTTGTTGTTGTTGTTGTTGTTGTCGACGAAAATGTATCTCACCCTGGGGAACACTTAAACGCCAACCGAAAAATTGCCCGGGTTGGAGTTGGACTGAGGCAGAGTCAGATACGGAGGCAGAGGCAGAGACAGGGGCAGCGTGGCGTCGCTGACTTTAGCTGTTAATCTCGGCCCGTGGTGGTGGTGGTGGTGGTGCGAACCACAACAATGGGGTGGATTGACTTGTGGCAGGGGTAGGCACAGGGAGCGGGACAGGGCAGAGGCAGGTATATGAAACTGTGGCGCATTCATGTTAAACATTCCAAATTAAGTGGCACTCGATGGCGATAAGGTAATTGGGGTGAAATGTGAGTGTCGCACCGTGGGATGAGTTACCAGCTCGTTGAAGTGCCATGACAGCAGTCGGGGTTGGGTTTGAGTTGAGGGTTGGGCTTGGGGTTGGGGTTGGGACTTCACTGGGATTGTGTGATTGCAGCAGCCACAGCCAGAGCATGCTAATCACATTACGATGATGTGAAGTCCCAGGGACAGCAGAGTTAATGAAGTGATTTATGCGCTTATCGCATGAGTTCCCATTACAAACTTGATTAACTAAATTAAGCAATTATCACAAATCTTTTACGTACTCGTCTGCAGACCGTTCCCAAACGTCGATCAACAAATTCATTTGTTGCTGTTGTTGGATTTCTTGTCTCGATCACAAATTGAATGTTTGTTTCTACTTTGGGCATAATTGCTGGCTAACTCTGCAGTTTGCTCAACTAATTAACCTGATCCACATAGAGCGGAGCTACAAATGCCATGGCCAATTTGCGGCCTGCCCGTGGGCCTGCCAACTTCATTTGACCACAAATCAAAGCTGATTTTAATTAATTAAGCTTATAGAGTGGGGGAAATTGAGAGAGAAGATTGAGACGTTAACTTTATATATACTTTAATAAGTTGGATAGTTACCAAGTTGCAGCTGAAACTATTTACCAGAGTTGATTCTACTTCTTTTTGTAGTACACAATGTACTCAGTTTGAAATGGAGTTATTTGTATATCCATTAGCCTTAAGGTGGATCGGTTATTATGCATTTGTATTTATTCTTAAACAGCATTGACAGCCGAGTCAATATAGACATATCCATCTGTCTATCTTTATACTTGTCTGTCTGCTTGTCTGTCTGTTTGTCTGTTTGCTTGTCTGTCCATCTGTCAGCTTGCGCTTCTGTCTGTCTGAACTTTCTGTCTGTCCCTTTGATCTAGATCTAAGACTACCAAATTTAGCGACAATGTAGAATGCCTAATTATTACGCGCTGTTCAAGCGTACTTTATAATTTAGCCACGCCTTCTTGCACTTAAGTAAATCGTTAAAAACCTAATTGCAGCTATAATTTAAATGCTAGAACATTCATTGTTGGTAGGCACAATAACCATCAGCATCCAAATGATTTCTAAATTTCCAATTTCATAACTAAGATAACTTATTTAAGAAGCGGCTACTGATTTCCAAGCTGTTGTTGCTGGGTATATTCAAGTCTAACACACTTGACTATAGTTTTTGTGCTTGTTTCTTTAGATTTCATTTAGCCATTAATAAAATTACTTAAATCAGTTGACTGTTTAGTAAATAAATAGAGAAACAAAAGCTCTAATTAGCCTGAACATTATTCGAAGCACAAACAATCTGAGCAGACCACACAGCGAGTCCGCGGGAAAGTACAGTCACTCTTCCGCCTGTTCTCTCTCTCTCTTTCCCACTGTCAGTCTCTCTCTCCCTCTTACGAGACACTCCAAATGTTGACAGATAAAAGTTCAGCGAACCGCAAAAAGCGTTTCCCAGTCGACCAATGAGCAGGCATTGTTTAATGGCCGCCATATCGCGGCAATTATTTTCAAATTGTCTCGTTAGTTTTCGAAATGCGAAGCAATTACAATTACCCACAAGATACTCATACGCGGGCACTTGGAGTTACGCTTCACACACACACACACACACACACAGAGCTAGATATAGGCTAGATCTCTCACGCACACCAACAGGAAATGCGCACTTAAGTAGACTTTGAATAGTTTCTAATTAACGGCGACAACGGCGTAACGGGCTTGACTGATCAACTGACTGAATGAATGAGTGACAAACGAAATTCAACTGAAAGGGACTGCAATTAACAGTCCTCTCTCTCTCTCTCACTCTCTGTCTCTCTCTACAAGCACCCTCATCACAATCTATAGCTTGTATATGATTGCAATTTGTTTAACTTACAGCACGATGAAGATACTTCAAATGAAAATCTTCTTCAGCTGCATTCAAATGCAAATATCCCAATCTCAATTTGGGTGGCTGCCTAGACGCACCTCCAAAGACGCAGCTCGCACCGCACACGATGGCTGCCGTAATCCGCAACTCCATCCCCTCTACCTCTACCGTATGTTGGAAATTCTTTAAAATGCCATTATGGGGGCTTAACTATCTGATACATTTGCCGCTGTAAACGAATTGTAAGGCTACTGTTCGCTCAATCGGCATCTGCATTAGAATTGAAGTGGACTGAGGAAGTGCAGACAAAGCGTTGGGGCTGCCATAAATTACAGGTGTTAGAAATGGGCTACTTTATCGCACTCCCATACGATACGATACGTAACTGAAACCTCAGTGTGCTGTGGCGGTCGTCATAAGCCGCGATCGTTTGATTTATAGCGAAATTATAACGCATTAAGATCAAAATATATACATGTGTAGTGTGGCACACAGAGACCTCTACAGCGAGTCGACTCGTCGAGTCGTGTCTGAAAAGCGATCCAACTAGTTTCCTGACATTTTAATAAATCGCTCGAACACAACGAAGCGTATCGGCGACAATGTCTTAAGCCGATAATATTATTAACTCTCCGAGTTAAATCGAACGTTTTGTATGTTTTGAAGCCGTTTATCAGACGCTTAAGATACGCTCTCTCTTTCACTCTTTCACTCTTTCACTCTGTCTCTGTCTGTTGACCACTATTCCACTGAGACCCTGGACCTGAACTGTGCGTGTTAATTTAAATAATTCCGCAACACATTCGATTCGACTTGTTTTATAATTGAAAAGCACGTGAGTTGCCATTGGGCGTGCTACCAGCTACAGTTGAGTTCGCTTGCTCCCAGTCTGTATCTCTCTTTCTCTGTCTGTCTCTCTTTTGGTCTGTCCGTGTGAGTAGCCTGTGATTTCAGTTAATTACATAAACGCACACAGTTAATGTGTAGCTGGGTGCTTCAGTGCGTCGGTAATGATACCTCAAGGCATCGTGCAATTATTAAATGAGCACAAAACCGAGAGACCACTTGCCATACATAAATTAATGGACCACATGACGCGCCCTCAGCTCAGTCGTTGTTGTAATTGCTGCGACACAATTATCCCAGACTCTCTCGACTCTTATGCAATCGCAAAAGATGAACGATGAACGATGAAGGAGATTCGCGTCTCTCGTCGGGATTCGCATGCGCTGGAAGTTGCCTTCAGTTTTGGGCAACGCCCCAAGTTATCTAAGCAGCTGGAAGCTGCAGCTAATCGTGTGTGGATGCCAAGTTGCGGCTCTCAGAGTTTGCGCAGTACATAGGCAAGCTGAATCTGCTGTACATGTTATGCATGTTATATTCTATATATAAATTTAACTATATACTTTTTATCATATACCTTTTCCTATATACCTTTTCCTATATACCTTTTCCTATATACCTTTTCTCTATACCTTTTCCTATATACAGTCTGGAGTATTTGTGGAGCATGCTTATTATTAGCGCTGTTTAAACGGTTTCAAATACTTCTGGGTTTTTACACAACTCTTAGTTAATGAATTGCTGTGCTCCCTGCTTCACTGCATTATATATAGGTATATATATATTGTACATACATCGTAATGAGTTGTACTCAAATGAAATGCAAGCCGTCGCTGATTTTATGAGGCATAAAATTGTATTTCTAATTTGGCATAAAATTTAAATATCCTGCGGCGGATTGCGCAAGGCAGGACACACGCACACATGGCAGCACTTGACAATAGCGAAGAGAAGAGAGACAAGAAAGAGAGAGAGGGGGAGTGAGAGTGAGAGAGAGAGAAAGAGAGGCAGCAGATTTGTTCGACACGACTGTTTAGTTTTGATTGCCGTAGCGAAGTACGCATAATTATGTAAGAGACCGCGCTACTTGTTTGTTATCGCTTCTCTGCCAGAGCTGGTAGAGTCTCTCTCTCGGGTAACTCGAGTAGCTGCACTTGAGCGTGGACCACACAGAGAACGGCACAATGAACTAATTGCTCTGCGAGTGGCGGCATGGGTAATGGGAACGAGCGTAACTGGCAGCTCGTAAATAACCTAACTCAAATACCGCCAGCAGTCTCAGCAGCTGAGCCCCCGCTCTCTCTCTCTCTTGTTCTCAGTGATTTTAATGGCACATTAAGCATACGCCTCGTTGTCATACAAATTCGCTCAGCCTCATTTGCATACATAGTCACAATCACATTAAAGCCTTCAATAAAGAAATCGAAATTATAGTTAACAATAGCGAGACACGCATTTTTATTGCAGCCCAAAGAACTAGACGAGTTTTTTGGTATTTTTAGTATTTTTTTGGGTATTTCGTAACGTGCGTTTTAAAGTTGTCAAGTTGGCGGAACCAATTTTGTTAATGATCCGCCGATCTAAGCTGAACATAACTAAAACTGTTGTAAAACGCAGTTTTATTGCTTTTTTCTCTCTCTGTCGATTGGTTTTTGTGTAACGCCTTGTGGAATTTTCGATTAACTTTGTGTTAGTTAATGACTTCGGCCCCCTCCTCTTCATCTTCCTCTTTCACACTCTTTCGTTCTGGCGCTGTTGTGTTTTTTATGTGAAACATGATCTAAAACACTCGCTGCCCATTGTTTGTGGCTCACAATGCACTCCTAATGACAGCGAATTAATGCCGAAGGTCTTTTGTTCCGTATTAAGATCTATTGTGCAGAATTGCCACATAAATCACGATGGTACAGGTCGAACTATATCGCATATATAGCTTTTAGCTAAACGTTTTAGAATATTGGGGCGTGGGCGCCGTTCCTTTGTATGCCACATAAATCAACATAATTATTGGCAGAATCTCTGAAGGTGTCTAGAGTTTCACCTCGGGGAATACTCGCAGATACTCCTTCCCAAATCGTATCTAAATTTGGAAAACATTTCGTTGGGTTAATTGCGTCTGCGGGCAAAAGCTACGTAGCTGCCATTTCTAACCTACTTAGCAGAGCATCCCCCCTTTCAGGGTGTATTCGCATGGCAAATGCGCAACGACAGCTAAACAAACATTAGTCACAAAATTGCCTGCCAAGAGCAAAGTGAACAGTATCTAGATCCCATAAATATCTGCCGGGCTGCTGCTGCTGCTCAATTCCCCCTCGACTGCGACTCCGACTCCGACTCCGTGGGTCCATGACGACCCGGCTGTTTACTTTCAAAACCGTTTGCCATGCGTAAATGACAAACGATTTTGCGAAATTATTATTGCCATTGTCATTGTTGCTTGGCTGGCTGGCTCTGGCTCTGCTCCTGCTGCTGCTCCTGCTGACTCCTCCTCCTCTGACCCCAAAATCCCAAACACTTTCCCAATTTCAGTGCGGGCTGCTGCCTTTGCTGTTGTTGTTGTTGCTGTCGCACTTTACGCTGCTCAATTTAGCAAACAGTCAGCCGTTGACGTTATCCTTCCGCTGGCACAGCAGCCAAAACCAATAAGCCACCAGCAGCAGAAGGAGCAACAGCAGGAGGAGTAGAAGCAGGAACAGCGGGTGCTGCGGGGTGCTGCCATCATCCAGTTACATTTACCGCCATCCATGTCGCTAAATCCCACAGCAATTGCTGCTGGCAATGCGCACTAATCCAGTCGAGCGATCCACCCTCGCTGGCTGCACACACCACGCATATCCGGCTGCAGCACGCCCCTCCCTCCCTCTGCCCCTTCGCCCTTCGCTCGTTGCGTATTTATTTTATAACATTGCCAATCAAGATGGCTGCGCAAACATAATCGCAACGGGAACACAGCGAATATTGACACAGACACCGAGCGACGACGACGACGACGACGACGACGACGACGACGACGACTCCCGGCTCCCATTTTCCAAGCCCTCTTCCTGCTTCTCCTGCTCCTTCTTCTCCTCCCTGGGCAACGACAGTGGGCAGGATGCTCTGCCTGCCTTGTTTGCATTTCAGCAGCTTTACAGCGAAATCCCCCCCCATCCGCAAGAGGATCAATAACACTTTTGGCTCAATTCCGGGCCGGGTAGGACTATGGCTGCCCCTCTCTCTCTCTCCCTCTCTGCTCAGCCTTTTGTTGTTGTTTATTTGTTTTGCAAGCAATTTCAGCATTTTGTGCACTCTCCCTCAGCCCACAGTGCATTATCCTCCACACATTCCCCCTCCCCTACACACACACACAGACACACACAGAGATTCCAACACTCACGTACAGTGGGGGGGGGGGTACCCTGCACATTGTAGTGGCGTGTACATGTATTGTGCTTATGTCCTTTTCAATTTGTTCAATGATTCGCAAGCAAATTGATTCCCATTCAATTTCGCGCCGTTTCGCATGCGACAATTTCGATTTTTATTGGTCTTTTCTTTGCACGCCGATTTCGGCCATTTTGTTTTTTGTCCCGTTTCGGTGTAGCTCCTACTCTTTCTCTTTCTCTATCTCTCTCTCTCCAGCTCCATCTATCCCTCTTTGGCTCTGGCAAAATATAATAAAATTGTAAATTGGTTTTTGTTCATTTACAGCTAGTTGTGTTGTCTTTACCCGATATTGTTATTGGTCAGCTTTTGTGGGTTCTACTGCCAAATGGTCGCACAGTTTGCTCCTTCTCGTCCTCCTCCTTCTTCCCCTTCTGCTGCTGTTCCACGCCTTTTGCCCCCTGTGTCCTGTGTAAGCAGAAATGAGATTGGTTTGTGGATTGGCTGACATGAAATAAACTAATTGGAAAATCCATTCGAGCGTTATTTATGTAAATTATTTAATTGGAATCGCTCAACTGATAATTCAGAGGGAAATAAAAGAGAAATACTTTAGCGGGAAAATAATAAAGAATTTATTAAGTGATATATATTAAAACGTCTTGAATAATTGCAATACCTATACTATACATCGATATAGAATATAAAGATAAAGATATTGAAATAGAACTTGAGAGAAACTTTAATAATTTGCAAGCGTTGTTCGTTTATAAGACGATGCATAGTTGAATTATAGACCAAACTGAAGATGTTTGACAGTGTTGCAAAACACGCAACGAGCGCCAGCTGTTTAAACCAGTGTTGCCAAAAAGATAATAGCTAAAAAATCAACCTCTAGCACTTGAGAACAACTTTAATGGGAAAATAATAGATGAATATTAAAAAAAACATGTAAATATTCAATTATGATTATATAAAACAATAATGATATTTATTATCATTTATAATACGTAATAACTTCATAAGCTTATTATAAGTGAAGAAGCTTTACATGTATGTATATTATATTCGTTTTTGTAATTTAATGTGACTCAAAGTTGAAGTCCCCTTTCAATGTAAATTAGAGAATTAAATAGCAATTTAAAACTATTTAATTGCGTATTTATAAGTAGGAACTTTTTATATAATTCATAAAAAAAAACCGTAGAAAAATTATATATTACTTATAAATCTATCAGAGTTTCTATGTACGATTGTCTAACAATATCAACTTTTTGTCTCTACTATATCAGCCATAAGCTGTTGATGGCAATTACTGAACTCCCGCTTCAATCGCAACTAATCACATACTAATTTGAGCTACCAAGTTTGTGCTGAGTAAAGCACTCGAAGCCAACTAGCCACTTAGCTTGATCTGTATCTGTATCTGAGGCTGGGACTGGAGCTGGGGTGGAGACGAGTAAGAATGTTTGTCACAATACATCAAATGGCAGCGAAATGACACAAAACATGAACGCGTCACTTTCCATCACTCCAAAGTGCCGACGAAAACTGATGGCGATGCTGAGTGCCAGTTGCAGTGCTAGAATTGCCAGCCAAGTGGTCGACTAACAAGCCAGCCCAGGCCAGGCCAGGCCAGGCGAAGCCAGACCCGCGAATACCAACCAACTTGGCCAGACAGTCTGACGCAGCTCACACACACACACACACACACACACACACATACACAGTGGCAGAGAACCTTACAGATTAACTGCGCGCATGCGCAACTATTTGCGCACATTTTAAATGGGCCGCGATGCCCGACGACGCTGGGTACAATGCACCTTTGCAGCGAGAGATGAGGGAAGAGGGCAGCGGGAAGTGTCTTGGTGACACTCAGCAAGCGTCGCTGGGTCTGGTCTGCTCGAGTAACTGCAGTAGTGGCTGCCTTAATCCGCCAAGCAATGCAATGAGGATGATGATGATGACGATGATGATGATGACAATGATCTTGGCGATTATTTGTGGTGGCTGCCGCTGCTGCTGCGCCCTCGGAGAGATACAAAACACATATAGCGTGTTTTTGTAGCTGTAACCACATCTCGTTTGACCAAAAACGACTAACGAGCTGCCGACGAGGAGGAGCAAGACTGAGCGACTGCCAGAGTTGATATTGCAGAGTGCTCTCTGCCTGAATCGGAAACAGTTGGCATCATTAATCCTTTGCCTGGATTGCTCTCTCTCTCTCTCTCTGTCTCTCTCTGGCACAAGTAAGGCCTTGCTTGCGAGGCCGCTCTGCGCGTAAGTTGTCATGTTTTTGTCGCTTTATGGACTTCTAATCGTTCAATTCTATCAAAAAGCTTACGCACTAACAAACACCCAAATCCAGTTGAGTCGCGCTGCACAGGCCCATTTGAGGTTCAGTTTCGGTTTCTGGCACCAGATTAAGATATTTAGATTGGCCCACGACACAGACAGAGAGAAGTAGAGGTAAAGATAGAGGCAGAGGCAGAGACAGAGGCAGAAGGAAAAGAGGAATGGAACGGACTGGCAGACAGAGACCGAGACCCGATTGCAACTTTATTTAGCACCTTTGCCGGCCCACGGGTCCGCAGTGCTCGAGGTGACAATAAGCCGCTGTGCTGAGCCAGAAATTGGGTTCAATTTTTACCTTTTTTGTGCACGATAGAGTAGTCGCAGTCCTCCACCTCCACCTCCTTTTCCTCTTCCTCTTCCTCCTCCATTCTCCATCCTCACTCTTGGCATTTGATGTGCGAATTTGTTATTTAGCTGGAGAAACACGCAATTGTCCTCAGCCTTCAGGACAGACGGAGGAGGGTTCGGGTTCGAGTTCGGGTTCGGGCATTGTCTGAGGTGTGAATTGTGCATAAATTGTGGCCCTGTTCGAGCAATAGCTACATTTGTATCTGTTTCTGTTTCTGTTCACCCGGACTACGGTCAATTCGAATTGATTTGGATATCGCTTGAGCTATTTGTAAAATTGTTTTGTAACTACCGTTTTGGGTTCGAGTTGCTTTTGATTAGCCCGCACTGGGTTTGCATAGCCAGTTTCTTTCAATGGGCGACAGGTGAAGGGTGATTTGATTTGGACTTTCACAACAAACAGGCCAAAGAATATGACATTCAAAGATGATGCGACGTGTCGCACTGACGGCGCGATGAATTATTGTAATTAATGCCAAATTGGCCATAAAACTCAACATTTGCATGTCAAACAGACCAAGAAAACAAGCATAAACAAGCTACATTCGAGTGTGCTACACTGTAATATACCTGATAATCTGCTCTAAAATGATTTTATTTAAATATTAAACTTGTATGTTTATCGCATATGAATTAAACTTCTATGTTTATCGTATTTATGTTGCTTACTTTGCAGGAGACACTTTGCAAATTAGTAAACCTTTTAAATGATTTCTTTAACAAGTTCTATATATGTCAATTATTCCATGGCAATAAAACTTTCAGTAATCATTTGAAAGGTGATAGTTATTGTGCTTACTAAAAATAAAGTGCTTAGTTTTGAAATAATCCTTGGAATATATTATTTACGTAGAAGGAGTGGCAAATAAACATGATTTGAGCGCAATCATTTTACACACTGTTACCAAATTTGGTATACCTAGCTCTAATTGTCTCTGGGATGTCTATATATGTCTATATAGACTCGGTTCTACATGCTTATCAAGAATGTATATACTTTGTAGTGTGCGACACGCCTCCTTCTGCCTGTTACATACATTTTGAGTTCGAATAAAGTTATAATACCCTTTTACTGCATGGTTAACGGGTATAAACAGACAACTAAATTTCATAAGCCACATTTTGTCAGGTCTGTTGGGCGCATAAATTATTATATTATATTATTCGATTATTCGCTATATGCGTCGCCTTTCTGGCGGAAGTTTCTATTGTGCGTTCGACTGAAATAATTAAATATTAAATATGATTAAGTTTGCGCTATTGTTGTAGTATTTCGCATTTTGTATTTTGTATTTTGTATTTTCGGTTTCGGTTTTTTCGATATTCCGCTACGGCCCACGCAGAGCCATAAACTACGGACTTATGGAGTCGGGCAATACTAAACGGCATTCAAATATAAATAAATGTCAAATTGTGCACGCTTCGCCATAATATCATATGGGCCCAGCCTTCCAATAGCCCAGTCTCGCTTAGCCTCTTCTCTCCTTCCTTGCTTCTTTGTCTTTTCTTTCTTTCGCAGCAGCGGCAAGCTTGAAAACTGCTAAATGCAAATTAAAGCTCATTAATCGCGCAGATATATTTCGAAGCAGCGGGGCATTAATGTGCTTCGCACTTGGCCCCCAGAACCCAAATAACAATTCCCAACTCGTTTTGTATAGGAAAGTGGCACTCAGACTGAAGTAAGTGGGTCGTGGGAGCAGAGGGGGAGCGGGATGTCGACTGTGAGTGCTCGTAAAACATGCTATGATTACTTTATTAAGCCAAATGTTTCATAAACAATCGCCATGTCGTACATAAAAACCGAATCCGAATCCGATACTCAAGCCTCTGCGCGGGCGTTTCACCGCGTCCACGAGGGAGAGAGAGAGACCCAAATCCGAATTCAGATGGTGACTGGGACTTGGGCTCTTTGTCTGGGCCAGGCACAGTCCCAGTGCCAGTCCCAGTGTCAGTCCCAGTTCCAGTCCCAGGCCAATCCAGATGGTGACGAGCGGGACGTAATCAAGCGCCGAGCACCGCTTTGCTTAGATAAGTCACTTAAGATAAATCGCTGCGTGTGCGTGTGGAGTCGTTTAGAAATTATGGCTTTCAGATATTGGAACTCTGATCTACAGATACAATACATTACCAATAAGACACATGCGACAAGTCTTCTTTCTCTTTCCCTTACTCTTGACTATTTACAAATTCAAATTTGTTTATCTTTAACTAATTTTATTAAATTGAACATTTGTTAAATTTCGCTCGACTTCAAGCTGGCAACTTGAGAGATTCTCGCGCTTAGATAAAGCATTCGCAATTAAGTTGAAGTTTTACATAATTAATTTGGAAATCGATAGCGATACGACTTCATATTCATGGGAACGTTCCTGCAAAGTTCTTGTCAACTAATGTAGACTGAGAAAATGAGAAATTAAAGTGCCAAGTGTGTTGTTAATGGAAGCTCAGGAGGAAGAAGAAAAGCTTTAAAGAAATAAGTACTGACCTTTGCCCAGTTATAAGGTAAATGGGAACTTGAATAACTTCTGTGTTTATAAATCGATACCATTGAAATTTAAAAAAGAGGTAGACATAAAGTCAACTGAGTCTACAGTAATGTGAGAAAGTTGTACCTTTTATACGAAGAAATTTAATAAAAAATGTAATAATTGATTTGCGAAATAACATTTGAAATATAATTAATCAGCGTATAAAACGAAGGAACCTTCAGCCTAAATTTGATGCCTTTAGCGGTTAAAACAATTGAAATCTCTGTGTTCACAAGGATGGACTCATATTCTGAATCGACTGGCTTGTAATCCTTAGCAAGAATGTTGATTTGCAGTAAGTTAGAATACCCATTTGCACCATTTTCAAAATCTGAAGAAATCTTTAAATTTCATATTATAACGTAATAAATTTGAAACTATCGTAGAACTTACGCACAGTTAGGTCTCAATTAATTATGCTCTGTGGGTTCTGGAGACATTATTGATGCATAAACGTCGTGTGTTGATTGACGAGCGATGGTTTTGCTTATTCAATTAGCACATTTTATGGGTTTCGGCTAATTATGGAGAGGCCACCACGCAGAACTCGATTTTATGTCTTTTGACCATAAAATCGTTAACTGTCTGGCGAAATACATATAGGCAATATACAAGACCATATGATATTGTGGTTGGTATGGTAACACTCGAACGATCGTCAATCGTCATCGTCATCGTCATCGCTGGCATCGTCTTCATTGTCATTTGTCACTTCCTTTCGTAATATTAGGCACACGAAAATGCTTTTCACTACTGTTGCCTGCTTGCCTGAGCTCGTCTGCTTTATTTTATTATCAAGTTCCGCCATCTCCCCCAGCACCAACACCAGCACCAGCCCAAGCACCAGCACCATCAGCAGCAGCAGTGGTGGATTCGTTCCACTCTTTGTCGCCATTGTGGCCAAGTTGGTCGTGTCTAGCGACAAATTTAATGACTTACTTAACCTCATTGAGAGCTGCATAGGCTAACACACACACACACACGACAGAGTCTCCGCCTTGTTGCTGCCACGACAAGAGCAGCCTCTGCTTCCCCTGCCCTCCACATGCTCCCTTCCCTCTTCCCTCATGCTAACTTAGCATTTTTTAATGACTTAATTTACGTTCGCAATAGGTTCCACCTTCCATGTTTATTGTTTTGACTAAGTACACACACAGGCGCGCACACACCAAGACACACATACACTGGCAGGCTGTGCAGACTTTATATGATGACTTTATAGTTGGTCGTAGAGCGTGCGACGCCCTCGAAACTCAATTCGCGCCTTATCGCCCGCTTGCATCGTCGTCGTCGTCGTCGTCGTCACCATCGTCTCAAATCTTGCCCGGTTTCCTCTTCAACGTGGGCTGCGAATTTGTGGCCAGCTGCTTCATAGGAATGGCCTCCATTTGTTGTCAGTCAGAGCGGAGAGCAGGCAGGCAGGCAGAAGGGATGCAGGCACGATAGCTTCGTTTATTGTTAATTTAATTGGGCAATTTCATGAAGGTGTTGGTGGTTGCAAATAAGCGACCCTCAGCCAATTGGAAAAATCGCTTTTCGATAAGGTAGCACAAGTCGAAGGGATTCGAAGCGAAGCAGCCATAAAGATGTGACATATGTGAGCTTGAATTGAATTGAATTGTGAACTTGTACACCCTGTAAGTAGAGGAGTAGAGAGACTTAGTCAAATTAAGCAGTGCACAAGACGTTCTTCTTAAGCTCTATGTGAGCTTGAAGTGTTGCAAATTGAATTGAATTGTGAACTTCTATACCCTGTAAGTAAGCAGAGTAGAGAGAATTAAATACTAAGCCAAGTTAAGCAGTGCACAAGACGTTCTTCTTAAGCTCTTTTATAACTTTATGCTTTGTTTTTGCGCATTCCTCATCTAGTTTCTGCATATCTGGCTTGAAAGTTGTCAACAATGTGGTCCACTTAAAATGTTTTTCTAATTTTAAGCTCTTGCGAATGTCGTCGGGTGACAATAAAAGTCGCAGCTCGCTCAGCCAAACCGTTAGGCGTGGGCGGCATTGACTGTTGGCTTACGCGGCGTATAAGTTATGTGGCAGACGTTGTCGTCGTCACGGGTTGAACAAACGCAGCGACGAGGCGACACTTGCTGCGCGGACAGGCGGCTGTCTTTGAAGTACTAAACACAAACGTTGCGCACAAATTGACAGCTAACACGGTGCTAAATTAGATGGCACTTGCTTATATGGCGCTGCTTCAAGCTCTTTGCAAATTAAGCACTGACAACAGCAACAACAACAACAACAGTAACAACAACAAGTGAGAGCGAGACTGAGCGTGGACCCGTTGACACTTCAAGTTCAATGTCAGCATGCGGAGAATGTGACGTCTGGGAAATTTGTTAAACACGCCTATTAAATTCCACGTTCCACGAGGAGAGCAAACCTCAGTGAAGATGGGTTGACCCAGGATGGGGAAGCCAAAAAAGAAAAAAGCGTGTCGCAAGTCATGTTATGCGCATGTAAACCAATCTAAATACGAATCTCTGGACGGGCTGTGTGTGTGGTGTGTTTTATTGGGCCAGTCAAACAAACAAAATGCATTTAAAAGCTACAAAACTACATTTCAGATAAGAGAGGCCCTGTGTGTGTATGTGTGTGTGTTGTGCGAGTACTGTGCACAACAAACATGACTTGACAACTCATCGAACATTGAACACGTTGTAATGTGATACTTAAATGCTTGATTGGCTCGTAAATATTTTCACTATGTGGCCAAGCTGCAGGCGCTCGAGATGCTCAGACTGCGGCCGAGGCTGAAGCTGAAGCTGAGACTGCTGCGGGGACTGGAGAAGAGACTGAGGTGAGGCTGTCGTTTCTGTTGTTAACAATCATTTCTACAAAGTATCGCCCCGACTGCAGCTTGGCCCTGATCTGGTTCTGTGTGTGTGTGTGTGTGCGTGTGTGTGTGTTTTTGCGCACCCTTCGCGGCTGTTTGAAAAAAGCGCCAAATCTTGCACTAAAAACACACCAAATACGACTTCAAAGCTATCGCTGCGATCGATCGGCATGGGCGCGTTGACAGCAGTGAGCCAGAAGGCCAAAGGGGGGAAGATTGTGGGGGGAGGGGGTTGTAGTGGTGTCTGCCAGACACACACAATTGTAATTGTTGTGCTCTGGGGCAGCCTGGGCAGATCTCACTCTGGGCCGGGCCACACAAACTTCGTCCTCGGCCTGGTCCTCATCATAATGTTAATGTAAATGCATTTTAAATGGACTTGCGTACAACATTTTTTTGTTCTCGCTGCAGAGCACAAGCATTCGCATTGTTGTTGCCGATCTTCCTGTTGTTGTTGCTGTTGTTGTTGTTGTCGCGCGTTTGTGTGGACAGTTCGACAAGCTGTTTGCAACACGATGCGGGTCTAGCGAAAATCATAAAAAACCAGAAAGCAAGGCAACCCTCGCTATACCGAAGGTCTTATACCCTGGCAGGTTTAAACTCTTGCCATCTCCGATTGTTCCTAGTTATAATAATGTTGCGGAATTATATAATATTGTTCTTGTATTCATGGATCGTTATAGTGATCTGATAGGAATGAAATATTGTAAACATATTGGCCAATATATTAAGTTTGGCTGCAATATCGTGGAAAATAACAAAGGTAAGCCGTTAGACTGTATTGAAGCTTTAGGATAAAAAAAAAGGTTCAATCTAGCACGTTTCAATATATATCAATTTAGTTAAATTGAGCGACTAGTTTGCTTCGCAACAGACGGACAGAATAATTGGACTCCCCTGTTGATACGGATTCCGTATATTTATACTTTATAGGATCAGCTATATCTTCTAAATTGCTCTTCAAACTTCTAGCCATATTGTATATACACTCTGCAAGGGTATCACAAACGAAGCAAAGGCTCATACAGAGACAGCCGTACATACATATGTCACATACATTGCCATATGCGATCGCGCTGTCTGGCGTAAAATGCGACTTTGGCAGCGAACAAAACGTTTTTAGTGTCTTACAAATGAAATGTGACAGTTTCGAGCTAAAAATAACAGCTGAAATTAACATAATTTAATCAACACTAATTCGCGCTTTCAGTTTTCCCTTCAGCTTCATTTTTTGTTGTGCTCAGCTCGCAGAGATTGACAGTTGTCTGGCAGAGATGTGGGCGCCCTTAGGGCACATCCGATTGGCTTTCCCCTTGGCTAATTGCCGCTGGCTGAGTCCCAGTCTCAGCTCCGCCCCGATTAGGATTCATTGATATTCAGAGTGCACTCGGAAACAGGATGCTGCCTATCAATAACAATCAGAGGCTGGAGCCAGTGAAACGGGGGGCTGATCTTTATGAATGAAGAGACAAACTGAACCACAATTTTCCAACAAGTTCATTAAGGAATTTAGCTTGAGTTTTCTGAGCTGATTCTAATCGATCTTTCTGGCTTTCTTTGTAAAACAGATACTGAGAGGAAAGTGTGAATGAAGTCAATTACGAATCAAGGGGAACAACAACTGTTTCAGTGGAACTTATCAGCAGTAAAAGGAGACAGAGACGTAGTAAGGGGGGATGCTTGAGTACGAGGGGTGTGTGCTGTTTATTGTCTGACATTATGTTCTTACTTTGCCTCCTTTTATGCGACGCCTCTGCTCACTGGCCTGCAACCATTTCCCCTTGCTAACGACAACAACAAACACGTCACTCTTGTGTAGAAACCCTCTACGTCACAACGGGCGTCACGTACGCACGAGATTCTGTTTAAATATAGCCGCATGCACGACATATTAAACAGGCACGGGGCTCTGGTTCTAGCCGTGGAGCGCCAGCTCCGATTTGGCTCTGCCTGCCGCACGAGCAGCACCAAATTGGTTTATGACTTCCTTCTAACCGCGCTAAATGATCATGGGCCGATATGTAGGCAGTGCAGCGCTCCTTCTAATGGTAACCAAACTGATTTAAGGTCTCCCCCCTATCATTCCTCTCTTTACCTGTTGTTGGGCAAGGCCAACATAAATTTAGGAGTTGTCTCTCTTGCAATGTGGACAACGAAGCAGCAGCGGCGATAAGATCAATTATGTTAAGTCACATGGCGTTAAAATTATGTTGACGCATGTTTCCAAAATGTTTAAACATCGAACTGAACAAGTATCTGTGGGGAGCGATCTCTGAGCAGAGACACATCTACTATTTCTCTCTTGGTCCAGGCGGCAATTATGCAAATCTCTTGATAATCATTTAAAGCTTTAAACGCATTAAGTATGCGAAATGTAAGACAACTTCGTGGGGAAGGTGGGAGACTGAGGGAGGAATAACCGAAATAAGACCGCATAGCGCCAACGCTTTGTGATCGGAACGCACCTCTAACCCAATTTATAACGACTTATCGACAGTAATAAAAACAAAATACACATCGGGCTTAAATTTATACACATGTTGCTATCGATCGATAACGCCAACGCCTCATTTGCATACTGAGGCAAAGGCGTGGCGCAGCGAGATCGGGGTAAAGAGATCGGACACAACAGCTTTTTTTGGGGGGGAACTGTCGAGTCGATTTGTGGCTATCGCTGAAAGATAGTCCGCTTGTTTGTGTGCGACATTTGACATTGTCAAATCGCGGCTTAATTAAGCAATCGATCTTCGGGCGATCTCTTGCTAATTTCGAACTTAAGACAAAAGCATGTGGGAAAGCTGGCGATGACAATAAGTTGGCTCGCCATGTACTGGTTAACTTTGCATAATCCACAGGTCTGAACGTCAAGAGCGTCTACCGTTATAGGCCCTAATGAGTGGCATTTATCTGCGCCAACAAATCTCAGGCCATATCCAAAAATTGTTTAAAAAGAAATTAAAATTGATTCGTGTTGTTTTCGTGTCTTTTAGTGAGTCATATTGATTTTGTGCTGTGTCTCATAAATCATGCGCACTCTGTGACACTATCACACTAATAAAATCGCATGCAAAAGCTGCCAAGTCGCCAACAGCCAACCGACAACAACAACAACAACAGTGACTCCAACTGAGAGAGAATTACAACAAGCACGAAAGCTACAGTCGTGTGTGCTCGATTGTGATATACCTGCTATGCACTTGACCAAAACAATTGCTTGAATACATAATTTATATTTGTTGCATACCTTAGGGAGCAGCTTAAAATAAGTAACTCTTAAAATTATTTCTCTAATAACTTGTATACTAATTATCTGATAGCAACCACATTTTCAGAATTGATTTGAGTGTTGATAGTTATTGTGTTTACCAAAACTAAACTGTGCTCCGTTAAAATTACGCTTGGAATTTTGGTTTTGTTGGGGACGAGGTCAAATTAAAAAACAAACTTAAGCTGCATGCAATAATAACACATATTGACACAATATTAAGCACCAACTGTTGATGCTGATCAAGAATATGTGTACATTCTTCCATACATTATCAGTTGCTACAAGCTCATAATACCCTTCTACACCATGTGTATGGGGTATAGAAATGAAACAACGCAGCTCAATGACAGCTACAAATGATGCCCGACGCTTTTGTGGACATTAATGTTTGACATTAATTGAAATTAATATTAATTTCATATTTATTGTAATGTCAGGTAATGGCCACGCTCGATACTGCGTGGGCGTCACAGGCAGCTCTGTCTGTTTTGGTCAGCGCAGATGAATTTACATATTCCGCTAGCCAAGATCAGCTGCTGCCGCTGCTGCATGCTGTGTCCAACTGGTGCCCCACTCCAGCTATGTATGTAGCAACAACAAACAAACATATATGCACTCGTTCTCTATATGGTCGGCTCAGCATGACAATTCGCATGAATGTTAAAGGCGCAACAACTTAATTTGTAATCGCAGCGCATTAGAATTTAAGTAACGCGTAATTAATGTTGCAAGTCATCAGAAAGTGGGAGCAGGCGGGTTAAGCATAGGGGGGAGGCGGGGCACGAACTACGTATGAGAGTTTATTTATTGGGATCTAAGTGATTTTCGATGAGATTGCAAAGAGCCAGCATCAATTCAACGATTGAGGCATCATCTCACAGCAGGTAGCCTCGATAGAGGCAGAGTGGCTAGTGAGGGGGGAGGAGTGAAACAGGGTTCGATCTCCTGTTGTGTATTGGCTCTGGCGCATCAGGTGAGAAGCGTACGGGGTTTCACTTTCCTTACACACACACACAAATAGCCGAGCATTTTGGGTGTGATATCATTAGCTCCCCCTGCAGTCAGCTGGAAACCCGTTTCCCGTGCACGTTTTTCTACCTGTTTCAGTTCTCTCTCTCTCTCTCTCCCTCTCCCTCTCTCTCTCACTCTCTCTCTTTGTGCCCCATTGCCTTGCCTTGTTCTCTCGCTTCTTGAAGTTCACGTTAATATGAAATTTATATTATTTGCGTGAATAAAAATTGCTGCTGCCGATATTTGCGGATCATTAAAGCCATCAAATGAAGCCAATTAAAAGTAAATAAATAATACATTTTATGAAAGCAATCAAATCATTTCCCCCTCCTTCATTGCCCTTTCGCTCTTGCTAAATTATGCGCAGCGAAAATTATAAAGTTTTGTTAAAACTTAATTAGGCATTGGGGAAAAAGACAAAAAAAAACAGACAATATACAAACCGTATATCGAAATCCGCTGAACCGTTTGGGTTCTGCGGTTTGGCAAATGAGTCTCTTGAGTTCTGTTTGTTGCTGTTCGAAGCGGTTCATTAATAAATTAACAGCACATAAAGGGGGCTCCAGACAAAAGCACAAATTAATGGGCAGACGAAGAGTTAAGCTGCAGCGAAAAAAGGACAGAATGCGAGGAGGAAAGTGTTCAGAATGAAATCTAAAATCAATGAAATGCGATTCGGGCATGTTGTCTAATTATACATGCCGAGCGAATCGTTTAGGCTGCATAAAGGTTTTTATTTTATTAATTTTGAAGCTAATAAACTCTTATAAATTCCTTACTTTGTAGGCACAACACAAAACATAAAGAAACTCCTCGTTGTGGAATGTTATATATTTATATATTTATTTAAAGTCAACTAAGAACAGTCGACTTTTGCTGAAAAAATTATTAAGAATATAAAAATTAATATAACAATATTTTATATTAATATTATGGAATTAAGGTTTAAATTTACGTTAAACATTAAAGCGTTGCCAAGGGTCCTTCTTATTTAACACACACTAAATATAACCCTTCTTTGAATTGCTGTGCAGGGTATACTAATTAAACGCAAGTGTCTCTATAGATTGCTGCATTAACTTGACTTCTTGGCACTCACTTAGCTGGCAATGTTTGTTGGCTTTCGGTTCTATCAGCTCTCCATTGGCCTTGTCAGGAGTGTAATCACATGTGCCTGGAGTCCGTGCACCCACCCGCTGTGTTATTTAAGTGCCACATTTCACATGAGCAACTTTTGGAATTATTTACATGCAGCAGCAGCAGCAGCAGCAGCAGCACACGAACCAACTGGCTCTGGCTGTGGCTCTGGCCATGCTTCTCTTAGCCCGAAGAGCTGTGCAGATAATTAATTGATTAAAATGTTTTTGCATATTATGGTCCGTATCATATTTCACATAAATGAGCGCATTCAACACGCTAAAGTGCCAAAGATTGTTCGAGGCCAGGCAGAGATTAGAGTGGGAGGGGCAGACGATGAGGCAGAGAAGGAAGATCATCTGCTGCTGCGCAAGGCACTTGTTGCCACAACTTACCACCTAGGGTAGGCAAATGCGCCATTGTGGCACACAATCATCATGAGCTTCAGCTTGACGATGCTGATGATGATGATGATGATGATGGTGCTAGTGATGATAATGTGCCGGTGTAGTGTCTAGAGCTGTGTCTAGCCGAGCACCGCATGTGGCAGCAAAGAGAGAGGGGGAGAAAGAGAAAGAGACTCCAAACACTGAACAGGGTGTTTATGGTGATTTAGTCAGTTATGTGGATCGTAAACATTTTTGATAGCTAAATTTAAATAAACGACAGATATTTGTTGCTGCCTGCTTTATGAGCCACGTTCTTCCACCTGGCGACTGCAGTTCGAGTTGGTGTCATGAGGCGAAGGCGCTTAGTCATTTCGTGTATGTGTTTGTGTCTGTGTGTGTGTGTGTTAGCCAAGTCGAGAATTTAAATTAATTTTATTGCATTGAAGTTTTTGTGTAGTTGGCGCGCGCGCGGCGAGAGAAAATATCAAATTACTGTGGTAATATATTTGAGATTAATGTCGGATCTGTGGGCCACGAGATTTTGTTACGTTTTACTTTTATTCAGTTGGTAAATTGGCCATAAAAGCGGGCCAACAATGTGGGCAAACGTTAGCTGCTAGCGGGTTTCTGGGACGATCTTAAGATGAATGCTGCGATCAAAATGGGAAGAAATTGGAAGACACAAAGAAAGCAAAGAAAGCAACCCATGTCTGCTCGGCTCAAACCAATCCCATCCGATGCCGAACATAACATAAATATAAACAAAACACAAAACAAATATTTTGTTTAAATTTGAACGTTGACATGCGTTTCGAATGTCGCTGCCAGCATAATTGGCTCTCATTTTTGGCAATCAAATCGTGTTTATTTATTTGGGAAATTGCTTCGATCCAGTGCTCAGCGCAGGTCAGAGTGGCTTGTTTACCTGTCTGTCTGACCCCAGAGCAGGCCATAGATGAGTAGAATAGCAAGCCGAGAGAGTCAGCGGGATTTTCGCAGTGTGCCTGCCTAAGCAGCCTGCATTTACTCTCTCTCTCTCTCTCTCTCTCTTTCTCTCCCTCTCTAACAGGATTATCCCACAACATGCACTTGTGGCTTAACTTTGGCAATCCTGTTAGGACTCGCATCGTTGCCGGTCGAGGTGGCCTGCGCGATTTCTTTCAATGAACGACAAACGCAAGCCGGGGCTAATCCTCGACAGCAGCTTCAATGTGTGTGTTTTCAGCTTGTCATTGTTTGTAGTCGAGTTATGCGTGTAGCTGCTGGGCAGGATCGAGTCAGAGGCCAAAGGGTTGCCATGCCAGGCACGCCCATACATATTTGCATGCTCGGCATTGACTTATGCCTTTTGTCACGAGTCGAAGCCACAAGTCAACTGTCCTTTTACGCTGCTGTCTTCTGTCTGCTCGTCTTCTAGGGCTGTGCCCGGCAGGGATCAAAATGTATATTTAATAAGCACATAATGGCAATAATCATAATTTTACAGCGAACTTCGGAACGCAGCTCTGACAGCGGGATGCCCTTAAAGGGTTCGTTCCTGCGTTCCCTTCTCTCCCTGACAAACAGATACAGAAACTGGGAGGCGTTGCGCACATTTAATTAATACGTTTGCTTGTTGCTTAGTTCGTGGCCCCGGAATGCGAACTCAGCCAGGAATCTGCACAGGCTCGGGCTCTTGCGTGTTGCCTCCGCTCTCCGATCTCTGGTCTCTGCATTCGCTTGCCTTGTCCAAGGGGGCGTTGCAACAGATGATTAGATTTTCTTAAAATTTTAGCCAAAAGGGTTCGCATAGTGTGTGTGTGTGTGTCATTCGGCTGACTTATTGTTTCAATTTTGATGGCAGGCAAAGCTTCATTTAGCCCCGGCTTGGGCTACCTCTCGGACGGGGGTGGGGGGTTTTTGTCCAAGTCAATTCAACGGAAGCCAATGGACGCACTAAATATTGTGTTTTGGCTTATGATGTTTATGAAATGAGTTTTTAGCCTGGGTTTTGCCCAACTCTATACAAAAGACTTAGGCAACGAACTTCAGTTTGGTGACGGAAATGACTTAGGCAACGAACTTGAGGCGAAATCTCTTTTTATACCATTTATAAAAACACACACACACATCTTGATATTGACTAGAGTACAGTTAGAAGCCTTTTATCGATCTCAGTTATCACTTCACTTCATTAGCTACCAACAAATTTCCTGGTAATTAGATTGATTTTGCAGCGCATCTCATCGTTCCCATTGTTCCCACCATAACATTGGCCTGGCCGACTCCCTAACGGTTGTTGCTCGTAAAAAATTAACAAAACAATCGGCTAAACAATGAGTACCACCACAACAATTGCTGTTCAAGTGCCCGAGGGCAAATCACGCAAAACCATAAGAAAGATATAATAAGCCTCAACCTCAAGCAGGGCTCGTTGGGATCGTTGTTGTTGTTGCCTGTTGCCCGTTTTGGGCCATTTGTTTAATTTCCAATTAAAAAGAGCAAACACAGAGAGCACAATGCACACACACACAGGCACAGACAGGCACACCTACGCCTACGCACAGCAGGTTAAAGTCAGATCGCCTCGGCATTATCATCATTGACATCACGACATGACATGTTGTTGTTGTTGCTGTTGTTGGTGTCGCTGCTGCTGTTGCTTGACAACTGTTTCAGAGCAACAGAGAGAGGGAGAGGGAGGGAGAGAGAGAGAGAGGGCACAGGCACAGGTAGATGAGCAGTATCCTCTCACTGCGTGTGTGCAAACGCCCTGACACTTGGCTCTGCGGCTAACCAGCTGGACTGACTGGACTGCACCAACACTGTCCCACTGTCCACTGTGCAGTGCCTGTTCAAGCGTGGGCCCCGTTGAAATGAGTGCGTCGAAGATGAAGTGAGGCTCGCCCGTTTCCCGGAAAATGCCACTTGTCAATAGGCCCAATGCCAGAGAGCCATTGTAGCTGTTATCTAAATTACGCCAAACAAAACAGCAGTTGCCGTATCGAACATCGAGCCGAGACCGAGAAGGGGCCAAGCCCTGAAGAGCAACAGAAACTGGCAACTGGCAACTGGCAACTGGCAAGTGGTGGCTGACAGGGGTGGGCCCTGCTAATGTTTTAATTTGATTTTAAAACGATGTTAATCTAATATCCGTGGAAAATGTCAAAATAAAGCAAACATCGCACCACACAGCTGCCGTCTCGCTTGCACCCGTTTGCCGTGCTGGTTTGATTAATTAAAAGTCGAAATATGGCTACCAGGGCGTGCTAATTGAAATGCACTTGCCGTGCTGCTCAATTTCAATGAATTTCCCATTTTATTACGAAATACCCTGTCAAAATTGTATTGAATCGTTGTGTCTTTTCTTGGGCCTCTTTCTCTTTGGGTGTTTTGATAATCTACGAGCATTATGTTGACATTATTTTCCTGTGAATTTCATGTGGCGTGGATGTGGTTGCAGCAGGTCGTAACTTATATGCCATAAGTGGCAGAGACAGCAGCACTTGAGGACTGCCCCCAGCTGCTGTTTGTGTTGCTGCTGCCTCTTGCTGGGGGCGTGAATACCACAAATTTATATTTAATTGTTTGATTACCTGCCGTTGCCTGCATAATTTCCCAATCATTTTCAGCTAGCTTATTGAAAATGTGTGTGACAAATGTTAGGCGCTGACTGCATTCATTAATTTTCATGCATTAGCAACCAAAGCCAACGCAGAGTGTAAACCGTTGAGTGTGGGTGCAGATGCCTCACTCCTGCTCTCCCTCTCTCTCTCACTCTCTCTCTTACCCTCTCTGGTAGCCAGCTGTGTGACGAATGGAGTATTTTGTAAATAAGATATACCAAATAGTAGAACTGCAAGTGGGAAATGCAAACAAATGACATGAGCAACAAACTTGTTCTTTTTCAGATTAATCACAATATTTATTGTTCGTTTAGACGGGCCTAGAATTATATGTAAATTAAGTAATTAATTAACTTAATATCAGTCGATAACTCTGGACTCCCCCAAGTAAACATCTTTATTAGAATCTCAGCTCATTTCCCGATTTCCTGCAGTTTCTATTTATTCTAGCTAAACGCGATTTAGTTGAAAGTCAATCAATATATGTACTTAGCTTTTAATTACACTCACAGACCGTCAATATATAATACAAATATATATAGTAAATACAGTGTAAATGCATTCACGTGCTGAGTAAGTTATATTTATAGGTATTAAGTTAAATTGTTAGCTGGAATTTAACAAGACGAACACTCGCTCTATAATTTGAGGCAACTCTCGCATGGCATGTGCTTTATGCACATTTGTTTACGCTGCTAAAGCGTGCAGCAATTTTCATAATGAATATTCTAATTGGCTTTTAATTATACGAAGAGCGTTTCAATTCATTTCGTTTCGTTTCGTGCCTGCGCCTTCGAAATGGGCTAATTGCCGTTGGTAATTGCAATATTAGACGCCTCGCTCGAGCTTGTAGAACTGTGCAACAGGCAGTCGGGCAAGCCAAGTCCATATATCATGGTATGGTTAGTTGATACACTGCAGTGGGGACTGCTGGCCACACGCAATCGACGCATTTGGCAAGCTTGCACTGGGGGCAGAGCATTGGGCATTGTGAGGCGTATCAGGGTGAGGAAGGGGATAGCTTTATGGATAATTCAATAACCGTATGCATAATTCAGCAATGGCTGGCGGTAATTGATTGTTTATTCAGCTAAACGCACGGGTGGGGTTTTCTACCTTGAACAGATCACAGGTTAGACCTCTATATACTATATATGCTATATGTGTTTATGCTTGTGCTTGCTGGGCAGCCAACAGGTTGTCCCAAAATAAACAAACAAACGCCGCGTGGGCGCCCATAAAACACAAGACGGGTCGATAAAGATGGCATATTTATGTGACTAATTTGAAATGAAACATAAAACATAAAACTCACCAAATAATATTAAGAGTCTCTCTCTCTCAGTCGAGCGAGAGATGCATATCAACAATTAGAAGCATGCCGGACGCCCCATGGCGAGAATCGAGAAATTTGACGCTTTTACGAGCGATCCGCACTCAGCAGCATAATGTCTCTCTTTGATATACCAAATTAAAGCAATGGCCAGAGTGCTGGAATCTGGTAATACGAGTACTTTGCATACGAATGAGTTGGAGGCTGCGCTGTCAGCTGGCGCCAGAGAAGCCAGGGCAGGCAAAACATAATTGAGGCAATTAGAAAACATCAAAATATTGGGCCTGGCCACAGAAAATGCTTAAATAAATAAATGCGAACAAATTTTGATCTTAATTAAGCACTTGAGCGCTTAGACGACTGAATGTTTATGTTAAGTCTGGACGAATACAAATACTCGGACTGCCAGTCGGACTCTGGCTCTTAGGCGCAAGGGCACAATGTAATTAAAGCCAACTCTCGAGAGTCTCAAGCACTCGGCAATGACGCGGCATCTTGCAGTCGAGTCGAGCCTTGATTGTGTGTGTGTGTGTGTGTTGTGTGTGTTTTGAACGGGGAGCTGGCAGCAACGCCCACCGTATAATCATTCAATTAAAACGCTTAGGAATTATTATGACAAACAATTGTCGAGAGTCTTTCAAATGATGCCAATCTTTGGTTAACCGCAGGAAGTGGCAACAAAAGAGAGAGAGAGAGAGAGAGGGAGGAAGGGAGAGAGAGAGGGGGAAGAAAGGCTGGTACCGAAATTACAAGCAATTGAAAGAATGCGATCAATATCGCGCCAACTGACGGAAGTGAATTGAAAAGTTAACAAGCGTGGCCAGCTGGCCAAAATGGCCGAATCGGTTCTTGTTGGTATGGGACAGGTTCGTTGCCTAAGTCATTCGTTTAGACAAATGCCCCAACATGGACTTTAAATTAATTACTTAATTTAACACAACACGCAGCACAGCGACACCTCTGTTGATGACAACGTCGTCCCAGACGACAGCACAAAGCACTAAGATTCGACAGGCAAACCTGTTGGCAATCGATGTGCTGAGGCAACGTTCTCTACAGTCTGCAGTCTTCAGTCTCCGGCAGTCTGTGCCTCAGATGGGGGCATAACAGATTAGTTAGCATATCCCATATCAGGGTAATTATTGTTAAATGAGATAACGATCTTGTACTCCGTTGACATTTATTTATTTTCCTTAATTTTGCCGTATTAATCTTCCAGGAAACACACATTAAACACACACAAGACACGGCGAAAAGCACAGCAGAAAAGGAGAGAGAAAAGAGAGATGAAAAGAAGAAGAGAGAGGGCTCTGTGGCACGTCCCGATCTGCTAATGATCATTGGCGAGCCATGAAAATCAACAGCATCAATTTGGCGTTATTGCCAATGCAATGGAACAAGCGATCGCCGATTCCACGCGAATGCGAATCGCCTTTTGACAATTTGCATCAGGCGGGCAATCGATCAACGATCGGGCAGAGACTGGGCAAAACACGAAACACCGGCTAATTAATATGATATATACTATAGTACGCGCGATATCGCGAGACTCATCAGAGCGAAAATATCCGGCAATTAAACGAACATGTGAACACGGCAAACACCTTTACTGCCGATAGACAGATCGAAGATATTGGGGGCCCCACAACAAATACATATATATGGTATAAAAACAAAACTCAATTAAAGTCAAACAAGCAACAACAACAACAATAACATATATGGCCAGCTGCCTAAGAAATTCAACATCCAAAAAGAGACGCAGCTAATTTAACCAAATTGGATTACTTAATAAGTTTATTGGATAAATAACTTGCCCCGTAACAATAACAACAACAACAACAGTCAAATGTTGTGCTCATAAAGTGAATGTTTTGTTGTTGTTGTTGTTGTTGTTGTTGTTTGGGGCGCGCCACAAGCAACAAACCTTTTGTGGCATTCAAAATAAGCCACGAGGCAAAACAAGTTGTATATAGAAAATATTGTGAGCTAATTTCTGAGAATTATCAAATGTATACCGCGTACTCCTCCACTCCATGCATGTGTGTGCATGTCTGTGTGTGTGTGTGTATGTGTGTGTATGTCTGCTCTAATGCGCGTTGTTCTTTAGAAACATTAGAAATGATATGAGTTGAGAGAGGAAAAAACAGGCCTAGAGATAAGCCTCGAACAAAATGCAATGGGCTACAAGCCGATACGAAGTGGGCGTCATAAATTATTATTAATTATAATCAACTTTTGATAGACAACAGTCAGAGGAGCATTTACCAGAGATGGAGAAGGAGATGGAGACCGGGTACGGTATCTGGGCATCAAATGTGCGTGCTACTAAGCAAACACGCCCCAGCCGACCACTTAATTTGTTGTTTGTTTTATAGGTAAATGCGATTGAAATCAGTGTAAGCGGGCTGAGTATGTGTATATCTATGTGTGTGTATGCCTGTATGCCTGTGTGTGTTTGTGTGCAGGGCTCTGACACTGATTTATGCATGACTCGGTAAACTTTGCGTACTTTGTTGGGCAGAGCGCAGTATGTTATTCAAGCAAATCGAGCAGACAAAACGCCCTCAAATCAAGAACTGGCATACCCCATTTCCCCTCCCCCTCTCTGCCCCTCTCTGCTGTCAGACAGGCACAATTTAGTGCTGTTAACAGCTAGTAATTAGCCTCGATATGGCCGTTAATTAGCCATATCAATTGGTATTCAGCTGCCAGCATCGATGCATCGTGTTTTGTTTTGCCCCATTGCACTTTTCTCCATATTGCATATTCATTAGTTTGTTTCGCAATTCACAGACTCGAGTCGATCTCTGGCTGCTCGCATAAATCGAATGACAATAATCATAAATTTTGATTCAAAATCATTAGCACACCTCGCTCTGCTGCGGCGACTCTCGACTCTCGACTCTCAAAGTGCCGCGATGTCATTACGGTAAACCCGTTTTGGGTTAGACCCATTGCAATCTCCCAGTTAGTAGCCCGGTGGCGTCCCCAACAGCACCTGCCACCCTGACACCTTGCCACTCCCCTCTACGCCCACAGCAGGCGTCTGTTTGATCTCACACGAGCTGCGCTCAATTAAATTCTACAATAAAACACGATTTGCATTTTAAATTGTGCAATTAAAATGCTTATGAAATCTATAAAAATCGTTAAATGCATTTTATGGACACCTCCGCCAGCTCCATCTCCATCTCTGCTTCTTCCTCGTTACTCTTCTTGAGAGGGTAATAGTGGAAAACAACAACAACAACAACAACAGCAACAACATTCATTAGCCGGGCACAACAACAAGGTAATGCCAAATGTCGCACGTTAATTAATTAGCCTCGCATAAATTAACGCTGACTGAGGCATAATGGCTGAGATTATAGTCGCAGCTGTAGTTAGGATCGGTATGGATAGTTATACGGGTTTGCAGTGCTGTCTAGGTGCACTAATTGAGGGGTAAATGAAAGGGAAAATATAAAAGCACACATTATATATGAAATAATGTTTTTATATCTTATCAGAATATGGCAAATTTCTTTTATATTTTCAATTTTATACAATCTTTTGCTGTGTAGTAAAAATATATGTACATATGTACATTTATTGTTTAAGCAAGCTCTATAAAATTTGCAATCTGACAGTAATACAACAATTTTAAAAAAATTATTCATTTTTTTATTTTTTACCTTAATCTTCTTCTAGCTCTTCTGAGTCGATACTCATCTCAGCGATGCTCAATAAATACACTCCCTATTGGCGTAGGACTCATTAAAATGAAAGTTTACCAAGCTTAAGTCACTTCAATTGATGAACATTTCTCTTAACCAAACGCATCTATTATTATGGTATTTATTAGTTTTGGCTTTAAAAAGAAATCACTTGAAGCTAGGTCTGAAGAGTAACAAGGTTGCGAAGTAGGTTCAAAACGTTAAGGTTTCTTATTTCCAATTCATTGTTTAGAGTACAGCAAGAGCATCATTAATACATCTTGTTATGTTAGATAAGTATCTCTTTCTTTCGAATAGTCAAGAACAATTTATTGCACTTTGTTCCTGTTTAGTTTTTAGGCTTTTGCCTTGTGAAGCTCTTACCTGCACATATACATTCAGTAGCTCAGTTCTTTATGGTTGGAAATGATGTGGAAAGAGTCCTCATAGACACTATCTATCTCCGTTTTTATTTGAATAAGCCAATATACAAGTTTTTAAATTGATATCAACCTATGTAGTTAAGCGATTGTTCTACAATAATGTTGTGGCTAAAATGTTGTCATATATTAGGAGTTTCTTCATTGTTAGGTCCAAAATGTAGCAGACCACCCTCGTATATATTGTTGTTTACCGTCGGCACTTCCGCCACTCTTATAACTAATTTCCCCAATAAACTTGATATATACTTCCTGGTATTATAACCAATAACATTCAGTCACACTTATGCGACTTCTTACGAATAGAGCAAGTTTTGCTTGCGTAGGTTTTTTTTAGCTGGAATTGCCGCTGATTATTAGAAATTCGCTGAATTTAATTGGTTCAATGTTTTTTAACTTGTAGAAATGTAGTGGCCCATTAAAAACATTGAATTGAATTGTATTTTGTGTTCTTGAATAAGAATATTTTATATTTCATATATAATCATATTTTGTAGGAGTTTACTTACTGACTAAGGACTATGGACTACAGCAACTAATTGATCGTTTAATAACTAAAGATACCTAGTTAGGAGTAAACATAAATACGATTATTCACATAGCGATTGGCTTAAATAAATGCTAGGGTGATGTACAGGAATTACGATTATAGAAAGTACGAGTTAATGTGCAAGAAATTCGCTAATTAAAATTAATGTTGTTGCCCACAATAATTATCATTATCATTATCATCATCATGATATTTACACTTTACGCTTAAACAATTTAATTTGTACAAAAGTTGTTTCTCTCTCTCTATCAGTTTATCTTTACCGAGATTTCTTTAACTGTTTAAGTTTGTTTGTGTTTCTTATTTTGAGCTCAACTCAAGTCGGGGGGCGCCACACAGCTTGGATTTGGCACAGTTTTATGGGGGGGCATGGCAAGTGGGCGCCCCCGTCGCATACTTAATACTTTTGCAGGGATCGATTTTCAATTGATGCTGAGAGACGCTATATACACTAAGCCTAGTTCCAGTTTCATTTTAAGAATATATCACAAATAACTAATTTTAAGAGCTTCTCTCTCACACACATTCACACACACACAGACACAGACACAGGCACGCTCAGCAAACTGTGGCGCTTCTTCTTGGTAAGGAACTCACGGATACGTTTAGCCCAGAGATGCGCACAAGATTGCGAGGCAGGCAGGGACAGCGACAGGGACAGGGACAGTGGGCAGAGGGCAACCTAATGACTCGCATCGAGCTCGTGCTCATCATCGCTGCCACAATCGTCCATTTCCATGTCGATGAGCTCGTCATCGTCCTCATCGCCGCTGCCGTTGTGCATGTTCCGCTCCGAGCCGGAGCCTCCCTTCTCGTCCTCCTGCTGCATGCGCTTGTGCTTGGTGCGCCGGTTCTGGAACCAGACTTTCACCTGCGTCTCCGAGAGGTTCAGCGACTGGGCGAGTGCCTTCCGCTCCGCGCCCACCACATACTGATTGCTCTCGAATGCGTGCTCCAGCTTCAGCAGCTGCGACGGCGAGAAGGCGGTGCGAATGCGCTTTGGCTTGCGGAATGGTTGCAACAGGAAGTCTACAAAGAGAGAGAGAGAGAGAGAGAAGGAAAGAAGTCTGGTTAGTCAACTGCCACAAGAAGGAGTGAGAGAGAGAGAGAGAGGGGGAGACTAGCAGGGAATGGGTGGCGTATACTTACTTCCTGGAAAGCGGTGTGGAAAGATGCGTCCATGGCGACTCAGCAGCCACGGGTAGAGCGGATAGCTGTCGCGCGGCATGCCCGGGTTGCCCATGAACGAGGCGGCGGCATGTGGCGGCAGACCGGCTGCAGCAGCGGCAGCGGCTGCTGGGCCCAACACATGACCGGCCTGCAGGGCAGCGGCCATCTGGAACTGAGCGGCGGCAATCAGGTGCGGATTGTGCTGAGGCGCCAGCTCCGGCGGCGTGTTGATATACGGCGGCAGTGCCTTGATGTCTGGCAATCCTGGCTGGCCTTGTGGCGCACCTGGTCCGCCTGGGCCCATGGGGAACGGACGTACCAGGCCGCCGGGAGGCATGCCTGGGAGCATGAGTGGATTGGGACCTGCTGGATGCATTACTCCTGGCTTGGGGTAGTTGGGCTGTTGCTGAGGTGCCTGCTGTTGCTGCTGCTGCTGCTGAGGGGGGCGTGTTGTGCGGACTGCTGACCAGCAATGTGGGCGAGGAGGAGGGCTGCGAGGACTGTGGCGAGACTGATTTGGGCGGTGTGTGGGGCGGCTGAATGCGCTGTGCAGGATTCTCGCGCTGCTCGGCGCCGGCTGGTGCTGGCGATCGTTCGCGCTTTAGCGAGACTGCAACAGGCGCGGAGGCAAGCTCTCCCAGAGGCGAGAGCCGTGTCTGCAGCGGGCTTAGACTGCTGGCGACGGCGGCATTGTGATGCAGACGCTGCAGCAACTCCTGTATGTCATGATGAGACTTTGGTGTACCCTGATGCTGCTGCTGCTGTTGCTGGAGCAGCAGATGCTGATGCAGTGCATGTTGCTGGGCTGGCGAGAGATGCGGATGCGGATGCGGCTGTGCTTGCACATGGTGATGGGGTGCCATGTGTGGGGGCAGGACGTGATGCTGTGGGGGGGCCATCAGATGATGTGGTGGCGTGGGCGTGGCTGGCAGCATTGTCAGGCCGGCGGCAGGAGGCGTCTGGGGTGGAGAGCCGGGTCCGTTGCGGTGATCTGGCTGTGGTGGACTGCCGGGTTGATGCTGCTGCTGCTGCTGCTGCTGCTGATGATGGTCTGCATTGCCGGAGGCGACAACAACAGCCGTCGCATCGTTGCCGACAATCGAGTCGATGCTGAAGCCAATCTTCTGCTTGGGTGTGGGCAACATGACGGCTGAGGTGGGTACCGGCGGAATCATTTTAGTCATAAATACGCGCGTTTGGTGTGCGGGCGAGGCGGCGATTAGTTCGGCTATCTTGGCGGCTTTGCTCTTGGACACTGTTCACTTGGTTAATCCTTTTTATCTCTTCAGCTTGCTTTGCTTGCCGGTGCGGTGCGGATGCGGGATGCCTTGCGGTTTCTTTTACACTTGGCGCAACATTTGAATGCTTCACAACACTGGGCACACTTTGCACTTGGCTTTCTTCGACGCTAAACGTAAACAACTTTCTAGCGGGGGCAAAGACGAGAGAGAGTGGAGAGAAGAGAGTCTGAAATTCTTCTTGTTTTGTTTTTTCGTTTTGTTTTTGATTTTGCGTAGGACGCGCTCGCAACGTGTTTACTCGACGACGTTCACAGTCTGAATAATCGAGAGAAGCAACGCAGCGGCACCAAGTGTACGCAGTGGGAATTATACCGACACACGACACACTCTCTCTCGCTCTCTCGCTCTGCCTCTCACTCACGATGTCTGTGCCGTGTGCGCGCTCTCTCTCGCTCTCTCTCTCTCTCTCTCGCATCACACTGACTCAACAACACGTCAAACCGGTTACGTTTTCTCTTGTCTTGTTTTGTTGTTGCTGCCGACGATGTGCCGAAGTGCAAGAGAGAGAGAGCGAGCACACACGATGACTAGACAGGGCTGCAGTGACCAATGAGCGCACTCCGCTCTCTTGTTGTTGCATTCTCACCTTCTTGTGGATTTTATCTGGCCACGCCATGCTGTCTCATTATCTGTACATGCTGTGCGAGAAGGAGAAGGCGTTCACTATTTAATACGTATGTCTCTTTGTGTCTCTGTGTGTCTGTTTGTGTGTGTGTGTGTGTGTGTGTGGGTAGTTTTTCTGCATATGGCTTCCGTTGGTTTCTCTCTAGGTGATTGTTGTTGCTGCTCTTTTTGTTGGCATTGTGGCTGTCTCTGTGTAATTTGGCTTAAACTGCCATTCATAGTTTTTGTGGTTAGACTCACATGTTTTTATTTTGTTGGAAAATACAATAAAACGAAATGTGAGGAAATCCTTGAGAATTCGGTATATACTGGACACAGTTAGTTAATAACAGAGCTATAGCATGCTTCGTAATACGCAGTAATACGAATATAACTAAGTCATGAAGGGAGTCTCCCATTAAATCTTTAATAATTCGGAATCTAGACACAGTTAGTAAATAACAGAGTTATGGCATGCTCCCTAATACTTTTTGTATGAATATAACTTACGAAGGGAATATGCAATTAAATTGTTAAGAACTCGGTACATACTGGACACAGTTAGTTAATATCGGAGCTATAGCATGATCCCTAATACGTTGCAAAATAAATACTGGGATATTATTATCGATAAATATATTAAAAATTATTAAATCCTTAAAGATTTGGAATATACTTTGGAATATATATACAATGAGAGTCAATAAGAGCGCTATAGCATGCTCCGTAATGCGTTATAATAATAATTTTACTCATAAAGGGAATATCCCATTGAAGTTTCAATTAGTTACATTTAAAACGGGGTTTTTAAACTGAATTTTCGGGATTATTCAACGAAACTGTTTCTTTTAGGTTTTTACATTGGAGCTTATCTTAAATAAATGAAATTTTTTTGCAAATTACTTGTGGGTTTTTTCAACACACAATTCTGCAATTTCACCCGTATACGCAAAATCATCAATTTGTTTGTTGTTTTGAGCAAACACATTGAATGCTGATATGAGTATTGATTATATATTGTACATACTAAATACGATATACGCGATCGACTTACCGGATTGTCACGCCTGAGGATCGGCGCATAGATCGGGAGCGATCGCATTACGAATTCCGCACACCACAAATGCACTTCAAAGTTGGCCCTGTGGCATCATAAATCATATATTCAACACATTCAATGCGACAGTTTTATATTGACACGATCATAAAGCATTATGCATTGCAATTAAAATGTTAATTTTGATAAAAATAGTTGCTCTTCTTTGTCGTTTTGGCACACGACACACTTTACATAATTTATGTGCGATCGCAATCGAAATCACAATCAATATCGGAACCAGAGCACTGACAGATATTGCCAAAACGTGTACAATGCGATTACGAATTCGATTTCGAACTCGGATTAGAATAGACGAGTCCGTAAGGCGCAAATATATCAATTAGTAATCAGTAAATAATTCAAACAAATAATTTTCACACTCTTTTCTTGGGTGTTTGCCTCGACACGGACTCGGAATCAGACTCGGACTCGGAGTCGGGCATGTGTTCTGTCGAGAGCTGATTGCCTTGTCGGGGTTATCAGTGCTGGGGGCAGCATGTTAGATTTACGACTTTCAAAGTAAACAAATTTTGGATTTCTTTTTTAGTTTTGTTTGGGCATTTTTTCTTTTGTTTTTTCGCCCAAGATTAAAATCAATTTAATAGATCGTTAATAAAGCAGCTCAGAGCTGCAGAGTAGCCCCATAAAAGGCATAATTATGCTGCCTAATGGGGCTCGATTACATAGCGAAATTATGGAAAGTTCAGAGTGCGCACTTTAATGTACAAAACGTGTGTGTGCAATCTGCGATAATGTGAAAGTCACAATACAACCTATACAATATTATTAGTTAGCTAGGCAAGTGTTTGTATTTACACGCCCACTGCGGCACATCTGGAAGCAGGACAGCAACAACTGCAATCAGGACGAGTGCCTGCTCTCTCTTCGCCACAGGATCTACGCAACAATTGTGTTGTTAATGAGCAAATAAAGATATCTTCATGACCAGCAGCCGCAAAAGGCAACGGCAGCATCAGCATCTACAGCGACTAAATAGATGTACAAGATGTACCAGCTGCCTGCTCAGAGCATTAGCTCCCGCTGAGCACCCACGACTCGCGCGTACATACTACGCCAACTCGACCAGTAGATACCCTACAGTAAGTTAGAAGTGTGAACAACTGATGAGTTTTATAAATTAAAACAATTTAAAGAAACTACTGCTGTCTCACTCTTGCACACATTTGCAGGCAAGCGCACACTATAGCATACCAGCAAGTCACAAAAGTGACTTGAATAATTTCTGTGTTTGCTTATCGATCGGATTGATATTTGGAAGTGTTTTAGATATTTTAGTCAGCTAAGTATATGTCAAAGTTAGAAACTTTTAACTTTTATACATCGCTTACAATCCGATATAAAAAAGTAAGTTATTGATTTTTGAAGTTGGTGGGCGTGGCAGCCAACTTTTGAAGTACATTTTATGTGTGTATAGTATACGGGAATCTGCATGCCAAATTTGCTGTCTATAGCATTTAAAACAGATGAGATATGTGTGTTCCCACAGACATCCACATAGACGAATATACTGAAAAACAAATAAACAAATTACAATGTATTAAAAAAACAATAAAAAGCAATTTAAGTTCCATTGATACTCATAGAATTAATTAGTTAATATAATAACAATTAAGGGAGATAAGTGGAAATGCGAATTAATATAATTGAAATGATCTTACAACCAATCAACCCTGCTGAAACTGCAGGGTATCTGTGTCAGCACGCACAAAGTTCGCAAGGCGCTCCACTGGCTGTGACTGCAAATGAAAACCATAAAAAATGCAAGACAAGGGCCAAAGGGAAGAGAACAAAAAACGTATTTATTAGATGGAAATAAAACGATGTCGGCAGCCCCCGAGCACAATGCGAACCCGGCCGAAAGGTGTCAAAATCAACAATTTTCGAGCTGCAAACAATTCCAGAGAAAACAAGGCGCACAGCGTGATGCAATTTCGCTTCTATTCGTTTGCCCCTTCCCCATCTCTTTCTCTCGCTCTCTCTCTCTCTCTCTCTCTCTCTCTCTGTCTGTCTGACTTCCCCATGCTCTGTCTCGAGAAGATCTATCTCCCTGGGATTGTAACAATTTTTTGGAAACAGCAGTTTCACTTTTGCTTGCCTCGTCGTCTGGAAAACAATGAAAAACGTGGCAAATTTCCCTTTGTTTAATTTAGTGGCAAGAAATTGTAGAAAAGCAGAAACAAAAAATTGACTTTAATGATGATGAGTTGGCGATTAGAAGAACTCTGCGAAGAGGCTCTTTCCACTCTCAAGTGCCCTCCAGAGTGCCACTAAATTCATTCGAATTGTCTGTTTACCTCTCTTTGCGTTCTCTCTTATTGATGTTTTTTTGGGAAATGGCACAATTATTTAGAAATTTCAATATTATACACTGTGCGTGAGTGTGGGAGCTGCATTTAAATGTAATTAATTTACACTACTTATCTACCTCGCTTGAAGAAGGGAGACAGAGACAGAGAGAGAAAGAGAGAGAGAGAGGGCATGTCTGCGGTTCCAGGAACCCATGCAAGATCTATCAATTTCACTGTTTTCCATAATAAGTCCGTTTTTCCTGCCGATCCTCTCATAATTGGAACGCTTGTAAATCCACGCGGCACACAAAATTATGATGGATGTTTCTCTGGATGTATTTTCACGCTTGGAAACGAACAAAGGCGGGGGGAATTGGTAGCCAAGGGGAATTTGAAAACTGACAGTGCTTCCAATTCGAATGATGATAAGCATGTGAGGATCGAGGCGTGGGCGGGGGCGCGTGTGGAATAAGAAGAAGATCAAAGAACTGGAACGAGTTCCCAGAAAAATCCATTACAAGGTAAATGCCAGCGCCGCAGGGCAGGGTTAGGAACAGGGTTAAGGTTAGGGAGCCAACGAGGCAAAGGATCAGGGGTATTTGTTTTTGTGTATTTGATATTTCGAACACGCCACGTCGTACGAGGCCAATCAAGGGCAGCATGCAGCAGACCCCATAACTATGAAGCATGAGGCAACAATGCGCACAAAGGCCATAAAATCATATTAAAACACAATTTTTGGTCAACAACGGAGGGACAAGGGGCGAGAGGAAAGAGGCAAGAGGCAAGAGGGGCTACTGCTATAAAACATTTATATCTAATCCTTGACAATCATAAAAATCACAGAAACGACATGTCAACGATAGCGATAAAGACGACAAAGGAGAGAACCTACGAGAGAAACTACGGAAAATGGAAAATGCTACGAGCTGTCAGCAGCGGCAAACATTGCTTTAAATTGTCCGAGAAGTGCTGGAATGGTAAGGAAAGAGAAGAAAGAGATGTAAAGAAAACAGTAGTCAGTGAAATGTCATAAAAATGTCTAGCTCCCACTTTCCCCTAACCATGTCCGAGGCACCCCTTTTGGCCTATGCTTCGAAACATGTGCAAAACATTCTATACACTACGCTCACAAGAGCCCGGCATTTTTATGACATTTTCCGTAACGGGAAATGGACTACTATTCCTACTATTCCGATCTCTTAGTTTCTCCACCTCTCAACCTCAACCCAATTGTCATCATCCACACACAATAAACAGAATAAAGAGGAAAAACTTAGTTGCCTCAAAATAAAATCAACGTAATTTTTATGTCTTTTCACCGCTAGTTTTTAGTACGCCATACGTACTCGTTACTCGAGTAGTTACCCCCTGGCCTACACACCCCTTTTGACACTTGGCCACGTAATATTTTGGTTGACAGGCACTTTTGTTCGTGTGTCATTATCGTTTGCCCGGAATGTGACAGAAAAAGGGCTCGTTTATCTGGGATTTATGAACTGGCGGCATGATATAACCAAGTATTATAAGATTAAGGATAAGGCACCGTCTTGGTATGGTCTGTCGCTAGTTAGCAGGCCTTGCTAAAGGAATGTTGGGAAAAGAGATAAGTATAATACGATAAAAACTATTTTAAAGAAAGTTGTAGAATCAAACTACGCATATAATACGTTTTGTTCTTACTAATTAACTCCCATTTTTAAATGTTATTACTATAGATTGATAAAGTATAACACACTTTTAAGTAAGTTCAATATTTGCTAGCAAGACTTCCGCCCATTCATAGATAGATCAACCCTTCCACCTTTTTGGGAGTCAGTTATTAATGTGCTTGTCTTTTCTACACACACCCCAAAGAAAACACCCCCTCCACTGCATAAACGATACGCCCACACTTGTCAGTGGCACTTTACACCCCATTTAAGGGGTACCCTCCTTCTCCTTCTCCTTCTCCTTCTACTCCTCCTCCTCTCGCCAAGAAGCGTATCGAAACTAATGATGACACCCAATAAAAAAGAACTCCAACAAATGTGTAAATTTGTAAAAATGCATGAAATTCTGAATGTAAATTTCCAAAAGGCAACAATTTCGGGGAATACGAACCGAAATAGGGACACGGACATGCTTCAGTGCTTTGACGAGGGGCGAGCAGAGGAAGTGGTAATAGAAGAGAGCGAAGGGAAGACAAACGATATAAATTTGTGGATGTAACTTGAAAATGTCGCTGGCAACATGGAATAATAAGAAACGAGAACAAGCAATCATAATAGAAATGGGATGGGAAGGGGGAGGAAAGGGAATCAGAAGAGGAGGAAGGGAGGGGGGTGTGGTGGGAACGCGGGGCGCATTGCAGATGACTCAATTTACACACAACGAGCGCTGTAAATTGCGCCTCATTTTGTGCGCAATTTTTCCTTTGGCATTTGCCAAATGTCAAAAAAGAAGCAGAGAAAGTCATGGTAAGGGAAGGTAAAGGGAAAGGAATAAATGTGTAATCTGTTTTCCCTCTCCCTCTCTCTCCCTTCCTCCCCTTTGTCACTCGGCAAATTGGCGAAGCTAATAAAAGCGAAATTAGGAACAGGACGAGGTTGATGAGCCGCCATTTTCTTGGCACGGCGTCGTTAAACAAATGAATTGCCATAAGCACTGCCTGATTGCGATGTCACTTTAGATGGGTTTCCATAATAAGCTGCGGCTCCGTCTACTCCGGCAGCTGCCGCCTGCTGCGCGCCGCTTGGCAAAACAGTCGCGACTCGCATTGTGGCAAGGACACTCCACTCCACCCCAGTGCAACCCAAGCCAACCCCTTTTTGGGACCAGCAACGACAATGACAACAGTTTGCACACTTTATGAGGCGCATCATTATGAGGCTGCGATGGTAGCCGCGCATCCTGCCTGCCGACTGCCATTATTATACGCCATTTAAATAATTTTCGCTTTCATGCTGCACCGCTGTCGCCTGCCACTCGCCGTCTGGCACGTTTGCCAACCCTCGACGGGTATCAACCCCTCCTCCCTGGCAATCTCAACCCCAAAACTGTGCGGCGTCTGTGCCATTTTTCTCAGGCTAGCGTCGCACATAATCAGCGCACATCATCAGCATTTGATTGCGACAAATAATGCTGCCACTTTGGGCCGCACGCTGTTGTTGAAGGTTTGCCTTCAAAATGGCGCCCAACGTGAGGCGACTTAAAAGCGCGCGCGTGTGTTAAATTAAAAGGATTTGTGTGTTGATTAAGTGCTGCTGCCAGGCAGTCAATATAAATGCGAGCAACGGGGTTGAATAGGATCATCAGCTGCAAATATATCAGACTGAAATATGGCAGCTGGACAGGTCTCGGTCTCTGCTTCAGCCTAGTCCCGGGCAACATTGCAATTGTAAATGGTGGGATCTCTTGAGCTACCCAACATACGTTGAGGTGCATACGGTAGCCATCGTTCAGTCATATCTAAGCCGATCTAACAATAAGATAATGTAACATATATGAGCTTCATAGCCCAAACAAGCCGACAGTCGAACTGCAACTGGAATTGCAACTGCAACTGCAACTGTATCTGGGTCAAATCCTTGGACAATGGACGAGCACTTGAGTTGTGAACTCGCACTGGAACAATGCGCTGATCAACTGCCGCCGGAAGGTGCTCAAAGTTAACGGGAAGCAGCTGATGCCGGCAATCTTCGGCGATCTCAACATTTTGATCTTGTTACAAAAGTCAGCGGCAGTCAGCAAAAGGCAGAGGGCAACACGCGGGTGTTCCTCAGATCAGAGAGAAAGAGAGAGAGAGAGTGCATAGCTCTGAAGCGGAAAGAGCCAAAAAGTTAAGCCACAAACATACAAGAGGATCAAAACGGATTTAAATACAAAGTGGGAAATAATGAAGTGCCGGCAAAATGTGGAAGATCTGTACACAAAAGGGAGGGTTGCACGAATGGTACTCGTAGTTCAGAACGGTCGGGGATAGTCGGCAACACACACACAGTGCGTGTTGGCTTCTTGGCTTATTAAAGTTATAATTAAAATATGTCTGTGTCTGGCTGACTGGCCATCAAGCATACTTTGCTGCATCTACCCTGGTCTGAGGCTGAATTCCAGTTCTTCAAGTACATCGTTTTTCTATGAATTCAATTATAAAATTCCATTTATAATACTTTTGTATTTACATTTTAATGGATTCACACTTCTCAAGCATGTTACCCAACCAGAAAGGACAATGCAGCCATATGTATGTGGCACAGTGGCGTAGTCAACGAGAGCTGCAACAGGGGTAGATCTTTCTAGGTAGTTAATCGAACTGATAACTGGATTTCTATAATGCAGACCCTTATGCATCGATAAATGCAACTACGCCCCGCTTTTTTATACCCTTTTCAAGACCTCCCAGCCGATGTCATTTAAATTCATTAGGATTACGAGACAAAAAAAGTCAACAAGATGCCAAGAACATGTCAACAAGCAGACTGAAGCACCCTTCGCTCTCTTGAGTTTCTCAAGCAAAAAGGATAATTCAACTCATATGCGACCATTATTGAATTATTGAATAGAAATGAGTACAGAAAGAGAGCAGGGAGATTGTGTGAGAGCGAGAGCCGGAGTGCTTATCATCAAAATACTCAGCCGTCTCACATACTTGACTTAATTTAAGCCAATTTGGTGGCCATTGAAAGAGGGGATTACACGGCAAGAGAGGATGCGATGTGCATTCCCAACTCAACTATATAATTGTTTTGAGAGCAACCTCAGTTACACACAGAGTCACACTCTCTTACCCTCTCAGTGTGCCTGGCAAAGTGGAACACCCGCATGTGGATGAATTCAAGTACTTGAGCAGCATGTAATCGTAATCCTAGTGAGCCCCGGTAGCCGCACAGTAGCCCTGTGTGGGATCTTAGAAATTTGCGCATGCCATTATGTAATTTGCCCTGTACCCGAGTCGGCATCGGCTTCTGTAGTGCCGCCTTCTGGCGGTTTCTTTGTGCCACTTGCCACCATGTGTAATTCGATTTGTGCCACTTTCCACAGCGGCACTTTGATGTGGCCAGCCCTGGCCCTTGAAACCCTAGCCCATTAATGCAAATGCCACATGATGATGTCTTCATATTCAATGTTGTCAAAAACAAATTCAATAATTTATTGAATTGATTTTTATTAAAGCTAATTGGGCCGACGCGAACGCGGCGACTTCGTTTAACGGCCCGTGCCGCAGCGATTAAAATGCCTGCGCATAGTGGGAGCTCTTGATTATGCCAGTAGTAGTACTACGAGAGGTATGAGTACACTCGTTCTACTCGCCGGCAACGGCACAATTCCAGTGCATTCATTTCAATTGGTGTCAATGCACGTCGGGGTATTCGTAATGTCTATAGATTTATTTAAAGTTTTGAGTGCCTGCGGCGGCTTTGTTTTTAATCAGCTGCCACTTGCCGCAGACCCCACACACGCACACACACACAGACAGACACACATGAATGTGAGTGCGAGTCGAGTTGAGTCGCGTCGAATCGAATCGAGTTGAGCTGAGCTGAGCTGAGTTGATGCGAATGCCTAATTAAAATTGATTTGATTTCACTGACACTTTTCAGTGTTTCAAATCAAAGCCGCATTGTTCGACACGCCATTCGCTTAGTTGGCCTGTCCGACTGTCAGTCGTTCATTCAGTCATTCAGTCACTCAATCAGTCAATCATTCATTCACTCAATCGTTTCAATTTCACATTTGATTGATATTTTCGTTGAAACCAATACAGAGAATGCTGCAGCAGGCTAATTAAGCCAGCCGGCGCTAAGCTCATAATTATACAAAGCCTCAAACATAGAGAGACACCGTCTTGAAGTCGAGTCGAGCTGGTGCTGGGATGCCAAGCGAGTCTTCGACTGGAGTGGACTGAACTGGGCATTTGGTTGTCATCTTGGCCATATATCTTGTTATGGCACGGCGCATGCGCGTCTCGTCAATTAGTTTGGCTGTCAAAAAGATGATGAACTCGTTGCTTGATGAGGGTTAGCTCTGCCATTCTTCGCTGCCCTACTACGATCCTCCACCAGAGTGCTGTTGTCCACTGGACTTATCACAGTTTCAAGCGAATTACGACGCGCAGTAATTTCTTCCCTCTCTCTCTTTCTCTAGTTTTGGCGTAGTTTTGGAAATGCCTGAAATATGAGTAACGCTGTGTAGTATTGCAGAGTTAAGAGCTCTCCACGGCTTAGTCAACGTGTGCTGAGATAGCATCGATATAGGCGTGTTTATAGGCCAGACTCAGTGCCCAGCTTGTGGTATCAGTGTGTGTGGTCGTCTCACTGGCGTCATGTCGTTGACATTTGCGACAAATGCCCTGACGCATGTCAAGTGGCTGGCGAAGCCACTTAGAAAGACAAAGATCGGTGGCAGCTCACACTGTGTGGTCTCTCATCACTCCATCCAGTCCCTCCTCAGTCCAGTCATCTTCTTCGGGGGTGTACACTCAACATGCTCCACGCTAATTGCACAAGCTTGTTACAACAAAATGGAATGATCTACGCAGCATATGGTCACGTATTTACGTCTCTGAGTAAGGCGCATGTGGCCTGATAAAGCAACTCAGCAACACAGTTCGAGCAACTCTTTTCCCATTTATAATCAGCTAATTAAGGTCAGCACATAATTTTAATTGTTTTTCATAATTTCAATTGAGGCGGCATCATACAAAGGCTTCCGTTTCTCACTGAGATTATCTCTCGGAGGATGCTTCGCTCCGACAATTCCATAGAACTGAAAATTACCGACTGATAAGCGCAGGCGAGTCTTTTGCATAATTGGCGGCTACTTTGCTTTTTGGTTTTCGTTCATTTTGTAATGGAATTTTATTTAATTGCCAGAGATGAAAGTGCGCACCAAGTCGTGGCGTCGTGGCCCCTCGGGGTCAGTTGCAACAGTCGAAAGTGCACGACTGTGATACACCCGACAAGTTCTGAGTTTAACGTGATTTGTATTGGCAGTAATAAGTCAAATTGTCACCAAATTTGGTAACTCTTACCCTCACTTAGAAATAGGTGTTCATACAGACGCACAGGCTATTGAGACTCGGATGTATTGGGTTAACCAAAAAGAAGCCGGTGATCATATGATCATATGATCATGTATGGTTGGTTGTGGTATATTTAACTTCTCTCCAATCCCACGCTCAGATACATGACAATCCGATTCGATTAAAGCTTTGATAACGTCATCATCAACTGCACTTGGCAGACCTGAACGTGGCTTGTCTTTGAGTGAAAAATCTCCCAAAGGGAATTTGACAGACAAACTTTGACACTGTGTTTCTTTTAAGGCTTTGTCACCATACACATCACGTTACTTTTTAGCAACCTGAGCTGCATTTGCAATAAATGAAAATATGACGAAAATGCTCCTTTGTGGGCTCCATATTCAAATTGCCGCCAAACAAACAAATATAAACAAAATTACGCGCGCTTTTTTCTAAATTAAGCTAAAAGTGCCAGATGATAACTTACAAAAGATAGAATGCAGTAACAGAGTCCTAAGCCGTTCAAAAAAATGGTCAAAAAATTGAATGCAAAATCAGCGGTTTCTCTTAGGTCAACCAATTGATGCTGACTAAGAACATACATATATGGTATATATTGTCGGGTCTGCCACGCCTTCTTAAGTCTGTTGCATACATAATTATTCATTACCATTCGAGAGTAGATTGAAAGCGTATGCTCTCTCTCTCCCTCTCTTTACATGTCTGATTACTGATTTGTGCTTTGTTTAACAAGAGTTCAATTTGATTTGTGTTTAATTATGAATTTCTCTACCGGCAACTGTGGGAAAATGGAGAAAAAGCAACTTCTGCCCGTCCCGTCCCGAGCTCGTCTGTGATTAATTTGAATTATTTTTGGAACGCGGTGAAATGCGAGCGAGCAACTCGTGATCGTGCCCTACTCAGTGTTGGTGTCTGCCCACTCCGATTGCTGCACTGCTCCAGTCTAGATACATAAAATACACTTCGTTTATTTTGTTTTCATTTTGCTGCCAGGTCAAATTTATTTATTTGTTTGTTTTCCTTAATTTTGTATGAAACATTGCTGGCTACGCGACGTAATTAATTACAGTTTTTATTGCCACGACTTGAGGTTCGTTCGTGTACTTATGAATACTTATGAATACCCCGGTAATATTCATTTGCTCTGTGATTTATATGGGAACAGCGAGAAGATCTCTCCCCGGGCATGTCGAAAGTGCCATAAAATGTTTGAGCTATTCGAATTGTTCGATGAAATGTGAAAGGCAATTCCTCAATTTGATTTTATGAACTGAGTGAATTCCACGAGAACATTAGATATGTGATGAAGTGGAGCTAGCTCAGTTATCAAACAGAATTTATAGATGCAAATAAAGAAACATTTTGAACTTGACTAAGCTTAATTAACAGCTCAATTCTCGAGTCAAAGTTGGAGCAGTAAATACTGAGAAAGTTAACTAAACTGTGTTAAATGTTGCTTAATTGCCGCTGACAAGAGGCAAAAAATGTCAGCTCTCTCTTAATTGCCTCGGGAACTTTAGCCAATGGGTTTGCCAGGCTGTCAACATGCTCATTTCCCTCCACAACATTGGCCAGCAATTTACTGAAAATATGTAAGCAACAACAAGAAGAACAACTGCAGCAACTAAAGTGCAAAACACATGCAATGCCAGCTAATTAAGCTGGACGGAGCCGAGCCGAGTCGAGTCGAGTCGAGCCGGGCCACTGCATTTGAATGCTCCATCCAGGTCGGCCCCAGCCGCGCCTCTTCACGGTAGCCCCTAACGGAAGCCATACTTCAGCGCTGGCAGTCGCAAATCTGACAACTCGCATCTAAGAGATGCGCGACGAGAAACAAACAACGCACTACGAACGACAGTAGCCACTGCTCCAGCTCCAGCTCCAACACCAGCTCCAACTCCAAGTCCAGTTCACGCTCAGGAAGTGGGCTGTCTGCGAGGCACAGAGAAGTAGCAGAGACTTTGCGGCATTGCTGATACGCCCCGTGGGCCGCGTGCATATTGAAAGCAATAAAAATTAATTTTCGCATGCTAACAGCGCAATCAAAGCAAAGTTGACAAGCGTTTACAAAGGCGGCTCATCTGGGACGCGTTTATCACCGAAATATTTCATCTCTGCGATAAGCATCTTCAACTTGCCCCAACTGCAGTGGCACAAAGTGCGAGACAGAGAGAGAAAGGGAGAGAAAAGGTGTGAGACGTTCGCTTAAGCCGTTTGTCATCGCATTTCCGCTGAAGAAGCTCTGCCTTTCCTCTCCTTTTCCCTTTCCTCTCTCTTTCTCCTTCTCTCATTGTCTGGCTGTCTCTATCATATGCTGCCCCAACTGTCATATCTCTGCGCATGCGCGACAGTTGCTAATTAGTCGCATGAATGAAATTGAAGCTCCAACTCGTCTCACACCTTCTCCAGCGGCAACTTTGTCTTTTGGTCGTGCGAGATTTTAATGCTTCTCTCTTCGCCAGAGAGCAAGAGATATAATCACTCGGGGTTTTATGAGTGCCCTTTTGTGACTGCCCACATTTCGCTTTAAATTTAATTATGTCCAACGCGCATGGCCCGCCAAGTGGGCCGTCGTATTGTACGTGAATCACACAGTGAGCGCATGGAAAGCTGGACCAAGGTGTGACCAGGTTAGGTGACGAAACTGGAGAGATGCTCATACTGGAGTGCAAATGGTTGCCAGACTAGCTTAGTCATCGTCTGACTTCCGTGTATGCGCATTTGCATTTTCATTGCAGCCAATTACAAATCTATTTTGTTCTTGGTCATATTCACTTGGCACTTGGCCATTTTGCCGGCGAAATGTGATTTTAATTGCCGGCCATAAATCAAGGCAAGGCGCAGTGCAATAATAATTTACAAATGCATTTGCCAATTGATGCGCGAAACGAGTGCACATCGAAAGTGTTTTCGAATTCGACATCGAGCCGAGTGCAGTGCATAAATCAGTGGCCATTGCAATGCCCAATGAGCTTGGCGGCCATTTTCTGTATCTTTTGGCATTATTAATTATCGCTCTCTGCTTTTCGCACAGCGTTTATTTATTTATTTATTAGCAGTCTCGACGCGAGCGACGCCATTGAACATTGACACGCATTCAATTACCCCGCGAGTGACTCACAAGTTCCCCCCTCTTCCTCTCCCAGTCGTCACGCAGTGTGTGCAGTGGGGAGCTGGGGCCCGATCGCTGCTGGAATGCAATCAGCTTCAATCACAGTGGGCCTGCTATATTTATCGCCCTAAACGAGCATAAATTGTGGCTTAAAAGTTTTCCTAGAACTGTAAGTCAATGAAACTGAAATACCTACACGTGGGCGGAGAGCCAAGAGATTGGAACAGCGCAGTGCACTGTAAGAAATGCGGGAGTTACTTCTTCATATTACAATAAATAATTAAATATGAACTTAAATAAATTATTTGCATTCATTTTTACCATTTGCTTAATTTATTTATTTAATGTCAACTTGTCCAACAAAATAAATAAATAAATTACAAAATAATCATTTAATTAAATATTGGTAATCAATGAAGAGAACCAGAGAACTGGTTAACAAATTCATAAATACAACTTTAAACATATTTATAACTTAAAATTTATTTTATATTTAACTTAATTTAAACTTGGATAATGAATAAGTTGATCCAACATTTGTTGCATTTGTTACAGAAGACTGTAGAAAATGAAGAATAAAATAATAATAAAATAAAATAAATAAATAAATAAGAATAAAATAAATGAATAAAAGAATAAAATACTAAATAATTAAGAACATATTATTATAGAATAAAGATAGAACACTGTGTTGAAAAGTCTGCTGTAAAATCTAAGAAAAACACATTTCAGAGTGTTAAATTGCATTTTAATATATTAATTGGATATTATATATATGTATATTATATATTATATTAAATATTATAGTACAATATTACTTTGCCCGCATTTCTCTCAGTGCACTGTAAGCCCAAAAAGATCGATTATCAATACCAGTGGCGTTTAATTAAAATTGTACAAGTGCCAGTGTCAACTCAATCGTCGTCAACTCACTCAGCTCACTTGATCCCTACGCTCCCTCCCCTCCCCACACACCTCTTGCTCCCACTCTCACATACTCTGCTCCTCTGTCAACTCTGCCTCACCTCTGTCAGTGTCTCCGAAACACGTTAACAGCCCAAACGTGACAACAGCAGCACTGAGGACAGCCCACAGTCTGAAACAGTCAAAAGAGTCGAGCAGCCGCTGGCTGGATCCTCAGGCTGGAGAGGCTTGAGGTGATCGTGTGGTACGTTACCTAAATGCCTCAGTCGCAGTCGCAGTCGCAGCCGTGTTCCCGTGTTGGCGTTGTCTCAATTGTCAATTCATAAACGACTCTGGAGTTTTCTTCGATTTTTGATTTATGCCCATGAATTCACATCCAAATGTCAGCAGTTGGAACGCTGTAAGAATGCGAGAAGCAGGGGAGGGGGCGGGGGGAGTGTGATAGGAGGGAGTGTGAGCTCGGGTTCGTTCGCAGCAATATGGCTGCCTCAAATTGAATGTTAATATATGCAGTTAATAAGTTATTTTCGATATTATATGGTAGCCAACGGGCTGTCAAAACTCACACAAGCAACTGTCAGCGCGGGTAATTGCCCAGCGGCCCACGCGATGTGCCTGGTCTGGCATATTAATGTTCACTGCCAGTCATACGAGGGGGGTGGAGGGGTCACTAGCTGGACGAAAAAGGGGTAGGGAGGGAGAGTGAGATTTCGCATGGAGACAAAGTGACGCGCCGGCCATGTTTAGTGGCGGGTTGACAAGCTAATTTGTTGGATAATTGTGCGATTTTTGACAGGCGCTGGCTATAACAGCGTTGCCAGATCGTCAACACACATATGACAGTTTGTACGCAGCTTTGCTGCAACTGTTGTGCTGCAACAAAGTCAACAAATCGAACCCTTCAGGCAATTTACTCCAAGTGAAATGGCAGCCAAAAGGGGAAAGCAGAGAGGCTGGCCGACCAACAGACAGACAGACAGACAGACATATCTACAGACAGACAGACAGACATATCTACAGAGAGACAGACATAGAGAAAGACAGATATACCAACAGAGAGAAAGACAGTCATACAGTCGAACAGACAGACAGACAGGCAGATGGACATACACACAGCTATACAAAAAAGATATACAGACAGACAGATATACATAAAGAGTCAGACAGAGCGACGGGCAGACAGACAAATTGACAGAGAGAAAGACAGACATACAAACAGAGCGACATACAGTCGAACAGACATACAGAGAGGCAGATCGACATACACACAGCAATACAGAAAATACATACAGACAGACAGATATACAGATATACAGAGAGAGACAGACAGAGCGAGGGGCAAACAGACAAATTGACAGAGAGACAAACATAGAGAAAGACAGACATACAAACAGAGCGACATACAGTCGGACAGACAGACAAGTTGTAGTAAGAGCCAGGCCCAGACAGATTGACATTAAACAAGTTGTAATTCGATACTTAATTGACGCCTGGCTCGTAAATTTGCAATTGCGCAGGCTCACCGAGAGCACCGAGAGCAGTCCCAGCGCAGGCCCAGACCCAGACCCAGAGCCAGAGCTGTTGTCCAGTATATGCTCCCCCTTATACATAAGTGATCCGTCCTGGCCGATTCCAATTAAAGAAGACCCAAGGGGCCTCTGGCTTCGCCTGTCGAATTGAGGTACAAACGTAATGCTAAAAGTGAGAATATTGCCCACACACACAGCAAAACTACAGACGGGTGGGGGGAGAGGAAGGGGGACGACTAGAGAAGAGGGATAAGGGCCCTCAACTAGCAGACCGCTTGACCTTTGCGTCTTTGCGTGTACATTGTGCGAATCTTCGCAACGAAGACGGCCCAGTTTTTATTTGCTTTTTGGGCCATTTGTTTTAAAATACAGCCCCATGACAGCTTCATTGTGATGCGGCCCCAAACAAGACTTATTGCACTTTGGCAATACATTTCTCAGCTACAAAAACTGTAACTGTAACGGTTAACGGTTAACTGTAAGTGTTACTGTTAGCTCGAGTTGTGGCTAAGGAAAATCATTGACGGTCCGCAGGGTTTATGGCCTGCCACAATATTAACGCCGGCAAAGCGAACGCGCCAAGCACTCCCCCGGGCTTAGACACCCATTCCCCCCGTGTCTACTCCAGCTACCCCTCCCTCACTCCCTCTACCTGCTTTCTATTGAGAAAGTGTAACTTTTACTCGACGCAACGTCGATTTTAAAGCCATAAAAAATGTTTTATGTCGCCGGCGCACACATTTTTTGTGTGTCGCTAAAGCGAAAATTGCTTTACACCTGAAGACGAGGGTGGAGGGGGAGGTAAGTCAACTCTGGAATGGGTACTCCTTATATGTGGTACAATATATACACATTGTATGTTAGCTCTCTGCTCTGGGGCGACATCGCCGTTGATTGCGGCAATTTATTTTATTGCAAATTTGATAGGCTTTGAAATTTGATTTGATTGGGGCCCCGCATTGCCCGTATTGCCCCGATTGCCCGATTGGTAGCAATCGGCCCAAAATATCGAATTACAAATGAATTTGACTTGGATATTTTATGAGTGTGTCAATCGGCCCTGGCATGTGGCCAACTACTGTGCGATTCCAGTGAATGTAATCGAACTGCAAGTGCCAAGCGGAGTCGGAGTCGAACTTGAACTCGTCTCGGTTGGGGAATTTGTTAGGTTCGATTGTATTTCCATCTACCTTATTACGTTGTATATATAGCTATGTTCGTCTCTCTGTCTGTTCGTATGTCTATCTGTCTCTCTGTCTGTCTATTACTCCGTATGAACACCTAAATCACAGTCACCATAGGAGCTAGGACTACCAAATTTGAAGACAATATGTTTTATTATTTCACGCAGATTAAGTGTATTTCCGAATTGGCTCACGCCCCCTTCCGCCACTGTGAATTAATAAAAATATAGTTTTAATTGTAATTTAAATGCTAGAAAGATAACTAACAATTATCAAAAGTTTGGTTGCAATCAGATAATTAACATAGAAGATATTTAATAAATTACTTGAAAGGGCAGCGATTTTCAAGGCGCCCCTTCAATGTATGCAACACAAAAATACAACAAACATAATAGCTGAATATTTAAGATATTGATTAGATATTGTTGCTGCAAAGAATTGACTACCCTGCCCTTCAGATACGATGTAGTGCCCCTAATGTCGTGTCTGATTGAAGTCGTAGAAGTCACGCCTTCACATTGGAAATAATTAAAATATCTCGCATGTTCCGTACAGAATTCATAATTTTGTTTACGTCGCAAAGTGGCAAACAATTACTTTATGAGCTGGACAAATATGGCGGCGATCATAATTAGGAAGCCAGCTACGCCCGCCGATTTGGCCACAATGAAAGCGATAGCACTTCCGGCGCAAGTCAATCGAAATGTTTGGGGTTAATCGACGAGGTGTCAATGAGTTGAGTATGACAAACGACAGCGACAAATCTGTAGGAAGTTTACACAGACCCCACATTCAACTGCGACCTGTTCCTGCCCTCCCCCTGCACCTGCACCTGCCCCTGCCGCACTGCATGTAATGTAATTGCGGCACCAGCTTCAGTCCCATTTGCTGACAATGCCTCCGTCCGGGTGAAGCTAATGGCCGGAAAGTCGTCAACAATAAAGCGCGACACGTGGGCGCAGATAAGGCGTCCCCTCCTGCCCCTGCTCCTGCTGCTTTGTCTACTTCCCTGCGTTGTCTTGGGGGCGGATATGAGCGATTTGGGGCAAGCGCTTTGACGCTCTCAGATTGCAGATGCCAAATTGCAGGCAACGGGGCTGAATTTAATGTCTTAATTAACTGCCACAACTCGATTGGATTCGATTGGAGTTGCAGATGAAGCTGGAGCTGGAGCTGGAGCCTCAACTAATGCTCGAGCTTATCTATAAATTGTAATCAGTAATTAAGTCCAGGGCTAACTCGGCGCACGCGCTTCGTCTGCGTCTTCAGAATCCGCAGGGGATTTGAATTGTTAGCGGGTATGAGAACTGAGGATTGAGAGAGAGAGAGATTCGAGGCAGCAGCGACATGTGGCAGCATTAAGTTATCATGTGTTGATTTACATGCGCATTGTTGTTGTAATTCGATTTGCTTGTCGCATTGTTGTCAATGCTGTTGTTGTTGTTGTTTTTGTAATGGGTGTGCTTGGAAGTTTTCAGTTTAAGCCGCGTCGATTGAATGCCAGCGATAGGCGGCAATTTAAATAAATAGATGATGCCTGGCCTGATGTCGAGATTGAAGACTGGCGATAAGCCCTGTGTGAGCTGCCAAAAGAGCTGAGTAAATTGTACCTCTGTATGTGTGCGTGTCTCTGCATGTGTGCGTGTGTGTACAGTGTGTGGAGATATCACAGCAAGGAGCCAATTAAGCCGGGCTACCCGAGCAACATGACAGAAACTGAGACAATTTACTAGAAAAAGGGCACAGCGAATGAATTCTTGGTACTTGGACAGGCTTATTAGCTGGTCGACATTATATTAAATATGATAAAGACATCTTAAGATGGTCGTATATTAACGTATTTAAAGTTTGAAGTGCTTAAAGTTACTCAAAATATTATGTAATTGGCTTAGCTACCTATTTGTGTGTCAAGAGTATTTTTTATGCTTATAATTTATAATTTAATAATTTATATATAATTTATGTTTATAATTTAATTTCATGTCATTTCTTTTCAGATTCAAAATGAATACACAATATTTGCATGGCAATCTCAAATGCAATATCCCAATTAACCATCCAGTGCTAATGCAATATCCGTAAATCCGCTGAGCCAATCACATTTCCATTTGGCAAAAAACCTGCGATTGGAATTCGCAACTTTAAATTATTGTTCAGTTGATTTCATTTGAGATAAAGTTGCCTCCTTAACTTGCAGCACTCAACGAGGCAAACACAAAAAACACAAACCAAAAAAAAGAAGCAGAAACCTAACAACTGTTAAATTTGCACGGCGATTATTCAAGCCAGTAAACAATGCGGATTGCATAATTCGTTTAACTGGCGTTAAACGAAACTGCGAATAAAAAAAAAACGCAGGCAAACAAAGCGTTTTCTTGCAATTTCGCATTGTTCAAGAGAAACAACAAAAATTTAAATTTTTTACGACTTGGAAATTGCAACATTTAACAAAATAAATCGGAGCCAGCTAAGGGAACAGGGCAGAAAATGAACTACGTTTAAAATTACAACAGCAACAGCAACGTAACAAAGGCAGCGCAGGGTCAAAGCAACAACAACAACTAGAAACGTAAGATTAGAGAGCAAAATGCAAATAAACGAAACCTAATAAAAGCAATTTGCAAAATTAACTAAAACGCTCTCAAGCTGCTGCTGCTGCTGCTGCAACACTCTCCCCCCTCTCACACTCCCACAGGAGCAGGGGGGAAGGCTCGCAACTAAACAAGCAAAAGCTGTGCTAATTTTTTGTAAATAAAACTACCGAGCAAGCGATCAAGCAGCAACAGCAACAGCGATTTGCCAGCTAGCAGCACTCTAGGAAAATCAACTGTGAAAATCACAAGCAACAACAAGAAGAACAACTGCAACTACAACTACAACAACAACAGCACAGCAGACTGGGCTAACTGCGCCGAACTGTGCCAAATTGCTGGCAAATCGTGAGGCGCAAGGCGCAAAACAACAGTTGCAATTCGGTACGGAATGCAAATTCAGCTAAGACTCAGTGTGGTAATTACCCCCAGCCCCAGTCCCAGTACCAGCCCCAGCAGCGGCAGCAAAACCACACCCCTGCCTCAATGCCAGCCCCCTTTGCTGCCCCCTTGACAACTCCCTTTCTAGTCAGAGCCCCCAAGAGCATTAGAATCTCTTTCTCTGTAGAGAGTCTTGGCTAAGCCGCATGTTGCCCGCTTATTAAATCTGTGTAAGCTGTACATACACACACATATACATATAACACACACATATACATATATAAATAGCACACACACACGCAGTATACACAGCACAAATAACACACACACATCGCATACTTGGCAGCAATTTTGTGCCTGTGTCTGCCTGCAAGTCACGCGTTCAGACGCTGTCTTTGACTATCCCCCCCTCCTCGCTAGGCCCCTTTCCCCACCCTTCCCTACCCTTCCCCTTCTACAGTTCATCAGTTGCTGCGCTGATTATTTGCCTAAATTGCTGCTAATAACATGACGTGGTGGCATTCAAAGAGAGAGATCGCCCCCCCAGTTGGCTTGGCCGCCCCATTTGCATGTGCTGTGCATGCACAGCGATCTAGACGTCTGTCCATCATTTGTTAATTTCTTCATGTTTAGCCGTGGCAAGAGCAAAGCAAAGAGCAAAGAAAGGGGGCTGAGGGGAGTGGCAGCAGGCTGGCAGTTGCTGCCACCGTTTGCAACAGCAGAGAATGCAACAGATTCTCTACTCAGTGTATGCTTCGTGCTCGTTGCGCCGTTTTCGTCTTGGGTTTCTCAGGCCAAATTGCTGCGAAATTAGTTGGCCTGTCTATTACACATGCAGATTGCAACTGCAACTGGAAGCAGCAGCAGCAACAACAATTGCCGCTTGTGGAGATGCTGCTGCTGCTGCTGCCGAGCAATGTTGCATGCTGCCCCATTGTGGCATTGCAATTGGCAAATGTAAATGGCAAATGGTTTGGTTAGTTGCTCATAACTGCAGGGTATCTCTGGCATATATACACACACCACACACAAACACACACACCCCATACACGCAGTCTGAGTGAATAGCAAACGGATCCACTTGCCGCACATGCAATTATGGCAACAATTACACTCGCAATCATCCAATTGCTGCTGCACCTGATCTATAATTTTCATATGGCCTGTGTGAGTTACTTTTCACAGCTCGCGGCATAGTTATTCGAAATTCGAATACACTCCAGTGCCAGTGAGTGTGCACACACACACACAGGCACACATACACACAGCAAAGTCGAGTTAATGAAAGAATAATAAGGCGAGGTGACACTGACACGGCGTGTGGCCAAGCCAAGCCACGTCGACTCAAGTCGATCCGATCCGATCCCGGCCTGAGGCGAGATACCATTTACATGCCAAGGCACAACAAAGCAAATGGCGCAACATGCAAAATGACACACAGAAAGTCAATGAGACATCGCAAATAAACATCGAATGGAATTTCACAGCAGCAGCAGCTCTGAAAACAGTTAGAAATCTGACGGGGGCATGTAAACGGAAGCAGCTGCAAATCCTATTACAATGCACTGCAAAAAATAACTGCAATAACATATATTATTATTATTTATTAACGAAAATTTCTATCACTACACGTAGTAGTAGATAAAAACTAATATTAAAGTATGTGAACATAAAACGAATTTTGATTATTAAAATTACTATTACTTAAAAAGGATGATTTTTTAAGAGCTATAGAAAATTATTTCAAAAAAGAAGCACATCAAATTCATAGAAATGCATGAAATCTTTATTTGAATCGATAGTACGGTGCATATAATTAAATAATTAATAATTTGAAGATTATTTCATGCAAATGTTGACCGTGACTGCGCCTTAAATGGTCTATAGGCTTAATCAAATTTTGGCATACTCTATCCAACATTTCGGACGGTATCTCACGCGATGAACTTTCTTAACAGAGCACGCATTTTTATAATAAAATTCAATAATTTGCAAGCGTTGTTCGTTTGTAAAATGATTCATAGTTTAATTATAGACCAAACAGAAGATGTTTGACAGTGATACAAAACACGAAACGTTCTGCCGCTGTTTCAACCAGAGTTGCCAAAAAGATAATTGCTAAAAAATCACCGTTTATAATACGTCAAAAATAAATTGTTAATTCTTTAAATTACTAATTGACAAGATTTAGGTATCAAGTTGTATGAAATGCTTAGATATAAATTGCAAAACATTTTTAATTGATTTAAAATTTGTGGGTAGTCGTTTTCCATGATAAACAGCTGCAATAAAAAAGTAATAATCAGATTTTGCAATTTTTGTCCGTATATACACTAAAATGAAACATATTAAGCAAATAAGTAAATTTAATCATTATATTTATCATTTACATATTTGTTTTTATCAATTTTAAATATTATACAAAAGTTATTAATCTATAAATCTTGTTCGTCAATCTTCCTTACATCACATTCTTATAGAGCTTACTGTCTCTGCCCAAGAACACTTCCAACTTAAACAGTTCTGCCCCGCTTAAGCACAACTAATGAGGGGACAAGCCCAGAAAACTGTCAGGCAACACCCACAGTGCACAGTGGAACTGTTTCGGGCTGGCCCCAAACACACAACAAATTAGGCAAAACATTTTGTAAATGTCGAAGTCGCAGCGAGAGAATCTCTCTCTCTAAATAAATTAATTGGCAGTAGAAATAGAAAACAAGGGCACAGCACGCGTGTATCTGTATCTGTAGTTGTTGCATCCACAAGATACATGAGCTTAAATAAATCAAAAGAAAGCTTTGTGTCTTTTCACTGGATTTCATTGTGGCGCCAGGCAGCTTAACAATGGCCCCAAGATACAGAAATCGATACAGATAAAGAGAAAGATGCGGAGCGAGAGAGGGAGAGAAGGGAAGAAGATACAGAATACAGATACAGATCTACAGCTACCTTGTCCATCAGTCTGACACTTTCTGCAGCCTGGGCAGCTTGAACCGTTACAATGTTGGCGCTGTCCCAATCTCCCATCGATCGTAGCGTGGCGCTTGCAGGGATTACGCTTATGATGGGCGCACGATTCCACAGCAGCAGATGCAGCCCGTTCGAGTGCAACTAATTGCTGCACGTTCGCACCCAATTAGCGGCAAAGAGTTGGAGCGAGAGGCAACAACTAAAGTGCAGCTATCAACACTTGCAGCTGCAACCAATGCCACCAATGCCACCAATGCCAGCACCACATGCAACCGTGTATGCCATAAGTTAGCAGGAATTATGATTAACATGCCAACAAATATTTGTGGAGAATATTAATTGATCTACACGCGTCACAATATTGAACACAGCCCAAGAATCTCGAGCAGAATGCCGTCTCCCAGACCTGGGGTGGCCTCACCCGCTAAGTGGGGGGTGTTGACAAATGTCTTTTGTGTCGCAGCGAACCGAGACAAGATGCGCCTCCGACTGCAGACGGGCATAGGTTGGCGACGGCTGACAACCGCAGACAACAGAAGATCCCTCGCCCTTCACTTTCCTCACGCTGCTGCACTGTGGTACTGACTCTATAAAAAGGGAAAGTCTGTGAAAAATAGAAGGAGAAACAAACAATTATAAGAAGGGTATACACAGGGTAGAATGATATTATATATAAGGCAGAATAAGCCCAACAAGTGTATACATTCTTGTTCAGCGTCAGAAAACTAGTCGATATTTATTTATTTATTTATTTAATTAAATTTAAAGTCAACTAAATACAGTCTACAAAATAAAGAAAATATATTGATACAAAGAATTATATAAAATTTAAAATAATTAAGTTTACAAAATTATAAGTTGATTAAATTCAAAATTAATTTAATTTAATTGCATAGCCAATTTAATTGAATAGCCAAGTTCGTCCTTCCGTACTTCTGTCTGTCCGTATGAACACCTTGATCTTAGAGACTATATAATCTAGGGCTACCAAATTTGATGACAATATTGTTTATTATTGCGCACAGATAAAGTGTTTGTTTAGAAATTGAATCGAAATTAAACGAGCTGCACGCATCATTGTAGAGCTTACTCAATAGACATTGCCGTATATAATTAACTAAGAAGAAATAATAATAATAGTTTAATTGAAATGAAGTCGAGTCCTACTTATTACATATTTTCCCTTTTAATTTTTAGGTGCTGTTTTCACAATGTTTTAGCCACTGTGCGGCGTCAGTGGCTGCAACAACAGCAGCAGCAGCTGCTTGTAATTTTCACGCTGACTCAAAAAACGAAAACACAACAAAAAAAAAAAGGGGAAAACATTTTTCACTTGGCGCTGTTTAGCGGAGGCGTTGCCCAAGACGAGTCCGAGTTCGAGTTCGAGTTTGTAAAGGGGTTGACAGCGCGGGTGCAGGGGCTGCCATTTGTATCTTTCAACGCCGTCAGAACGCAATTGCAACCGCGTGGCAAGAGCGCAAGTTCTGAAACTGAATTTGAATTCGAATCAATAATAACGCGTGCATTTGCCAGCCATGATGAGTGAATATGAATGAATATATTAATGAGCAGCGATTTGTCTGTGCGCTGAAAACTCGCACCCCTTTCCCCTTCCTGCCCGTACACCCCTTGCACCCACTAGCAAGTCTTTTCATCCATTTGCGTAATGGGTTTTTTAAGTACATGAGTAATGTGTAAAATCGATACTCGCTTCTATTTGTTTGGCCTGGGATCGTTTAATTAATTGCAAGTTGCTTTCAATTTCGATTGACTTGAAAATAAACAGAAATATCTATGCAGATCACTTTCGAATCTAGCTGAAAAGTCACAAAAACATAGCCATAAACTCCGTATACCTCGTGTTGATCCTCGCGCGGATCATAACTCGCGCCTTGATTAAGAAATTGATCCCAAAATATTTGCAGTGATATTTGCAGTTGCAAAATATTTTGGATCTACTACGCAGAAAGCCAGCGGATCAAGTCAGAAGTAAGTCCAGTCCAGCTGCCGTTGAGTGCTGATCCTCGGGATCTTCAGCGAATCTGCCATGGCTCAGTGTGTTGATCAGCGCATGTTTAGTGCGGCAAATCCGAGATTTAGCCTGGAAAGCCATTTGGAAATCCAAGATCAAGGCGCGGGACTATGCAGGATTACAGTAGCTGGACTCGTCGAGGATCTGCAGAGGATCTGTGTGATCCGCAGATTAGCGTAATCACCGGATAGCGCATTTAATCCAATTAACAATACTCTGCGTACCCGTACAAGGTACAACGGCCAGGCCTAAATTGTGGGCGGTTGAATGGATTAGCGTGACACGGGCTCAGGTAGATCAACCCGTAGATCACCCGCACCCGCGCCCGACCCTCGCGACCTGCACGACCCACACACGCTCATTGTGACGCGCTTCCCGGAATGTTGCAGGCAGCTGAACTGAACCAAACCGAACCATACCGAACCGAGCTGTGCTCCCTGCTGCCTGTTGCCCATTGCCCGTTGCTGATCTCGGATAAGTTGATTAATTAAAATTTCGCTCAGCTTTCAAACGGGGCCCATTATTTAATGACTTTTTTATGGCAAACCTCACAAGGGTGTGGCAAGTACGATCTGACAGCGAGTGGGGGGCTCATTTTCGGTTAATTTTCATTTTTTTGGGGACTCATATTCGGATTCGAGGCGCGACAACTGCCGCAAATTAGCGCAATTCGCTTGAAGCGTGGGATGCACGCCAAATATTTTATTAGCTCATTATGCAAAGCGAATTGGCAGAAGAAATAGGCAGTGCGAGAGACGGGGGGAAGAGGTGTGTGGAGAACGAGGAAAGCCTCATAAGGCGCTCAAGCTTCAGCGTTAAATATGCAAGTTAAATTGCCATTAACCACGGGGGGATCTTAAGCCAAGAGAGGGGAAGAAGGGCGGAGAGAAAGAAATAAGGAGAGGCAGCTAAAAAGGGAAGAAAGAAAGAGACACCAGAGAGAGGGAAGTAACATAGAAATCAGCGTAGATAGCTTAGTGAGAGAGAAAGAAGAGAAAAAATTACAAATGAATAAATAAGCAATACATTTATTTGTTAGATACAATACACAATTACAATTTTAAACAGTTTCTCTTAATGCAAAAACCTTATAAATTTGTACAGCTTTTTGCTGCATGTTATTAGAATATATTTCCCTACTCTCTCTCTCTTCCTGAAGCACTTCAGGTAGTGCTCATTGTGCGATTGTCGCCGAAAAACCGCATTGAAATTACGACAGACCTTAAGCCAAGAAGGGTGGAGAAAATGAAGGAGAGAAAGAGAAAAGAAATGTTGAAAAGTAACAGAAAAGACAGGGAAGTAGCATATAAAACAGCGGAGATGGGGTAGTGAAAGAGAAAGAAGAGAGCAAATGACAAATGAATACATAAGCAATGCATTTATTTGTTAGATACAATACACAATTACAATTTAAACAGCTCTAAAAGCTTCCTTTTTTTCCGGTATGTTATTAGAATATATTTCCCTACTCTCTCTCTCTCTCTTTCTGAAGTATTTCAGGTATTGCTCATTGTGCGATTGGCAACGGTTGTCGGCGAAAAACCGCATTGAAATTACGCCAGGACCTGCCCAAGTTCCATAATTGCGGTAATGCCGATAATCTGTTCTTCAACGAGGCACAGACGATGCAGCAGACTGTGTTGCTTTTCCACAGTACGACAGTAGCTGCGCCTTTCAACTACACTCTCTCTTTCTCTTTCTCTCTGTCGCTCTCTGGGCTGCACATTACGAGCAGCTAATCCCATGGACCGCCCACTCATAAAGTTGAGTCAGCCTCTAATTGTTGCGAGCCCGAAAGGATTGAGGCAATAAAATAAAAGCAAAGGTAGGACAGGGCAGCGTAGGGTAGGGTAGGGTAAGGTACGGCAAGGTCCTTGGCCCTGTGACCAGCGATAATTGGATTAAATGCGCGACGGTTATGTTGGTGATCCTCGCGCTGATCTCGGATTTCCACTCTCAAATTCCGAGTTAAGTTTGCGGATTTACAGCGATGTCTGCGATTCGCGCCCCTGACTAAACCTTGATCCCGTGATCTTGGAATCAACGCGCTCAATCGGGCCAAAACAGTGCCAAATCCAAAATATTTATTTGCATTTAATTAAGTCGGGTAGCTTAGCGAGGACGATGGCACAAATCCGCGCAATTAAAATTCAATTTAAATTCGCACGGGGCACACACAAAATAAACAATAAAGGAGGGAGGAGGGTAACGAAGCGATTGAAACCCTTTTTAATAGCTCCAAGTAGAAGAAGGGGGGCGGGCAGATTTTAATTAAATCAGTGCCACACGGGGCACACGGGGCAGCAATGCTGGTGGTGCCACCGAAAAATGCTCAATTACTAAAACAAATAATGCCAATTAGTTGTGTCAACAGCGTTGCAGCCCTGACATTGTTAACTATTATGAAGCGCTAAAGAGACAGTCAGAGAGTGAGAGAGAAAGAGAGAGAGATAGAGAGAGAGAGAGAGAGAGGAGAGAGAGAGAGTTAGAGTAGAGCCACAACAAGCGCAGCAACAGCAGCTGCTTTAATTGACACTCAGTTGCCGCCGCCATCAACGCCATTAACTGCTCCTACGCGGAGTCTGCTCTCTCCCCCGTCCACAGAAGAGAGAGTGAGAGAGAGGAAGAGAGGAGAGTGTGCAGAAATCAGAGATGAGTTTGCTGTCTCCTCATTTGTGCGTCTAATAAAAACGCTAACGCGACACACACACAGAGAGAGTGAGGCAGAGAGAGAGACGGGCAAATGCCCGCAGACTGCAGACATTAGCGCAAAACTCCTAGGCGGCGCAATCAATTCGCCTCTGTTTTCCAATTCAAGCGGATGGGGGGATAGAGGAAGAGAGGGGGATAATGGGGAGGGGATGCTGCTGTAGTTGTAACTGTGAAGCAGACAGTGTGACAGCAACAGCCAACCAAATATGACCACTCACTCATACACACTGAGCTGCACAACGCTCTTGGTCACTCTGTCTAGCCCACACTCTCTCCCTCTCCCTCCCTCTCTCTCCCTTTCTCTCACTTGCACAGTGTGTCTCTCACTGCAAAGCCGTGCAAAGTACTCGTATTAATGAGCTCCATCTCGCTGGCAATTATTAAATGAATTGGATTTATACATTGCCGCCAGCAACAGCAACAGCAGCAACAACAGCAGCAACAACAACAACAACAACAACAACAACAGCAGCTCGCTCTGCCAACAATTTCATAGCCGCCCCTCACACTATGCATGCGCTCTCGCTTGCACGCGCACTGGCTATCCCGCTCGCACACTCAGCCAGCCAATGACAAACGTTTGCGGGTTTTATCTGCGCTGAGAGAGCAGAGTGTGGAACGTGAAAGTAGCCGCGCTGTGTGGAACGTATTCGAGTTGCGCACTCAGGCAGCACTGCAAAGATACGCATACACACAGGCACACAGACACACACGCACACACATACATACACGCACACTTGCTTATATAAATAAATTGCACATACTTTTATTTACTTGCTCTGGCTGCCATTATGTTCTCAATGTCTATATAAAGCTGTGCGTTTAAAACAAAGTGGCTTTAATTAGTTGCAAAATGAACGTGTAGCTGCCCCCCCTTCCCGACCCCCTCTCTCTCTTAACTGTTCGCTGCGGCACTACCGCAGCATCTCTGGCAAACAATAAACTAAGTTTAATCATTGCCCAAGCCCAACTTTGCTCATATTTCAATTATGCCATAAGGCAAAGAGACACGCCTACCAGACGCTGCCAAATCTACATGATACAACAACAACAATAGAAACAACAACAACAACAACAGCAACATCAGCAATAACTGCGATAACCTTTGCTCGAGAGAGAGAGCGCCAAACAGTCAAACAGCAATGGCGTCTTGCAGAGAAGCAAACTCATTGTCTGACTAATTAAATGATTTATCCCGAAACGTGAGCGCAGCCAGCAACACTTTGTGGCAGCAGCAGACAACAGCAGCAAGAGCAACAACAAGCGCGGCAACAACAGCAACAATAACAGCAACAACAACAACAGCAACAACAGGCAACAGAATTCAGCTGGCCAAGCAGCAACAAAAACCAATTACAATTACCGCACCCAAAGGTGCCACAAAAACATATACTCGTGCAGACACACATACAGGCACACACACACACACACACAGAGAGATATAGACAAGCTGCACAGATGCAGCGCAGAACGAGATCAGAAGAGAAGGAGACTTTATCTAGATGCATACAAATCCAGGCACACAAAAAGCGCACGTCAATTTATTTGCCTCAGCAGAGCAAGTAAGAAGAGGGCAGAGAGGAGAGAGGAGGGGGGAGGGGACTAGCTGAGCCAGTGGCCAGTGCTGTTCATATAAGTATATACATATATATTTACCTATGGCAATGATGAGGATGTCGATGTGTTGGCGCTGCATGTTTTATGCCTCCTCTGCAGCTTTAACGAGGTGTTTATTTTCACAACTCTCAGGGCCAAGGAGTACGCTTGCATGTGTGTGTGTGTGTGTGTGTGCGACTGTGTATGTGTGTGAGTGCGCTCTTTATTGAAGGTGCAGAAAACGAGAGCCCGCCCCTTTTTCATGTTCGCCAGCATGATGAAGATTCGATGCCCGATGACGATGCAAGTTCGTGGATCACTTTGTGCAGCCAGCAGGCGGGCGGGGGGAGTGGTAGTGCAAGGGGGGTGAGAGAAGATGAGAGCCACTTTGACGGCGGGGCGTCTATGGAAATAAGCAATGATGTTGACGCCGTCGCAGCCGGCAAGCAAGCTAAGTACAGTGGTAACAAAGTGATACACAATGAGAGAATATGAACAGAAGAAATTGATTCACAATTAGAGCATATAAACAGAAGAAAGTTACAGTATCTATACTATATCGCTACAAATACACCAATAACTGCAAAGACAAGGTCTTCTGCTGCCTAGAGCTTTTCACGCGCACACTAAAGCATACCAACAGGCGCATGCAATGCTGCAGCACAAATGTAACTTGCATAACTTCTGTGTTTATTAACTGATTGGATTGAAATTTGAAGTACAGGTAGATACTATAGTCAGCTAAGTATATCAGAAGTTAGATAGTTGTATCTCTTATACATTTCTTACAAATCAAGTTTAAAAATTAAATAATTTATTTGCGAAGGCAGTGGGCATGGCACCTAGTCTTTGAAATAAACTTTAACTGCGCTGGAAATAGAGGAACCTACATGATTAATTTAGTGTCTCTAGCTGTAATAATAACTAAGATCTATGTGGTCAAACAGACAGACAGACAGACAGACAGGCGGACGAAGATTTATAATAACATTATAAATGCATTCAAATAAGTTTCCTTTGCATACTATTGTGTTATATACAAAATGTAGTCGAACATATTTGCCAAAGATATTGCCTTTCATTCTTCAAGATCAGTTTAAAGTATCTCTGAAGTTCTTCCCCAGAATTCTGCACTGATTGTGATAGGTCGAAGTTTCTTTTAATCTTCCTTTCATTCTGCTACAACAGTTTGAAATATTCGGAATCATCAGAACTAACACACCCTTTCCCTGGGAGCACATCTCAGGGTTGCCTTTTACATTTCACAATTGCACAGGCACACAATGCACCACTGTGCGGAATACGAGCCCACGACGACTGCCCACTTTCCAATACAGCCCACACCACAGTGCTCACAGTTCACCCCAGCTGAGTTTACCCCACCACACCGCAACACACCACCACCACAGCAGCAGCAGCAGCCCCGACTAGGCACTAAAACCACAAACGCTTTAATGATGCTGTTTTGTTTAGCGCAAATTGTTTGTTTCGCTGTCATAAACTGGTGCGAAAAATGGCCAGAGAGAGCGACAGAGAGAAAGAAAGAGAGAGAGAGCGAGAGAGAGAGAGAGAAAGAGCGCCAAGCTTGAAGCAGACTGACGAGTGGCCACAGCTTACACACACACACATACAGCGACAGCCACGTGCACATGGTTGGGAGCAGGTTTTCGACGCCTTATTTATCTGCGCTGCTTTGGCGCATGCGCCCAGCACAGTGGGGGCAAGCGAGACGGCAACAGCGACACTCTACGCAGAGACACAGCAAATCTGCCAGCAGCGTTGGAATGTGGCAGCAACCGAAAAATAATGAAGCGACAGCCAGTTTGGCCACTGACACTCGCCACGCGACGACCTAACGCACAATCCGCGATACTCGATAAACGATACTCGATACACCCCCGATAGAAAGAAAGCGACAAAGAGAGAGAGAGAGAGAGTGGGAGAGTGGGAGCGCGCAATTAGAGACGCCTTTAGCTGCTCGCATAATGCTAATGGCGTTGACAGTGCTCATCAACGCGACGACGACGACGCCGACGAGGACCGCAATCGAGAGTCGCCACAGCCGCCGTCAATTGTCCAGTGAGGCGCAACGGTTGCGCTTCTCAATCGAAACAGACGCCGCGCTCCAGTTTATCAATGTCAACGGCGGATGCCAATCGCTGATGCATTAAACCCGCACTCGCACCCGTCACCCGTAACCGGACTCTCTGTAGACCTAGGCTACGGCTCTATTCATGTGTTTCCGTCGTGCATTGACCATTGCTGACCCATCAAGCGCGCTCGTTGTTATTGTTGTTCTTGGTTGTGCATTGTGTGTTCCTTGTTGTGCGGCGTTTCAATTACCCGACGCTCATCTCTCGCTTCTCGACTCTGCACTCTATCGCCATTGTTCCGCCAAATGGTCACGTGCGGTCGTCAGACGTTCAACATGCTGCCAATGGCGCCCTCGAATCCTTTTGTGGTATCAGTAGTGAGCTCCCCAACAGCAGCGCCTGCAGCTGCCACGACGGCCTCAACGGGGGGCAGTAATAAGCCCAAGCTGGCATTCAGCATTGATTCCATTGTGGGCTCAGAGTCGAAGCCAGCAGCAAAGGTGCAGCCAGCTCCACCTGCATCGCTTCGAGTCAGCGTCATTGCCTCACCGCCACGTGATCAAAGTCCCGCATCACCCTCGACAACAGCAACAGCAACAATCGAAAGACGCACTCCACGCGGCTTCATCTACTGCCGACGACGTGCATCCCTGGACGAACGTTCGCGTAGTCCTGTTCCGCCTTCCTCCGCAAGCCGCTCTCCGTCTCCAACAACGGCTACTGCAGCTCCAGCTGCTCCAAGTGCACCCATTGTGTTGCCCGGCCTGATACGCCCACTGCCGCTGCCGGCAGCAACAAATTTAGCTTTACTTAATGCTCCACGCTCCACGTCGGACAGCGGCTCGCCAACGAGCTCTGCTCCAGTTCCGTCTAATCCATCGCCCATTCGACCCACAGCAGCTGCTGCGCCTCCTCCTCCATTTCTCGCTGCACAGTTTCAAATGGCCGCCGCCTTGGCTCACCATCATCATCAACAGCAACAACAACAGCAGCAACACCAACAGCAGCAACAGCAACAGCATCCGCCAGTGCCAACAGGGCCTCATCATGGCCCTCCACAACCGCCGCCTCCACATTTACCGCATGGTCATCCACTTGGCATCTTCCCAGGTGCTCCCCATCCGGGACATCATCCAGCACATGGCCACCATCCCTTCGTGGCTGCACCTCATCTCATACGTGATAGTTATCCGCTCTACCCATGGCTGCTCAGTCGCCACGGACGCATCTTTCCACGCTTTCCAGGCAGTGAGTAGAAAGATATTTATACCTAATTATTATTTATAATAATGATTTATTCTCTATATAAATATATATATCTATATAAATCTATATATACTATACTAAGTCTAACATCTTTCCTCCTTTCCTAATGTAACACTTCTTCCCCCCTCAGCAGTCTAAGCCTAATGAAGTCAGCAAACCCGTTCAAATCCAAATCGCTTAAAGATTGCTAATTATGTTTTTACACCTTTTCTTTTTCCGCTTCTTCACAGCATTCTCCAGTCTAACCGGTTCAATTTAAAAGCAAATCAAAATAATTTCCTATTAAAAAGTCCATTTAGGCTAAACTCTTGATAGACTCACTTAGGAACCCAATAATGTTGAGGGAAAGCCAGAAATTAAAGCTGCCATTTTGCTAATTCCAAAATAATGATCGAAAATGAATATATATAATCAAGAAACTTTAATCTCACTACGAATTTAATTGTAGAAATTTAAAGAAACAATCAATTTGTGCAAAATGCTAAATGTTTGGTAGACTAAATTAGTGAGCCAATGATATTAAGCGAAAGACAACAAATAAAGCTGAAATTTCACTTACTCGCAAATAATTATTGACGAATTTGAGATGAATAAAAGAAACTTTAAAATCAAAACAAACACAATCTCCGACCATATAAATTATGTGTGTACTAAATGGTCTCATGCTTCTTACTACTGTACTATGTTATGTAGAAATGTCGACACGAGTCAGATCGGACCGATATATCGTATATATATATCGTATATATATACAAAATATCAAACGATTTTAAGATTTTTGAAGATATTTCATACAAATTAACTACTGCTACCTTTTTCTGCATAACATATATAAATGTTATGCTTATAACTGTTATTTAATGAATATTCAATTATGTAGCATTATAAAGGGTGATTTTTTAAGAGCTATAGAAAAGTTCTTCAAAAAAAAATATATACAATTCGGAGAAATGCATGAAATCTTTATTTGAATCGATAGTACGGTCCATATAATATAATAATTTTAAGATTTTTGCATGCAAATGTTGACCGTGACTGCGCCTTAAATGGCCCATCCGCTTAGTCCAATTTTGGCATACTCTTTTCAAAAGAGTATAAAATGGTCATAAAATGGAAGATGCGCGCGATCAACTTTCTTAACAGAACACGCATTATGATAATAAAATTCAATAATTTGCAAGCGTTGTTCGTTTGTAAGACGATACATGGTTAAAATATAGACCACACTGAAGATGTTTGACAATGATACACAACACGAAACGTACGTCAGCTATTTAAACCAGTGTTGCCAAAAAGATAATAGCTAAAAAATCACCCTTTATATAACTACAATAGTATAGTATTGATTGCAAGAGAAAAGAACATGAGTATAGCAAAGTTAGCTTTTCTTTTTGTTTTGTTTAAAGACTTCCTTTTGAAAGGTATACAAGTCGAGAGTCTTTATATATGTTTATAATTACTTATGTTTTCGAATTACTAATGGCATCTTAAGTGTTTTTGCTGTCCCAATATGCAATAATTCATTTATAGGAACTGCAGTTACTGTCGTGCTTGTTGTTGTTACTGCTGTTTCTGGTGCACCTAGTTATTAAAGTTAACTAAGTAAATTGCAAGCATTTATTACAAGTTAATTAGACATCTATCAGGCTCATCATCATCAGCAGCAACAGCAACAGCAGCAACAGCAGGCGATGAACATTTCGAGTCTGAACCAAACCCATCCGAACCCATTTTGATAAGTATTTTCAAACAAATTACATTTTAATTAAATTGTTTAAACAACATTACACACATCGTTAGGTCAAGCAGCGTACCTAAATGCCCAGCCAACCTGGCAAGTATGTGTGTATGTGTGTGTATACGATGGGAGTGTGCCTGTGTGTGTGTGTCTTTGTTTGTTTGTCTGTATGTGTGAATAGACACAAAATTACCAATTAATGGCGCTTGAAAGCGACGGCGCCACTCGCTGAGCAAAGCCCCTACGGTGAATGTGTAGCACACACACACACGGCAGGCACACACACACACACATGAACAGAGGCGAAGCTAAAAAGTGCAACGAGTGAAATGTTAATGCGTTTTTAATTGAGGTTTTGGGGCATCCAAGCAAACAGAACCAGCCAACAAGACCAATTCCCTCTCTCTCTCGTTCCTTCTCTTCCTTCTCTTCCCTCTCCCTCTCTTCCCTCTCGTGCTCTGCCTCAGCCGATCCCATTTCCATGCTTGAGTTTGTCGTGTCCCTCAACCGCACGTTGCACGTTCATCCCGCAAACCGCAATGCGCCTCCAAAACATTGTCATTTATTATTATTTAACCTTTTTTTACGCTCTGTGTGTATTTTTTTCGTCATTTCTCCCGTTGTTTTCTTTCTTTCCTTTTTTTCGCTTAACTCTCGTAATTACAATTTGAATTTTCATGGCGCGCCATTTCTCACATGCTAAGTACGTTGAGGTTAAGAACACTTTTTGTTTTTTTCCATTTTCATTTCCATTTTCTTGTTTTTTATTCGGCATGTTTTTTTCGGCACACTCACACGCCTTTCACCTGCTTTCAACGGACGCCGTTACGCCTTAATTATGTTGTATGATGTTCCATTATATAAGGCAAACGGAGTGAGTCTCCTTTCTTTCCCCTTCTCCTACTCTCTCTCTCCCTTTCTTGCTGTTTCATTTTCGTAGTTAGTAATTTTCGCTTGATTTATGAACGTGAAAATGGAAATGTCAATGTTTCGCATAACGATTTCATTAATTGTTGGTTACACGTGCGCGTATGATTGTAATGATAATGATGATGACAGCTCAATTGGGCAGATGATGCAGCAGGTGAATTGGTTCAAATTTTACAAATGTGAATACAAATGAAAGGGTTCTTGACTATCGATAACGATAGTAGGTAATGTTAGTAACAAGACGAGGGAATCGATATTTCTTAAAACTTGCATATTTGTGCTTTTCGTTTATAATACAAATAACAAACATTGTTTCAAAAGTTATCGATACGAACTACAATATATCGACTGAAATAATAGTTAAAAGCAATACAGATGAAAGAGTTACTTATTATCGATAGGAAGTACTGTTTGTAAGTAGTTGAGACAATCTATTGATAGTAATATTCCTTTTCGCTTATTATACAAACAACATAACTATCAATAGGTTTCAAAAGTTATCGATAATAATACTATCGACTGGAATAATAGTCAAACGCAAAGACAAAAGATATTATAATGCCCTTAGCGACATGTCACTTGAATGCATTTGCAAATGAATTGATAACTACTGAAATCCACCCCAAATCAGAGCATCAAGATCATCCCTAAACGAATTATCGCACGCAAAGTGATAACAAATGCACCCCAACAACAAACTAATAAACGGAACCCATTGCAAACTAACAGAATATGCGATTTCTCAATGTCAAATTCAATTTCGCCTGCGGGGCCAATTGCAATTCCTAATAAATTAATGAAAAAATCATGAGAGCAGAAACCCTAAGCCAAAAAATCCATAAAAAACAATAACAACAAACACTGCAATTGTACATAAGTGATAAATAATAAGGTGAAGAGAAAATGTGAGCGCAATGATCGATCTATAAGATCGGCAAAGGGAGGCAGCACTTCAATCAACAACAACAACAACAGTAAAAAAGCGAAAATGACAGCTGACAAGGGTGTGAGCAGCAGCAGCAACTACAACAGCAACAACAGCAGCAACAACAACAACAACAGGCAGGCAGGCAGGCAGAGCAAAGCGGACACATCAATTAATTGTCAATTGCGCGTATTTTCGCACGGCGGTTTCTTTTGTGCCCTGATCCCATAAAAAAATCGAAACGAATGAAATAAAAACAGACACCCAATAGTCGAGTGTGCCCGACTGTGGTATACCTGATATAAAAATATATTTTTATTGCATACTTTAGGGAACCGTTTATTGATCAGTAACTCTTTAAATTCTATCTAAAATAACTTCTATATTAATTATGAAATCGCAAGCAAATTTTATGTAATCATTTGGGCGTTGATAGTTATTGTGTTTACCAAAAATGAATTCTACTGCATTAAAATCACGCTTACAAATCGAATTTTATCAATTTACGGAGAAGGAAGGGGGTGTGAATAAATTATAAAATAAAGCTAAACTATGTGCAGTAATAAATCATATTGTCAACAAATTTAGTAGTGCTAGCTCTTATAATTGAGGAGATCTAGTTGTTCATATAGACAGACTTGGCTATATCAAGTCTACTATTGATTCTAATGTACATATACACAATGTGGGGTCTGCCTCGCCTTCTTTTGCCTGTTTCATACATTTTGGGTTGTCACAAAGACAAGATACTCTACTATCCTACGGGTAGCGGGTATAACAAACGCACAACTTAGCGAGCAAGCCGCGCACACAGTTCATTGAGCGATACGTGGCCCACAGTGGGACACTCTATGAAAAAATAATTAAGTGGCCATTGTGCTGCGGCGCACACACTATCAATTATATAAGTCGCACAGTTGTTGTTGTTGTTGCCACAGTTGCTGCTGCAGTTGCATCTTGTTGCCGGCGTTGTTAGCTGTCAAATGTAACAAATGTCAAGCAATCGGTTGCTGCTGCTGCTACTGCTGCATGTGGCATAAAAAAGTGGATCACGGCTGCCTCTGCTGCAATTGTTTGTCAAGTTCATAGCGCAAAAAACAACGAGGCACACGCAGCGGCGGCGGTGGCTGCATCTGTCAGATACAAGATACAAACGGCGCAGAGCGACGGAGCGAGAGCCTGTGCCTGCATTTATGAAGTGTCAAATTGACAAGCTCGCTCTTTGCTAGCTGCTTATGGTTGCTGTTGTTGTTGTTGTTGTTAGTCTTGTTGTTTTGCCAGGCGTTGCGCGCTAACAAGATACAAAACACTGTAAGATACAATTCGGTAGCCTGAGAAAAGTCGCATTTGCAGTTGTTTTGTGCTCTTTTGTTTTTGTTTGTTCTACGCTATCTGAGCTGTAGCCACTGTGTGTGTGTGTGTGTGTATGTGTGTGGATTTACGCCCTAGCCTGTGTTATCCTACCTGCAGTCAGTTCAATTCGCTGTGTCAATATTGATTTTGTAATGGGTAACAGGAAGCAACGCAGACTTCTCTTGCAGGTGGTACCACCTTTCTATAACTAATCATTATAATTACGGTAACGCTTTAAGGACTACAGAAATCTCAGCTGATCTTGCACAGTAGCCTGTGGCAGAGCACACTCTGGTATCCATAAACAATATCAATATTCAAATTGTGGCTCAATTGAAAATTTGCTAACTCCGCACGCAGCGTCACGTGTGCCAAGGCATTCAACAGGACCAGAGAACCCATTCCTGAAATCGTGATAAACGTCAAAATATCACGTTGTGCTGTGGCCCCTCCAGGTAGAACAATGGATCGCACAGTCGCGAAGGAGGCGTCGTTGGCGGCTTTTGTCGACATTTAGGCGCGCTAAAGTGTTCAACTTGGCGTTCAGGAGAGAGGACAGGCTCAGGTTTAGGCCCAGGCCCGACTCGAGCGGCTTCTGCGCGCAATTGTTTCGCTTATCAGCGATGCCGCGACATGGCAGACACAGCGCCGACAGCCAGAGAGGCACTCGCCAGTTCACCAGCTTTGCCAGCACTGCGGCACGATCCATTTGGCCTTTGTTTTCGCCAGCTCCATGTCTGGAAATTTGTTTATTGTTTTGTAATGAGTTTGCCCAACCAGGCCCGGTCAGAATGTGCGGCATCTTTTAGCCTTTCGGCATTCTCGGAAATCATAAGCTGCAAATTGAGGTTCATGTCGCCTAATTGGCAGGCCACCATCATCACCTCCATCACTTCCAGCACCAAAGCGGCACCACCACTACCAGCCATGGCGAGAAAGCTTCCATGTGGCTGCTGAATGGTAGCGAGTAATTAACAAATTATAGCGCCAAATATATGTCGGTCACGCTGGGTCGGCCATTGCGAACAGTCGCGGCCATATTTGAATAATTTTCAACACTTAATGACAAACACAACAACACTGTAAACGAGTAGAGGAAACCAGCTTTGTCATGCTTGGAAAACTATCGGATTTTGCCGCAGCTCATTAGCAGTTGACACCACAACCCAGAAATGGGAACGGAAATACAACTCGAAATTGCGCCAGTAATATTCAACCTAACCTAAAAGAGTTTACTTCTTAGTCAACAACAAATGTAACCTCAACATATTAGTGCTACTGCAAAATCGATAACACAACTCTTGTTTTACTTATGTTAAAGTTAATCTTATGTTATGTTAAAACTATGCTCGTTAACATGTTAAAGTTAATCTTATGTTATGTTAAAACTATGTTCGTTAACAGGCGAAAGCTATCGATTCTGTTATCCTACCTATCGACTATACATTTTATACGATTTATCAGCCCTAAATTGAATTAAGCTAAGGATAACTATTAACAGTATCTAAAACTGTATCTCATTAATTTCCTTTATCACAGACTTTCTACTGCAACCGTTTCGCAAACCGAAACGCGTTCGTACCGCCTTCTCGCCAACGCAATTGCTCAAGCTGGAGCACGCCTTCGAGGGCAATCATTATGTGGTGGGCGCGGAGCGTAAGCAGCTTGCCCAAGGACTGAGCCTGACCGAGACGCAGGTAAGCCACAGTTCCTCCACCCCACAAGGGGATGGGCCAGGGCCAGGCAACCCTTTCGATATGCTCCGTGCTTAATGCGCATCAAATTCAATAAGTGCCTTGCCCAATTGGACAACCTCAACCCTCAACCCTTGGCAGAGGAGCAACCCCTGGGCAAGCGTTAAGTGATTGCATGTCGACTGGTCGTTAGCCCGCCAAGTGCCGGGAGTTACCAAGTTATTAGCACGATGGGGGATTGGGGTGAGCTGCGCATAGCTGAGGGCAGCAGGCGTAGGCAGGCAAATAGAATTAAAAGACTCGTTAAATTTATTTACGACCCGCTTTTGTTGCAAAAGGATAAAGGGAACCAAATCGAAGCAAACCCAAATTAAGTTTATGTGTTTCTCGCCCGGCTAGGTCAAAGTCTGGTTCCAAAACCGTCGCACCAAGCACAAGAGAATGCAACAAGAGGGCGGCGACAGCAGCGACACGAAGAGCAACAAGGGCAGCTCCTCTGGCGGTGGCAATGGTGGCGCTGGCAGCGCTGGCGATGGCGACGAGGATGCCAAGCACGATGGCTCGCAACACAGTTCCACAGATGTCGAGGATGAGGACGACATCGAGGAGGATGACGAGGACGAGGTAATCGACATGGATGACTATGGCAGCGAAATGGATGCCGAGGAGCATCAGCGTCTGCGGGAACAGTTCCAACAACAGTTGGCCCATCATCAGCAGCAGCTGCTGCAGCAACAACAACAGCAACATCATCAACAGGAGCAGCACCAGCAACAGAACGAGGCGGCAACACTGACACCACAGCAGCAGCAACAGTTGCTGCAGCACCATCAGCAACATCTCCAGCAGCAGCAGCAACAGCAACAACATTTTATGCAGCAGCAGCAAATGTATTTGCTTGAGAAGGAGCGAGACAGGCAGCGTGAACGCGAGCGAGAGAGAGATCGTGAAAAGCAGTGAAGACTCTTTCTTGCAAAGGCCTCTTGGGGGTCGGCTACTTTGTGTTCCTTTCGTTTGTAAATTAAATAATTTAAAGTGTATAAATTAATTTAATATACATTAACGTAATATGTGAAGAATCTGTGCATGAAATTATATATATACAACTTCAGCTTTATCATGTTTACTTTCAACTTGGAAATATGGCAGAAGAGAGACAGTTCAAGTTCAACAAATATTATTATTATTTAAAAGGGGCATCTGTACTGCGGCTTAAGGGATCTACTCTTCAAGATTCTTCTTCTAAGATTTATGTTGCACTAATTTACCTTATCTCTTCCATTTCCAGAAGGTTCCTTTTTAGTGCTGCACTTTGAGTATGTGCTCTGTGCCTTTCTTCCCCTACAACTTTAACTTACTCAGTTCTGTACTTTATAAAGAACTTTCTACTACTAGCTATAATTTCCCAGCCTTTTTTCCCTTAGAAATATCTGTTATCACTTCCAAAACTACAAATAGAACCCCTTATGTATTCCAAAACATACCCTCAACTTGTAACTAAAACTTCAAACTTTCAAAAGGTCTTAGCATGGGTTACGGCAGGAACACCTCTAACCCATGATTATGCTAACCAGAGCAATCAACAAACTATCGATCAGCTGCCAACAAGCAATCACTCAACATACATTTCACGACTCAAGCAATGCTAACAAGGCCCTTCCTTATTGAGTTGTTGATCGAACCCTTTCCCCTGCCACCTTCTACACTAAATCGATTGCTATTCGTATAATCCCAAGGAAAAAGAGCACTGCCCAAGCACGTTGTGTGCTAAACGTTGACACTAAAAATGCAATCAACAATTACGTATAACGAATTACGGTCTCATAAAGCGCCCAAAAATAAACGTCAGTCAATAAGCAAAATGCTCAAACTGATTGGATGCCCCCAAACAGACTGAGCACGGCAACTGAACCATGCGAAATTGATATTAAAATGCAAACGATTGACTATAAAAATTATTTACTACGATATATAAATAAGCATCGAACGGTTGAGGCGCCCCAGGGGCCTCATTTTCTTGGCGCAATATGCATATGGAGCAACTGGCTAATGGCCCGGCAATTTGGCGTCATTTAAACTGAAACGTGAAATAAACCAAAAAATTAAACTGACAAAAACCCGACAAACAGAGACGGACAGAAGACGAGGGACGAGAGAGTGCAAATGCCAGCGACTCGTGCCCGGCAGCCAACTCAAAGTACAATATAAATAAATTTCCTTTTTTGATATGGCAAATTGTGGCAGCGAGCTCTTCCACCGAATCAATCCCCCTCGAACGAGCGAACCGAAACTCGTCCGAAAGTCCTCAGCCAGCCCAGACGAAAGTTCAAGGTAATTGCCGTTGTCAAAGCAGCGCAACGAAAAGTGGGCGTGTCCCCCGTGAAAAGTTGGCCAACAATTTATGGGCCACTTGAGTACAAGCAAAGGGTGTTGAGGTTGCACGCGAGCAGGCACACACACATGCTAGAACACGGGGGGGGAGGCAGGCATCCCCAAAGCGAAGCACAAACCTGAACTAGACTGAAGTGTAGGAATATTCTCGTATTTTGCATAAACGATGTGAGAATTACTTAATTGCTATTAGTCGACTGCGACTGGCCCGGCACTGGCACTACAACTTGCAATGGGTGTGTACGGGAGAACAGTTTCAATGCCTCTACGTGTGGGTAGATAGTGAAATTTATGAACACTTAGGCCAGACAATGAAGTTGTCTACAGCAAGTGGCAAGTGGCCCATGGGATATGCACGATATGTACAAGCAGGTGCCTTGATAACAGACAGGAGGAGATGAAGCATATGCTACTATACAGATATATATACTTTGCTGTAGATATGGAAATATATTTAAACGTGCTTGACTGTAGAGTAAGATGGCACTTGAGTCTAAGTCGCAATTTGTTTTATAGTGTTGTTGGCGAATACAGTTTGGAATAATTATAGGGTATTTTATTATTCATTAATAAGTTGTAATAAGGTAACTTTTTATAGGTAATTTTTCTTTCAACTAGCAATTACATGACTTTATAAAGGTAATTGTTCAACAATTTCAAGTGGCAGTTTTAACTAGATGGCCCAGAGACAGAAAGTTGTATCTTTTGTATGTAGACCAAGAATATATTTATGTACTTTGTGGGGCCGGCCACGCCTTCAATTAAAAGCTAATGATACAGTTAAGAAAATACCCCAATATCATAGAGTGACTAATCCCCTATTGATTCAGCTCTTTAAGGAAAATCTTCAAGGAACTATGTATGTTCTACGTATATAAAGGGTGAAGTTTTAAAACAAAAAAAACATAAAATTCAGAGAAATGCATGAAATCTTTATTTGAATCGATATATAATTAAATGTTTTAAGATTATTTCATGCAAATGTTGACCGTGACTGCGCCTCAAATGGTCAATCCGCTTAGTCCAATTTTGGCATTCTTTTGCCAACATTTCTTCCATAAAATGGAAGAAGCGCTTGATGAACTTTCTTAACAAAGCACGCATGTTGATATCAAAATTTAATAATTTGCAAGCGTTGTTCTTTTTTTAATACGATTCATGGTTAAATTATAGACCAAACTGAAGATGTTTGACAGTGATACAAAACACGAAACGTGCGTCAGCTGTTTAAACCAGTGTTGCCAAAAAGATAATAGCTAAAAAATCACCCTTTAATATATACACATGTATAGGTAGTACATTTATTCAAATATTGTAAGTAAAGTCCAAAGAATTTCGTTTGATTTTGGCGTGTCTACAACATCGGCGACGTCTTTGTAAACAAACTTGCGCAAATGAGAGGGGGGAAAGGGAAGGAGAATGGCGTTCAGGCAAGTCAACAATCGAAGCGTCAACAGTCGAGAGCCAGTGCAGGGCACTGGAAGCATATTAAGGGCGTCATTAGTGCAACAGGCAGTGCAAATTTGACAACAGCAGGTAAGTAAGGTGGGGAACAAAGACGGGTAAGGGGCAAGGGGCGACTGCCTGATGGCCTGACACATGCTGCAGTGCAGCGGACGTGCCGGCGACAGCGTAGGCGCAGTCTTTGTTGCTGTAGTTGTTGCTAACTTTTTGCTACTTAGCGATCATTTGTATGGCACAAGGTGGCAGCAAACAACGCAAACACACAACAAACGGAATTGCAGTTTAAACTTCATTTGGCGCATTTTATGTGCCACGCAACGGGGCAACGTGGGCGGTCGATTAATAAGCAACCCAATGGGTAATCGACTGCGAGTGCTTTCTTGGCCAGACACACACACACACATACACATAGATATATTTATATAGTCCCGTTCTTTTTGGGGTCGTAAATCAGTGACAAGCTCAGCAAGCGTCGCCGCACTTGGCACCTACGAGAGCCAACGGGCAAGTTGCACTTTTGTGGCGCCTCTTGCCGGCACATAAATTCAATTGAAATGAGCTGAGCGCCGCCGTGTCGCCAGATTTAACTACTTTTGGGCCACGTCGGGCCAGGCCAGGCCCGGCCCAGTCTAGGACTGGGCGTCAATTGGCAAATTGGATTCCATGTCAGCCAAGGGGAAAAGTTAATTTGCAGAAGCCATAAATAATTTCCGTGATCGACTCGTTGCTAAATGAAGTGTCTAGAGCGGAGAAAGCTGAACAGAGCTGCAACAGGAATGCGATCAGCAGAAGGCATGTCGAAGGTGTCTGAGCCCAGCAGCAGCAGCTGCACTCATGATGAACTCTTTAATGCGCTTTTAATCACCGACGAGCAAGAGCAAAGCAAAGAGTTCTTGCAATTATTTGCGACTTAAGTCAGAAGAGAAGAGAACCTTATGAACAACGAAACTGCAATGCACTTTCAGCAACTTTAGTATAATAATAACAATAATGAAAGCTGCTTCAACTCTAAAGCTTTAGGCCGCCTTCAGCAGGTGTCATTGGGGCATGATTTAATTGCATATTGAGTAAATGCCGGCAATTGCATTTAATAGCCCTCATTTTTGGCTTGGATTTATTTAACAAACTTATAATTAGCTGATCGTGTGGGGCGCGCGTGCATTTCCCCTCGAAATGCTTAAGAGAATGCACATTAATTAACCGCAAAAAGCTGCAGCACGCCAACGCCACAACAACAACATTTAATTTAATGTCTTTCGGTTTATTTGAAAACTAATTTTCTGAAAATTAATGAGCGCTCATTTGCCGCACATCCAGCCACGCCCACAATGCGCACGCAAGGCGGCAGCAAGTGAGTGGAGTGGAGAGCTTTTCATGGCATAGAATCTGCCTTAGTTATATTTATATAGAAATTAAAGACACAAGACGAATGGCAAGTGATTTGTATTAAGAGGCGTCTTCAAGAAATTGGGCGCCGCTCTTGCCAAATGAGTTTTGGTTAAGGTATCGCTATTGGTTCGGGGGTGGTCTCTCTCTCTCTCTCCCTCTCCCTCTCACTTCCAATAGAGCAGAAGCCAAAGAGCAAACGAGGTTGGATGATCCCAAATAGAAGTGCAGCCCCTTGACACTGACGGATACCCCAAATGAACTGATGAATGTAGTTCAGGGAGTGGCATTTTGTGAGAACGCCTTTTGTGTTATGAATTATTGAATTTACTGAGTGATGATGATGATGATAATGTTCACTCTATAAAGGCTGTCATGCAGCATAAGTAGATTACGTGATACTTTACAGTCTTTAAGTTGCAAATTAACGACCATCAATTGACTATAAAAAGCATAACATGCAATTGCATCATTTAGACAATAGAAAACTCATCTTTCCCTAGTAAAATATTGTTGGAATATATGTGCATGGCTTGATCTGTAATGTTAATGTTAATTAGCATAAGAGAAAATCAGCTGTTCTGGTAAAGCATAATGTAATGTAAAATAACATAATTATGTTACTTGTCCACTTGCTCATGGAATATCAAAAAGAAAAGAAGTGCACGCCCATTAAATAATAAATATATATAATTAAATTAACAAATCCAGTTTATTATTAACAAATATATCATTTCCCTTACCCCAAGGGAACTCAAATGTAAATCATTCTCAGTTTACAACCTTCTCACTAATAGTTCTGCTATACCACCCTCTTATACTGCGGCAAATTTACTTTCATTGGTTCAGGTTCAGGATTACAACGAACAACCTGTTCGATCAATTAACCAATTAACCTTTGTCCCAGCAAGGTTGGGAGCTGGCTCACAAAATCAATAAGCGCGCACTGAAAACATTGTTGTAATGTGGGAGCGACACGCCCCATACAGCCCCCCGCACCGCCCTGAACATGCAAGGCATGCACAAATTTAAAAGCCATTTCGCCTTTGTCGCCGTCAAGTGCTCTCTGATGTTGGCGAACAGCAATCGATGACGACGATGGTAGGCGTTTGTAAAAGGCTCCAAAGGGGGCGTGGCAGTGGAGTGCTGTCAGAAAAGCGAAACTTTTTAACTAACATGAGTCAATAAATCTAGGCAAAAGTTGTAAAGTTCGTAAAGCGACGTCGCGTTGGGCAACTACTTTAAAATAATTAGTGGGTGCAGTCGCCTCTGTCGCTGACAATCAAGCAAATTATGGGGTCGCATTCCCAATAAGCCGATGCACATGGCCCCAAAAGGTGTAGTCAGCAGCGTAGTTGGCTTGATTTCGAAGGGGCTTAGATTACTACAAATTTATGATAAGTTTGATTTGTTATTTTTTCCTCAAGAAGTCGTGATTCCTTTCCCCGCCTGCCTAATACTTCACTGGGCACAGAATTGGATTTATTAAAAGGATAAAAGGTAAATTTAAAATGTTTTGAGTGCCTTCTTTTCCTTCAACATGATCCATTTTTCCCCTGCTAACTACACCACTGTCTGCAGGTAGCACCTGGCAGTTGGCAGCAATCAGCCGCTGCCTTTGCCGACTTCACACTGCAACAATGGACCGTTCATTAACACATTCGGCTTTTTGTTTCTAATGCCAATCCGAGCACAATAAACTGTTAATCAGACAAATGCCAAATGGGTGTGAATTCCTCAGAGGTAAGTTACTTGCCAGCAGTGCCTGAAAATAAACAAATAAACTTAAGTTAATTAACTACCGGCTACATTAATTTATGCTACATGATTAATTGCAACCAAAAACGAACTGCCTGGCATGACGCAGACGTCTTGAACTTACCGTCGACGACGGCAACTTGAACTGCAACTGGCCATGCGGCCTGTCAGCCTGAGCAGCTACCGGGAGGCAGGAGTCGTCTTGGTGCTGGTGCTGGTGCAATTTGCACGCATTTTGAGTGGGCACAGCTGCGGCAACCAGTTTAAACGCCATTGGTCATTTGCAGCAGCGGCAACAGCAGCGGCAAACGCGGCAGCGCCGGCCATTAAAATGACATAGACCCAAAGACGATGGAGGCACGCACTGTGCAAATTCTGCCCAACTGTCGGTGCAGCCTGTGGCCTAGACACATTGTACGCGAATGTTGCATTAGCCAGTGCGATCTTCGAGCTACGTGCAACGCGCTGCCGGCGCACAATTATTAACCCAAACACATTGCAGAAACACGACTCACCAAACAGGACTCTGCATCTGTATTTGTTACTGCCTGTGCATGTGTTAATGTGCGCCACAGATACAACAATTAAATTCAAATTAGCACAAGCACACAAACGCATCATTAGGCAGCAAATAAAGTGCGTTTATTTGTTTTAATTTCACAAACAAAACAAAAAAGAGAGAACTGCGCACGGCAGTTATCGATGTTATGTTATCGATGGTTACTAAATGCGATAATCTGCGTTACGTTCTGTACGAATATTTGTGCTAATATTTGCATAATGTTATGTTAAATTTTTCTATTGTGATCTAATGCTCTGTCTGTTAAGCTTTTTTTGTGATCTTCTCTGTTAACAGAAAGACTATTGCAGTTACATTTTATGCATTGCTATCAGGTGAAACTCTCTGCAGGCATTCAATTGATAATAACTCTTGCATATGTATGATATAAAATTAGTACAAATGAGATCTTTATTGCTGCTGCCAAGTTGGCTGGGGATAAGTTATGTACGACAAGGTAAAGTCTCAATGGCGTGTTTTATCCGTCCCCGAATTCCCGAAAGCAATCACATCACATCGGATTGCAGTCCCAGTCTCAGTCTCTCAGAGTCTCCGGGGCCCTTAACAGTTTTAACTGCTTGCAAATTTATGTCTCTGCTTAAGAAAACACTAAATGAGTGCCATGCATTTTTTTATCGCATCCCGACTCGACTGGGACCTGGACCCCAACAACTAATTAGACATGTTAAAGAACTTGTTCAACTTATTGTTGTTGTTGTCATCTGGGGACTGTGAACTGTGCTGGGCATTAAAATGGTAACACCCGAACCCGACCAACGCGAACAGCAAACACATTTAAAAATGCTCAAGTTAATTAATTGCGCAGCAAATGCAGATCGAGGCAAGGAACAGAGACAGGACCAGGGCCAGAGCAGAGGACACAGTCACAATCGGCAACGTTTCTCTCTCGGGTAACGACCAAGCCCAAAGCCAATGACTTGATTTTTGCAGCACGATAGGAGGCCAGCGGAGGAGAAGCAGACCTACTACCCCTGCTGCCTACCTGTGCAGTGACTGTGGCTGCGTGCGTTTCGCTTTCATTAAACAAATATCCAAACACTTTTGCCGCTGATGCGATGACACAGATTAGCATATAATCCCGAGACTGCCGAGACTTCGGTCGCAGACCTTTTTCATTGGGAGCGGCGACAAAAGGTCTGCCAAGGTCTGTGGCTAAGGTCTGTGCTCTATCTGTGCGTCCCCTGGCCGTGGACATGGAATGCTTGTGCAGTTCTGCTGCGTCTGCGTCCAATTTGGCACACATTCTCAGGCAATTGGGGAAAGTTGGCAATTGAAATCGTTCGGAAATCTTATTGGAATTGTGCCTGAGCACCCCCAACTCCGCTAGCGAGCAACTTCATTAGGGCTGCCACGCCCACAACAGCAAGAACAGCAAGAACAGCAACAACAACAACAATCAACGAGCAATGATTAATTGATCGATGCGAAGCCATTCGACGGCACAATCAAATTAAGGCAGCATATAAATGTGAGCCAATTATTAAAACTTAATTTTCATGTAGACGATTCCCAATTTCACAGCCTCCTCAGCGGCACCAGACTAATGAGCCACATGCACTTGGCAGCTCAATAAGAATGTTGTTGTTGTTGTTTTATTTTTTGTGTTGTTAGTCATCTTGTTGTTGTTGCTGTTGTTGCTGCTGCCTGTGAGCTACACAACTAATCAAGCTGTTCGGGCTGCCAACTTTGATGCATTTCCCAAATTGATGCCCCAGATTGATGGGCATGCGGCGCTGCAAACACTGACACCGACTCCGTCTCCCAAGCAACTCCAGCCTCTCAGCCTATGCGTCTCCCTGACATATGCAAAACATTTTGTTCAACGCTGAGGGACAGAGCCAGCAGAACTGGGTAGTATACAAACAAATGAGCTGAAAATTCAGACAAATGACTAACAAGAAGGTGAAGAAGTTGCCAGCTTTGCTGGGCGCAAGTCGGCATAGGTGACTGACAAATGAGCTACTGTATAGAACAAATGAAATGCCTTATTATTATGTGAATGACTAACTACAAACAGACGAAGCTACTTGTTAATTTAATAGAATAAATACATTTATTTATACATTTATAGAAAAACTTCGATTTTCTTTAATTCAATTTCTAATAAACTTTGCAAATACAAATATATAAATACAAATACGAAAGCTATATTCGACTACTACACGATTGTGGTATACCTGCTACCCATCTTAAATATAAAGCTGCTATTTTAAGCGTATTTTGTGTTGCATACTTTAGATAGTGACTTGCAAATCAGTATCTCTTTAATTTATTTCTAAAATAACTTCTATGTTAATTATCCCATCGCCATCAAATTTTCAGTAATTATTTGAACTGTGATAGTTGTTCTGTTTAATAAAAATAAATTGCCCTGCATTCAAATCACGCTAGGATTTTGGCTTATATAGATTTACGTATTTTTAGGAGAAAGGGAGCGTGGTTAAATTATAAAACAAACTTGAATTGCGTGCAATAATAACACTTCATTTAATAGCCCTAGTTAATATAGTCTTTAAGAACTAGGTACACGATATAATACCTTTCTACCCTAGGGGTAACGGGTATAACTGCCTAAATACTCAATACTTAAACTATAACTCAATTAACAAACAAACCGTTATGCCTTGTTGGTGTAGCGCAGCGCATAAAATAAAATAAAGATATACGTAGAACATTTTTCAATTTGGTTGTTAGGTGAGCGCGTATTGAACTGCGCTAAATTAACCGCAGGCATTTCATTTCGGGTTTCGTGTTTGGAGACGGAGACAGAGACGAAGTTGGAGTTGGAGTCAAAGTCAGAGTTGATGTTGAGGTTCTAAGGCTGAGGCATTTTGATGAGTATTGATGAGTTTTAATAAATTGCTGATGAGTTTTCAGGCGCGCTTGCTTTCCCAAGCACAACGAACAGCAGTCGAAATAGATACACACACAAATACAGATACAGACAGAGCTACAGATACAGATACAGATAGAGATAGAGATACAGATGGAGAGAACTGAGCGGGTACTTGTTTTGGGTATCTGTAACGACTGTGAGCACATAACAAGCCTCAACGCCTTGCAGCATTTGAGTGATGCGTTTTTGAAAGTGGCGTCGAATTTCTCAACCGTGAAGCGCCATGCAGAGCAGCGGTAATTGAGACGCTGATGCTGATCCCGATGCCGATGCCGATGATGTTGATGTTGATGTTGTTGCCAGCTATGGAGCATGAAGAAGCGTGGAGCGTGGTGCGTGGTGCGGCCGTTTAATTGCCGCCATTATTAAACTCATTTATCGTGTTTTAATTTTAACGTTGAGCTTCAGCAGCAGCAACGATGGCAACAACAGCATCAGGTGTCTGACGGCAACGGGGCATCAGTTTGGTCAGCAGAGTCTGGACTGGTCTGGTCTGGTCTGGCCTGGCCTGGCCTGTCCTGGTCTGGCTTGGCCTGGTCTGTCCATGCAGATGCCACGGTATAATTAGTGTGGCAGACGTTGCTGCATCGCGTCGACTGCAGCTGCCATGATTTGGCGCTGATGCAGCAATTTACAAGAAAATTATGTTGTTTGCTTAATTAATAAAAGTAGTTTTTAATAGAAAACCATTAGGCAGCTCGCAGCTAAAGCGAAAGACTCTGGCAACAAGCTCGCTGCTTACTTTGATTGATGAAAGTGCGCGCACAGCGCCATCTTTTCCAGAGATCTAAGCTAAACTTATGAGCTACTTTTGCAAAAGTGTCGACTTCCCCAACTGATTACTACGCAGTATCTGCCTGAGCCCCACTTTGTTCTGCTTCGCGTATCTTATGCAATGCAGTTCCGTCCCTTTCCTCATGGGTTCCTTGCAGTTTAATGCTTTTTACGCCTCTTTGCCTGAGTTGCTTCACTGACCGAAAAAACAAGTCTGTCACACTTTCGTGTCAGCAAAGCAGAATTGCCTTCATCTGGTTTTCACTGTAAGCCATTGACGTCCGCCAAAAAGTGTCGCATAAAATAATATAATTAACATAATCATAATCAACAAAGTATAAACGTTAAATTGAGGCTAATTACTTTATAACCGACACTCAAAACTGCGAAACATTGTCCATGATGCGGCTGACGACAAAGTCGAATTACTCAAAATGAACAACAAGCATAATAAACATGCTCACTTGTGGCAAACTCGTTTCAATTATGAGGAATCAAGCGGTCTAGCGAGTGCTTAACATACTAGGTAGCTACAACCTCAACCCCAGCACAGACGGCGGCCTCAACCGGATGGGCCAGAAGTGCGCGACACTTCCACATGCGCGCGAGATTTGATTTCATTTTTGTCTAAATGGAGCTATGAACACGTTATACATTGTATAAACTGCAGCTGTAATGCACTGCAACAAATCGGAGGTAAGAACACTTGGCTAAAAAAGAAAAGCAAAAAATAATAAGAATAACAAATACGAAAAGAAACATATACATATGCACATGCTTTCAAATTATTCCCGACAGATGGCGCTCGCCGGTCTCTCTTGTTAGCTGACACAAGCACTTGGTTTTATGCTCATACTTTCTTAAATAACTTTTGTGTTTATTGTCCGATCGGATTGCAATTTCGAGAATACGTAGATAATTCATTCAGCTTAGTATCTGTTAAAGTCAGAAAGTAATATCTTTTATAAAGCGCTTACAAATTGAGTTCAAAAACTAAATTATTGATTTGCAGTGGCGGTGGGCGTGGCACCTAACATTTGAAATAAACTTGATCGGCGCATAGTACACAGGAGTCTTCCTGCCAAATTTGGTATCTCTAGCTTTTATAATAGCTGAGATCTGTGTGTTCACACAGATAGACAGACAGACAGACAGAGAGACAGACAGACAGACAGACAGACATGGCTCAATTGACTTGGCTAGTGATCCTGAGCAAGAATATATATACTTTAAGGGGTCTGTCACGCCTCCTTCTGCCTGTTACATACATTTTCACAAAGTTAGTATACCCTTTTTCAACATTTTCAATCTCGAAGTGTATAAAAAGAAAAGAAAATAATAAAATGAATTAGGAGTTTGAGAAATCTATTGCAAACTGTTTGCTTCAGTTCTGTTATGAGTTCTCTTAATACCCGTTTGTTTTTTTGCAGTGTATTGTAAACGTCAGTCGGCTTAGTGCAACCATTTAATGAACCACTCCTCGCGCAAGCACAATATGGCGGCGGCTAGCTAAAGAAGCCAAGTAAAATTTTTTTTTTTTCAGCTTTTTTATGACAAACTCATGAATCCGTGCGCAATTGTAAATGCGCTATATAATTTACAGATAATTATTATAATTACAGGTTATTTTTCAGTTAACATTCGAGTAGTTGCTACATTTGTTGCTGTTGCTGTTGTTGTTGTTGTTGTTGTTGTTACTGGTCGAATGCCCACAGGCGTCTATCAGGTTTTATTTGCCATGCAAGTTGTTGTTGTTGTCTTTGTTGTTGTTGCCATTGCATACACATGTTTAACTAGCACGCAATTAGCTGCTTAATTTCAGTTCCAAAATATTATTATAAGATAAATATTTTAACGCTTTAATTAGCTTTCGTAATTTGGCACAAAATTGCATATTTATTATGAGCGCAGCACACGACATGCGATAATGCGATAAATTGATTAATTACTCGCATGAAGATCTATAAAAGACTTAGGCAACGAACTCGCAGTTGATAAGCGGAAAGACTTAGGCAACGAACTAGCCACTGTTAGCTTATAAAATAGAAATTCAGCTTAACTGACTTTTCTTCAGTCACAACGTAATTGGAATTACATTTTTTTAGCTGCGACACTTGGCTTAATTAAAGCGATCTTTATCGCACAAAGGTTCGGTTCGGTTTGTACGTGCGTCATTTGGTTACTCGACTCATCTCTCATAACTCCAGGGCCAATTATGCGTTATGGTCAAGAGCTGAAATATGTTTGCACTGCTCATAAATAAATTTGACAGTCAAAAAGGCAAAAAAAATAAAGGAAAAAAACGGAAAAAACCAAAACAAAAGCATTCGCAATCTATGGACGTTCCAGGGCCGGGCGCGATAAAAATCGCTGGCAATTTGTTAAATTTAACGATTTGCAGCATAAGCAGAACAACAACAACAACAACAACAACAACAGCAACAACAGTGCCGAAAACGGCCAAAAGCAGGCAAAAGTGGCCGCCTCCTCCCGTTTTTGACTGTTTTATGGCCAAATAAATAATTAAAATGATGCGTGGTGTTAAGTGCCGCCACGTCTCACAAGGACAGCCCGACAGACTAGGGGGGTGGTGAGGGAAGAACAGAGATTTCAGTGCCACACGCAGTGCGTGCATTTCTTTTGAAAATTTGTCATAAATTTATAGCTTTCGCGCGAGAGTTCACTGTACCCACACCGAAAGTTCCCCACCCGACCCGACGAGGGGCACAACGAGGCACGTACGCACTCTGACATTGCGACGCTGCAGAGCTTAATTGCTTGTCATGTGGCACACATTTCCAACGCAAATTGGCCGGCAGATATGTACGACGTGACCGTCGTTCTTCACGGACCACACACTTTGTCCGCTTCTCGTACTCTCTTCCAGAGCCGCCAAAAATGTTTGCCAAATTTCAGACAAAGCTCGCGACACTTTTAGGCCCCATTTAATGTGGCAGCGGTACGCCCTTTAACTTTGAACCGGTTCTTTATTCCCGGGCTGCCCATAGACCGCTGCTAATTAAAGAGAATTCGTTGGGTTTTTAATGAACCAACTCGGGGAACATTAAACTAATATGCTTTATGACCGCTCGACTTGTGACCCGAATGTCACTTGTTGCAGCTTCTTGTCTTTCGAGATCTTGTGATCTGAAACCTACAAAATATATATTTCCCTTTTATGATTTCGAGCTCGTTAAAAACGCAGCTTCGTGTCGGCGGCCTCTTATCGCCCTGCATCGCTCTGGGATATAAAAAACAAAACTCTTAATCTCAACTGATCTAGGGCCGTGTTTGTCCTGTGGCCCAGTAGCAAGTGGCGTGTCGAGTAAATCTCTTATGATGTTTCCCAGTAAACTCTGTCAGTTCTCTTTACTTTTATTTAAGCAGAATGCACATTAAATTGCTCCATAAGAAGTGAAAATAGAGATGCAATGAAGACATGTCGACTGTTCTTAGTTGACATTAAATAAATAAATAAATAAATAAATAAATATTTTAATAAATAAATTATAATAATAAATATAAATAATAATAATAAATAAATAAAAATCTTTTTCCTGCAAACTATAATTAGCTTTATTCCATCGACAGATTGTCAGTTTACATTACTCGAAATTAGCAAATGGAATAAATGTATGAACAATAATTTTAAAGTTTAGATAATACTTGAGTGACAGCATCCAGGATTTGATTGACCAAAGCGAGAATTGTATTCAACAGGCTAGTTAAGGGAGACAACAAAGAGTCCAGTGCTGTGCTATTCAAGAGACTTGTTATGATTGTCTCCACGTTTCCCACACATCCAGTAAGACTGCTGCCAACACTGCTGAGATCCGGAAGAAGTGATTTCACCGGCTCTTGCGATGCCAGGACTACGTGCATCAATAGCTTCAAGACAAAGGAATTGAGAATAAAATTAGGTCAATAAAATGATTCTTTAAACATACCACCAGCAAAATGTTTAGCTTTAAAATTGTAGACATTTTCAAGTTGAAGTGGGTAAAACAAAACTGTTCCGATTTGCAATAACTAAAGGTTTTATATAGCAAAACTTTTGCGTTCTTCAAGTCACGCCTAAAGATAAGATATATAAAAAGTAATTAGCAACTAAAGCTATAAAGTTTGGTATACAATATTAATTTATACTTCCCAGTCTGGGTTTTATAACTCTATGAGCGGGTGTCTTATGAAGATAACGCTGGGCCACCAAAGCTCAGAATGTTTACGAGCTTTCGAATCACTCACGATCTCCATGCATACAATATAGAGTCATCTTATACCCTTTCTTTCGATATTGTTGTTGAGGCTGTTGCTCCTTGCTCGTTGAAAAATTTTTAGCGTACAACATAAATAATATTTTATTCGCAATTTAGTTGGGGTATATTAATGTGGCTGCAGTTGGCAACTTTGGTAATTTATGCAAATAAAACGATCGTAAATATGGCATTAAAACGCTTATTAAATGATCGTTTATTAGCCAGGGCCTCAGACACACACACACAGACACACCTAAGTATCGGCAGGATTAGCTGTGCAACAAGGTTGCGATTTGTAGCAGCCGCATAAATTAAGTGATTAACAGAATTGTTCTTAAATGTTGGCAGCTACTTACAAGATTGATATTATTTACGATCCTCGGCCCCGCATGCAATGATATATGTACATACATACACTCGGCACCATGGACTCGCACTCGCACTCGGACTAGCACTATGTGTACCTCGTATGTTTCGCTTTTGGGCCGTGCAAAAAAGTGTCTATAACTTCTGGGAAATATGGTCAGCGGACGACTGGGATATTGTATAATGTATTAGCCGGAGCATTGTGTGTTAATTTGACAACAACAGCGTACGGGTTGGCATTCCTTGGGAACGGCAACAACAACCACACTTTGCCGCCGTGTGGCGACAAACGAGCCTTGTTCCTGTCAAAAGTCAGAAATATAACCATATAAAATCAGTCGGCATGACCATTGAGCTGCCTTCATCCATCTCTTTTTGCTGTTACCATCACCATCATCATCATCGTTATGACGCTCACTCTGATGATCATTGCGTCAACAGGATTAGCAAATTTAATGCGGCAAGCAGCGCCTTTAAAGATCTCCCAACTCAATGAAGCTGCGATCAAAGCTGTCAGCGTTGGGGACCCTCAACTTATCAGCTTGCAAAAATCAAACGATTTTGTTTGCCTTGCAATACGTTAAGTATTTTCAACGCCTGCTTCAACACTTCGCATACGCACTCCAGGAATCTCTGTGGTATTCCACATCATTGGAGAATTTCTTAAGGTATTCATAGAGCACTTGTTCACTTTTCATTTATATATTTATTTTTTTGTATTATTCTTTTGGGGAGTCAGTAAATATCTATAAACTAATGAGTAACTAAAGTCATTTCTTCTCCAAAACTGCCTTAAGTAATTATAAATAGTTATTGGGATCAATTTGAATCTAATGTATACTTACTTCTAACCATAGCATATTTATTGTCATCTCATCAATTCCAAAATAAAACCCAACACAGACTTATAGTTTCATTATTTGCGTTCATTCATCAACTTGATCGAATTTCTTTTGTAACTTATAGTAGAATATGAATCTATTTTCGAAAAACAACTTTCTTTGATCAGCTTTTTAGGACTGAATGCCAACCAAGAGAGGAGTAAGATTTCTCATTCATAACCGTTCATTCAGAAAGCGATGCTAACTTAACTATAGACCACGCTTGATTATCTCTTCTGCCTCAACGACGACGATGATGATGATAAAGATGATGATGATGATAAAGATGATGATGATGATGACTTAATAATTGAAATTTATCAAAATGAATTTAGAAAATCGTCTTTAAATTTAAATGCCACATTAATTACAACGTTTTAGAGAGGCATTTAAAAAGAGCCTGACAAATGACCTGACAATTTATAACGACCCACAGCAAGAAGAAGAAGCAGGAGATTTTCGTTGCCTTCTGCCCTCAGCGGAGAAATTTATCAAAATCGCCTAGACAATGGAAACGAAGAGTAAGGCAGAGGGAACTTGCAGAGGGCCCCAATCGAGGTTGCCTCTTCTCAATGTCACAACTGGGCCCAATAAATTTCAACAATTTACAACGGGCAATTCATAAATTTATTAATGAATTAAGTTATAAGATAATTTACAGTTGATGCCGATCGAAACGCAATCGGCTGAGCAAAATGATCATCACTGAGGATCGCTGCAATATATCAACTCTACGGACGTGGCTCGAGACAACGACGAAGATCGCAAGCGACCTAATCGAATTGTAGCCAAAGCAGAGAGGAAAAAGCAAAAGTCAGAAACTGCAAGAGAGAATTCTCGGAATTGGTTCGGCCAAATGGGCAAAGGCTGCAGAAATTTAAATGAAGATCTGCTCGGGGAAACGAGAAACCGAGAGCAGGAGCAGGAGCAGGCAACGAAGCGGTACAAGCTGAACTGGCTGCAGTTTGTCTGGCGGCTTATTGGTGCCATGCCTGCGCATAGAGCCATGATTAGCCGATCGAGTCGAGTCGTTATCAGCGCACACCATCATCGACAACGGAACCTGGTTCTGTTTCTCTCTCTCTCTCTCTCGCACTTGATCGCATTGCTTATAAATTGGAATTTAAAATTAATTAAGTTGTCGTTTTGCGCTTTTATCCAATTTATAACTAATATGACACCGATTATACGAAATATGTTCGCTAATTAACGAACGGACACCCCCGTTCCCACTCGCAGTCACAGACGCAGTCACACAAGCGTCTCTATCTAACTGCTGGCCAGAACCAAGGCAGACAGACAGGCAGCAGCAGCGGCAACAGCGGCAACAGCAACTGGCTGGCAGCAGCAGCAACAGTCGTCGCTTTGACTGTTGCTGTGTTGCTGTTGCTCCGCAACAACTTTGAGTCGTGTCCGCGTGCTCGTAATCTGCTCGCTGAAGACGCGTTGTAAATTGTCTGACAAAGCTTATTTTATTAATTTAAGCCATAAACGTTGGCCTCGTCTTGCTGTTGTTGTTGTTCCCGCTTGTTGTTTGTTTGCCACTCGGTTTGCATACGCTGTCCCAGTCGATGCCAGGCGAGGATCGGGCTTTGGGCATCGCCAAGCAGCGCCAATTTATTGCACATCGTAAAAAGCCGTTTGCGTTTTAATAAGCCATGCCAAACACGCGGCAGCAGTTGTTCCGTTCATCTGCGGGCTTTGCCACACTCCACACTCCCTCCTGCCTGTTGGCAGAAGGCGTCGATGTTGATGACGTTTTGCTCAGTTCGGTCCAATGCGAAGGTAACCTCACTCACTTGCGGCCTGCACTGCATTCCTGGCCATAACGAATTGCAGTTTCATTGGCTAATCGAGTGCGAGTTTGTGTGTGTGTGTGTGTGTGTGTGTGCGAGTACAAGTGTGTTTGTGCTGCGCAATTGGGTAGTTGGTTTGACTGTCATTGGTTTATGGAACTAAGGGCCCGGCATACTGGTAACGGCACTTAATGAGCAGCGTAATGGTCCAGCAAGATTTTAGCCATAAACTCAACTAGTTTATTGCACAACATATGAGGACCATTTCATTCAGTTTTCACAATGATTAACCATCAATCTTACTGCAAATCAGGTTAAAGTAGAAGACAAATGCCAAACCGAATTGAAAAAGTGAGCAATAGGGATGGCACTGCAACTGCACTGTAATTACTTTTAAGTTTACATGCATAAGGAGTAATTATGTTACATGTGGAGCAATCTGTTAAAGTTGATCAATGCATTTATTCACAATTGTGTTCTCATGTTATTATTGCTGTTCTTCTTGCGCTGCTCTGATTGGATGACTATCCAGTTATATTCCAACTGCACTATCTGAGCCTCTCGTCCTACGCACACAGATTGAGCTACAAAACGGACTTTGGTCAATTACTTAGCCATAACACAGAAGAAAGATAAATATGTCAAAATTAAGTAAGCGGCCACAAATTCACGCACGAGCACAACAAACTTGCGATAAGCTGACCACAATACCACAGTGTGCCCACTAAATAAATGCACGCATACGTGCATATTTGTTTCTGTGTGTGTGTGAATACAGAAAGAGAACACGCAGCTCTCTGCTGGCAGTTGTTGTTGGCAGCGAGTGAGCGCCCATAAAAAAAAGGCGTTGAAATCAGTAAAAATAGCCGGGCTAAAGGAAACGCGGCATACGACTCGGAAGAAGACTAAGGAAGGGATAGAGTGAGTGAGAGAGAAGCATGAGATAGGCCGGGGCTGAGCAAACAAGCGTTGGGCATCAAGATGGGGCCGGGACAGAGGACGCGGGCAGGGGCTACAGAAATCGTTTACAAATAAATCAGAAAGCGATAAATAAGGATTTTGTCTCGTAATAACTCAGCGGGAGCCATTTAACATGCAATCATAACGAATCGATGCTGAACGCTTTAGCGAATGCCAAGACAGTCGAACCCAGGGGAGGAACTCGCCTCAGTAACGGGGAAGGGGGCTGGAGCAACACGCTTTCACACCAGGCAGCCCAAGCTGGCAAGTGTGTGTCGAATTGCTGTTGACTTGTTGCAGTTGTCGCTGCTTCTGCCCTTCGTTCTGCTGTTGCTGCTCTTGTTGTTGTTGTTGTTGTTGTGTGTTGTCCCTGTTGCTGTTGTTGTTCTCGCGCCTTGGGCATGAAAATAAAGTTGCCAACAAGCACGTAAACTTCTCGGCTTGACCAGCGGACTCTCGCACAATGACAGGGGCGTTCTCTCGGTTTTATGAGCGACGTTTTTTTATGCCTGCCCCTATCAGAAAACAAACCCGAAACATGCACTTGGTTGCACTTCATAATTCGACCAACGACACTCCACTTACTCACTCTTTCTTTCTTACTCCCTCCCTCTCTCTCTCTCTCTAGCTATCGCTGTGCATGTTGAGCCTGCGTAAGCAACAACAAGCTTTCTTAATTATGTTGTAAAACAATCTGCCGTCATTTGCGCTGCCCGGCAAGTCCTGTGCCATGTCCCAGACCCATCCCGACCCCTTCTCTAATAACTCTTTGGCCGAGGGAAGTAATTAAAATAACAAAAGCTCGCGCTGACGCCGCATTGCCCACAAAAATGGCTGCCAGACACGCAGGCGTCGTCTACACGATTTCTATGACTAATTGCCAGAAGTGTGTCACAGGAAGCCTCTCAGAGCCTAGGCCTGGGCTGACAGGGCCTACCTGACATCCCTTATGGGGTCAGGCACGCACACGTGCACGCCGCAACGGCTTATCTCGATAAAATTGCAACTGCAGTTAACCTGGCTAACAAGAAATTAAATTCCATTACGCGCGCGTAAGTCAATTTCTGTGCCCGGGCAATGGGGCTAGGTTTACGAGCACAGCACAGTGGTACACAATGTAAAAGTAATTACGATAAATCAAATCAAATAAAAGTTGCAATGTTGCAAAAAGTCAATGCTCACGGCAGTTAATTAAACAGTGGTTTAATTTAATTACCTTTTATTTATTCTGTCCTTGTTATCGATAATTTAGTTAACTATCTCAATTAGCATCAACTGTTAAAGCAATGTGGCGCTCTAAGCAGATGTTAAGTTGCAGACTAAGAGGCTGTTAAGTTGCGCTCTAGGCAGCTGTTAAGCATTTGTCCGCCATACGGCAACACTCAGTCAATGCAGTCGACTATTGTAACTACTTTTTAAGCTACTTCATCCCACTGTGCATGACTTCTAATGAAGAGGTGGTAATTTATGTGGCTATATTCACCTGTACCTAGACACGTTTTAATAAGCCAGAGTCTGCTGTGCTATGAATGGTAACGAGTTGGCCAAATGGAGATGTAGACAAGGCAAACCTGGCAGCTCTCCAGCGTGGATGCAGCAGACCCACTGTACGTTGCCATGCCTGGTCTGCAACAGAGACGCGGCCAAGTGCAGGATTAATTAATTGCCAGTGGATGTTGCCAGCTATTTCTGCTCGTTTCTGTTGTTGTTGCTGTTGCTGCTGCTGATGTGGCCGCATGATGCGCGTTGATGTCCAACGGCACACGTGACGTATACGTGACATTTGAGCAATGTTCAGCCGTTTAATGTGTGACATTCTGTTTGTTTTTCGCCAACTTGCTAACAACGTTTGACAGCCTCCAGCGGCGACGTCTTGAATGTCAACCGAAGGGGGAATCTGGCGCGGACCGAGAGATTCTCTGCTTTGCATAAGGCACAGCGAACTTATAATGATGAGTCCGCAACTCCGCACCGCAGCCAGACAGACAGACGACAGACAACGTTGTCAAATGACTTGCGTAAATTTATCGTAAATGCCATCAACGACGGTAGCCTCGTCACAGTCTCGAGTCTTTCGGGCCACGACGAGATTCGACAAGCAACGACGGAGAGGCGAAGAATCAGTTGGTGGAGCTCGGCTAATCCTCGTTAATCCTTGTGACTGCTCGACTGCCAAGCTACACATAAATTTCAACTGAAATTCCCCTCGTTTCCCTATCGTTCTGTGCCCGTTGTTGTCGCCCCCGCCCTATGTTCCATGCGAATGATATGCTAATGAAATGCACACGCAGCACAGCACAAGGCGAGGCTGCTCTGGGCATGCGCCACTTGGCAGTGCAATTTGCATGGCAGCCCCAGAAATGTGGGGAATACGAATTGCCCAGCAAGTTGCGTGCTGAGGCCTGACACGTTTAATTGGAAGTCAATTGGTCGACAGGAAGCATGAGAATTTGCTAGAAATCAAGAGAACCGGAACCGTTAGCCAGAGAGCAACCGTAACAGTTTCTCTTCAGAAATTGTAAATTGTTTTAGATGAATCCTTAAGATTTTACGCCTTTACTATTGTTTACGGGCACACTGATTTGTGGAACAGCCTTCCTTTCGAATATGAACGAATTCGAAAACGCAATTGTTTCAACTTTAAAGTATAATTATAATTTTTTTTTAAATTGTACTGCTGCATTTAACGCGTGTTTCAAGATGATTGGTAAAAATTAACAGCTGCTTAACAGTTGCTTAGCAAAAGCTCTAATAGCTGCTTAGCATAACAGCTGCTTAGAATAATAGGTAACAGCTGCTGAGCATTAGACTTAACAGCACCATGGAACATAGTTAAGAACAGCAGCTTAGCATAAGACTTAACAGCGCCATAGAACATAGTTCAGAACAGCTGATTCAACTGTAATATTGTAACCTTCGGATATGGCAACTTAAAGCACTTCGGTATTGGCAATATATTGCAAAATGATTTGATTTCAGAACTCCCAATATAGTTGGCTATAAAACTGCAACTGATATTATACAAACTCTCTAGGTATAAGATACACACACAGAAACACACACATACTACGTGTACACACAACACCCTGAGGACGGCGGCAAACGGCGCTCCAGTTGAACACACTTGGGTGACATTCAATGGAGGCCCCGGACTTGTAGTTTGTGTCTCATTGTCATGCCCGGCTTATTGATTGGAATACAATGGATCCTTAAAGTGTGCTTACAAGCGCCGTAACTCAAACAAATTGCAGCCGCCGCCTGCAAACGGCTGACTGAGGCGCAGACAGAAGCGACGCCGTCGCCGTCGACGTCGACGGGCAACGACACTGATCAACAGGCGCGGCAGCGGCAGCCCACTGGGACACGGAGTGACGCTGAGGCTGGAGTCTGGAGCTGAAGCTGAGTCTGAGTCTGGAGCTGGGGCTGGGCCAATGCGTTTTACATGATGGCTACACGACAGGACAGGAGCGGCGGGCCGATCGCAGTCCGACTGCCGGCTTAACAAGAACAAGATAAGCCCGCGCCCCAATGCGGTTGTTGTTGCATTTGTTGTTGCCTTTGTTATTGTTATTGTTGTTGTTGTTGCTGTTGTTATTCCGCTGGCTTTGGTTGCCTTAAATTATTCCAGGCTCGCCACAAAGACACGAAGCAGAGGCGCTACTGACGCGCTTATGTTAAATTTACCAAACAAGCGATTTGTATGCAATTTTGCGATCGTCGTCGTCATTGCGCCGAGAGGGAGGTGAGGAGAAGTTGAAGCTGCAGCTGAGGTGAGTCGAGCTATGCTGAGCTCAGTTGAGTCAAGCGAAGCTAAGGCAAGGTGAGGTAAGCTGAAATCCAAATCCCAGCGAGACATCATGACGTCGTGGAGAGGTTCGCTGCCTCTGCTGCTCTTGCTATTGTTTCTCTGCCTCATCCTCAACGTTGTCGTCCCTCTCTCTCTCTGTCCCAGTGTGCCGCGCTGTCTGCCGCAATGTCTAGTTTATTGGCGTGATTTTTTATTTGCATTCGAAATGTTTCGTTGCCGCTGCTGCAGCACGTGATGTATGCGACGCAGGCCACCACACAATTGCCATAAGTTTGTGGCCGCTTCGCAATTATTTGCGGAATTCCTTTTCGAATATATATTGACTCTGACTCGGACTCGGACTCGACTCTACGTGCCTGTGGCTGTGCCTCACACTAACTTTGACAGCCATACAAGGAAGCTTAACCCGTGTGGGTTGGGCAAGCACATTTCTGCCGTCCAACCCGACGGACGTTCTAAGTTTATTTTGCTGTTAATTTGTCATGAAATTTTCGTTTTTAAGTGCATTTTTTAAATACCCACAAGGCCTGAGATGTGCCAGCCTACTGGGCATGGTTTGACCGACTTTCTGGAAGCCAAGTGATTAGTTTCCTATTACGAAATTTCTTTGCCTTTATATTCTCTTTTTATGTGGCTGCTTCTCCTGTTTTTATGTTCCTTTGCTGCTGCATTTAGAATCCCCCTCGACCATTGGAAATGAGCAGAAAAGAGTGTACTAGCTTTGTGCAACTGTATGTGTATAACAGGCAGAAAGAGGCGTGGCATACCTGCCAAGGTGTATGTACTATTGATCAGGATTACTAGACGAGTCCATGTCCGTCTGTCTAAACACACATCGTAGCTATTATAAAAGGTAGGGATGCCAACTTTGACATAAAGGTTTGTGTATTTTCAGTTCAAGTTTACTGTAAATATTGTGTACCACGCCCACCGGCTCCGCAAATCATTTATTCATTTTCTCAATTCAATTTGTAATCGACGTGTAAAATATAAAACTTTTTCACTTTTAAATGTAGGCACAGAATTGAATCAATTTAAGTGAAAATAATAAAAAATAATAATTAATTACTTATTCCCCTAGAAATAAATATATAATAAACTATAAAAATAAATGACTGGCCTAACATCTTCCTTCTTTGTCTATATTAATAGTTGGAAATAGTTTATACGAATTGTACATTTTAATGAGCGTCGTTTAGTTCTCGGAATTGTGAAATTATAAAGCAAACTATATTCAACAAAATGTATTGTTTACAATCAAATGATTCAATTTGAATGCAATGCAAAACACACCTATTTAAGAACAAATAATATGCAATAATTTACAGGCAAATTTGGCATCACTTCCTACATGCCAGCAATACTAAACAGATATCGCTCGAGTAGAACCGACTCTGTCGATCCGTTATGTGAACTAATCACATTCGAACCTCCCACTCGCATTAACACCCAACGCTAACGCAGCGCCAGACAAACTGGAGAGTTCAGAACTCTCAAGCGGAGGCGCCTCGTACCTGTCCGCCTGCAAGTCAATTGTGCAACTGCCCCAAGTGTCAAATTAGACAGGGAACATTGGCGCAGTCCGGGGCAGCGCAGACTCAATACAAAGTTGGCAAAAAGCAAACGCTGCTGGCCAAGACCAGAACTGGCGTCTAATTTTCGACGAATCGAATTCGAACGGAAGGCGAGGTGGGGGTGGGTGTGCATTGCATTTGCATTTGCATGTGGGTGGTCAGCAAATTGCCAGAACGTGAGTACAATTTTTAAATTAACGGCAAGTGGTTGCAACGGCAGCAACGGCAGCGAACTGAACAGACAAACAGACACTGGCGCATTCCGTAGCCGCAAAACTGTTGCAATTAATTGCATAAAAGTTCTAACTCGTCAGCAACCACCCCCACCCTCACCCACACTTCTTGCCCTGCCCCCAAGTGGTGGCAAGAACAATGGCGAACTCTTGTGCAAACTATGCAACAACAAGAACAACAAGCATGAAAGTTACACTCGTGTTTGTTTGACTACGGCATACCCTCTACCCAGCTGCCCGAATAGGATATTGTAAGTATTAACTTCTGTGTTGAGTGTATTTTGTATTGCATGCTTGCAGGCGACGGTACTCCTTATTATTCTATTATTATTTTAACATAAGGGATCAGTTATACAAATTTATCTATAACCTAATGAGTTTCTCGTGTAGTTGCTTCTCCTAGAATACTTATTAGTAATTGATTTTTCTTATTTTACTTTAGTGTGAGTTTCTGTGTTGCGTGTATAGTGTTATAATATATTTACAGGGTGTTTTGAGTTACTGGAATATTAAAGTGCCTTTTATTCAGCCGCGGGAGCCGTCGGATACTTTTATAACACAAATAACATGTTAACCCTATGTTAAGCCTATGTAACCTAACATCCTCTTAATCTTAATGTGAGGTTACATAGGTTTAACATAGGCTTAACATATTCCTTGTGTTATATAAGTATCGATAAATCAGTGTAATTTTAAGAAGTATCGTCAATCAAAGATTTCTAGCACACCGAAGCAAACTTATATAACACAAAGCATTTGTTAAGCCTATGTAAACTAACATTAAGATTGAGAGGATGTTAGCGGTTCTCTCTGAGAGAGGCATCTGTGTTGGCGTGTCGAATAAAGAGGAAGTATTAAAGCGTCGTGTGTGAAATAGTCAAGCTTCTACAATAGCTTCTTCTGTTAATTATTCGATGACAAGCAAATAACAAATCATTGGGAATTTTATAGTGCTTAACACTTACCGTTCTAGTACTGGAATGACACACATAAGGATATATTGTCACCAAATTGGTAATCCTAGCTTTTATAATTCCTGAGATGTAGTTGGACATGGCTAGTGATCCTGATCAGGAATATATATAACTTTTGAGTTCTCCCATGCCCCCCCTCTGCCTGTTACATACATTTGCACAAGGTAGTATACCCTTGTTTGACTATTTTCAATGGTCGAAGAGTATAACAAGCGTGGCCATAATCGGAGCCACATCGTCGTCATGGTCGTGCCTTTCAGTTTGAAACGTGATCGATAGACTGACTACCAGAGTCGCCGCAGAGACCCAAAACAAGGCCCTCGCTCTGGCTCTGGTTGGTCCGACCAACTGCAAATTGTAGCCGTAGACGAAGCCGTTGCTGTTGCCAAATGTTTTGGCCTTAGTCAAATTATGTTCTTTGCCTCGTTTGATAATGAAACTGCAAATTGAAGTTGTTGTTGCTGTTGCTGTTGTTGTTGTACTGGTAGTTGTTGTTGTTGCTATGGCAGTTGCCTCTCAAATTGTTTGCTCACACCGTCCGAGGCAACGACTTGGAGTGCATCATAGAGCAACGCTAATGATTACGTGTTATCGTGTTGTAATTTTACATAAAACTCTAATGACGACTCTGTGCTGTAGTGCTGCAGTGCATCCCTGACAGGCAGTCTGCCTTGCCGGCCAGCCATCCATCCAACGTGCCATGCAGCCATCGATCTATCGATCGATTCAACGCTTCGGGTTATATGGTTTAGATCATGGCAGCGGACACTAACTAGGCTCATCATGGAGCGTTAACAAGCTCATTTCTCTAAACCTGACGTGCTGAGTGAACAAACGCAAAAAGCAAAGGTTCAGCGAAAATTGCCTTCAAGCCTGAGATCGTATAAAATATACTCATTTCTTCTATAAGCTAAAGCGTATTATAATGAAATAAAGTAGAAGAAACTTAATGGAATGCTTGCAAACTGAAGTAATTAATACTTATTTTGTTATACGATATGTTATAACTGTAATATAAAGGGTGATTTTTTAGCTATTATCCTTTTGGCAACACAGGTTTAAACGGCTGACGCACGTTTCGTGTTTTGTAACACTGTCAAACATCTTCTCTTTGGTCTATAATTTAACCATGAATCGTCTAACAAACGAACAACGCTTGCAAATTATTGAATTTTATTATCAAAACGCTTGCTCTGTTAAAAAAAATACAAAATTTACTTTAATGTTTTTTTAATTTAATCCAATATCTTATAATTGTTATATACCAACATATTTTTTTTGAATAGTTAAGCTAATAAATAAGACAAAAAATATCCTACACATTTAAAGTTTCCCAAAAAATATTTAGTTATTACATAGTAATCTGATATAATATGCTGGTATTAACCCAAATTTTGTAGAATTGAACTTGAATTGAATCGATATACCAACGAAATGTGAGAAGTTACTGATAATGAGCAAGGTGACAATATCAAATAAAGATTTGTGAAACAATCCAATCAACGCCTACAGCCACACTCAATCGAGTTAGCCCATAAGCATGGATAATATACGAGTATTTTGCCACATTGTCGAAATCAACCTGAACATGGTTATCCACATTGATTGAACTAAATTTTCATTAACTGCTGCTGCTGCTGCCCGTAGACAAAACGTTTTCCTGCTAAAAACCAAGATCGAACGACCTCGAGAGCATATTAAATTGATTTTTTATGTTCTCACCAAGCATGGAAAATCATGAAGCACAGCAATGTTGTGCAATGGGAACAGGGGATCAACTATAAAACTCACTCCAACACGAGCACTGCAGATGCCGCGTGTGTGTGGGTTAATAAATGCAGCTCCCCTCACCTCCCTTTCCGTAGCCGAAACGAGAGAGAGACGGGACTAAAGCTACAGTCGTGCGCATATGACTTAAGGATACCCTACATATGTTCAGTTTTAAAAAACCTTAACAAATACAAAGTTTTCTGCGGCCTATTGCTGTCTCTCTCTCTTACACACATATGGTGTGTCAACTAATTCTTTGCAAGAGGAGAAATGCAATGAGAATTCAGTTTTAAAATCAACTTTTACTTATGAAATTCGGATTTTCTTAATTTATTTTTTAATTTTATTATTAGTTAGAGAATTTTGAACTAATAATCAATAAAAAAAAAAGGGGTGAAATTAAAATAAAAAAAATGTTCATATTATATTTAATTTTTTTTTTTTAATTAATTTTGTTAAAATTAGTTTAATTAAAATATATTTTTGATAATAATTATATTTAAATATATTTTTTAATTATTAATTATTATTATTATATTATTATTATATTAATTATTAATTATTTAATTTAAATAAATTAATTAACTTATTTATTAATTATTTTTAAATTAACCAATAAAAATAATATATAATGTTGATTATTATACCTTTTTTTATTTATTAGGAGAATAATATAAATATATATTTTTTTTTAATTATCAGATTAATTATTATGCTTTGTCCTTCTTTCGCTATTATTTTACATTACCCAAGGGCTGGACATAGGGTTACTGAATAACTTCTGTGTTTATTGTGTGATCACATTGAAATTTGGAGGAGAGGTAGATATTAATGTAAGCTAAGAATGTAGAATTAAATCTCCTGCACTCCCTCTTCCGCCTGTTACATACATTTGCACAAACCAAGCATACCCTTTTGTAAGCACTTTGAATGTTCGCAGGGTATAACGAGACGAGAAGCGATGCGATGCGATGGTAAATTATGGTTATTTAAATAAACAGCACACGATTTGATTTGGCTGAGCAAAAGTGTTGCCGTGGCCGCGAAATGCGAGCGCCTCTGAAATTGGACAAAGGATCGGCAGAGCAGACGGGACAAGACGAGACCAGGACAGGACAGGACAGGGCAGGGAAATTATGTTGTAGCTGCGCTGATCGTGCACAGGCTGGCGATAGATTCGTCTTGGGGGGTTGTGCCATCAGGCCATGATTGAGTAACGCCCATGACTGGCACTGGGGCGTCTAATTATGAGACCAGGCCAGCTGGTGCTGGTGCTGTTGCTGTTGCTGTTTCTGGAGCTTGATTGCAACAGAAGAAGCTGAGCAACGGCAGCAGCAGCAGCAGGAATCCAAGCGTCATTAGCTGATGAGCAGCGTCGCCCGATGAATGCGAGATAAGCAAACACATAAAATCCAATGTGCGTTTGCCATACAGCATGACCTTTGACCCCCGCCTCCCTCACTCCCTTACCAACAGACCTGTACAACGACTTTTGGCCTGTTTGTGCAGAGCGTTGCGGCGTTTTGTTTATTTTGAAGCTATAATTTAGCGGGTAATTGCACGCTGGCGGCCAGAATTTGTAACTAAACTGCAAATTAGCAGCCAATTCTCCAGCCGATTAATAACCATAATTATTGGCTCAAACGCTGACGCAGACGCAGAACTGAAGAAGAGTGTCTGCTGCTGCTGCTGCTGCTGCTGCTGAGGATCTTAGGATCTTGATGAGCAGCAGACTGGGCAAAGCTGCACTGCGCTCAAATTGCGCCAACTCGGTGCGGGGCTGGTCAATTGCCAATTCGTGATACAGATACAGCGAGGCGCGTACGAGAAGCGCAAACTGGGAACGGAATCAGGGCCGTAGTGATGCTCTCGGGGGCCCTTGTGCTAAACTTCTCGGCGCTCCTACTGTAATTGCCTTGGCAAAATTGACAGTAGTTTTCAAGTAATCTGTACTATATATCGGGCGCTGCTATTCTTGATTAACAAAATAATATTTAATTAGTATACTAATTCCCCAAAGGCCAGAAGGATATTATAACTTGCTCGATGAAAATGTGTGTAACAGGCACAAGGAGGCGTGGCGGATGCAATAAAGTATATACATATGTATATTCTTTTTAAGTATCAATAGCAGACGTCCGTTTGAATGTCAGATCTCACCTATTATTAAAACTAAGAACACAAAATTTTGATATGAACTATTCTATATGTATGTATGTATCAAAGCTTTGGAAAATTGTTCCTAGCAAGGAGCCCTTGTGCCCGCACACGCCAAACTACGGGCCTGACTTGGAGGCAATTTAAATTGTGAGCGCGTCTGGCTTAATTGCATTAAAGGCCAGGTACAGGGAAAAAGAGAAAGAAGAGAGAAAGAGAGAGGAGAGACTTGCCTCTGCACTGCACTGGCTGCCTTGATGGGAATGTGTCTTATGAGCCTAATTAATGTGTGCGTAGTCCTGCCTTAAATTTGGCCAGAGTGGAAAATGTGAAATTAGCTAACGTGTTGAAAGGCAACAAAGGATTCAATATAACAAAATACGAGGACCCAAGCCGGTTTAGCGCAGTACAAATTAATAAACGTCGATACCCAATTAAACTGTCTCCCCGTAATGCACGCTATAAATTCGCTATGGGGCCCCCAGACAGAATAGAGACATCGCATAGCCAAGACAAAGGAAGCCAATTATCAATGAAATTATTAACTGCACGCCGAGGTCAGCGAGACGAAGACAAATGAATGAAAATAATGGCATTATTCATTGAAAAAGGGGGCAGAGCTTTAATTGTAAACTGTAGCGAAATTATAGCATCGCAAATGCTTTACAAAGTTAATAACTAGGATATATGTGTTGTTGTGTGCTTGGATTGATTGTTAAGGCATAAATAGTAGTTAAGCTACAGTTTAATTTTAAAAATATTTATCGATCTGATAAGTCATCTAATCAATTGTAAACCAAGAATCGATTAAATTCCACTGTTAAAAGAACTATAATTGGTCTGATCGATGTCTAAATTGAACCATGTGCAGTACAAAACAGAATATTGTAATAAATATAAATATGTATTTTTTATAAGTATTATTTTGTATTATTGCAATGTTTATTAACCTACGCATATAACTAAATTTAACAGTGTGTTAAAGTAGAAAATAATTGTAATTTACTAACTTAATTGAACTGGGCTAAAGTGAACAAGTGACCGAGTTGAGTCACTTCAAAGAAAAGGAACAAGTTCACTAATTACAGCCGGCGTAACAGTGCTAATTTAACAGTGCGTTATCAGTCTCTTTTTTGCGCCAACAGTGCCCGGCTTCTGTTAAATTTAACAGTCAACTGTTAAAAAATTTTGTTCAGGTTGAGTCGGAGCAAAGTGGATTTAATCAACTGCATTATCGACGTCTCGAATTAAAAAGTCAAGTTAAATTTGTTTCATACTATTGTATGCTCGATTTTATATTAAAAACATTTATGTACGATTATATATAAATAAAATTCAATTAGATAACAACATAAAGAGCTGTCAATTCATCATTTGCCGTCAATGACAGCAACAATGTGAAGAAAGGCTTGTTATACCCATTTGTTATTTTAGCAATTACACAGTACAACAAAGTTACAGAATTGTGAACACGTTTTAGTTTAGTTTCGTGGATTAACATTGAATGTTAGAAGTGGACAACACTACAAACAGAAAACTAAGCGGGCATTTGATTTCGCTTTTGAAATGTTTTACTGCAAAAGGCACTTTGATATTTTGACACGTTTTGGCGTAGATTCGTGTGATGGAGACTGCACAAGTCCCTTCACTAGACGTTCTTCTTCATGGTCATCTCGTGTGCGGTACGCAAGCGGCGTCTCAGTTCATTGGGGAACCGTTCGTAGCATTTCTTGCATACGGGCTTCTCATCGTATTCGTAGAATTTGGATTTCTGTGTCATTTTTGTATCGCACACAGAGCAGGCAAAGTGATGCACACACCAGGCCTTGTTCAGAGCAGTAAATACTACCGGCAGAAAAGGAATATGAGTTCAGTTACTCCAAAATAAAGGTTCACACTCCACATACCATCGCCTCCGATGACCTGATTGCAAACGAAACACAGATTGCCAAAGAGCTGATGATAATGCGTCTCACAATAGGCCAGGCCTCGCTTCTCGTAGTGCCGATGGCCCAGGAAGGGCTTCTCACACTTGGCGCACACGAAATGCTCCACATGCCAGTGCTTGCCCAGCGCAGTGACCACACGTTCCTCAATCGGCCGACGGCAGGCGCCACAAATGGGAATGCCCATTTTGTCGTGACAGCGCAGACAATACAATTCGTTCTATGGAGAAACATATACAAACATATATTCATATATATTGCTATATATACTATATAACCTTTTGCTTACCATATCATTGACCGCCAGACCAGGCCGACTCTTCACCTCACGTGCTGTGGCATCCAACTCTGTGCCGCAGGCGGAGCAATTGAAGTGATAACCATGATAGACCTCACCGCGGAAACGCAATGGCTCTTCATCAATGAGGCCACTGTAATACAAATCGATTAGCATGGAGTTTTATGTTGAGTGCCACGCCTACTTACTGACACTTCTGACACACATAGCGACCAGTTATCTCGGCCTTCACCTTGGCATTGCACTCATGGCAAAGCGCACGGTTCTGATTGCGTATGAAGCCACTGTCAGCCAACTCTTTGGCGCACAGCTGACAGCGAAAGCATTGCGGATGCCAGCTAGCGGACATGGCCTTGATAACACGTCCGATAACGAACTCTCCGCACTTGTTGCAGCAGGGGGCAAAGAGTACATGGAAGTCCCTTTCGCAGTACTTGCGGCCCTCGAACTCGTAGAAAATGCCATCCTGGAACGGACGGAAGCACTGAGCGCAACTGGAAACCAGAGATAACCAGTTAGTTGCACCATATCGAGGCTGTACTGTGCCAATACTTACACAAAACACTGTGTGTGCCAAAGCTCGCCATTGGAATTGACAATCTTCTCGGTCGGCTCAAAGCCGTCGGCGCATCTCGTGCAATGCATTGCATCCAGCGACATGCTGATGGCTTGAACTCTGTAAGATCCCAACACAATTAGAAATTAGTAAACAATCTTAAAGGGACGTTAGTTAATTAATTAGGCGATTACACTTCAGCTTTGGAGTACATCATGATGAAGGCTTTACAAAACGACTGCAGGGTTTCAAATGAGAAAAGCAACTGGACGTGGAGACATTATGGGGGACAAACAAACAGCAGTTTGGGGCGAGTTGCTTATCAAGCGATGTTGACGCTGCTGAATCATATTTCTGACGAATGTGAAAAAAGCTTTGCATTCCTTATGGATCGGGTTAGCTTTTTGAGTTTTGCAGTTCAAGTTGGAGACAGTTGAAGTGCAGTCTTTAAGCAGTGCGGATGGAGTGTACTAGCGCTGGTCAGTCGATTAATCGATTAATGAGTTAATCAATGAATGAATTGAAATCAATTGAATTTACCGCCAATACGAATATACACACACAGTCACAGCAATTGATAAACAACACACACATACACACACAAAAACTCAAAAGTGCGCGTCGGCGGCGGCATCTAAAAATAAATTTGAATGTTGCCATGACGTCATTGATGTAGTAAACATCTGGCGCATTAACTGTGTGAAAACTTCAGCTTATGCGGGCAGCAGACACCCAACAGATACACCACCAAACGCCAGAGGCTAAAATCCACCTTAATGATTTGCATAATTGCACTTAGTGGGCGTTTTGCGATGTGATATTGTGGATCTAATTCAATTTAGCAGCACCTTGACCAAGCGAAAATGAGAATGTAGCAATAATTTGGGTCACATTTTGGCACTGTGGACCACACACTTCAGGGCGTTATGATGACGATGATGTAATTTAGTTTGGAATTCATTGTTGCAACGTTCTAATTGATTTGCTTACTGAACGGGAGGCATTTCGGAGGAAATTGGCTTTCACTTGTTGCACTTGCAGATCGCGTCAATCAACTGAAATCTGCAAACAAAATATCATAAATCTGTGTCGCCTGTTGATCAGTGTTGTCAATGCAGCCGATTTCAGGCTGAATCCGGTTTCTTGACGATATTTAAAGCTGTTTTCTCTAGGTTTCGCTTAAGCTCATAGCTAAAATAGGCAACACTGCTGATATTTGTATTTGTATTTGAGGCCAACAACACAGGTTTTGCCAAAATGGGCGTACTACGCGAATCTTGATTTAATCTCTATTATATCTGAATCGTTGACATATTTCAGCGCTGCAACTTATTGAAAGTTTAATTTACCTATAATAATCACTTTAAAACTAATTCCTGTATGCTATATTTCACTTTTCAATTAAGATTCTCCACCAAGAAATATCACAATTGGTCAGTGTGTGCACACCCTATTAAGTCAGTTGGGTGCGCAGACAAGTTCGTTCAGTTGAATTTATTCGTGAACCTGTTCACTGTGCCAGAACCAGGGCTACCACAGTCACTCAAATGTAGTTTGATTCAAATGAACGAATTTATCGATAAGTGCGCGCAAATATTTAAAACTAATAAAGTATAAATATTATTTTGGTTTTAGAAATGGATACAAAGTAGTTGATGATTGAGACATAATTTGTCATGATTTTCATGGAATATTTGAAGAACTTATACGTTATACTTACTTTAAACAATAGTAAACTAAGTCCCCTTATCAATAGAATATTATTATTGTTCATGCATATATATATAGTTATTTATTGACAGCAAAACATATACTATATAGGATTATTTTCAATTCTAATTTGATTTCTCTCAAGTTTGTGCATTTCACTTCCGCCTCAGAGAGTGTGTGGCTTGTCCAGCTTCCGCATTGAAATTTTAATTGCATCTTTTTGCTGTGTTGTATAGTTCGATTGTTCTTTATAAAACATACTACATATAAATCGTTTTGTATTGTATTTATATGCATAAACACCTTGTCTCCAGCGCCTTATCATTTATGACTTTTTCCACCTTTATTCAGCGTACATCGATGAAGGGCTTTGTTTGCGCATATCACCGTCGTCCGTCACATAATGAAAACAAACAAAGCACGGCGAGGCCACCAAAAAAAAAAACTGGGAGCCGACGACGAAAACAACATCACCCCTCGCCTTACCACGGGGCTTGTGCGGCGAGACAAATGGCACGTAGCAACAATTGGGCGAGACGCTATAATTAAGTTACAATTTTGATTTTATGCTCTTGCTGTTTTCAAGAACTGTCTTGGCAAATATTTCTCGGTGATATCGAGCAAACTTAATGTAAAGCATCATCTTATGCGTTTATAATAAGTCTGCCGATATACAATGTGTATAAAACATTCAGGGACCGTTGTCTGTGCCATTGTCTGCCTGCAGATCAGGCCCGTAACTAGGCCTGTGCAGGTTGGGCAAGAAGAATTGAATGCATTAGTAACATAATCAATTAAGAATAAGAGTGTACGAAATACAAAACCTCCAGATAATGTTTCAAATATAAGTCGAATTAGATTGTTCATTTTCTAAAATGTTTTATAAACTACAATTTTATAGCAAGACAATTACACTAGGGGCCCCCGGGAAGTTTTGCACAAGGACCCGAGATACCGCTACGGCCGCGGATACAGTGGGTGTCTAAATTTAACTTCAATTATGCTATTTATTGTTGCAGCTGGCGCAAAACCGGCAAACCAGACAAACAACAACTCGCCCCCTGTAAATGTATGTATATACGTACATATGCATGTGGGTATGTTTGTGCATAAGTATTTGTGTATGTGTGTGTCAGGCCCGTCAAACCAGTTGCTCGCAAACTGTTGTGCAGTCATTCATCGTTTTCCTAATGATTTTACATGAAGAATTCCAAAAATGCGTGTATAAAGCTGTAGACACATGCTATGCAATTGGGGGCTTATCGTTATTTGTTTTCTTTTTTATTGGTACTGCCCTCTGAAGCTTTTCCTTTATCTGACAGTTTCGAAATTACTTACATTGCTTAAGTTTTATGTTACGTTTCTTGTTTTTGCCTTTAATGCAAGCTAAGTGATCGTAAATGTGCATGACAAGGTATATTTTTATTTATCGTAATAACTTATGTTTCTTTTTAGCTTTCAATAACTCGAAAATACGCATACATAGAGTTGGCATATATACATACTTAGTACTCGGGGGGAGGAGGTTAGCTAAACTACTGTTTTCACTGGCAGCCCCCCTACGCATTAAATATTTGTTGCTCGGCTCCTTTCCCATTTTTCTTTGGGAAAACTTACCCGGCTGGCGGCCAAGCAACAGGTTTAATTTTCATTTCGAGGGAGAAACAGACTTTCATGAGCAATCGAATGCGATTTGTCCAAGGAATTACTATAATTTACATGATCGTCTCTCTGTGTGCTCTGAATGCTCTTATCTCATCCAGCTGAACCCTGAATGCCCCTGCCTAAATTAATATTAATTGAATTCGCCTTATGTGGGTGTAAAAGTGAGAGTCAACCCACCAAATATGCCGAACCACCGGCGGATGCAAACTGAAACGGTAACTAACGTGGTGCCGACGACAACATCGGCAGCCTTTGTGGGGCATGGGAGGAGACAAATTGGAACGCAATGGTGGTGGTGGCCTAGCCAACGCAATTACTATTTGCATATGCCTGTCTGTGTGCGTGTGTGTCTGTGTGTGGGTCGTCTGTTGAGTAAGGTTCGCACTTGGTTGGTGGTTATGCAGTGCACCCAAGTCGAAGTCGAAGTCTGCGACAAAACACAGATATATACGAAAATGTTTTTGCTTAGCAACAACCGACAACAACAATAACAAAGGGGAGCAACAACGACAATTTGTAAATTAGAGACAGGTGTTGTGTTAAGGTACCAACGACCTGTTGGGGCACGACGGCTACTCCAAAAGTTACCCGACCTCCGCGAACGCAGCTGCGAAACTTGCCAGACCACCCGCGCACGTGAGAGAGCGTTTGTACTCAAATATATCTAGACTTGTGCATTTACATACATATCACACAGACATACCAGAAAATGTGTGCATATGCATGTGTGTATGCGGGTTTCGGTTGTCAGGGTGCAGTGTCATTAGCACTTGAAGAAATAGCAACCAAGCTAGGGTTGTCATGTTCATTGATTTTGTGAAGAGATTACTGATTTTTCTGAAAAAAATCAACTTTATAGAAATAATAAAAGCTTTTCGTGCGCATGAATTCCAAAACTAATTTTTGATATATTTTATAGATAGACTCAAACCCCTGACAACCCTAAACTAAGCGAAACAGCAGATAAGGCGAAAGAGCTAAACAAAAGGCAATACAAACACACAAAATTATAAAATGCATATGTATAAATCTACTCACACTTGTTTAAATATAAACTATTTAACCTTAACGATGTCGTTGCCACAGTGACGTTACTTTTATGCGATTTGCAACCAAAACAAAAGCAAACAAAGATTTGCGCGAGAGATCGAGAGAGAGGGAACACCTGTGTGGGGTGTGGGGAGATCACAAGCCTTTTTGCTCATTCTCGATTGTTGTGAAAGTAATCGACAACACACAAACACACACTCACTCACAGGAGTAATCGAATTTAGCGATAACTGACTTGAACAAGCGACAAGCAGTAGAACGTTTTTATCCCAAGGGGATTAGTCTTATTTTATTACCAACAACAATAATAAAATCAACATCTGCATGTGACGTATTCACATGACTTATTGTTCACATAGATGCGAGTAATTTACCAATACTATATATGCAAATGATACTAAATTTATGTATAAATATGACGGCTCTCCTGATGGTTGCCAGCACACAAGGTGAATTAAAGGGCAAGTGTGATAAGACACCTTTTGTTATTGTAAGTATTTTATGTAATCCCCGTGATCTTGCAATGTTGTTGCTAATCTTGATTGTCTGTGATGGGGTCTCGTGATACGAATAGTAAATAAACAATTAGTTTGTGTTCTGATTAATAATTTCGTATAATTTTACATTTCCTTTATTTGTTTTGCTTACATACTACCAATGTTAATACATATTTGTATATGTATGCATGTTATAATTTAATCTTATTAAGATGCTAATATTTTTTTAATTTTGCGGAACCAATAAATAACAAAGCGCATCAATACAAGTTATCATATCATATTTAACATCTCTCTCTCACTCTTTCGTATGTACATCATTATTAAAAATGTATGAATCATCATTAGGCTTATCAAGTCTCTCGTTTTAACATATTTTTTATTATTTATGCTAATAGTTGTTGGTTCATCATTAAAATATAAGTAATCTTAGGCAAATAATTTGAAAAATCAAAGGCAACTGTATTTTTCTCTTTCTTCAGCCTTAACTTAAGGCTACATTATCGAATCAACAGTTATCCGAGCACTTAACATAAACTGCAATTCAATGGGTGAACATGTTAGTATTTACATATGTATGTATGTGTGTGCGTGTGTATATGTTTTTTTTGTATATAAAAGCACACTGAAGGCACATGAACAAAGAGAGAAACAAACAACCGAACGACAATTACGCCCCAATCTATTAACATATTTACGTATACACACACACATGCACATGCATGTAAACGAATGCGCCTCTGTCTGTGTAAACGTTGAGCTTCCCACTTTTACAACTACATATACAAAACCGGAGCCCATATCTAAATATTTTGTCGTTTCCTTTTCGTATGTAAGAAATGTGAACATAGTATTATTAATATCAGTTTGTGTGTGTGTGAGAGTAGCCTAACTTAGTTACATCACTAACTACTTAAATAGCCCTCGCTCTTTCCAGAATTTAACTCAATTGCTCATCTGTAGACCGCCACTGCTGCGACTGCCTGTGGAGGAGGAACCGCTCAATCCAAATTGTGATACAAGCTTATCATAATCTTCCAGCGATGTCTCGAATTGTTCCAGCTGACGGGACAAATCGTCTATGCAACCGCCGTCAGCAGCAGCTGCTGCACTGCTGGCGAATGCAGCTGCTGCAGATGCCGATGCTGCAGCTGTGGCCCCGCAGCTGGCAACACTGGGCGGCATTTGCAGCTCCCCGAGTCCTCGTAGTGGAGGGGCATGATAGCATTCCCTGTAAAACTTGGCCAAATCGTTGACATGCGATGTGGGCGATGCGAAGGGAAAGTGCAGCTCCTTCAGCAGACTGTCGTCATCGGGCGGAGGCTGATGCTGCGACTGCTGTTGCTGCTGCAGCTGCTCCAACGTTGGCGCCGAGTTGTTGGCAGGTATCAGGAGGCTTTTAATGGGTGACGTGGCGCCAGCGCCGCCTAGTGCTGCAATTGGTTTCTCAAAGCTTTTAAATGCTGTCGAGTTGTTGTTGTTATTGCTAAGGTTGTTATTGTTATTATTGTTGATATTGTTGTTGCTGCCGTTTTGATTTGACATTATGTTGTTGTTGTTGTGGTTAACTGGAGAATCGCATTTACGATTAAGAGACTCAATTGATCCGCTTCCATTGCTCTCGAGTCGCGTCCGACGCAGCAACCATTCAAATGGAGGCGTCTCGGGCAGCACAAAATCAAGCTCTGTAAACTGGCGCAACTTGCCCAAGTCAGTGAATGCACCCGGACGCAATGGCTTATCGATATCTATGTAGCGTTTATCACTGACACCTCCCAAGC